>CM069858.1:17446200-18156200 GCA_036172795.1 Pelodytes ibericus | reverse complement strand
TATATCATGTCATATAATATTATATTATGTATTATATAATGCATTATTTTTTATTGTTTTATTTTTGGAGAGACATAGCATTATATATGAGTATTATAAATATATATATATATATATGTATATATATATACTTGTAATATATTATATATTATTTCTGTAATTGATTTATTTTTTGAGAGACAGAGTTATGATTTTATATATATATATATATATATATATATATATATATATATATGTATATATATATATGCTTGTAATTTATTTTGTATATATTTTTAATTGTTTTATTTTTTGAGTTATGAGTATATATATATATATATATATATATATATATATATATATATATATGTATATATATATATATATATATATGTATATATATATATATATATATATATATATATATATATATATATATAAATGTGTGTGTGCTATGCAGTATATTATATATTATTTTTATAAATGTTTTATTTTTTGAGCATTTGTCAACATTTACGATACACAAACATGTTATCAGGACTTCATTTTTACAGAAAGCAAGGCCTATACCGTATAATCTAAATATTTATTAATAACAAAAATATTGTACTTGAAAGTGAAAAGGCATGACAACAAAAAGAAAATAATAATTCCCAATTACATAGTTACATAGTATATAGTTACATAGTTACATAGTATATAGTTACATAGTTACATAGGTATATAGTTACATAGTTACATAGGTATATAGTTACATAGTTACATAGTATATAGTTACATAGTTACATAGGTATATAGTTACATAGTTACATAGGTATATAGTTACATAGTTACATAGGTATATAGTTACATAGTAGCTTAGGTTGAAAAAAGACTTGCGTCCATCAAGTTCAACCCTTTTCCTATCCCATGTTAAACGCTGTTGATCATTTGTGAAATCTCATTGGGATCAGTATACTTGACCAATCTCTAAACGTGTGATGGAACTCAATCCCCCCAAGGTTAAAAAAAGGAAAACAACTTATTTATTTATAGAAAAAAAAAAAAAGCATTTACCAGGAAGGATACAATGAGATTTACTCACATTTTCAACTGTGTGTTAATAATAATAAAAACAATACTGCAGCTGTAGGTATGTAACAATTTGCGTCCAGCGAGTGCCTAAGGATATAACTGGATACTGTTTATTTAAAATGATGAATCACTGACATTCGATGCATCCTGTAAATGTACATAGAAACATAGAAAGTGTCGGCAGATAAGAACCATTTGGCCCATCTAGTCTGCCCAATTTTCTAAATACTATTATTAGTTCTTGGCCTATATCTAGGATAGCATTGTACCTATCAAACGCATGCTTAAACTCCTTCACTGTGCTTACCTCTACCACTCCCGCTGGAAGGTTATTCCATGCATCCACTACCCTCTCAGTAAAGTAATACTTCCTGATAATACTTTTAAATATTTGCCCCTCTAATTTAAGACTATGTCCTCCTATTGTGGTAGTTTGTCTACTTTTAAATATACTCTCCTCCTTTACTGTGTTGATTCCTTTTACGTATTTAAATATTTCTATAATATCCCCCCTGTTACGTCTTTCCTCCAAGCTATACATCTTAGGATGCTTTAACCTTTCCTGGTAAGTTTTACCCTTCAACCCATGTACCAGTTTAGTAGCCCTTCTCTGAACTCTCTCCAAAGTATCAATATCCTTCTGGAGATACAGTCTCCAGTACTGCGTACAATAAGTAGGGACCTATGTATAAAGGGCGTTTTGGAAACAAACTTAAAAAAGTGATCAGCTCTTTTCTCTTTAGCTACTACATACTACAACTCCCATTACGCCCCACTAAAGGTGTGTCTGCTTTGGTACTTTGCCCTGCAAGCCAACTCCCGATGGCAGGCAGATACAAAACTAAGTAAATAATATTTAACTTTTGTCACACCATTGGATTTGGTCTTGAAGTGAACTGGGAAAGCACATTTTATGCTGCATTACCTTGTTGTGTGACTACCCATTTTTTTATGGAAAAATCCCTTTAAGGCGTGCACGTAAGACAATATGTGTGATATTCCGAGTATCCTTTGAATCGATAGATATTTATTTTTTAGAAAGAACCTGGAGGTGGCGTGCAAGACAATTTTGTTCAGTAGTCAACCAGAATGCCATAGGTTTGTGAACAAATGTTCAACTTTAATCTTTCTCGCAAATCAAGTAGATTAGTACGAAGACTATTGTTTTTTTTTTTTTTATCTTTTTATCGAATTAATGAGTTCTTCATCATATAAAAAAAAGAGCAAAGTTTTTGGATTGGTAAAAATATCAGGAGCTATCCACCGATGATCATAATGTGGCTTACAAGGGCCATAGTGTGGCTACCAATTTCCCCTGCTAACAACATTTTTCTTGTAGGGCCTGTAAAAAGGACCTACAAAATAGTCTGCCCAAATGGGAGATTCTGATGAGTTGAGGTAAGGTTGAGGAGCCCAAAACATTAGGACCCAGAAGTCAAACATAGTTCTGGAGTGAAGAGGTCTAGGAGAGCTTGTGTAGTACTGACCCAATCAATCCATATTCTTTAATTACCCTTGCCTAATGATCCCTGGTTCATATTGATTTACTGTTTAGTGCTAGGTTTATTATCTTTCCGTTCACTGAATGTGATATTCATAGGCATAGCATATATTTCATTTTGTAGACTAAGGACCAAACTAATAGGGCAAATCTTGGACATATTATTTTATTGGCTCTATATCATTGGCATCTGATGAAAGAAGTTCTATTGGGATTTGGTGGTTGAGAATTACCCATGTAAATTCGCTGTGAGAACCAGCTGGATTATCTTAAGATTCATTGTGCCTTATGGCCAATAAGGGCATAGGAAATTAGGTCAAACGCCACTGGGAATGTAGTGGTCCTTTAAGTTTTTTTTGGTCAAGCCACAGTTGTCTGGAAGGCAATTTCAAGTGACTTATATGGGAATCTTCGTTAACTTTTGGATCAACTTCAGTAAAAAGGGATAAGGAAAAGGGTTGAAGTTGATGGACTCTTTTTCTAACCTAAACAACTATGTAACTTCAAAATAGATTATATTATAAAATAATAGGTAGGAAATAATCCAACAACATGTTATTCACATTCTGGCAATGGATCAAAGAAATAAAGCAGCGCTCTTTAACGATAGGCCTTACACGTTTCGCGCTCACGTGTAGTGCTTAATCGTAGGCACATTCCTTACTCTCAACTGGTTACTTAAATACACTCCCTCCACCTATGACGACATATAATAAAATAAAAAACAAACAAATTAAAAATGAATTCTTGGGTCGGCAAATTTCCAAAAATTACAATACCGCCATGAGCTTAATTTTCATTTAAAAGAGACGAAAAAATGATGTGCACTCCACTCCAGTGAGCGATCCAATAAAGTTCTTTATTAAACAATGAACATGAGACCAAAAAGGAGGTACATGTACAGCAAAATGGACAAACAGAAAACCGCACCTTACGCATTACGCGTATTAAAACGCTTAATCATAGGACCTATGATTAAGCGTTGTAATACGCGTAACGCGTAAGGTGCGGTTTTCTGTTTGTCCATTTTGCTGTACATGTACCTCCTTTTTGGTCTCATGTTCATTGTTTAATAAAGCACTTTATTGGATCGCTCACTGGAGTGGAGTGCACATCATTTTTTCGTCTCTTTTGCCTGTATATTACACTCCTGGTCAGCGGGATGGAGCACCCACGTGGAGAGCATAGGTGAGCGGAGCCGATCATCATTTTTCGTCTTTTTGATTAATTTTCATTTCACTTAATAGAATGCAATATTTGATTCATTGTATTAACACCAAAAATGTTGTTTAATTCCAAACGGCGGTCATTTATTTATATAGACAAATAATCAGCTCCATTAAAGAAATTTAATGTGCATGTATAATAACCCTCACTTTTCAAAAAGTTATTCACCGGACCCAGTGGCGTAGCGTGGGTTGTCAGCACCCGGGGCAAGGCAAGTAATTTGCGCCCCCTAACCCGTGGATTTTAGCACTCGAGTCTCTTCTACTAGATTAGTTAAAGAAACCCTTACCCCCCAAGCACATGTATTGTTTGTTATGAAAATACTTATGTAATTAAAGTAAAATGCATCTAAATACAAGTTTATTTTCCAACACTTTATTGAGTGCGAACATGCATTACACACATTCTCCACATTTTCAGCAGGTCTATGAATACAAATATACACATGTAGTAACCTAGCATGGGCCATGCTATTATATGTCGTCTCACAACCATCGTAAACGACAAACAATATCAAGAACAAAAACTAAACATCAAAATGGAACCATACCCTGGAGATGATCCAAGACTGGGCTAGATGGAGCCAACTTCCTCAATCCTGTACCTCTAATGTTACCCCCCCCCCCCCCCCCACGCACACACACACACATATGCCATAATTGTTGTGCCATTCAGATGCCAGTAATATTGTAACTTTCGGATGCCAGTAATATTGTGCCAGTCAGAGCCCAGTAATATTGTGCCAGTCAGAGCCTAGTAATATTGTGCCAGTCAGATGCCTGCAATATTGTGCCAGTCAGATGCCTGCAATATTGTGCCAGTCAGAGCCCAGTAATAATGTGCCAGTCAGATACCAGTAATATTGTGCCAGTCAGATACCAATAATATTGTGCCAGTCAGATACCAGGAATATTGTGCCTGTCAGAGCCCAGGAATATTGTGCCTGTCAGAGCCCAGGAATATGGTGCCTGTCAGATGCCTGTAATATTATGCCAGTCAGATGCCTGTAATAGTGTGCAGTCAGAGGCCAGGAATATTGTGCCAGTCAGATGCCTGTAATATTGTGCCAGTCAGATGCCTGTAATATTATGCCAGTCAGATGCCTGTAATATTATGCCAGTCAGATGCTTGTAATAGTGTGCCAGTCAGAGGCCAGGAATATTGTGCCAGTCAGAGGCCTGTAATATTGTGCCAGTCAGATGCCTGTAATATTATGCCAGTCAGATGCCTGTAATATTGTGCCAGTCAGAGCCCAGTAATATAGTGCCAGCCAGATGCCTGTAATATTATGCCAGCCAGATGCCCAGTATTATTGTGCCAGCCAGATGCCCAGTAATATAGTGCCAGTCAGATGCCCAGTATTATTGTGCCAGTCAGATGCCCAGTATTATTGTGCCAGCCAGATGCCCAGTAATATAGTGCCAGTCAGATGCCCAGTATTATTGTGCCAGTCAGATGCCCTGTATTATTGTGCCAGCCAGATGCCCAGTAATATAGTGCCAGTCAGATGCCCAGTAATATAGTGCCAATCAGATGCCAAGTAATATAGTGCCAATCAGATACCCAGTAATATAGTGCCAATCAGATGCCCAGTAATATAGTGCCAATAAGATGCCAAGTAATATAGTGCCAATCAGATACCCAGTAATATAGTGCCAATCAGATGCCCAGTAATATAGTGCCAATCAGATGCCCAGTAATATAGTGCCAGCCAGATGCCCAGTAATATAGTGCCAGTCAGATGCCCAGTAATATAGTGCCAATCAGATACCCAGTAATATAGTGCCAATCAGATGCCCAGTAATATAGTGCCAATCAGATGCCAAGTAATATAGTGCCAATCAGATACCCAGTAATATAGTGCCAATCAGATGCCCAGTAATATAGTGCCAATCAGATGCCAAGTAATATAGTGCCAATCAGATGCCCAGTAATATAGTGCCAATCAGATGCCAAGTAATATAGTGCCAATCAGATGCCCAGTAATATAGTGCCAGTCAGATGCCCAGTAATATTGTGCCATTCAGATACCCAGTAATATAGTGCCAATCAGATGCCAAGTAATATAGTGCCAATCAGATGCCCAGTAATATTGTGCCAATCAGATACCCAGTAATATAGTGCCAATCAGATGCCCAGTAATATAGTGCCAATCATATACCCAGTAATATAGTGCCAATCAGATGCCAAGTAATATAGTGCCAATCAGATGCCCAGTAATATAGTGCCAATCAGATACCCAGTAATATAGTGCCAATCAGATGCCAAGTAATATAGTGCCAATCAGATGCCCAGTAATATAGTGCCATTCAGATACCCAGTAATATAGTGCCAATCAGATACCCAGTAATATTGTGCCAATCAGATGCCCAGTAATATAGTGCCAGTCAGATACCAGGAATATTGTGCCAGCCAGCCCCCCCCCCCCCTACTTACATGAAGCGGCTCCGTGTCCCCCGCCGGATGTCTCCTCCGTGCAGTCTTCCCTCTTGCACGGAGGAGGGAAACAGACACCGGATGTGACGCGACGTCACATCCGGCGTCAGTTTTTTTATTTATTTTTTTCGGCCGTCGCATCCATCGGATGCGGCTTGCCTGAAAAAAGCGTTCACAAGCGCAATGCGCTGTGAACGCGGCAGCAGGGGCTGGGGGCCCACGGGACAGCTGCCTTGGGGCCCCCCAGGAGTAAATGGGCCCAGGGCAGCTGCCCCGTTTGCCCCGCGTTAAAGACGGCCCTGGCGGCCACGCGGCCGCATAGGGCTAGTGCGCCCCCCCCAGATATTGCGCCCGGTGCGGCCGGCCCCCCCTGCACCCCCCACGCTACGCCACTGACCGGACCACAACTTCTCATTGGCACATACCGATGGAAAAAAACAGAAAAAAAAGAGAAGAAGTATAATCAGGGACAAAATAAAATTCATATTTTTAATATAATTCATCCGTTCCTTTTTTGAACCTGGACTATTTTTAGAGGCGCACAGAACACTTGAACATTAGTGCTTGCTTTATTAGTCACTGCGTGATTCAACAATACTCAATGCATGCTAGTAATCTCTAACCTCATTTATTGCAAAGTAAAAAAAAACATAAAGTGTACAGAAGGTTAATAAAAGTGTGTAGATGGTGAACAAAATATTGTTGGATTGGTTTTCTTTTTTTTTTTCTTTCTTTTTTTCTTGTTGCCTGTTTTCTGAGAAATTCACTTTTGATGTTGTTCAGATGGTACACCTTAAAGACCTCTGCAATTTAAGTGCCACACTGCCAAGCATTATTATGTTGATGACACAAGAGGCTACCACAATCTTCAAATCTTTGTTAACTTGGCTATGAAAGTTAGAGTGAAATCAGGAGTACTAAAGAGGAGAGAGGGAAATCAGGAGTACTAATGAGAAGAGCGATTACTCAGGTGTACTAAAGAGGAGGGAGGGAACCCAGGAGTACTTAGGAGGAGAGAAGGAAGTCATGAATAATAAGGATGAGAGAGGGAACTCAGGAGTACTAAGGAAGAGGGAGGGAACTCACATGTACTAAAGAGGAGGGAGGGAACTCAGGAGTATTAAGGAGAAGAGAGGTAACTCAGATGTACTAAGGAGGATAGAGGAGACCCAGGAGTACTAAGAAGGAGAAAAGGAACCCATGAGTAATAAGGAGGAAAGATGGAACTCAGGTGTATTAAGGAGGAAAGAGGGTAATCAGGAGTAATAAGGAGGAGGGAGGGAAATCAGGAGTACTAAGGAAGAGAAAGGGAACCCAAGTGTACTAAGGAGGAGAGAAGGAACTCAGGAGTAATAAGGAGGAGGGAGGGAAATCAGGAGTACTAAGGAAGAGAGAGGGAAATCAGGATTACTAAGTGAAGCTACAGCTCAATGCTGAAAAATAATAATTAATATTTGAATTGTAGTAAGCTAAATGTGGTTTTATTTGTCTCTTGCATGAGTCACATCAGTTAATAATTTCAGGGTGTGCATAAAACAAATACAATGAATGATTTAAAACGGTGGAAAGAGAGCTTTCCAATGTACCCTCCTCCTACTCATTGGTATTGGTGTCCTCCAAAAACCCTTTTCACACCTCCCCAGTCACAGCAGATGTCACATGGGTTCAATCACTCATGACCTTCTAAAATTATACATGTCTTCAGTATTCCCCTTGGAATTAGACAAATGAAGACTCAGCCTTTCAGTAAAACTGAGGAGCTGACAAAAGTTCATAAAGGAAGCTGAGCAATAGAGCTCTGTGCCCTTGAAGGCACAGACCTCGCTGCCTAAAGACATCAAGGATGTTGCACTCTCTATTATTGAAAATTATGTGTTTTTTAATTAGTCAGTTAGAATGTCAAAAGCAATGGGTGGGGTATATTTACTAACACTGAACTGTGGGGAGCTGACTGGGGATTTGCAAACAAAAAATAGGCATTAATAGCTGAGTTGGATAGACAAGAAAGTTGGAGAATTCGGCTATTAATTTCAAATTTGTGCTATTCCTTTTTCAGTTAACTGCAGTCCACTCTTTAGGAGTGCATGGGTTGAAGAGGCACCATTAGACATTAGGGGTTCTAATGGTCAACCAAGTCTAGTGTCATACTGGAATGATAACTAAGACATGGGTGCTCATCTGGTAGAGAGCTCTCAAACTACTGTGGCTGAAGCTGAAGATATCATTGGAGTTTATATGTCCTCGTACTTTCCATCTACTTATTATGAGGACCATTATGATATCTGAGTTTTGGTTGTGGACATTTATAACCGCTCCTGATGATTTTCTAACCATGTTTTAAATGAATATATAAAACAGATATTGAGCAGTGTCACTACTGAATGCTAATCTTCTACATTGTAAAAGTTTTCATATTCTTCAGTATACCTATATACATTACATATATATTAATGTTATAGCAAAGTTTGGAATGTATTGATATCTCTTGTATAATACAGTTGCCACCTTTTCCCCCAAAAAATGCAGGCATTGCCATTGCATCCATAGGGCTTATATTGTCTTCAAGACAATTTTTTGTCACCTGCCGGTGGTAGGGTTGCCACTTGCCACCCAGTTGGTATTTTACTGGCAGGCAGGTAAAAAAAGTGGCTTGATGTCAATGTTAAGTCTATGGAGCCACCAGCAAGGCCGGTATTTTTTGTAGAAAAATTGGCAACCCTAGCCAGTGGTAGCTCTAGTTATATCTAAAATGCCTACACTTGATGCAACCTTTTTAATTAAACATAACTTAGTTTGGTGTAGTCAGTTGTTCTTTAAACTTTTTATTGTCGGAAGCAAGAGTTAAAAAAAATATGTCCGGCATCTTCCAAGTAAACCTGACATGTATCTTAATAGATACACGTGGGTTTACTCTCGGCTATGTTTCACAGCTGAGACACAGCCGGTCTGGAGGCTGGTGTGCGCTAACTGCGTCAGCTCCAGCACAGCCTATCACAGCAGGGCCTCGTCGTGCTCATCTGATCACGGTCTGTGTTTTTTTTAACGTTCCCCCTCTTCAGGTCCCATACTAAAACGCCTAGCTTAAGTCCCCTGTGCTGAACCCATGCAAAAACTAAGGTTTCTCTCTAAGTCGCTAACTGCACGACAGCCTGTCAAAGGATAAACTGTCAGCTGATGTCCGCTTATCCTCAGAGTATGGGTAACTATTTTTTCACTTGACTTCTATGTCAGATTCACAAGTGAAATTTTTTGGGTTGTCCTGTAAGTCAGAGAACAAAAGCTTTTTCTTTTTTAAGGTTGAACGAAAGTGCATTGTGTAACATTCTATGCAAAACTGGTGTCTATACACTAAACTGGGAACTGTGGTGAATGATTAAAGAAACAGCTGAAATCTCACCAAATAAATGAGTTGAAATGGGTTGTTGGTTTTTTTTACAGTTTGGATATCATTTTTGCTGATTTGTTCAGTTTTTTATATTATCGTTTTTATCATGTTTTGTTTAAAAGATATTTCTGATTTCAGTAAAATTGTTACTTGAAAATGTCTATATATAAATCAGTTTTGTATCTTCACCTTGCAAAATAATGCAAATTTAGTTTTTTTTTTTTAACCATGTGGCTATATGACTGCTTTCAGTGTGGAGGAGGCCATCTTGGAACGACATCATACCCTAGAGATGGTTATTGTGTAGGATTTGTTCTACTGACATCATGCCTCCCAAATATCACTCTTCAGACAGGACAGTCACAGTTTATTCATTTGGTGTTCAGATTCTGGACAGAGCAACATGCCACCTCATTGGGCATCCTTTCCCTCGTCCAGTGACCTGAGTGATTCTAACATTCCATTGTGCAAAAGGAGGACATGATGTCATATGCCCCAGGTGCCTAGAGAGAAAAATTCAGGAACATGGAATGTGGAGAGTTCCCTAGACATACTAATCAAAAGGACTTTTACTCAGACTGAGGTGGGCTTTGGAGTCCTGCTTTAAGCTGGAGTTTTCCATATACACAAAGCGTTTTAGATTGTGGGGGAGTTTTTTTGTAATCACTGATTGTGCCACCGGTACAGATAACACACATTGCAATGAGTGCAGACTGCGAGGGCTCCTGCTGGGTTTGATTGTCATTTCCTTTGACCATTTGGCAGACTGAATATGTTCCCAGATGTGTCTGTGCTGCTATTAGTTTTCCAAGTGGCATGGTGCTGGCAGCAAAAAGCTGCTACCCAAAGCCAGCATATAACTCCTACTATACCATGTAAATTATACCAGTTAGTAGAGATGAAATTGCTGTAATACACAAGTACTTCTGAGATCTACCAGAGATAATGGATGGATATAAAGATAAATGAGTATATAGATAGATAATGGATAGGTAGATAGAGAGACAAATAGGTGATGGATATAGAGATAGATAGAAAGATAATGGATAGAGAGAAACATTGATAGATAATGGATAGAGAAATCAATAGACAGGTAGATAGATAGATAAATAATAGATAGATGGATGATGGATATATATATTTAGTTTGATGAATAACGGATGGATTGATATACAGATATTAGATGGATAGAGATATAGATTCATAGATACATTAAATAGATATATAGATAAATAATGGATGGCTAGATTGATACATAGATGGATAATGGAAGGATGAATAGACTGATACATAGATGGATAATGGAAGGATGAATAGATTGATACATAGATGGATAATGGAGGGAGGGATGGATGGATAGATAGATAGATAGATAGATAGATAGATAGATAGATAATGGATATATAGATAGATAGATAGATAGATAGATAGATAGATAATGGATTTAGAGATAGATAGATAATGGAGAGATAGATAGATTGATAGATAATGGAGAGATAGATAATTAGATAGATAGATAGATAGATAGATAGATAGATAGATAGATAGATAATGGATAGAGAGATATATAAATAGATAATGGATAGAGAGATAGATAATGGATATATAGATAGATAATGTATATAGAGCTAGATAGATAATTGATAGAGAAATAGATAGATAGATAGATAGATAGATAGATAGATAGATAGATAGATAATGGATAGAGAGATAGATAATGTATAGAGAGATAGATAGATAGATAGATAGATGATAGATAGAAAGAAAGATAGGTGGATATATTGCATCATTCTCTACTTGCATTATATGCTTCTACCTGCATAACTACCAGCCTGATAATCACCCTACCTGATCCAATCATTACCAACATCACAACCTACCAGTAACTTCCCTACTCCCATCAGTCCCACTCTGGATGTGCAGATTTCTCTACCCACCACTTTCCAGTTCCATGGCCCAGAGGATGCTTTACCTGCAGGTTTCCTGGTCTGAACCATACCTTATCCCTAGAGATCCTTACAGAATCCCCAGCCTGCAGCATTTCCTACCACACTATTTCCTAGGAGCTGCAGTAAGATGTGTGACCTCATTAGGTACTGCAGTCGTACATTGAGCTTCTAAACTTTGATCGAGTGACGTAATTTAGTCCCTTTGGGTAAAAGAACCAAAACCGATGATTATTCTCATCTTCCAGGATTTACATTTCCTGTAACACTGAACAGCTCCTGAATTACAATTTCAGATCCTGGGGATTTTTTTCCCCCTCCGTTGTCAGCCAGTGTTTTTCCTGCTCTGTTGCCTACAGGCCTCTGGGAGTTGGCTTTGTAATGTGTCCTGGGCTTGTGCGTTAATAGGCAGACAAATGATTATTACTTAACCCTTTACATGGTGATGGCAAGGGGAAGTTCATCCTGATTCTCTGTACATACGTGGACCTTTACATATATGAACATTAAAGGGAATTAAGCAAGTTCTATTTGCAAAATAATACACTGTGGCAAAGTGACATGGGAATGGCCAACATAAGGAATTTAAAGATCTGTTGAAATGGAGCTTGAATCATAAATATTCCTACAGAGTTTTACATTGTAAAGGATCAGACGGGAAATATTGTCGATTTTGAAAAGGTTGTAATGTATCTGTAGTAACAAATAGAATCGTCCGTTATTATGGACTGGTAGGGCAAACCTAGTGTCATTGTAATAATTACCGTCTGATATGCAAAGTGAAAAGTATCTACTCGCCAACAGTTCTGGATTTGACTGGCAAAGGGGGTAGGGGAGCAACTACTCCCCTGGCCACTCTCCTCAATGGCTCATCGCTGCACTACATTTCTCTTGAAGTTGCACCAAGTTAAGGATCAAAAGGATAAGCCATAAAGCCTTTGGGTCTGATAGGCTGTATATTTTGGCCTTCATGCAGACTTCATACTCAGGCACTCTTGTGGGAAGAGAGTCTCTTACTATCTCAACCTTCTCAGCCTTTTTTTCTTCTCTATACACGTGGAACTGAAGGTGTAGTCAGTCTTTATCTGTCTTTCTATCCAATTGTCATCTGTCTCTATCAACCTTTACACCTCATCTGTGAGCATATCTGTCTTGTCCAGCTGTCTATATAGGTTGGATAAAGGTCCACTAAACAGTTTTTGGCCCCTGGTCCAAAGTTGGCAGCCTTTCCCATGGTCCTATCAAATTCAGGGCTGTCTCAGAATATCTGTTTCCTGTTCATAGTGCAAAGTGAAAACCAGGGCCGGCCTTAGGGGTGTGCGACCTGTGCGAGCGCACAGGGCGCAACACCCGAGGGGGCACACCCCTGCCGGTAGAAAGAAAAAAAAAAGTAAAAAAAAAAAAAAGCCGGTAAAGGCACTGGCTGGGGGAGAACAAAAGATACCACCTCACCAGCCCTCTGCTCGGCATGCTTTGCTTGGTCCGTGAGGGGGCGGAGCTAACCGGCACAGCGGTGTAGCTCCGCCCCCACCCCGGGAAGCAGAGCAGCGTCTGCTTCACGGGGAGCCCCGGGCAGCATGAGATAGTGCTGCTCGGCTCACCATGCTTGCATTAAGCATGGGGAGCCGAGCAGCACTTTGTCTTGCTGCCCATGGCTCCCCGTAATGCAGACTCTGCTCTGCTTCCCAGGGTGGGGGCGGAGCTACACCGCTGTGTCGGTTAGCTCCGCCCCCTCCCTGGATCCACCTTTTCAGGCAAAGGTAAGGGAGGGGGGGAGAGAGACAGAACAGGGGTTAGGGGGGAGAGACAGAACAGGGGTTAGGGGGGAGAGACAGAACAGGGGTAGGGGAGAGAGAGACAGAACAGGGGGAGGGGGGGGAGAGACAGAACAGGGGTTAGGGGGGAGAGAGACAGACAGAACAGGGGGAGGGGAGAGAGAGACAGACAGAACAGGGGTTAGGGGGGAGAGACAGAACAGGGGGAGGGGAGAGAGAGACAGACAGAACAGGGGCAGGGGGGAGAGACAGAACAGGGGGAGGGGAGAGAGAGACAGAACAGGGGCAGGGGGGAGAGACAGAACAGGGGGAGGGCGAGAGAGAGAACAGGGGGAGGGGGAGAGAGAGAGAACAGGGGGAGGGGGGAGAGAGAGAGAACAAGGCTAGAGACAGAGAACAGGGGGAGGGGGGAGAGACAGAACAGGGGAGGGGCGGGAGAGAGACAGACAGAAAAGGGGCAGGGGGTAGAGACAGAACTGGGGGAGAGAGAGAGATAGAACAGGGGACGGGGGAGAGAGAGACAGAACAGGGGACGGGGGGAGAGAGACAGAACAGGGGACGGGGGGAGAGAGACAGAATAGGGGACGGGGAAAGAGACAGAACAGAGGGAGAGAGAGACAGACATGGCAAGGAAGAAGAAAGGGACAAACATGGGAAGGGAGAGAGACACAAACATAGGGGGGTGAAAGAGACGGGGGGGGCGCCACGGGGGAAGCCCGCACAGGGCGCCGGAACACTTAAGGCCGGCCCTGGTGAAAACAGAAACCTTTTAAACTAGGTACAGTATATGGAGAAAAGTATTGGATCACACCACTTAAATATTGAATTCAATACCACTGTAAGTGGTATTATTGGAAAGTGGAAGCAGCAACTCATCCACAAAGTGAAATGCCACGTAAAGTCACAGGGCGAGGTCACCGAGTGCTGAGGTGCATGGTGTGTGAAAGACACCAATGCTCTGCCGATTCCATAGCTGAAGATTCCAAACTCCCTCTGGCATTATTATCAGCACAAAAACTGTGCGGCGGGAGCTTCATGGAATGGGTTTCCATGGCCAAGCAGCTGCATGCAAGTCTCACATCACCAAGTATAATGCCAACTATAAAGTCTGATGGAGGAGGGATAATGGTACGGGGCTGTTATCGAGGGGTTGGGCTAGTTCCTTAAATCCAGTGAAGGGAAAACCTAATGCTTCCGCACACCAAGACATTTTAGACAATGCTATGCTTACAACTTTGAGGGAACAGTTTGAGGAAGGCCCTTTTTCTATTCCATCCATGACTGTGCCCCAGTGCACAAAGCAAGGTCCATAAAGACATGGTTGGATGAGTTTGGTGTGGAAGAACTTGACGGGCCCGCACAGCGCCCTGACCTCATCCCTATCGAACACCTTTAGAATAAACTGGAACGGAGATTGTGCCCCTTTGCTACATCCTGAAGCCTCTAATAACTAATAATAACTATATAAGAACTATTTTTTTTTTAACCAAAGCAATGGAATTCTACAGACACCTGCTGATATCATGTATAAGTAGCGTCAGGTGGTGTCATCTAAATTATCTGTGCCTTAAATGGTAAAACGGCCAATCTGTTGTGAAATAGTTGCTTCACATAGCGATCACCCTAAATCTACTATTTTGCTGTAGAAAAGCTTCAGCCTCAAGTATAAAGGTGCATTGTAAGGGAAAACATCTTTGAAGGTCCAACAGCAGGACCATTCCGCTGGTTTCCATGGTGAACTCTCTGCTTTTAAACTCTACCCCACAACTAACCTTTAAAAAAACAATTACCATTGTATCTATGTCTCTAGCGCTCTATCACGATGCACGGAAAGTTTGAATTGCCTTTTATCCTTTAATAAAAAGAATACCCTTTTAGGGGAGGGTGGTGTAATGTTTGTGTGTGCGGGGGGGAGGAGGAGTGGGGGTGGTCTTTATCTAGACCAACAAATATTGGTTCGTGAAATTATTGAACTCGACATCCTTTTTTTTGGTTTTTTTTGTAAATCGTTTTTTATGGAAGGTGGTTTAGAAAAGTGTTAGAAAAATCAAGAAAGGAAGGGCTGCCAAATTAAATTCCGCAAATATAACGTATTATTATATGACATGAGAAAGGAGAAAAATAAATCACAGTAAAAACCAAAGCTAAAACCAAACAAGACAAATGTATTTTTTTACGGTAAAGCCAAGCAGGAAGGAATATAGTGGTAACATAATAACATAGGGAACACATAATCTTTGTGTGTCTCAGGTGGAATTATGGCCGGTGGACTTCAGTTTTTATTTATTGAGGTATCTTTGCTCAGACGAGTGAATTGAATCCCTGCAGGGCTAAATCACTCGACCTAGTCTCCCGATCCCACCCCGGAGACACAAGTCTATAAATAAAGTAGGTAACATCTGGTTAACTTGGCAGATCATAGGTCATAGATTTTTTTTTATTTAACCATATAATTATCGATTAACCACTCTACATAATCCTTCACTTCATGCTCTCCTTTGGGCCTCATCACCTCTCAATTGGGACCTTCCTTTGTTTGTAAATATCTTTTCCCCATGGCTATTAGGTCAGTTTTAAACCAAGAGGTTAGATGTGGGGAACAATCAGTGGCTCTCAATCAGTAGGAACATTCCATTGGAGATTGTGCTATATTTAGTACTTGTGTCTGGGTTCTATCCATGCATATCAAATTCTACTTATGTGGTGATATTTCTCATTTTACCTCTAGTGGCCACCCTACCTTTATTTTGCTCAGTTGCTTCTCTTAGTGGTATCAGCTAGGCTTTGTTAATCACCCTGCCCCATAGTTAACCACGCCTAACATCTAACAGTACTTTTGCATTGAAGTTGGTTGCCTAATTATGGGATCTACTTCATCTTGCTCCTGACTGATTGCTGGAAGCTGCACTTATCTTTTAGTCTGTCCAGGAAGCCTGGGAACCTATCCCAGGGGCCTCAACCATCTAGGGGAACGGGTTTCAGCTTCTCCTGTGACTATCTTGCTATAGCATAAACTATTCAAGCCTACACTCGATCCAGGCTGTAAAGGCACTGACAACGTTCTTAGGTTTACACAATCCCCGTTGTATGCAAGCGGCAGTGGTATTGAGCATTATGTGATATTATAAGTAGATGTTCAGTGTTTCATATTTATTTATTTTTGTTTTGCATATTTTGGGATATACAGAGCTATTGGTCTAGGTTTAAAAATTCCCGCCTTTTCTAGAAATAAAATACTTGCACATAGCATTGTTGCCACAGAGTTATTTTTGACCACCCTAGCGGCTACCTAAATCTGAAACCAGTTAGATTGTTGTAATGTACCAGTGTTTTTTTGTTTTTGTTTTTTGTTTGCTTGGCAAACCTTAGGCATCCTCAAAATTAAAAGTAAAATCTGCTAAAGATAATCTAGTAAAGAAATTGAAAGGATAAAGTATTAACCTTTTTTGATTGAAAGATAGCAGGTCAAGGTTTTAAACAGAAGTGCTTTAATGAAAAAATACAAATAAAGCTTTTTGGCTCTGAATATATCTATCACGGGGGGCAGGCATGTTGTTCGTCTGACCTAAGATGAGGGAATACTAATACCCAAGATACTAAACAGCATGTCAGCCCCCTGATAGAGCTGTACAGAGCAAAGAAGGCGCAATAATGTGCTTTGTTTCTATTATTTCATTAAATTATTTCTATTTAAAATGTATACACGTGTTGCAACCTTTCATTAAACATAACTACTTTGTTCCTTCTAGACCTACACAGCTTTCCTGGCCCAAAAACGAAAATGTTTTAAAGGTTTTATAGCAGGTATCAAAATGGGTGATTAGATGTTCTGACCAGTTCTTATTTGTTGTCAAATTCTATTAGGTCTATTCATGAACATTGGAGAATAGCTCGAGGAGGTCGTCTTTGGAGGTCGACTTTCACTTTGAGACTAGGGTTGCCACCTTTTCTTCAGAAAAATACCGGCCTTACTACTGTCTCCATAGACTTAACATTGGCCTGATGCCAATTTTTTACCGGCCTGCCGGTAAAATACCGGCCAGGTGGCAACCCTATTTGAGACTCAGGATCAGAATTTGACTTAATCTCAAAAATAGCTTATTTTGCCTCCTATTATTTTCAATGGGGAACTTTCAAACACTCAGGTGCCGAATTTGACATAGTCTCTAAATGACCTCCGAAGTCGACCTCCTCGAGCTATTCTCGAATTTTAGTGATTCCGACTTATGTGAATATAGCTTTTCCATGGCCACATTCTAAAAGTGGTCAGTCACCGTGGAAAGCCATGGATTGTTTAAGCAGATTGTATTAAACATTTCCTCCAAGTATTGTTTGTTTTTTAATTTGAATCCTTCAGCATGTTTTGGGTATAATTCATTTTAACCCCTTGACGACAAAGGACGTGCCAGGCACGTCCTGGGAGAAACCGCCTTAACGACAAAGGACGTGCCTGGCACGTCCTGCAGTGAATGAAGCGGTTTTCGTGATCAACGATCGCGAAAACCGCTTTAACAGTGCTGGTCTATTGCCCGACATCGAGGCAATAGCCAGCACCGAAATGTCTATTTTGGGACCCCCACGATCGCCCTACGGAGTGATCGTGGGGAGCCATATTGACGGAGCATGCTGCTCCGTCAATATGGCTAAGCCCTCTGCCGGTCTGAGCTTCGGAAGTGAAAGTAACTTCACTTCCGTCGCTCTGAATATGCTACTTGACTGCCCCTAGTGGTAGTTAAGTAGCATTGCAATGGAAAATATTTAAAATACATATTTAATTAATTAAAAACAGGTTATATAGCTATATTAGCCTATAGGGTTAAAATTAAATATTTTTTAGCACAAGGGATAGGGTTAAAATTAAATTAAAAAATATTAAGGGATATAATAAGGATTAGAATTGGGGTTACGTTTAGTCTTAGGGTTAAATTTTGGGTTCGGGTTGGGGTCAAAAGGTCAATATAGGAAAAAAAACAAAAAACACTATTTTTGGTTTTTGCCCCATAACTCGCAAAAAAATACCGACAAATATGGAAACATGCATATTTTTGAACTCGGGAGAACATTTAGAAACTATTTAGACGGGGTCTTTTTTAATGATTTTATTTGTGTAAATTATATTTTAGGTCAAAGTTTACATTTTTCATCATATTTTATGATTTTATTTGTAGTAAATTATAAGATATGATGAACATAATGGTATCTAATGAAAGCGCTTCTTATGACGATAAAAACAACATATAATTTGTGTGGGTACAGTATCTGAGAAAAAAGAAAATAGCAGCTAAACACAAACACCCTAGAAATGTCAAAACAGCCATTGTCACCAAGGCAAAGTCAAGGTGAAAATGTCTTGTCACTAAGGGGTTAAATACATTTCTCATAAATATTGATTTTGACTATATTTACAGGCTTATCAATCAATGCATCTAAAACATTACATTACAAAAAATTACAAATAAAGCGATTGAAAAACAAACAAACTTCAAATTGACTTGCTATAACGGAATTACTATATCATAACAAACAAACAAAACAGAGACAATATAAAAATGAAGGTTGTATTTCTATGCTACTTAACTACTAATGAGTTTGTACCACAATTTTGAAATAGCCTTTACTTTCCCTTCTTAATACTAAGTTTCCCCTCAGGTCAGCAGAGTAGAGGACGGCAGCTCCGGGTGTCACACCCCCACTGAATATATCACCATGTGTTGTCTCCAAATTGCCGCACCCCCCTAGTGACACCACTGCTCAAATACACATGCAGAGTAACACGCACACATGCAGTTACACATATACAGTCTCTCACACACAGCGCCACAAACTTATGCACAGTGAGTTTTACACACACATGCAGGGTCAAAGACACACACAAACACACATGTACTCCCTATGCCTTATATCGTCCTGGCTGGAGGACCATGGGCCCAGCTAACAGTGATACCTGCTGCTCAGTATAAATCCTGGGATCCCCACATAAACCCTGTGTAGCCCCAAGTTAGGGTCTCTATTAAGGGGTCACACAACGTTCGAGGTGTCAGTCCCCCTCTCCCCCCCCAGTCAGTTTCTTATTGGCCTTCTGGTAAAATACCTGCTGGTTGACAACCATAATTTCAAAAACGTGTGCATGCTTTGTCGAATGCAGGAAGAAAAACTCTGCTTGGAGCAGAGATGTGATGTTATTTTTCACTTAAATTGTGCCCAGTTGCATTTGAAATAGATATGTCTTTAGGTGTTGGGGGTTTGATGACAGAGAAGCACAGAGAGGGATCCTGATTTTTGACGATCCATAATGTGCTCACAGAGAGAGTTAGCACCCATATGCTCTGTGCGTGTCATCGCAATGATTCTCCCATCCGTTCCAGGAGTGTGGGAGTGCATTAGGAATAACTCAGCAGCCATCTCTGTACATGACATCCTGTATCCAATGTCTTACTAGATGACACATTGCTATGTTTTAATGCTTCTCTCTCTGACATATTTTATTCTTTTTTTTTTCCTTATCTTAGGGGGTCTCTTCCCAAATCAGCAGTCCCAAGAACATGCCGCCTTCCGTTTTGCTTTGTCCCAGTTGCTGGAACCCCCAAAATTATTACCCCAAATTGATATCGTGAATATCAGTGACAGTTTTGAAATGACATACACATGTAAGTAAACACCTGATTAAATTATATATATATATTCTGAAATGTTTGCATTATTGTTCAATTAGAATTGCATTGTTGTTTGGAATATCCTTTTTTTTTTTTTAGACCGGCTGTGATTGAACTGCAACTCCCATGAATCTCAGCAAGCATTTCCGCTCAACACCACTAGCTGAGAGTCCTGGGAGTCAAATCACAGCAATACACCTATGTTTTAGATGCATCCTAGTGGATAGGTTATCTGTGGATGTCGGTGAAAAAATAGTTGCTTATTATGAAAAAAAAAAAGTTTTCATTGATAGGGTGATGCTAAAAACTGCAAATAGAGCTGACCCTTGCTTTTTCTTTTTTTACCAGAAAAAGCGTTTACAAATTATGTTTGGAAAGCAAAATTAGTTTGTCAGCAAGGCTGTGTTTTTTTTTTTTATCAAAGTGAGAATTCTATCTGTAAAATTCACCATGAAAGAAGATAAAAAAGGAAATATATATATATATATATATATATATATATATATATATATATATATATATATATATATTGTACTGCCTTCCTCAATAAATGTAGAGTAGCACAACTGAAATGGTTTTCGGAAAACTGTTTTTTTATTTTTTTTTATAAAAAATGATATTTGTCTTTCCTCTTGTATTGTATGTTGGTTGGATGTTTGTTTAGATTTTTGAGGGGCCCAAGCAAAAAAACAAAAACTGTGCTTTAATAAAGGGAGTCCATAATTGATTTAGGCACTGTAGGCACCCATAGACAGCTGTTTTATTCTCTTATATAATTGTGTTGCCACTGACATTTCTACATTATGAGATAATTACAGCATTAGGGTAACATAACCCATGACAAGAAAGACAAGGTTGTGTTACATCTTTAGCTAAGTGATCCATTAACCTCAATCTATACAAAACCACAGCATGTTATCCTCCAAATTCACTCCATGGAACAGCGTGAGTAGAAGAGCTGTTCCATTATTGGGTCTATTCGACAAAATTCTAAGGGTTGACTTTGGAGGTCGACATTCATTTTGAAAACTCGGAAGCCAAGTTTGAAAATAAAACCCAGGTCTGAATATTCCCCATGGAAAGTAATGGGAGGCGAAATGATCAAAGCTATCTTTTAGACTAAGTCAAACTTGGGTGGCGAATCTGACTTAGTCTCAAAATGGAAGTCGACCACCAAAGTCCAAATTTTAGTGAATAGGCCCCTATGACATTAAATTAACTTATGTTTATGTATCACCAGCTTTCACCCTTCAAGTCTTTGTGGGTGAGCAGTTATAAGTTGTCTATGTTTCTATGTATAACACGTCACTTGTTTTATTTGTAATACACTGAAATATAATGTTTACCTGCTTAACCTATATTAATGCGACTGTTCGTATGTTTATCTGGATTGTGGTTTGTGCAATGTAATGTTATTTATAAGTGTTTCAGATTGTAATTTATATATTTCTGATGCTCTTCTTATTATAATGGGAATACAAGCTGTTTTCCACCTACAAGTACCGTTCAGATCAATAGTCTGACATATAACTCATCTCACCGTTCATCTTTGTTTGTATTTATACTGTGACTTGTTTTCCTATTTTTCAACATAATTAACAATAATCATACTTAACGTACGATGTGAATTAGTATTCCCTTTATTTTTTGGGATGGTTATATTTATTTAAACACCTTACATTATGTGTTATATTGAATTAAAGGCAACTCCTAAATCTATGTGACGAAGTGCTACTTGGTTCAAAATTGTATTAAGTAACAATAGATCTGAATCATTTAGTGGTTTTACTGTATATTGTTGCAATAAAATGGAATGTAAGCGTTATACAATGTTTATATTATGTTTGGTGACTTTTTAACTAGTGATGTTGGTTATATGTTAAGATTATTTCATACAGTGTTTCTCGTCTCTTTCTATAAAATACATTAACACAGCCAACAGTTTTGAAATGTTCATTAAGCTAATCTATAGAAACATGAGTGATACACTCATACTTAATCGTGAAAGATACGCGTGACTTGGAACTTTACGACATGTAAGCACACCCAAACATTTTTTTATAGAGTGAATGTAGAGAATTAAAAACAATCAAAACATTTTCTATACATTGCGGTAGAAGAATTGCAAGTAAATGCGTACATTAAGGAAAAAATTAAATTGTAATGTGACTGGGGGGAGTGTCCTTTTTATATAATCTATAACTAGATATGCATATCATCTAGATTGTAAGCTTGTGAGCAAAGCAGGTATCAGTCTGTCCTTGTTAGTATAACTTAGTGTGTAGTCCCCCTCTATGCTCCTCCTCGCACTATATTAATTGTCGGCATTATATAAATGTAATGTAATTAACTACTTTCTAAGTGAAATTTTGTAATTTACATATAACCCACAAGGTGATTGCATCAGACGTATTAAAAAGTATAGTTTTTCTTCAATTATATATTAGCTTTAATTTATGATAATACAACATATAGCAATTGTTTGATATTTGTCCTATGAAGTCATAATATAAGCTATATTTATGTCATGGCATGTTTTTTATGAGCCACTGATTTTGTCCATGTGGGTAGTGTGGACTGTTTGGCGTGGTTCCTGTGCCCTCTTTGTCATGCACTCAGTAAAATCAGTACTTCACCCCTGAGTAACACAAGGGTTGCCACCTTATGAATTGCTACCGGCCATTACCTCAGTAGACTTAACATTGGCCTCAAGTACATTATTTACTGTCCTGCCAGTAACACTGATAATTATAAGAATGTCCTAGCCGTTAAAGAGCACTTTCCATTTTCTTTTGTCAATAACTTTGTGTTGCGCTGTTACCATATACACCTTATATTTCTTGTAGTGTATTGAATAGTTATACTGTTCGATGACTAATCAATGCATTCAGTACAGATTACCAGATAGATAATGCACGTTTAAATCTAGTTTACAGATTTTTCTACCTTCTTCCCGAGGAGAATGTGCTGTTCTGTATGGATAAAAAAAAAAAAAAAAACATTTTTTTCAGTAGAGAGTTGTAATTTAAAATGGCTGCAATGAACAAAACACAATACGTATCTGTCATTTTTACTTTGTCCGCTGTCCTTCAACCGACATGAGCAGAGGACAAGGCAGCCAAATTGAACATTAAGACTTGCCTACTTGTATTTCAAACAAGGGATGGATCTGTATTAGCCAGAAGGGTACATCTAGAAATGTGTAGTGGTAAAAACAAAACAAGCTCAATATGAAATGATTACAAATCTTACAGATAACTATACGCAAATATTGGTGCGGGGTGGGGGGGTTGGTGCAGGAGGGTGATGGAAATACATTTTTTATTATTATTATTTTTTTTTTTTTAATTAATCATTTTGTTATGTTCAAGATAATACATTTCTATAACCCACATAAAAAATAAATGCTTTAATGAACAGAATTAAAGCACCTAATCAAGCCCTCTTTGATCTGTATAGGTCTATCAGGGGGCAGACATGTTTTAGAATCTGCACAGCTTTTAATTTGAATTCACCTGGGGAGGAGTACCGTCTTTCTTGTTGTTCCAGTTCTATTATATGTTTTAGAATCTTGGCTCTGATCGTCCTTCTCTCACTCAAGTCAGATCTAAGCCAATAATCTAAACATTCCCACACCCTGATTGGACTCCTGCTTTTCCCGATTTAAAGGGCCTCCATCTCCGGAACATTGTTTATAGAGAATATAAAAATGATCACTATGTTGTGTTAGCAGAACAAAATTAAAATATCTAGATTAAATGTGTTTTAAAGGTGTTTGTCCTGTCTCCTGTCTATGACATCACCTTGTGGCCAGTGGTGTATCTTGATTTTGTGCTGCCCTAGGCAGACAAAATCCGGGCACCCCCCTACTCAAGCTGCACACCCACGTTACACACCTAAGACATGCCCCATCATTCAGACTCACATCAAGCTCATACTCCCATCACACTCAGTCACACACTCCTACTCCCATCACACTCAGTCACACACTCCTACTCCCATCACGCACACTCTGACTCCCATCACACTCAGTCACACACACTGTCTCCTATCACACACACTCTGACTCCCATCACACTCAGTCACACACACTGTCTCCCATCACACACACTCTGACTCCCATCACACTCAGTCACACACAGTCTCCCATCACACACACTCTGACTCCCATCACACTCAGTCACACACAGTCTCCCATTACACACTCTGACTCCCATCACACTCAGTCACACACAGTCTCCCATCACACACTCTGACTCCCATCACACTCAGTCACACACACAGTCTCCCATCACACACACTCTGACTCCCATCACACTCAGTCACACACACTGTCTCCCATCACACTCAGTCACACACACTGACTCCCATCACACTCAGTCTCTCACACACACACAGTCTCCCATCAGCACTTACCTTTCCCTGGCAGGCAGGCAGCATGGTCCCTCCATGCTGCCTGTTCGGCTTCCCGGCGATTGTGCCGACAGGTCACGTGACTGGGCGCGCGTATGACGTCAGCGCGCCCGTCACGTGACTGTCGGCACTTCCGTGTCGGCACACTGTATGGGGAGCCGAACAGGCAGCACCGAGGTTTCTATGTGCTGCCTGTTCGGCTCCTCGTGCAGCCTGGCAGGCAGAGCGATGGTGAGGGGGGATCTTCCGATCCCCTCTCACCTCTGTCTCTGCCTGCAAGCGCGGTGGGGTTTTTTTTTTTTTTTTTTTTAAATTTTTTATTTTTCCAGTGCTGGGGGGCGCTGCCACCCCCCAAAATTTGCCGCCATAGGCATCCGCCTAGGATGCCTCGCGGTAAATACAGCACTGCTTGTGGCATAACATTTTCTCTATATTCTCTAACTCCACAGTACAAAACATGAATAACATGCCTGGGGGTGGCGTTATTGGCTTTTCAATCGATCTAGACGGAGAAGACGCCATTTTGTCCATGTGTAAGAGTCCCCTAACAAAAATGTTTCAGGGTATATGGGACTTTCCTTTATTTTTGGAGCCCGAGGTAATTGGGTCAATGATAGGCATCTTATTTGAAATTGAGTTGAGTTTCGACGGAGCTTTCAACTCGTGCGTCCGCGCAGCAGACCACGCCCCCAATTATTTTAACTTTAATATGCATAAAAAAAACGTAGGCCATTTTCATTTCACCAAGAGAACCCATGACTTTTTCACTTAGCGTTTACACAGCTTTTTCTACTTTTTAAACATGAATAAACACAGAAAGAGGAATTTTTAGGCGAACCGAATATGGAGAAATGTCAGTATAAAATGTAGCCCCTTCTGACTATGGACCTAACACTTTCTCCTCATGCTTGAGGCATCAACATTGCATTGCAGGCTGTGCTGGATAGGAACTATATTTCTTTAATTCACTTTGGGTGTATGGTCCGACTAGGAGTAGGTTTCTATTGTTTTCAGAATATTAACCTAGAATATGGGAGGTATTCACTGAACGTTTTTTTAAGGGCTCATTTTCATCAAGTGCATTATATTACGATGAAGATCATCCAATAAAAAAAAAATTACTCATACAACCTAAATTCTTAGGACTTTTGAGAATTTGCGTCAGGACAACCAAATTCTCTATGCTTTTTTTTTTTTTTAAATATTTTTTTTAAAAACAGGGCAGATTAGAATAAACTAACGTTACAAATGGTCTTTGCTATTTAAGATTACGCTGCAAACTTTTTAAATTGCTATATTGGAGACTTTGTTTTCTGTCTTTATTAGTTGTTGTTGTTTTTTTTATCTCTGTTTTTGTTTCTTTTAGATATTATAGTTTTATAGATTTGTTTCGGTCCATGTAGGATCATTTCCACAATTAGGCATTACTATTAAATGTGGATTTATTACCTATATGGTTATACATTACAGCATGATTGATGGGAGACTTGGGACAGTAGGGGGTGTGGTCTGAGAGAGCTGGTGTCTTCACTAATGTGCTCACACTTACCAGTCTTGCACATGCACAGCTGTGCTGACAGACAGAGTGACATCAGTCAAGATGTCATTGTCTTTATCCAGACTCAGTCTTTCTCCACAATACAGTTAAATTAAAGCTTGCCGCCTACGTCTTTAGAATTCGTAGAAACATAGAAATTGGCGGCAGATAAGAACCATTTCGGCCCATCTACTCTGCCCACTCATCTTCATTTATAATAAATAAAAAATAAATAATTCTGAATACTTGAATTAGTTCCTGGCCTTATCTTATATCGAGGATAGCCCTATGCCTAGGCTTATACATGCTTAAACTCCTCCACTGTATTTACCTGTACCACATCTGCTGGAAGGCTGTTCCATGCATGCACTACCTTCTACTACCTTTCTGACTCAGAAAGAGATCCTTGTTTTCCCATCTACTCAGTAACGCAGACCTATTTAGAGATAAAGCAGACCTACCTATGTAGCTATGTAGCCTGCTGTATGCTTTGATTGAGACAGCCTCCAGATTTGGGAGCACTGCCAGTCCCAATTCATTTTTTGATGTTTGGGGCACCAGAAAAAAAGTATCCTGGTCATACACAGAGGTCTGCGCATGCATAATAATGCTGTTAGTTTGAGAAGTAGAGATAAACGGCCAGTGGAAACTGGATAAAACGGCATACGGGCCCAACTGTTGCTCTGTCTGTCTGTCTGTGTGGTTTGCGTGTCTGTCCAATTGGCTTTTGTGTCTGTCTGTCTGTCTTTGTACCTTATCTGTCAGCAAATCTGTCTTGCCTGTCTATTTTTATCTTTCTTAAATGATAACAGTTGTACTGATGAATTTGCCCCGTGGGCCAAACGTTGCCAATGCTGAGTGGCGGCTCAGGACTCCAGGTTGCTAACTCCAGACCGCACCTTACTCGTGTTATATACTAGGGTACCACCAAACAGTGACCCAGAATTGGGTTTTCTCCCTGCACTTACACATCAGACTGCCTACTACACTGTGAAGTATGGAGGCTACCGGTTGGATGATAAAGTGGCCCGTATCTTAAAAAGTATATACCATTCTATTGTTATCCAAGGACACGGCATATTTCACATATGGGATATCTTTAAGAGATATCCATGTAGGCGTTTAATGAAATGATGCAAACAGTGTTTTTAATTAAAAACTCTCCTTGAAAAGATTTGGGGGAAAGAGCGTCTTTGAGCTTAAAAGTGCACACTGTGTTTATAAAAGGCACTTAACCTGCTACAATCTAGTATTCTCCTATATGAGCTATTGATTAGCACCACAGCGGATATGTAAATAGCTTTAGAAATGACTTTAACAACTCTAGCGGAATAAAGAATGTATCTATTGATCTGACCCCTTCTTCCACACTCTCCGCATCCTCCCGATTCTAGCCTCCCAGTCATTTTATTCTTTATATTGACTTTCTTGTGGGTTTTTATTTTTCTCTTGGAAGATTTTTTTTTTTTTTTACTGCTTAACCCTCTGCTGTTAACATATACAGTGATTTCTGTCAGAAATGTCAACTCTCCCCCCAAAATTAAAAAATATTCCTGTATCTTAAAGGGGTACAGGGAAGACTTTTTTTTTTTCTGACACTTGTCAGTAGATCCAAAGAGACAGAAGTGCATAGAGTTCAACTGAGTTTGAGTAATAGATACCTGCTCAAGAAAGTGAAATTTCTATGTGCCAGAACCCAATTTTCAAAGCAAAATACAGATTTTATCATGATTGGCCATTTTTTTTATCTTCTATGTCTCTCTGTCTGGATTGGACTGGCAGATGGACAATTGCCTCCCATACATCTCTCCTCAGTAGGATTGATAAAGACTTTATAAGGTCAAAAGGTTGCCCTTTTGAAGTGCTGAGCAATTCTTATTTTTGAAGTTTGGGGACCTGGTGGAGTGCGGTTTTAATACTTCTTTGGGTGTACTCTCCTCTATAGACCTGGGCTGCACCACTTTCATTGTATAAATGTGGCACAGATGCTGGAAGCACTAAGTAATAGCTCTATCAGCCTGTGTGCCTATATACAAAGCAGACTACAGACAAATGTCCGGTGTCCGCGCTGTGTCTGCCGGTTATGTACGTTTTGGTTGTTTCATTGTATAACATCAGCTGTTTAGTATTGGGGAATCTCCGCCAAACACTGTTTGGTGGTGGTGCCGCACTTCAAAGTGTTGCTTCTTTGTATATCTCTCCCAATAGTTTGCAGTGCTGGAGTTTTTATACATGACCCCCCCGCTACTGACTCAGAGATTTGCGTGCTAGGCAGCCATCCTCCTCAAATGAGACTGAGATCAATTTGATAGGATGAAAAGTCCTGAGGTCAGAGAGCCTCTGGCTTTGGTCAATAGGATAGGATAGAGAAAGCCTTGAGGTCAGATAAGCTTCATATTGATAAAAGGCCAATGGAGACTGGGCAAAAAGTCTGCTCGATTGGTCTTTCGATCCCATTGTCTTGACTGCCTATAACTATCGCTGTAGTTCCATCCAATAGATGAAGAATCTACAAACCGCTCATCGGTGATCTATTAAGTGAGTAAAATAAAGTCTTAGATCATAATAAAAAGTGTTCACATGTGTGGTATCCCATTGGTAAAGTCCCCCGATCATGGTACACACATAGGGACCGATTTGATGTAGCACTCAATTCTGATTAATGTCTTCTATATTGGTATTGGCTGGATTAGTAGAGTGTTCTTGGTAAGGTACAATCTCTCTAATAATCTCAACCTTAGAAGGAAGAAAGGACTGAGTTCACCCTACTAGTTGTACTGCCCATTTCTGTAAGTCAGAGTGCCAGGTCAGGTGCCATCCCTGTTGATAGGACATAAAGATGCACATGGGAGAGCAGTAGGTAGTCTGCTCCGACTGGAGATTGCACAGAGCCAAGACCCTACTGGAGATGTAACTTCCTTTTTCCCCAAGGTACGAAATGGTTGCAGGAAGTGAAGCTTCTGATGGGTGTGCGATATGGCATGGTGGCAAAAGATTTGGGGTATGGTGACATTGCAGCAAGTGATTTGGAGAAAGGTGGAAGTGATTTGGAGAAAGGTGATTTGGAGAGAGGTGGCATTGCATCAAGTGATTTGGAGAAAGGTGGCACTGCAGCAAGTGATTTGACAGAATAGGGCATTGCGCAAGTGATTTGGAGAAAGGTGGCACTGCAGCAAGGGATTTGACAGAATAGGGCATTGCGCAAGTGATTTGGAGAAAGGTTGCACTGCATCAAGTGATTTGGGAGAATAGGGCATTGTGCAAGTGATTTAAGACAGTAGGGTAGTTATTTAAGGGAATCATTTTTCTGAGATGCCCCTGAATAGCAATTAGGAAATGTGCGATTCTATTGGTCTCTGCGCGGATTGCTCCCAAACGGCCCCTATATGGATAACTCCAGTAGTGTTTCCAAGCACTGGGGCGCGGTGAAAGGGGAGCCGCTGCAGTAGGTTGGATATACCTAAATTAGTTCATGCATTTAAACACCATGCTGTTTACGTTAAAAACTGAGTGATAAAGAAAGAGTTGACAATACAGAAGGGACTTATTATAAAGAGTTCTAAAAAAAAATAAAACCCCACCATGAATGGGCATAGCATGCATCTAGCAATTGGAATACCTATTAGATTTTAGATTCCCATATGTGGTACTACAAGCAAGAAAAAATAAATAAACTGACCCAAATTCTACAGATTAGAGCAGCCCAAGGGGGCAATTATGATCCTATCCCTTCAGGCTTGGTAGCTATATCTTACCGGGTTTCCAACTGAGGACCAGATGATGCTAATGAGCTAATGATGTTGAGAATACAGTACTTCATTGGAGTGTTGTCCAGCTTTCTAGTGTGCGTGGTCACATTCCAGGGTCAATTCATTAAATAGGGAACTGCGGTGAATGGATAAGAGAATAGCCAACACCAGGCATTAAGGATAGGTGGAATAATTGTTTCTAATGCCTGGTTTATTAGTTAAAGGGACTGTATGAACAAAACATGGCTTATACTGTGAATATAGAGAATAACAAAATAATTAAAAAGGAGCTATACATTGTCTATGCCCAGTAAACCTTTCCCACTTAAAACCAGTTCAATCAAGACACATTTAAAGGGGCACTAAATGTTATTTTTCACTTGTGCTTCTAAAATAGAAGGGTCTCTCTCTGCGCTAGTAGCAAGAGAACCTCGCATTCGGATGTCAGTGTGGGACGAGCCCCCACTCTGATTGGCTGTGCGCATGCTGACATCGTCAGCTCGTGACAACCAGGAACTGCTGTGTCTCGCATGTGAGACACAGCAGATAGTAAACCGGTGTGTACCTATTAAGATACACGTCGGGTTTACTTAATTGACCCGGGACATGTTTTGTTTAACCCTTGGTTCTTTCAAGGAAGGAATTCAATGCAAGGAAACAATGTTTCATGTTCCTTTAAAACTAGCAGTCTCACCAGGCCTATCCCTGCACAATGTGTAGCTAAATTGGTGAGATGAAATGTTCATCTCAACTCACCTAATCTCACCTGCAACTCACCTTTTAGTGAATAGACGCCTATGATTCTATGTGCTAAAGATGAGTACGGATGTACAATTATCCATTACATCACAACAAATCCATATCTAAAAAATATTGTAGCAAGAGCGAACCTTCGCACTATTATCCTTCAATGATTGATTGTTTTAAGAGTCAGCATTCATTTGTATGATTTGACCCGTGCTTGCATGTTGTTTAAAAAAAAGTAGTTTTTTTTAAATTTTTGAATAGATTTGTACACATCACGTCTCTTGATGTTCAATTAGCATAGAGAGTTTCAGTGCTGGTTGGTTAATATATATTATTAAACCTCTCCTAAAAAAAAATATATCAAAACATTGCTAAAAACGATAAAATGGCATTTAAAGGGTTTTCGAGCTTATGAAATAACAGCTCACAGAGTCTCTTTAGTTTAAAATAAAGTATATAAAAAATATACACATCTCAAAAAACCAATGATGCAAGATTCGTCACAACAGTAACGAACAGCACAGACCTCAGTGTCTCACAGGATCACATTATCGATGGTTTTAGCATGAAAAATTGTACCATTCCTATTATTTCAAGGTGCCATTGAAATTCCGGATTCACTAACATAATCTCATTCTAACAGCATAATTATTAAATGGCTTTTATCCATCTACAGGATGGGGACCATTATTTGATGCCTGCCTCTATTTTTTATTTTCCATTTTGTTTCTATTTTAATATTTTTTTCATAAAAATTTTTTTTTTCTCTCCATCTTTGGAGTCTGTTTTCTTTTTCTTTTTTTTTTCTTTTTTTTTCCATTTTGTTTCTATTTTAATTTTTTTTTTTTAATAAAATGCTTTTTTTTCTCTATCTTTGGAGTCTGTTTTCTTTTTTTTTTCATTTTGTTTTCTTTCCATTTCTTTTCTGTTCTAATAATTTTTCATACAATGCTTTTTTTCTCTCCATTTTTGGAGTCTGTTTTCTTTCTTTTTTAAAATTCATTTTGCTTCATCCATTTTGTTGCTTTTTTTTTTTTTTTTTTTTTAAAATAAAATTGCCTCTGCGAGTGCAAGATTATCTTTACCAACGGATGGCAGTTTGTGCTATGTGTGATTGCTGGTTAACATGCCTTGTACACATTATAATCGTTTTTCGAACAAAAGGTTCAAAAGCCTGTCTAATGTCTCCTTTGTGCCCGTTTATTAGATGGGTTAAGAGATACCACTGACGGCGTTATGCATGGCTGGCTTGGAATGATAAAAAAAAATCCTCTTTACATACACCCCCACAGTGTTATTTTTTATATTTATAAACTGGAACATTACTGCTGTGCTCCTGACAAACACACTGGGTAATCTTGCAGCCTCTTTCAACAGATAATTACAGGGTGCCCTGTGCCTAGGACATGAATCGTTTGATTGGGTAGAACGAATGCTATTTGTGAACCATTCTGCAGTATAATACTAAAGTATTGTTCACCCCCATTATGCTATAAATCATTATACGTTTGTTTAAATTTGGCTGCAAAACAAATGAGGGGCTGTTTAAAAGCAAATAAAAAAGACTGTTCACTTTAGATTCTATTTTCTGCTAAATTAAACCCATTTGGTTGTGCGCACTGGGAGAGTCATCTGGTTCGCAAACAGCAGAAGATACATAATCTAACGCATCATATTGGTCAATATTGGTCAATATGGAATGTTCTATTTTCTGACTGTAGAGCAGATAAATGTAAGGATGCAAATGATTTATACATTGTGCTAAAGAATTGCAAGGAAATTAAGAGGGAAATAAACAGGAAAATTAGTTTTAAAGGGACAGTGTAGTTTCCAAACTCACTTTGAAGATTATTGCATGTTTCATGCACAGGCTTTCTTTCCAGTGTGATTTGATGCAGGCATTCTGTATAAATCACATTTTAACCCCTTTGTTTACCTAAAATACGCTAGGACGGCATAGAATGTCCAAGCGTTAAAAAGCTCATCACGGCTCCCCGCGATGAGCTGTGCTTGGATCCCGCTGCAGGGACTTGCAGCGGGATCCCACCTGTCAGATGAGACCACTTTGAGTGGCCTCAGTCTGACAGGGAAAATACATTTACATATCAATAAACTTCCGGGTTCGGGCACACCTCCGTGACGTCACTCATGATGTCCGGAGGTCTTGTGATCTTTTGGCAGGGACCCACAGGATCTATTAAGAGCCTGATTGGGTCTCTGTCATAGTGTTCCTGTCCAGGAACAAATTGTGACGCTTTGGTTATTATTTGACTCAAGTCATTACTCTGCATATTTACTGCAGGTGCGACAGCACTGATTATATAGTCACAGAGGATACAAAGTTTTATTTCATTTAGTCACTTCCTGTGCTCATGGAATAGAATACATTGTGTGGACTGTGATATACCTGCTCTTGTACACATAGTAGGATTATCTTAACATTGCAACACATTGTCTGATCACATTAATAGAGAGACAGGAAATTCCATTCATTTGAATGAAATGAATCTCATTGTTTGTTTGTTTTTAAATTGACTTTTTCTCGCGTGGACAGTCCTGGTTTCTTGAAAACGTCCGTAATTTACCATTAGTCTACATTCACAGTATAAACAAGGTTCAAGTATAAAAAAAAATAAACATTTAAAAGTAAACTATAAAATAGGTAAAGGATAGAAAAAGTCATAAAAACTAGGATGTTCTTGAGGTTTAATTTCTGCATCAAAAAAATCGAAAAAAATTCCATCAACTAAAAATACCTTTTTTATTCTATATCTTTTACGGTACTTTTTGCACACATTAATGTGGTGGGCTTAAAACATAACAGCTGTCTCCATGCATTATAACAATATTAGACTTTCATTCTTTCATTTCATCAAGCATTTAATACTTTTCAGATTACCCCAAAAAAATCAATAAAGAAAGCATTACTCAGTGAGTAACTGTAATTGCATGGTTTGCTTACTGGATAGCAAGCACTTTCCATGTCAGCTGTCTAAGTATCCAGTGATTTGGGTTTGATTGGAGTCATCATTTTAATTTCCCTTGTCTCCCTAAATCTAATCTCTGTAATCTCTACACATAATCTGCAATCCAGAAATAGGATTATTGGAGACGGCAGAGGGAGGGATGGTACCGCAGAAAATCAAAATTACATCCTCTAGTGGCAGGAAACTGAAGATGAAGGAAATCAATATATGTCAATTTATTGCCAGGACAGACCTTACTCCTTACTTGTGTGATCGGTTTATTCTGTGCAGGTATAGCATACCAAACCTTAGGGCTTTGAAAGAGAGAATTGCAGGGAACTGAGATGGGAATGTCAAACCGAAGGCCAAAGATGCAGTTGAATAGGAGAATTTTTCCAACTAGACTATTTTGGCCTTTATATAGACACAAAAATAAAACATTCAAGGAATAGAATAGTACAGAACATCAAAAATCTGAAACAATATTCGTAAAATTAAACTTACAATAAAAAATGTAATTCTATAAAATTATTTAAAATGGTTGACCCTCAAGAAGTCAATGAGACTGACGGAACGCGTAGGGCTTTACTATACATCAAGTCCTCGCATACCCCCTGTCACTTCCGGTTTGGACACAGCTACTTCCAACAACTGCTGCCAACCACCCCGAGAAGGGAGGATATCCTGTTGAGGTGCAATAAGCCTCCTTTATAACACTAGCTGTGATTCCCCCAACATCTGGATCCACCTAACCAGCAACACAGGCAATGTTGTATAACACCAGTACATTTAAGGCTGACCACATAGGGGAAGTATTGTTCTCTCTCTTATATATTTGTGTATGTAGCTTCTTGATTTATTGCTTTCAGGAATAAAGCCCTTAGTGTCACGTGGGAACTGCAAATCTTTGCTTTACTTTCCAAATTGCTTTCTATATTTTACATTAGAAGCATTTCTTTTATAAATTATGGGTGTTTTTTTGAGATAATATAAGATTTAATGTAATTGTATATTAAGTTAAAGGTCACTTCTGTTTGATTTCAAAGACTCAGGAATGATGCCGGATTCTTTTTGAAGTCTCGTTATGACTTCTAGATTGCCATATCATGGACCTGGTTCTCCTGGTTCTAATTATTTTTGGGTGGGGGCCCACTTGTCATACCCACTACTGTCAGCAGAGTTCTACTGGCTTTTTTAAACTCTAAACTCTAATTTAAAAGTGTCACATTATTGGTACAAGCGTTTCTGAATTAATGGGGCAGTTACAATTGTTCTGAATTAAAGGAGCAGTTACAATTCTTCTGAAGTAAAGGGGCAGTTAAAGTGTTTCTGAATTAAAGGGGCAGTTAGAGTGTTTCTGAATTAAAGGGGCAGTTAGAGTGTTTCTGAATTAAAGGGGCAGTTAGAGTGTTTCTGATTTAACATAGAAACATAGAATGTGTCGGCAGATAACAACCATTCGGTCCATCTAGTCTGCCCAATTTTTTTTTAGTACTTTTATTAGTACCCCTTTCCCGGTCTTATAGCTAGGATAGCCTTGTGTCTATCCCACGCATGCTTAAAATCCTTGACTGTGTTTACCACTTCTGCTGGCAGGCTATTCCATACATCCACTACCCTCTCAGTAAAGTAATACTTCCTGATATTACTTTTAAATCGTTGCCCCTCTAATTTAAGACTATGTCCTCTAGTTGTGGTAGTTTTTCTTCTTTTAAATATACTCTCTTCCTTTACTGCGTTGATTCCCTTTATGTATTTAAATGTTTCTATCATATCCCCCCTGTTACGTCTTTCCTCCAAGCTATACATGTTAAGATGCTTTAACCTTTCCTGGTAAGTTTTATCCTTCAACCCATGAACCAGTTTAGTAGCCCTTCTCTGAACTCTCTCCAAAGTATCAATATCCTTCTGGAGATACGGTCTCCAGTACTGCGTAAAGGGGCAGTTAGAGTGTTTCTGAATTAAAGGGGCGATTAGAGTGCTCCTGAATTAAAGGGGCCTTTAGAGTGTTTCTGAATTAAAGGGGCAGTTAGCGTGTTCCTGAATTAAAGGGGTGGTTAGAGTGTTTCTGAATTAAAGGGGCGGTTAGAGTGTTTCTGAATTAAAGGGGCGGTTAGAGTGTTTCTGAATTAAAGGGGTGGCTACAAATTTGTTTTAGATAAGTACAGAAGCAGATCTCCCTAAAACCTGCAAATAATTTGCAACAGATGTAATTCTGTCGATACAGCAACCACCCTGCCTGTCTATCTAAGATCTTCTTACTGGATGACACAGGCCACTGGTAAAATTATTCTCACTGGAAAACTAAAGGATAACTGCAATATTTGTTAAAGTAAGAATTAGCGCATGTCACATATATCAGAAACGAGCAACATACAGAAAAGACACTAAGTAGAGATGGTACTTTTTCTACAACTGAGTCCAGGGAAGTGCTGGCCCAAATCTGGGAGCAGGTAGATAGTCAGAGAGAGATAAACAGACAGATGCAGATAGACAAGCAGGACAGATATACTGACAGATAAGTTACAGAGAGTGATAGACAGACAGACACAGAGACAAGCAGACAGACAGACAAAGTTAGACAGGTAGGGCATCTATACTAACAGTTAAGATACAGAGAGTGATAGACAGAGAGACAGAGATAGACAGACACGGATAGACAGGCAGGACAAATATACTGACAGATAAGGTTCAGAGAGTGATAGACAGACAGACACATAAATAGACAGACACAAATATACAGAGAGACAGACATACACAGATAGAGAGGCAGGGCAGATATACTGACAGATAAGGTTCAGAGAGTGATAGACAGACAGACACATAAATAGACATGCACAAATATACAGAGAGACAGACAGACACAGATAGAGAGGCAGGACAGATATACTGATATACAGAGAGTGATAGACAGACAGACACATCAATTGACAGACAGACACATATATACAGAGAGACAGTCAGACACAGATAGAGAGACAGGACAGATATACTGACAGATAAGTTGCAGGGATTGATATATAGACAAAACAGCTAGATAGAAAGTGCTAGACACTAGAGAGTCCAGATGCTACCCACCAGCTGTTTTTGTACTACAACTACCATAATCCCCTGCCATTCCACAATGCTGGTGCTGAAAAATGGGGTTTGTAGTCTGCAGCAACTGGAGAACCATAGTTGGACACATAAGCATTAGAGCAATTAAAAGGGGATAGTGGTGCAGCTCCAGCCCATTGAGCTGAGGTAAATGGCAGCCCTGGGGGCAATTACACCTCTGTCCTCCCCCCCCCCCCCCCCCCCCCTTTTCCAGCAATAACCTGTGTCTCACTGATTATGAAAATGTATGTATCTGGCATAACAGCACGTGTTGTGTGTGTGTGTGTGACTGTGGTCCTGTGATTGCACTGTGTGAAGTAACTGTAGTGTGTTCCCTGAGCTGCTGCATTGTGTGTGTGTGTGTGAATGGCAGAGGTGTGTGGGTGAGACTTAGTTTCATTGGCTGCAGTGTGTGGGTGAGAGTGCGTCAGAATGACTGCAGTGTATGTGAGTGTGTCGGAATTAAGTTAGCATGCTTGAGTGTCTCTACACAGCTTCGTTGTGTGTCATCGAGCCCCTGGCAAGATGCTTATGAATGTCTGTATTGTGTGATGCAGTGTGTCTCCATTTAGTGTGCAAGGATGGTTCAGAGCAGTGTCCATGCATTTTTAAGGTATCCAGGGAACTATGGTAAACTGACAAGGTAATTGCAAAACTTAGACCAAAATGATTGATCTGGAATATTAAGTGAGTTGTACAAGCCCAGCATCAGTTGAGTGGGCAGCATCTGTTTAGTGGGCAGCATCTGTTTAGTGGGCAGCATCAGTTGGGTGGGCAGCATCAGTTCCTGTATTTTTTTAGCACAGAATTCACACTCTGCCCCCTTGTGGTGTAGCTATCCTTGACATCATGTGACGTAGCTACACTTGGCATCATGTGACATCCTAACCCTCTGTACTCTCAAACAGCATGAGCACAATGGGTGGGGCATGAAATCTGTGTTGTCGATGCAAGTCAAGGCACCTCCCTGGACCACCAGGGACCTCTCCTCCCAAGGTATGCAATCGGTAGCAAGACAAGAAAAGAAAAAATGTATTGGGAGTGTTAACATGTTGCACCTTCTCCCCCTTGACACCTTATCTTCAGATACCCCAGGCTCAAGTTGTTTAGAAGGGAAATTGAGTGGCTAAATGTTGTCCATCAGTATCACTGAATGGATGTTGATGTGCGTGTGAATGCAAGGTGTGAGTATATGCCAGGGTATAGTCCATGTGACTAGATTAAAAGCTACTGTGAGAGTTTCTAAATGGCTGAGAGTGAGAAAGCGAGCAGGTGAGTGGGTGAATGAATGAGTGAGTAGCTTGTTGCAGCCTGTTTGACCGACATTTGTGTACAGCTGATAGGGTACCAGGCTTTTTACCTTTAAGGCATCAGCTTTACTTGTTAAGGTTTCTTGTTTTGCTTGTATTTTATATTTCTTTGTAGGTTGTGTGATTTTTTTATTTTTCTTTGTCCGTTTGGTTTGTTTTTTGTCTGGTTTTTTTCTACACAACTGAGTCCACTGAACTTCAAAAAACTGATCAAGCAAACGCCCAGATGTCCTGAATTTTCACTCACCGTTATGTGACTTTCTGAAAGATTTCTTAAAAAGCCGTACAAAGAGGACAGAGCCCTCCTCCCCCTCGACCCCTGTCACTCATATGACAGAAGAGGACGCAGAGGAACTGGATTCAGCCCAGAGACCAATTATAACTCTATTGCTTGTGTAAAGTTACTTAGAAACAATAAGCTGTGTCACCACCAATTATCCATTGAACGCTCTGATTTATGCCATAACGATCTAGCAAAAGGGGGTCGGATCAGAACGGCGCATAATTCCACCCGATCAGCCATAGGGTCGGGAATCCATGTGTTCTGGAGAATGGAATCATTACGATGTAAGTGTTAGAAGAGAATTCCCCTAGTCGCTAAGATGCAGATGGCATCATGCAACTGCACTATAGTAGAAACACGGAAGAGGGAATTGAGAATATAATTGCAAACTTAAGGCCAAAGTAGCTGAGCTGGAAATATTCTCAGCTATACGTCGAACTCTGCTATTTTGGCCTTAAGTTTGCCATCCCCTTATCAATTCCGGGATATTCCCTTTTTCATAAATAAAGCCTATAATATCATGGTGAAACACGCATGTTGATTGGGGGCCCTAGGATCTAGTTACATAGAAAGACCTTGGACCTAAACTGTGAATCTGCAGATGGGCAAGACAATAGTTGTGATCCTAATATAGTGGATTAATAACTCTTTGGCTGGATTAACGATAATGCTCATTATCCCAAAGTCGGCCAGAGTCCTGGTTTGTGGCATTTTCAGAAATCGGTCTTTTAGGCTTGATATGGCTTCACCATTTCTGTTTGGTAAAGAAGTCATTCACAATGATCTCGAAATTAATCAGAGATTCATTTGTATCAATGAAATCCATTGCTCATGTTATAAATGAAATCCATTGCTCATGTTATAAATGAAATCCATTGCTCATGTTATAAATGAAATCCATTGCTCATGTTATAAATGAACGCCCAGAAGAATAAATTACATAGACTATGGGTAACATCCAGATACCCACAAACACCTCCCAAACCATCCAAACTGTGTGATCAACCTCTCCACGTACAGAAGACATATTGATACAATTACACTGTGCAGTGACGCAGATTGTGGCTATAGTGGGCAGACTAGAGCAGTAGAGTGGACTGATCAAAGATGCTGTGACTAAACTGAATCCATTAGATCTCTATACGATCTATTAGGTCTCTCTAAGACTGAGCGAATTCTTCAATACCCGGGTGTTTATTTTGCCTTTTTTTTTCTAAAGCTGTGAAGTTTGTTTTGTAATTAGGGATTTTGTTTTTGAGTCAAATATAAATGGAGAACAATCTGGCTATAATAATTACTTTCTCCATTAATATTTGACTCTTATCCCCTTATCTGGTTCAATATCCGTGGCAAGCTCTCCTTTTTGAATAGGGATTTTGTTTTAGCCTGAGGGAGGAACCTAACCATCTTGTCTTGAAAGCTTGCAATCAGACTCTCAGTTATCCAATAAATTATATAATTTGAACTCTTTGTTTCATGTTGTACATGATAATCCAACTCCATAAATAGCTATTATTAGGTCACAAGATGACCTACGCATGTTCAGTAATGTCTGCCCTCTCTAGTAATGATCCGCCACACACAAATGTACTGTAATTTTTTTATAATTATGCATTTATTACTTATTTTTACATTTTTCTATACTTACCTTGAAAACTATATTTAGCAGGGTTTTTTTGATCGGCCGAACTTCGGAAAAAAGTCCAGGTTCGGGCTCAAACTTGACCCCGAACTTGACCCCGAACCCGAACCCCATTGAAGTCAATGGGGACACAAACTTTTGGCCACTAAAATGCCTCTAAAAAAGTTCTGGAAAGGGCTAGAGGGCTGCAAAATGAAGTAAAAATGTGGGTGAGTGTCCCCATTCATACGAATAGGTCAATTGACCTATTCGTATGAATGGGGACTCTATTTCGGTTTTTAGAAAGCCAATAACATTACATGTATTCCATAAGCCGAAAGTCTATAAACCGAATGACATTCGGTTTATAGACTTTCGGTTTATAGAATACATGTAATGCTATTGCTATTCTATAAACCGAAAGAGTACAAACCGAATGTCACATCTTCCACACACATGCCTCACCTTCCATTTTTAGTGGGGAAACTGCTGGCCATAGAGAGTTCTCAATGTACAGCTGTACATTCAGAATTTAAAATATTAACCTACTGGGTGGTGCTCAATTATGCAAAATGTTTGCGTAATTTATCATGCCCAAAACAACATAATATTGCACTCCACTCCACCAAGCTATAGAGAAGCCACTGACTGTTTTTCTTATGCATTCTATAGTGCCCTGGTAGTTATTTTAGAATGTTCTAAGAGTTTTTCCTTTTGTTTTATGCACACAGAGAGGGAACTGTTTCCCTTTAATCAATTTTAGAGCAGCATTGATCCTACTGTTGAGATGTGTGGTCTCTGTAATCTATTTAATCAAATGCTACTGCATGTCAAATTTACAAATCTAAGAATCTTGTTAAGCAAGCCGCTTTACAATTTATCCAGAATTTACTTCAATGTAGGACAAAGAGACAAATAAAGAATTTGACGCATCCCATCAGCAGGGGTGTCCGGTTTAGCTTGTTTATCTCTTACCTGCAGAGAATTCTTTAATAGATAGAGAAAATAAACATTAGCAAAATGATAGAGCATCAGCTCTGCTGAGGGAAGTCTGAAGACTGTCCCAAGATGGCAACCTGCGGATCCAATCTACGAGTTTAGGATGGGCCTCAGGTTTAGCTTTTTTCTGTCGATAAATAAATGTTTTAATTATGTCGAGCGTATTTTTGGCTATTTACATTGTTCTTGCTAGTTTGAGCTGACGCAGGTTTCTGCAATAAAAAGTGAACAAAGTAAAAGTAGAAATTAGGTCCTGAAAAGTAGAAGAGTTTTTCAAACTCGGATTTTTTGATTTTGTTTTGGTAATTGCCTCACTACGGTTCACCGTTTAGTGTAAATCAGTGTCGTCAAACGGTGGTCCTCCAGATTCTGGAGGCCTAGACATCCCAAAATGCTATGTCTGCCAACGGGCTAGCAGGGACATATGGTAGTTCTATCTTATGACATCATCATGCAGGAGAAGATTTTGGAGAATGTTGCATCATGGGTAAAATTCTCAAAATAGATGCTGGAGATCAGGGCCGGCCTTAGGGGTGTGCAACCTGTGCGAGCGCACAAGGCGCAACACCCCAGGGGGCGCCCTCCCGTTCAAACAAAAAAAGCCGGTAGAGGCACTGGATTGGGGAGATCAAAAGATCCAGCCCTCTGCTCGGCAGGCTCTTCTAGATCCGGGGAGGGGGCGCAGCTAACCGGCTGAGAGGTGTAGCTCCGCCCCCACCCTGTGAAGCAGAGCAGCATCTGCTTCACGGGGAGCTGCAGGCAGCAAGAGATAGTGCTGCTCGGCTCCCCATGCCTGCATTAAGCATGGAGCCTGCATTAAGCATGGGGAGCCGAGCAGCACCTTCTCTTGCTGTCTGTGGCTCCCCGTGAAGCAGACGCTGCTCTGCTTCACAGGGTGGGGGCGGAAATACACCGCTGTGCCGGTTAGCTGCGCCCCCTCCCCGATCCAACTTTGCAGAGGGGGGGGGGACAGACAGACAGACAGAACAGGGGCAGGGGGAGAGAGAGAACAGGGGGAGGGGGAGAGAGAGAGAACAGGGGGAGGGGGAGAGAGAGAGGACAGGGGGGAGAGACAGAACAGTGGAGGGGTGAGAGAGACAGACAGACAGAACAGGGGCAGGGGGGAGAGACAGAACTGGGGGAGAGAGAGATAAGAGGGGGGAGAGAGACAGAACAGTGGATGGGGGAGAGACAGAACAGGGGAGGGGTGAGAGAGAGAGAGACAGACAGACAGAACAGGGGCAGGGGGGAGAGAGATAAAACGGGGAGGGGGGAGAGAGAGAGACAGAACAGGGGGAAGCGGGGAAAGAACGGGGGGGGGGGCCAGAACAGGGGACGGGGGGAGAGAGAAAGAACAGGGGACGGGGGGAGAGAGAGAACAGAGGGAGAGAGAGACAGACATGGCAAGGAAGAGGAAAGGGACAAACATGGGAAGGGAGAGAGACACATACATAGGGGGGTGAAAGAGACGGGGGGGGGCCACGGGAGAAGCCCGCACAGGGCGCCGGAGCACTTAAGGCCGGCCCTGCTGGAGATAGACACCTAATTGTATTTTTACTTTTATTTGCAATTAATTCAAACACAGAAAATAAAACCAGTCTTATATATGTGTTTGTTTAAATGCACAGGTAATCTAGTTACATCTTATGTAAGTGGTAGTGTCCCTTTAACTCCTTTCTATTCATTGCATTATTGGATTTTGGCTCGACTCCTGTTTCTTGGTCAATCTCTAGATTCAGCCATGGATTCATGCTGAATCTGACTTCAACTAACACAGCCAATCAATTCAGTTCTCCTAACTGCAGTCTAAAGAGTGGCAGGTGTGCATGCAAGTTGATTGGCCATCAACTTGACCAAGAACTTTGTAGAATTTGCTGCAAGCAGTAACATTTCACAAAGAACATATTTCTGCAGACTGGATTGTCCAAATTTTCATTCCACTTTATTATTTTTTTTCTTCCCCAGATCATTTGTTCCATTTGAATATTGCAAAGTAGTAAGTCATCTAACCTCATTATTTTCGTCTTTTAATACCCTTTAAATGTAATGAGCTTTTTCATACAGAAGGCATCAGGGTATCATCTCAGAGGGAATTTTAGGATGGAAACGAATAATTGAAAAAATGATTTATTTTTTCCCCCCTCGCTTACACTGCTGTTGTATTAATAGGAAACGTAAACGATGAAGTGTTTCGGAGACTTAAAATATGAAATGTTTCAGAGTTTATAGATAAGACAAACTGATACTGACATATAACACCCGGGTCTGGCAACCTGTCCCTTTCACATTCGTTTTCGACTAATATCCCAATTACTCTCAGCCGGGCAATAATTTGCCTGATAGTAGATTCCAGGCTGTCACTTTAGGCACCTTCAATCAACCAAAGGTGTTGCTGGATTACAACTCCCATCGCTCTTGCACAGCTAACTGCCCCTCCAGGTGACTTTGAACTTCTACTGCGAATAGTCCAAGACAGTCAGTGTTTCTTCCCCAGCCAGAGCTGGATTGTAAGTATCTCCCACAAGCTTAGCTAGCCAAATAAATGCCCGGTCGGAGGTATTTGGACTCAAACTCCTATCACTCATCTTCCAGAGAGACTCGGCTGTGTAGATGTCGCTTGGCCACTGGTATATACCAAGTCTAACAGGTAACTCAAGCTCTCTTCAGATCGCCTGTTGTTGTACTGTAACTCAAATAACTCTAAAGCAGCCACTGAGGCAACTCTCACCATCACTCCCAAAATGCCAGCCATGCTGCTGTCTCCCCGGGCCTGCTGGTAAAATACCGGCTAGGTGATAAACCTATTCCTAGCCCATTGTTGGCTGGCAGAATGTGCTGGTGATAGTCTAGTGAAATCCAATGTAAACTTTTTTTTTTCCTGACAGTCATCCTTTAATACCATTTCAGTGCTTTTGGCCTAACTGAAACCAAAATATAAAAGATTAATAAAGGGTTGGAGCAATTAAGGTTGGATTTTTGTAAATTGTTCCAGGGAGAACATGTTGGACCTTTAATGGGTTTGATGCATTCTTTTGGTTCAAAATGTGAACTTGCGTCGGATTCAACATAAGTTACTCTTATTGTATTATTGACATCTAAGATATCGTGGAGAAAGAACCCATGGGATTTTAGGAATCTTTTCTTCCTCTTGACCTTGGAGTCTCTTCATGTAAACCAGAATTTTACAAAAATTTGACACGTTTTAATGCTCAATTCGCTATTCGATGTAGCCATTGCTGGACACATTTCAGCTATTTTTCCCCAAATTCAGACCACAAATTCAGGGCTTTTTAGTCTGGAAATATTTCTGGGAACTTGACGTGAAAAAGCATAGGGTCCAGTGGCTGTGGCGACCCCCTGTTTATTTTGTGCCCTTGAAGAACTCAACAAAACGCGTTGGTCTTAAGCCAACTCCCATATGTGTTTCTTCATTGTTTCTGCTTTACCATCAGGGGTAGGCATTAGTAATGTTCAAGGAGCACATTGGAGTGAAGGACAATTAAATAATGTTCTATGGATCTTTTCAAACCTTGCCACGGACACTGTGACAATCCTTTTATAATGCATGGGACTTCCCACAAGTATACAGCGCCTCTTTGTCATGAGTGTGTAAAGCTGGTATAAAAATAGGACGATAAGATATCCGATAGGTGTAGACTTCCCATGTATATCTTTTACAGAATATAATTATTTCAAGAGCAAATTGGTAAGTCACAACTGCATGTTAGACTTTGGGTTTGGCACAGAACTATGTCCCATTATAAAGGCTACTGCTGTTTAAATTTCCCCACGGTGTTACAGTGTATTCCTAAAAGCAGTACATTGAGTTTCGACCCATTGATTCACAGTATTTACAGAGCATTATGCATACAGGCTTGGCCGACCTCTCCGCAGCATGTTTAGAGTTGTGGCTAAAGACCTGGCTCTCGTATACCCTGCTCGCAACACTGACCTTGGAAAAGGGTTGGTGGAATTTTTAAAACAAAATGAACCAAAGTGTTACACAGGGATGGAAATATCCCCTACTGATAAATAAGGACCAAGCTGGGTCACGAAGTTCAACCTTACTCTGTGTTATGTGCAGTCGTCAAGTCATCATATATCCTGCACTCAAAAAGTCCAAGTGCCCATTGTCCTGCAGGATACCAAGTTAAAGATCTCAAAGTGCCATTTCCCCTGAGATTATGCTTCCCCCTCTTGTTCCCTTTCCTTTTGTTGCCTCTGTGTGCTCCATTGACCTCCATGTATGATGATGGATGATGAAGTGCCACCTCAGAGGCTGGCACCTGTGTCATAGGTTCACCATCACTGCTTTAAGGGGAGTGGCTTGAGGAAATGTACTGTAAGACTACATTAACATAGAAACATAGAAACATAGAATGTGTCGGCAGATAAGAACCATTCGGTCCATCTAGTCTTCCCAATTGTTTTTGAATACTTTTATTAGTCCCCCGTTCCCGTTCTTATAGCTAGGATAGCCTTGTGTCTATCCCACGCATTCTTAAAATCCTTGACTGTATAAACCTCTACCACTTCCGCTGAAAGGCTATTCCATGCATCCACTACCCTCTCAGTAAAGTAATACTTCCTGATATTACTTTTAAATCGTTGCCCCTCTAATTTAGGACTATGTCCTCTAGTTGTGGTAGTTTTTCTTCATTTAAATATACTCTCCTCCTTTACTGTGTTAGTTCCCTTTATGTATTTAAATGTTTCTATCATATCCCCCCTGTTACGTCTTTCCTCCAAGCTATACATGTTAAGATGCTTTAAACGCATCTTAATGCATTATAATCAGCGATACTATGTACGGTGTGTTTTCTATAAGAGTTACCCATTAAAGAAGAAATTAGGTCAGCCTACACAAGGGACAACTTTATGACCTTTTGTTTTTCAGGAATGGGTTTTTCCCCAGGATGCTACAGTCATTTAATGATCCTTATATAGCTCTTGCACAAAGCTGCTACACCAAACTGGATGTGAAGCTTACACACCTCTAGTGATATGATGTAACTCTAATTATTTTGTCATTATTTATAATGTATAAATATACAAGAGACTGGCTACCAACTCTGTCCACTATGTCAAGTGTGGCACTGATAAAATGCAGAGGTTAAACTGAAATGAAACACCTTTGGATCCAGAGGGGCTTGGGCAACCGTCCACCACAGATGCCTGAGTAGTATGCTTGCCCACCCTATGTATTGATGATATTCTATATCTGATAAACAAACCCAGTCAAATATAATTCTGAAAACAGAATTGCTGCCACATCTTCCTGCACTTTGACCTCTCCAACCTAATTGATTGAGACTGATGTCATCCTAGCAGGACCAGCTGCTCCCCGATGAAAGACAATGCCCAATTAACTTACGTGGCTACGTCAATAGGCAGCTTGCCACGTATATGGTCCAGAGGCTCAGACTGCAGCCAAATTGCATCTTGGAACACATACACACATTAATAAACCTAAATAAACAACCAATCTTTCCCTGTTTACAGAAACTGTGTTAGGTAAGCTATTTTAGACATTGCCAGAAAGAGTATAGCAATTATGTATGCACAGGACACAATGTATAGAAAGCAGGAACAATGTATATTGTGTAGAAAATAAACAGGTGCTACATTGTAACCAAAAAAAATAAATGATTGTCTCTAAAGGAACTCCGTATCGACATCTAATCAAAATGTTAAAGCATATTTTTTTTTTTTTTTGTATACAATGACTGACTATATCAGAATAAGTGATGTAGTCATCTTAAAAAATATATAGATAATCAGCTAAATAAATTCTAAAACTTCACTAAACAGAAACCCTTGGGGGGTCAACCCAGTATACACTGATTTGCCCCGAATTGGATTCGGTTTGGCACTTTAGCCAAATTTTCCAAATCATTAAAATGCAGCCATTCCGAGAATTCGGGTCCAAATCGGCAGCATCGGAGGCAATCGGACCAAGACATTTAAGCAATGAAAGGTATCGATTTTCGGCAACCCCATGTGTCGAACACCCGCGAACACGCTCTGAATTTGGATAACATAGGCGAAACGCGCCCATTTCAATTGTCCAGATTTGAAAAGTATAGAAAAATTAAAACTAACATATTTTAAATACCCACATATTTATATACAATTTTAATATATTAATGCTATATATTCAAATAATTATATCGACATTATAAATATTTTAATAAAAACATTTGTATATTATTTTATGTTCATTTACTTCATTTTTATGTATTTAATTAATGTATCTTGTTTATTGTTATTGATTTTAATTTTATTTTATTACACTTTGGAGCCTTTCGGGAGGATTGACTACTATGGGAGGACTTCGGCTATATTTGTTATAGCCAAGGTCCTCAACAGAATGGCCTGAAAGAAGATGCAGTCCTCCCCATAGAACATAGGGGGAGGACCAAGGCTACCACTTTGTTTTGGTACATTTCGGCTGAGTTTGGTGTCGGAAGATGTCAGCGTGGAATCGTCTATAATTTCCATATTGGGAATGTATTCAGAGTTATATCAAGGCTACCTTGGTAGCTTGACATTCGGTGCCTGATGTGCCTCGAATCCATTCGCTGTTATCAGCACATATTCGACCCTTAAAGCCCTTAGCAGGTGGGACTTGCTAGGATTGTCCCGGCACAATGTATGTTCCGCTCAACTCACATACAACTCACCTTTTAGTGAATAGACTCCATAGAATGGTGAACGAAGAATGAATCTAAAATCAGATAGACATCAGTCTTCCATGTTGCTGGCTGAGCATCATAGAAATGGTAGTATGCTGCAGACATAATTAAAAGCACTACACAGTAGACTTTTCTATATTTAAAAAAAAAGACTGTGTTGGCTCTTCAAAATAAAGTTTGTTCTGTTGTCGTTGCCCCAGACATATACAAAGGGGAGGAGTTAGTGATATAGTCACGCCCACCGTGGGCGCCCAAAAATACAGTGCACCCAGGCGCCCATGACCCAAGGATCAGCCCTGATTGTGACATTTCAGCAGTTTGCAAGAAACCAGGTCTGCCTACACTAGCTGAGTAAAAGTAATTTCTTTTTTTCCTGTTGCTGCAGCAACCAATTTCATGGAAAATCTGGTTTCTCTAGTGATGTCATCAGACAATGTGTTGCACTGTTAAGAGAGTCTACTGTGTACAAGAGCAAGCTCACTCAGAGTCCACATAATGTTTTCAATTGGAAGAGCACAGGAAGTGACTAAACGAAACACAACTTTATATCCTCAGTGTCTATATAATCCATGCTGCCGCACCTGCAGTATACATGCAGAGTAATGCCTGGGGAGGGCTTGAGTTAAATATTAAAAATGTGATTTATACAGAATGCCTGCATCAAATCACACTGAAAAAAAGCCTGTGCACTATACAAGCAGTGATCTTCATCTTGCACCAAAGTGAGTTTGGGGACTAGACTTTTCCTTTAAGCACATTTAGTATACAGATATTACATTTTTAAGAAATGCATAGATTTGTATCATTATTTAATCTTAACAGACATGAAAGGGGTAGGTCATTTTCAAATCAGTCCTTTAAAACCCCAGTGTGTCTTACAAATCTTCCCCAAATTACCCAAAAATCTGTGTCTAGCCATGGCAGTCCCCAAAACAGTGATGTGTATTACCTACTACTTTAAAATCTAGTGAACTGGACAGCAGTTATAAAGTGAATTATAATGGTCGCTTTTGAAAGGATCAGAGGACTCACGGACAATGGGAGATTTATTGCTGCATTTTTACTGAACAATATAAATTGATGCTCGGTGCAGTAACTGGGAAGACAAACAGTTTGGCATTTTATGCACTAAACATAGATTGATATGTTTATATAGCGTTCCAGGGAAACTGTGTTAATTCTATTGCAAATTAACTTCTTCTTTATATACAAGATCTAGCAGCCCATGGAAAGTTGAGCCAATCAAAGTCCAGAAGGAATACTGTACTGCATGCCCATTTAATATTTCATTTATTTATATTAAAGCCATCTTTATATATATATTCAACATGTGACTGGTAAAAGGTTTGATTGAAGCAAAAGCCAAGATACATCGGCATATGGATAACATGACAGCTTTTGCGAGGGTTTGACATAAATATTAGTTAAAAAAATAATAATTTAAAGGTGCAATTTTCCCTAGCTTATTTTATGTATGCTGTACTTGTGTTTACTATAGATCAGTTGCACTTATTTTACTTTCAAACAATTTAGAGTTCTCCTCTATTTTCACTTGGAAAATAATTTCATCGGGGCTTCACAATTCCGTGGAGAGATGGTCGGGACTGTTGCTATAGGAACAGCAATACATGTATTATACTAATACATATTATTAAAACCGATCAGATGGATGTCTTTTTTTTTTTTTACTTGACTTTACTTATTTATTTAAAAATCTGTTTTTGAGACATTGTAGCTGGAACTGCACCCTACAGAAAAAAAAAACAGAAAGAAAAAAAAGTTTTGAATCAGTGGTAGATTTGCCCTATGGAATTTCAGATACATTTGGCAATATGTATCAAGATCAATTTTGTGGCAAGGATGTGAAAGTGGAGCAATTGGCAGGAACAAGTAATTGGTAATTGCTTCATCACCAGAATTGCTCTTTATCCTTTATGGTTCCTATCATGGTTATCCGTGAGATGCAGGGCCGTCTTTAACGCGGGGCAAACGGGGCAGCTGCCCCGGGCCCACTTACTCCTGGGGGGCCCAAGGCAGCTGCCAGGTGGTCCCGCTGCCCCTCCGTAACTGCACCTGCACTATGCGATCAGCACTGATCGCGTAGTGCAGGTGCGCCTAGCGTTCTCTGCTCTCCCCGGCTCCCTCAGCGGGGAGACGCAGGCAGCATGTGCTCAGTGTGTGTTAAACACACTGAGCGCTCAATCCATGCTGCTCGCGCTCCCCGCGCGTAGTGTTGGTTCAGAGCATCGGAAACCGATGCTCTGCGTCATTACTACGCGCGGGGAGCGCGAGCAGCATGGATTGAGCGCTCAGTGTGTTTAACACACACTGAGCACATGCTGCCTGCGTCTCCCCGCGCTCCACTCATGTAGGAGAGACCACTGGGGCGGGGAAGGTGAGAACAGTGGGAGGGGAGGGAGGATAGATAGAACAGTGGGGAGGGGAGGGAGGATAGAGAGAACAGTGGGGAGGGGAGGAAGGATAGAGAGAACACTGGGGAGGGGAGGGAGGATAGAGAGAACACTGGGGTGGGGAGATAGAAAGAAAACTGGGGAGGGGAGGGAGGATAGAGAGAACACTGGGGTGGGGAGATAGAAAGAAAACTGGGGAGACAATGGGGGACAGAGAGAACACTGGGGAGGGGAGATAGAAAGAAACCTGGGGAGACAATGGGGGACAGAGAGAACACTGGAGAGACAAAGGGTGTATGTATATGTATAAGTGTGACTGTTAGTGTCACAAGGGAATATGTTTATTTTCTTTCGGTAAAAAAAAATGTAAGCGTGTGAGTGTGTGTGTCTACGTGTGGGCGTATATGTGTGACTGTGTGTAAGGTTGTCTGTGTATGTATATGTGTAAGGGTGATTGTGTGTTTATTTCTGTGTAAGTGTGACTGTGTGTAAGGGTGTGTATAACAGTGTGTGTATGTAAGTGTGACTGTGTGTATAAGTGTAAGTGTGACTGTTAGTTTTTCCAGTAAAAATAAATAAAATGTAAGTGTGTGACTGTGTGTAAGGCTGTCTAAGAGTGTGTGTGTGTGTGTGTGTGTTTGTGTGTGTGTGTGTGTGTGTGTGTGTAAGTGTATCTGTAAGTGTGACTGTGTGTAAGGGTGTCTGTGTATGTCTAAGAGTGTTTGTGTATTTTTGTGTAAGTGTGACTGTGTGTAAGGGTGTGTTTAACTGTGTATGTAAGGGTGACTGTGTGTGTGTAAGGGTGTCTGTGTAAGTGTATGTATATATGTATATGTGTCACATGAGGGGAGAAATCTCCGCCCCCTCACAGAGCATGTTAGAGCACCAGATGTCCGTGACATACCGGTGCTCAGAACACATGGAGCCACGCACAGAAGAAAAAGCCCCTTCCCTGCAAATGTAAGGTAAGTGAGCAGGGAGGGGGACAAACGAGTGTGTGTGTGTTTAAGTTTGACTGTGTGTGTAAGTGTGTCTATCTGACTGTGTAAGGTTTTCTGTGTAAGTCATATATACACACACACACACACACACACACACAATCTAAATATTATATAAACCACCTATACATTACGCACACACACAAATCAAGTGTGTGTTTATTTTTTTGTAGGGAGGTATTAGGGTGGAGAGTGTGATTGTATGCCTGGAATGAGGGGTGGGGTCCAGGGGCCCCAAACAAATGTTTGCCCAGGGTCCAGTCAATGTTAAAGACGGCCCTGGTGAGATGCACTACCAAATTTGTGAATGTTTTCTTATCTTTAAATTTAAAGTTTTCCGCCAACATTTTCAAAGCAGAGAAGACATATGCTGTGTGTATACTGTATGTTTTAATACTGGCAGCCGGGTATCCAGACAGCCCCCATGACTCCCCAGGGTCAGATTTGCCAAATGAGAAAACGGGTCTGTTGAGAGGGGTTCTGGTCTTATTTAATCCTTGACTGGCTCAGTGTCTGTGCTGCTTAATCCATTGCCTCATTTAAAGGTTTCCAGGGAGCCAAGCTTAGATTCATTTTAGATTAAAGGCAAGTTGCAAGAGACTACTCCAAGATCCTTTCATTTCTAGGTCAGACGACCACTAAACTAGCTATCCTGTGTCACTTTGGAAAATGTGCTTTTATTATTGTAATTTCAAGTTACAGCCCATAGATTTAGTATATATACATTACCTGCCATACTGCCGGGATATGGTCGGATGGAGCCTAAAGTGGGTGGGTCATGACCCCTGGTACAGTTACAGAATGTCCTTGGAGCCAGTCAGTGGGTTTGGGAGGCCTTCTAAGTAGTTGGATAGAACAGTCTAAATTTTTTGTGTCATGTCAGATCAAATTTGGAACCTTCCCAGCATGACTGTCACCTATGCACAAATGGCATTGTGTTTAAACTATGTATGTCTATAAGTGAGTTCCTTAAAGGAACATAGCACTCTTCCTAGCTGGCAAGATAAGATGAATTGAATATGCGACAGGGAGTTGGCAGGTCCTGGGTTCTCAGATGAAAAACAGAGAGAAAGGGATACCACCGGCACTCCGGGGTCCGTGCAAAAAGTAATACTCTTTATAAGAAGACGAAGGTACACATTGTGCAAAGTGCTAAAGAAAATTTAGTAGACACTTTACACATAAAAGCAAGTCCCAGATTTTTAAGTAAACCCGACGTATATCTTAACAGACACACACGGGCTTACTATCTGCTGTGTCTCAAATGCGAGACACAGCAGTTCCTGGCTCGCCCTGCTCTGACAGCCGAATGTGAGGGTCTCTCACTGATAGCACAGCGAGAGACCCTAGTTTTTGCATGGGATCAGCAGGGGGGACCTAGTTAAAGCCCCCACTGCTGATCCCATGCAAAAACAAGGGTCTCTCTCTGCGTTAGCATGGCAACTGTCGGTCAGAGGAAAAACTGGCGTGTACTATCAAAATTACAGGCCAGTTTATCCTCACAATAGGAACAACTAACATTTCACTAACTCTTCTATTTTAGAAGCCCAAGTTAAATATAACATTTAGTGTCCCTCTAAGGTATGTGTACCAGGGAGGCTGGAACTACATTTTTTGGGTTAAGTCAACATCACTCAACGTCATGCCACGTAACCCAATCCAGCACTGGTATGGTGGTAGGTATGCCACGACTCATTTAGCAAGATATCAGTAATGTCACAATCGCAAATCACTGTTGTAAAAAAAAAAACACACACACACAGCCATTACTACACACCCTCAGTATAAGAGGAATCGGTTCATCTTCACTCATCTTCTTGCAGTGTTTGCATTTGCTTTTGTTTGTTAAAAAAATGTCTAGCGCAAACTGAAAGCATTCCCATTTCCATGCAAGAAAACGGGTGCAGGTTGAACACTGCCAGATTCGTCAAATTGAAAGTTGATGCCTAGAGTGTCCCTTTAATGATAAATGTATTGTCAATCATGGTCCTCTGCAAAAGCTTTCTTGCTAGTGCACCTGGCTGAAACCTGAAAGACCATTCGGCTGTTCTCAAGCAGAAGGTCATTAGGAGATATGTGTTTCCTTGCTGATTACGGAAACTGGCACAAAGACCCACATTGATTAAGTTGTGGGTTTTTTCCGCAAGGCCCTTATGGGAACCCGGATATATAAAACGCCATGCTTGGCTGTTTTGGATTGCTAGGAATCTCAATGAATTTATTAAACACTGTAATTTAACATGACGAAATTTCTGCTTTGTAAAGAACAATTCCCCTTTTATTTTTATTTTTTTTCCTGGGCCTGCTTGATGATTTTGCACAATGCCCACCTTTATTTCTAGAGATAACAACACACTGGAGAATCTTTTCCCCGCACTCCTGCTAATCAGTTTTGGAATACGGGGGGGGGGGGGGGGGGGGGTGAGAGAGCAGCGTAGGATTAATGGATAGAGAAAACAGTTGATCCCCAGAAGCATGTGCTGGGGCCAGTTACATTTTAAACTGATTACTCCAAAAACATCTTTATTGCAAAGTTTGCTTCTTGAGGGAAATAGAGCCGCTGATAAGGCGTATGAGAGAGGCGAGAAAAATCCCTTAATAACCATTTTCTAGAAATCTTCTCTATTCACTGGCATGAAGAATAATAATGTCGATAATTAAACAAATTCCCATCAATGGCCTTAACGAGTGCTGGTGTAAATAGCAGTGAAGCATCAAGAAGCAAAAATGCTGTTTTAATGAAGGCCTGGTCTGTTTAGCAACTGAATCTCTTATTCCATTATCATCCTCTTGTTGATTTGCACAGAATAAATAATAATATGTATACTGAAAAGCTGTATCTTCAGGTAAGAATATCTTAAAAGGACAGGATTTGATGCAGGCATTCTGCATAAATCAAATTTTTAATATTTGATATAAGCCCTCCCCCCAGTGATTCCTCTGCATGTTTACTGCAGGTGCAGCAGCACTGGAAATATAGACATTGAGCATATACAGTTGTTTTTTTTTCATTTAGTCACTTCCTGTGCTGCTGCATTAGAATACTTATCTTAACAGTGCAACTCATTGTCTGATGACATCACTAGAGAGTCAGGAAATTATATTAATTTGAATGGCATTATTCAGATTGGTACCTGCGGCAAAAAAAAAGCAAATTGACTTTTACTCAGCTGGTGTGGGCAGTTCTGGTTTCTTGCAAACGGCTGTAATTTTACAATTTCATCTAGATGTAAGTAGTGTATATTTTAAGCAATGCAAAATGTAAAACATGCATTGTAAAATACTTTGAAACCATATTAATAATCATAAATATTTAGAAGATGCATTTTGGGCACCAGACAGTACCTTTAATATTTTGAGTTCTGTCAATATACTGTATATATGTATTCTTTTTTTTTAAGAAATCAAAAACAATAATGAAAGAGGCAACCACAAACACATAAATAATCAAAAGCTCATTATGATATTACTACACTCATGGAAGTCCTTATATTGTCCCTGGTAGGATATAATAAAAAAATCCTCTATAAATTAGGTTTAAATCCAAATGAAAGGTCAAAATAACAGCTGTGGCAAACTATCAGTGCTTTATTTGTGCCTGACACAGGTAATGCACTAATAGTTTGCCACAGCTGCTATTTTGACCTTTCATTTGGATTTCCAGCCTACTCTATAGGTGGATTTTCTTTTCTCCTACCAGGGACTTCGGAGTGTTCTATTATCATAATGTGCTTTTGATTGTGTGTTTGTGATTGCCTATGTTTTTTGTGTTTTTATTTTTCATGTATTATTGTTTTTAAATACAAAAAAAAAAACTGTTTGCGCTTCTCACCCTAATAAAGTTGGTAATAAATATATAAACATGAGAAACCGTATTTGCTTGAATACAAGACGATCCTGATTATAAGACGACCCCCCAAAATATTGGATATACTTTTAGGAAAATAAGAAAAAATGCTGCCCCCAGCATTTGCCAATGCCCCCAGACTTCGCCAATGCCCCCTGCTGCCTCCAGAATTTGCCAGTGCCCACTGCTGCCTCCAGACTTTGCCAATGCCAACAAACTTTGCCAATTCCCCCTGCTGCTAGTGGGGGCAGCCGGCGGATATTTGCATGATCCGCCAGAAGGTCACATGACCTCTTGCCTTCCATCATAGAAATCCCGGCAGAAGTGTCAGGCAGCAGTAGAGTATGTCGACGCGCATCACGCAGACATCCACCGGCTGCTTGCAAGGGAGATTCAGGTGTTCTGGGATCTGCGGGTGACCTGGATCCCAGTCTTATGGTCAGACCTTGATTTGAGGTCTGATTATAAGACAAACCTTGAATATAAATAATTGCTCTAAAAAAAACCTTGTCTTATATTCAAGCAAATACGGTAAATGAGAGGTTTGGGTTATATGAATTAGCCAAAGCATAGTTAAACTCACCCCCCACGTCAAGGCACACAGAAGCGCAGACAGTTTTTGTTTCTTGAATACATTGTTCAGCCAATCACACTGTATTTGCAGCATGCTCTCACCTGTTTTGTATGCTTGTTTTATACATTTATATCATTTGAGCCTGTGACTAGCTTAGCGCACCAACATTTTTCTCTTCCTTTATTGTTTTTGAGTTTTGGTATATATTAAGGTTTCCGTTTTAACTATTTAGATGACTGCCTATATGTTCACCAATTGCTTGCATATGCTTATTTGGTCTTTATCCATTATTTTTTTTTTTTTTTTTTTAATGGATTATTAACTTTAATATAATACCGCCCAGCTGTGAATGCTGTGCGTCTAGTTCTTGTGACCATGACTCCATATTTATCGTTAGAGAGACAGAGCTGGACACTGGCTAGAAAGGCTGGTAAAATATTGGATGGAGACCAGTGTCAAATCTATGGGTCAGAGTAGGTCCCATCAAAAATAAGCTTTATTAAAAAAATTAAAATAGAAATACACACCATAGAGTTATAGGAAGATTATAATTTGTAGTAATAATTTGAAAGAGTGCTTCCCGTATCAGGTAGGCTAAAGGTTGGGCGGTATATGTTCTATTGTGTTGTATTGCCTCATGCTATTAATAATGTCTGGCTTCCTAGCCCAAGTTTTGCATGTTATGTGACTTTCCTTGAACAACACTGGTACCATGCCGGTACTGGGATATTCAATAGCCAGATTTCTCTGGAGCCCATGTTTACACTATAAATGTACTTTGGATGACAGAATCCTTTTAATCTTTTCACTTTAAAAGAAAAAAAAAACACGTATAATATCAATAATTGTTTGTATGTTGTGCATTATAAAGATCTTCAAAATACATACTATAGTAAGGATGCCATCTTGCACAATAAGTCAGTATTTTACCATCAGACTGGTAAAAAAAAAATGGTTTCAAGTCCGTGTTAATGCTATCGAGTCAGTAGCATGGTCGGTATTTTTTTTTTTTTAAATAAAAGGTGGCAGCCAGGGGAGGGCTGGCAAGGGGGGCAGACAGGAAATTATCCACAGGGCTGGCCTTTAACAGGGCTAAAAGGGCTGGGGCCTGAACAGTTTTCACTTCAAGATGCCCCAGAGTGTAGCAATTTGAACCTTTCTATACACTTGTCTTGTTTTTCTATCAATCCCAATCCCTATACCTTATCTGTCTACAGATCGGTCTATCTGTGTCTATATTTGATGATAATGGGTAGGCCTGGGTAGGCAAATTGCGGCTCTCCAGCTGTTTCCACACTACATCTCCCATACTCGTCCGCCAGCCTCTTAGCTGAAAGAGCATAATGGGAGATGTAGTCTTGGAACAGCTGGAGAGCTGCAGTTTGCCTACCCCCGGGGTAAGCTGATGAAGTTGCACCATGGACCACTAAATTGATCCCCCCCCCCCCCCAAAACACAATGGCCAAAAGATGCTAGTCTGGTCCTACAGGCGCAAGGTACCCATAGTACTGTTGCTTTCCTACAGAATCCAATGCCTGTATTGCACTGCTGCAGGTGATAAGTAAGCTGAAGGGTTTGCTGTGACACCCGGATTCCAGACTATGTATTTTGTATAGATGCGTCTGAGCCCAGTGCACCCCGCCCTCAGCCCTCCATCTTCTCATCTTTCCACTGAGTTCCAGGCCGTGTGAATAAAAGCGTGACTGCGTCATGTAGGGTCATTTAGGGATAACGGGCAGGGTAGGAACGCCGTTGTCGAAATTATGGTGACCCTGTTTCCATGGCGACATTCTCCCTCTGTATCTTATGACCTTACAGAAGGCAGAAGGAATTGCTATACAGGGTAGAAGATGCCTACGAGCAATTCAACTAAAATATACATCCTAGGAGCTTAATGTACGTGAAGTGTCAGTATGGGGCTGGGGATCATTTCCTGGATTTATTTCGAGTCGGCTTATGGATCGGGACTGCAAATGGTTAACAGTGAATGAAAAAAAAAAGAAAAAGGGAAAAAAAAAAGACAAGGATGTTCGCTGGTCTGTGTCTGCTATTCCCAACCCTAGTTTTCTGCTTGATTGGAATATATTGTTTTGTTTTTTTTACCAGTGCTGATTTCCTATAAGTATATACAGTTTGGTGCTATTTGTTTTCTTCTAGCAATGGCTTTGCAGAACTTCCTTGTCTATGTCACTGTAACCTCCGCCCACACACACACAAAAAAAAACTATTTTTACAGCACTTTTATCTCACTTGAGAAATCCTTTTCCTAGGCCTGAATTAACACGGCTCTGTCACACTACCTTGGTTCCTGTCCCACTTTTCCATCTATTCTCTTTGTTTTGTGAACGTGTCGTTTGTCGCTGTAATTCTTTGATGCTGCAATGCACCGCACATCTTAATCGCATTCTGTATCATGAAGTTAGGTTGTGGATGGGCTTTTTCGGAGCTAAAGTGTTCCTATTTGGCCTCATTTAGAAATCTGCTTCTTTAGAAATAGGGAGTGAAGAGAGTAATCGGTCATTTTTTGCACCTGCACTGAACTATAGAGGATTTTGTTTCCCAGATTTGATGACCTTACCTCTACTCCAGTACAGACATCTTTATATCATAGCTTTGATCAACCTTCCGCTTATCAAGCAGACAAGAACCCATATCCTATATTTCGTTAGCCCTACTGGAGAACTTTTGTTTAACTTGACTAAGTAGATTAATTATATATGTTGACTATTGATGTTCTTTTTAAAATGTCTACACATGATTCAATGATTAAAATACACAAAAGTTAATATTTTGTTTACACTTGTCCTTTAACATAACAGACTTTATAGTTCAACAACAGCTGAAACTTCCCATACAGCCCACATTAATACTAAAATGTTACATTCATTATTTTACCGCCAGCATTAGATCTTTTGAAACCTACAGAAGATTTTAAAAAAAGCCGTCAGCTCCAGAAGGGTTAGCACTACAACAAATATTTGGTTACCTGCCTCTTTAAGGATAACACATTCAGTGAATACTTCCAAACTTTACTATGTAGACATACTTATAGATACACGTTACCCTGATCTTGCATACTATTTCTGTATTATTATTCTTTCCATCCACAAAAGTATTTCCTTGTTCCCGATCCCTACTTTGTAGCGCCTCCTGCTGGCCCGTGGGGAAACCTCAGGTTTGCCTCTTAGTTCTCCTAGTTCTCCTGTTTGGAGGAGCTGATTAAATATGTATATCACTGTAGCTGTGGTAACATGGTTTAACATTTGATAATTGAATGAGATGAAATGGACATAGGAGCTGATTAAATATGGATGAGTGCTTGTGGCTAAAAGTTGCAGCCAGAGAGTGGGGGGGGGAGGGGGGGGGACACTAGTTAGAGAATAACACAAATTAAATAAGCAGGGACACTTCTCTTAGTATCAAAATGCACATAGTATGATGACTTGCACATAAGGTTTGCTGAAATTCCTTATTAAAATTACTGTGTCACCTAAACATTATTTATGTGAAGGTACAGAATATAAAACCATCAAAAATGGTCTGTGAATTGTGTTAGCACCACTGTGCACAAAAGCATACAAATTTGTCATTTGCCTATCAAGCTTTGCGTGGGACATTCCTGATTTGGGGGGGGGGGGGTGCCAATGGGGGATTCTGATCTTCTATCAGCTGGGGTTGTGTGTCAACACAAACTAGGGAATCCAGGTTGTGGAATAAATGGTCAAAAGAAGTGCTGAGTGTGGCCTAGTATAATGCCATTGCTACTCCCCATGTAATATGGATTGTTGTCACTCGTCCCCCAACTTGATACATGTCTCTATGATACTTTAGACTTCCTCCGAATGAACATCAACCAAGCAACCTTCTCTGGTGGTAGCATGATGAGGCTCCGCGCAGGTTATATAAAGCCTACCCAAAATACGCATCTCAGCGCCCCTGTTGGAAGGCAAAATGGGCAGTGCAAGTGTACGGTTGCCTAAAACCAAATATGGTGTAGAAACAGCAGGACAGCAATCTTGCTGGGGGGCCTATCCCACCATAAATCAATCAGGACAGGTGGCACATAGAATGACTAAAAGATGTTCCAGGTATCACCAAGTATGTTTAGTTTTGGTAAAATATAAATACATTTGACAGCCTAGAAAGGAAAACAATATGTATATCATTGTGCACACGGAGAGGTTGCGTTGTTTGCAGACAGAGGGAGATGTATTTTCATTTTTTCTAATTTCCTGCAGAAAGTGCGTACCAGTCCGATAGGGAGATGCTAAAGGCTACCAAATGCCACTCTCGCTCTCGGTCATAAGCATGCTTGCTCTGTGTCTGTATGGGGCCACCCCTGACCCACTGTCACCCGGGGAGGTCTGCACCCCCTCTATATCAGTACCGTCTGAACTGATAATAACACCGATCTGCTTTATCAGTATGATGTAATAGGGCAAAGTGAGGTCTGGGCTGGGCTTCTCTGCTAGACCACCAGATTAAAGCTACCAAGTCACGAGGAACTACCCTCCAATAGTTTCTGACTTCCACTGGCACTATCTCGTGTTAGTGCAGCTGGAGATCTACCTGTGAGCAGTCAGTGATCTATCTCTTCTCCTTTCTTAGTTATTTATTTTCCCCTTTTTTCATCTTGAATAAATCGTGGCTTGCTTGCAAGGCTCCGGCGGTGGGGAAGGATGATTACAGACAGTGTATTGGGTTTATCTACAGAGAAGCACATGTTCTGCATTTTCTGACATTAAAAGTAAATAACATCACTGATTTTAAAGTGCCAGAGGGCCGTTCCGTTTAATCAGATGTAATCTCTCGTCCGTAATGTGCAATAAGGCTGCTTTTCATTAGATTGTCTACTACCGAGGCATTTAATAATCTTTTTTTTTTTTTTTTCATTAGTGTGGTTTCTACATATATATCTCTAACAAAGGGGGGGAAAACAGATCAAAGGATTAGAAGTTTAACATGCACATTTGACAGTAAACCTTTTATCTGTGTTTACGCTGAGTTTATGTAAACTGGGTCAGTGTCAAACAGCTTTTGACATTTTCCAAAGTTTTGTGCCTTTTGTGTGTCGTTTTGAAGCTGTTTTGAAGCAGGTTTTTAGTGGTCTCAGATATGAGGACCTTTATATTTTGAAGTGTCAAACAATTAAGATATGTCTTAGTTGAGACATTTAAAAATAGAAATGCTATAATGAAAAATAACAAGCAAAATACCCGACCGAACCTTTTTTTCTCTGTGTTGTTTAGAATCTTGGGTCAGATCTTCTTTCATCCGGCCCAAGATGTAAGCCCCCCTGATAGAGCTGTAGAGGGCTCAGTTCTCCTCTGTTATCCAGTGGGATGCCCCCCCCCCCCCCCCCTTCCTAAATCTGGTCACCTTCCAGCCATGCTATGATTGACTACAAGGTATTCAGTCCACCAGTCTATCTGTGTTAATGCACAGTTCACCTTTAATCTAGCCTGCCTACAGACCTCCATTGCTCATCACAAGAACCCTTGATCTAAGTTTTTTTTTTTTTTTTTTGTCTCTTTTCATCGCTTTCTCCATTCCCATGTGCTGTTTCTGGATTATGTAATGTCTTTGAAATGCCTGGTCTTTTGAGGATATTATCATGTATTCAAAACACTGTGCATCTGGTTGAGTTTTTATTTCTATATTTCTGATGCTTGGCATTCAGTGCGCCGGCTCTGAATAGCCCTCGATGGTTATGTTCTCTCTTCTTTATGTTCGTACCTGTATTTATTTATTTTTTCTGTATTTAGTAGTTCTGTTTCCATAAGCTTTGTGTATCTAATGCTTTGTGTTTTCCAACGTTATAAGTGAGTTATGTGGCAGTTTAGCAGATACAATTGCCAGTCGACACACGTTTCGTCGAGGTACCTAGATTGTAACTCTTGCACTGCCAGAGACTGCTTTAAGGTTGCCTGTGCATTGGCTGCTGGGAGTTGCAATACAAGGTGGAAGGCTAGATCTATGTGGACTCTCTCAGTGCCTGTAGAGTGTACAGTCCAGTGTGCAATGCATGGATATTCTATAATGGGTCTATTCACTAATATACGACTTTGGAGGTTGATTTTCATGTTGACAAAGCGCCAGGTTTGAATATTCCCCACTGAAAGTCATGGGAGGTGAAATGATCGAAGCTATATTTGAGACTTAAGTCAAACTCGGGAAATTAATTTCTCAAAATGAAAGACCTCCAAAGTTGAATTTTAGTCAATAGACCCACAATGGTTAATAGAAAACCTCCTACATTTGAATGACAGCTATGCTACCCTGTGGGGGGCACATTATATCACCCCCCCCCCCCCCCCCCCTTTATAGAGGTCACCCTGACAAACAATCAAACAGAACAAACACACATCCAAAATATAAATGTTAGATGTTGGAGTCTCCAGGTATGCATCCATCTGATGCATTTGCAGTCTGTGGATGCAAGGAGTTGCAGTACTACAGCTGTTGGAGAGTCACCCATTGGAATACTTTAAGTTGTGTACTGCTGCCTTGTCCATCGGACTCCTTGCAATGGATGGTGTTATGTATAATGCATTTACTGCTTTGATAGATGGGAGGGCAAATTGCATCATCTGTCCACAGTCTAGACTAGAGGTTTTAACTCTGTCCCTGAAGACCGATAGATTTCATGTGAAATATGGAGTCTGTGACTTAGCAGAGGTATTCCAATGCCAGCTAATGAGAATGAAGCAGGCAGCAGCTCAAACATGCATCACTAGCTGTTATGTAAAACAGACATGGCTAAATATATATATATATATATATATATATATACAGTATATAATAAAATGCAACTTTATCTCACTAAACATACTAATGACACTCGAACTAACTGCATTTCCCATTTAAGGGACTCAATCAACCTATGCATTATTATACTGTGAATGTAAAGAATATAACATGATGAAACATAATCATGTATCTTAGGTGCATGTAATGCGTAAAATAAGAGAAATGCATGTTTTAAATGTGTCTGTGTTGTATGCGCCTTATGCAGCTGGATATGCCAATTTGCATATCAAGCCGCAAAGATGTCATTAACAGGAGAGGCCACAGACACATTTAAAACATATATTTCTCGTATTCTATGCATTCGCTTGCAATTTAAGGGATTTAAGTCCCTTTGACCTTCCAGGCTGTGCCTAGTGTTGCCACCTTTTCTTCCAAAAAACATCCAGCCATGATATTACCTCATTAGACTTAAAATTGGGCCAAAGCCAATTTTTTTTTTTACCAGCCTGCCGGTAAAATACCATCTGGGTGACAACACTCACTCTGCCTGGGGTTGTGTTATTTAAAGCACTACCACTTACATAAGATGTAACTAGATTATCTGTACATTTAAAGCAAACACATATATAAGACATATGCCACTATTTAAATGAATTGCATATAAAAGTAAAAATAAAATTAGGTGTCTGTTTCCAGCATCCATTTTGAGAATTTTACCCATGATGCAACATTCTCCAAAATCTTCCAGCATGTCTCACTTTACAACTGCCGGTAAAATACCGTCTGGGTGGCAACACTCACTCTGCCTGGGGTTGTGTTATTTAAAGCACTACCACTTACATAAGATGTAACTAGATTATCTGTACATTTAAAACAAACACATATATAAGACATATGCCACTATTTAAATGAATTGCATATAAAAGTAAAAATAAAATTAGGTGTCTGTCTCCAGCATCCATTTTAAGAATTTTACCCATGATGCAACATTCTCCAAAATCTTCCAGCACGTCTCACTTTACAACTGTGGCCAAAGCCTGCATGATGATGTCATAAGATACACCCCTGCTTTCTTACTGGCTGTGTATCACTAGTGTGTACAACTTGTTTTTACCTGCCTGCCAACACAAAGAGAGGAGATTGATCTGATCAAACAGGATCTGCCCCCTTTGTGATGTAATAGTTACATTACCCTCCCATTCAATGCAAGTCTATGGTCAGAATTCTGACTTATAGACTACATTCTGTGTCCCCAGCCCCAAAGTGAGAAACTAGTTCTGAGAAGTAGTTGGGGGTGGGGGGGGGGGGGGGGGGATGTCACCCAAAAACACTATATTTCACAAAATGGCGGCTCCCAGACACACTTGTTTAGTAAAATATTTCATAAAATAAACTCACATAACAAAAACAAAAGACATATCTGAAATCAACAATGCAAAATACAAAATAAAAAAAACTTTTCATTTTTGGTGGGAGTGTCCCTTTAATAAACACAGTTTTATCCTTAAATATTTAATTAGACTTTAGCAAAACAGTAAATAAAAGGTTCATTTGGATTTTGTAGCCTTGCAAATGCTAGCAAAGGATACCCTGGAAGCAGAGAGCTGTATTGCATGGTATTACTAGCATCAGAGAGACATTACAACTGCTCCAAAGGGTGGAAGATTGTCCAAAGTACCAAACACAGAGCTATCGTTACTTCACTAAGCTTATTTCTACAATCATCAAAATCCTTTCAAAACTACTGCTGCTGTAGTTATACAGAATTGTAACTCTGAAGTGCTGCATTAGCCAAGCAAATGCTCCCACTGCTTACATAAAATATAGTCAATATGTCTGGAAATGTAATCCTCATTTTGTATAGTGCGTATGCCACCCATACTTTTTTTCCATCAGCGTGATCTCTCATGTTTCATTCAAATTAGGGTGAGATTATACAGAGGAAAGATTGCATTGCATTCATATTAATCCAAAGTCTGAAAAAAATTGAAAGAGAATACAAAAACAACAAAGAAGTAGGGATCACACAGTTATTTGTAATTTTTTTTCCTGTTGTTTTTGCTTAAAGTCTAGTCCCCAAACTCACTTTGGTGCAAGATGAAGATGACTGCTTTTATAGTGCACAGCCTTTTTTCCCCAGTGTGATTCGATGCAGGAATTCTGCATAAATTATTTTTTTTTACATTTGACTCAAGTCCTGCCCCAGTGTTTACTCTGGCATGTTATATAGAGACTGAGGATAGAAAGTTTTGTTTCACTTAGTCATTTCCTGTGGTCCTCAAATTGAATATATTGTATGGCCTCTGAGTGACCTTGCTCTTGTACAGAGTTGGATCTCTTAAAAGTGCAACACATAGTCTGATGACATCACTAGAGAGAGAGGATATTCCATTCATTTGAATTCCATTATTCTCATTGGTTCCTGCAACAACAACAAAAAGGATAATTAATTTTACTCAAAGTGCGGGCAGTCCTGGCTTCTTGCAAACTGCTGTAATTTCACAATTTTATCTAGCTGTAAGTATTTCATATTTTAAGCCATGCAAAAATGTAAAACATGCCTTTTAAAGTACTTTTTTTTTATTTTAAAGCACAATAAGAAGCATTTATATTTGGAAGATGCATTTTGGTCACTAGACAGTCCCTTGAAGCTAAGAGGATATATCACCAGTCCATGAGAGCTAAATGGGTGGTTTATTAAATATGGTTTTCTAACGAATGTACTTCAGATAAAATCACTAGACCAATGTTTTAGGGTTGCCACCCAGCCACGGTCGCCCTCATAGAATTAACATTGACTTAACAGTGCCTGCCAGTAAAATAACTAACGTGGTTTTTTTTTCTAAAGCAATGGAAAACAAACACATGTGGATTATACATGCAGAAAGAAAAGTCCTGCGCTCACTCCCATCACTGGGCGGCTGCAATGACTACAGTACACATCAGCCCCAATATATAGTAAAAACAAAAGAAAAACAAGTTACCTGCGCTCTCTCCTTTATCCCTATGTATTTTTGAAACAAATGGAGGATTTACCTTTTTTTTTTACCTTTTTACATGTGGATTATATTTTTTCTAAACTCCCCTTATTTTTTTTTTATGAAAATGGAATAAAATGTCAATTGAGAGATTATGGTTGCTATAGTAACAGAGTTGTGCCACTCTTCTACAGACTGCCCCTTAGATGTGAGAAGTCAGACTTTTTTTATTTCATGGTTGGCAGGCTGGTACACTTCTCTGCATCATATGGCTCAAAGGCACAGTGCATGGGCAGCAGTCAGGCTGGGACAGACAGCAAATCTAGGTATGTTGGCAACTGACTAGCAAGGGGTGAAAATTAAAAGAAGACTGGCAAGCCTTAAAAAACATTGTTTTAAATAAATCAGTAAATCCTAATACATATGCTGTGCCGTTCCCAGGAAAGCAATACAATACAAATCATTAAATTATGTGACCTTACTCAGCTTGAGCAAGCACTGCCATTGCCTATATTTGCTTGGGTCAGATCTCTGACCCAAGATTCCTGCAGTACCGCAAGCCAACTCCAGGTGGCACCACCTCCCAAAAACGGGTGACCTCACGCTTCACCCCTTGCGGTCCTACCTCCTCCAGTGATCACTCTGATACAAGCATGCTGCAAGTGAGCTTAAGGTGATCATGCTGCGAAGAACTGTGTAAACTTGCCAACAATTATATAAACGTGATATAAATGAGAGGTTTTGGGTATATGAATTGGCCAAGGCATGATTAAACTCACCCGCCACATCAAGGCACACTGTCAGTAGGGTGAGACCTAGCCTCACATACAGTAGTGTATCTTCCACAAGGCAATCGCCTAGGGCGGCACTTTGCCAGGGGGTGTTAAAGCACACTCCTGGTGCTTCAAACGTTTTCGCTCCCTCCCCCACCATTCAGCAAGCTTTAGCTCCTTCCAATTAATCATGGTGATGGGAGCATGTCATGTACGTCGTAGGGGTATGTAATGAGAGTGATGGGGCATTTAGTGTGTATGCAATGTGGGTGATGGGGGCATGTAATGGGGTGATTGGGCATTTAATGTGTGTGCAGTGTGGGTGATGGGGCATGTAATGGGGTTATGGGGCAGATCGTAGGTGTGCAACATGGGTGGAGGGGGGTGCCCGGATTTTGTCTGCCTGGGGCAGCACAAAACCAAGATACACCACTGCTCACAAACTATATGGTGGGCACACAAAGCAGTCTATACCGCACCAAAAAATCATTTTAGTATTTTTTAGGAGGTGCGCCTAAGCCTCCTCCCAATTTAACTCATGTATATTATTTGAGTCTGTGACAGGCTTAGCGCACCAACATTTTTCTTTTCCCTGACATGTAATGTAATCTCCCCATGCTTGTATCCATTGTTATCTGGTTGATTCAGCAAGCTCCCACTGTGTCTGCAGTCGTAACATGGTGTGTAATAGACACTGAATGAGAGTGAAAAACAAAGTTAAATGCCTTAGTACATTAGAGTTATCGAAGAGGTAAAAACCTCACATATACCCTCCCTGATGCTTGTCTTCCCAAACAAGTCAAATATATAAACACAAAACCATACACTGCTAAGTTAGGTCAGCTGTGAGAACATATCCACCCAATTAATCAGCAGATAAAACAATATATAATAAAATAAGCAATGCATGTTATCGCATGCTATAATTATTTCTTAGTTACCTTTTGCAGGCTTTCTCCCATGGATTGATCCTAGAATAATGAGTCCTTCTTCAAAAATAGCATCTCAGGGTGATTATACCTATAGGTATATAACAAGTATAAAGATGCCTGTGATTGGCCATATTTTTGCATATAATAATACCTCATATCGGCCAGCAATCCGGCCAACGGGGCTTTAAGGGTCAAAGGTCAGCACTACCAACACCACACATGAGCAATAATCATCCTCCTTTGTCCAGTACAGCGTAATTAGTACAGTTGCAGGACATGTATAAGGATTCATGGTTCTATCACTTAAAACAATATGTACTGTTCTTTTTTTTATTTATTTTTTACTCTTTGTCAGTTCACTGTTCCAGAGACTGATTTAAAACAGATTTAAATGGCACACAGTGGCTGTGTACTAGTGTTCCTGTTCTAAGTCGCAGTTTCATTTAAATAAATTGGACTTTATGCTTCCCACACAAGGCTCCCTGACTGAATTAACTGTCAGCTGCAAACATCAGCTCAGAGCTCCTACTGGAAGCCAAAATCCTTATGACATTTTTTTTTGCTTCTATAACAGCTCAGCTATAAGTACAGCTCCCTGCGCAACACGCCGTTTAACTCTAACCCATATGGGAAAATTTTCTTTGCCGTCTATTGTGCCTCCATTTTGAACCCTATTCATATGAATTAATTAATCGTGCATACAGTGTGATCGCAACCGGTCAATTGTTAGATATATTATTCCATACTTTATTTTTTTTACAGTATATACACAAGTAGCACAGATTCATAAAAAAAAAAATGTCTATAGTATACATAGGTGCAGATAGGGATTGCCAATATCTGTTTCTATGTGTACCCAGGACTGGGAAAACGTATCCACAGTCCCAATGATAATCGACGGCCACTAGATCCACCACAAATGTGGGAATAATTACCATTTTCTTTCCTTATTATACAGAAGTACATGTTATTTAATGACCACTTACATTTTTTCAGCTATAGTTTTAGTAGATACGCACATCCTGTGCTGTGCTGCTTTTCAGTGTGCCGTTATCTATAATGTGCTGTTATCTATGAGTTCCGGACAGAAGTCAATGAAAAGGCCTCGTCATGGTTTCTCTGTTTGGAACTTCCTGTCAGTTATAGAAGACGAACCTAGAACTCTAGCAAGAGTCTCAGTTCTTTGTGATATGGGAAGTGGCAGGAAAGAATAGGTATGTTCTGCTATAATGTAGCAGCATGAATTGTCAGAAATGGCACAAGAACTAGTATGGTAATTTACTCATTAATGGATACATCTAGACACGTATGTATGCATGCTTGGACACATCTGGACAACTGGAAAACTGGGTAATACCATTCTGAACTTGGTCCTCGGAACATTGAAAATTCTAAACGTATTCTTTTTGGTAAAACCCTTTCTAACTAAATAAATCAGATCCTCTTAAAGTTTCTATTGAGTTGGTAAAAAAAAAAAAAAATTGGCCTCAATGTTAAGTCTAAGGGGACAATAGCATTTTTCACTCTGGGACCTGTTCCAGCGAAATGCGTCGAAAACTAGGATTTCGGTTTGATTTTCGGCACTTTACTGCAGACTTCACCCGAGATCTTTGACGTTTTTATCCTGTTCCTCAGTTTTTCTGTGCGCATTTACTTGGCGCTATTGTAAGTCTCCTCCATGTAGAGTGGTTCATCAAATCATGGATCAATGCGTCAATGGGTCCCTGTGACCACTTCCGTTTGTGAGTTTATTCACTTCTATATAACAGCACTATTAGTTTAAAATACTACACTATAGTAGTTTGTTTTTTTATTGTTCCAGTGTTTCTACACCATTCTCTGCACAGCTACAGTTCCCTACACACACCCTTACATCTTCTCCATGTGTAGCAACAATTTTAACATGTAACATTCCCTATCTGTACATTCCTGGATATCATTGACACAGCTATTAAATGGGTTATTAAAAGTAAATGTGTATTCCTTTTTGGCATGGTACAAGCCTTTTCCCAAATCTTATTACTTACCTAACTGCACAAGATTCCAAGCCTATTTAAGAAAGTAGAAAAGGATTTTGGGTAAGCGTGTTGTAAAATGGAACTTTAAAAAAAAAAAAGCTGTCATCACAGCTATCCCCAGATGTGTTTTAAAAGCTGTTGCGCAAAAACTTAAACTGGAGAGATAAATATCCAAAAAACGAATGTTAAACTGTAAGCAAGGTTATCAGAGTTCCAGCCCGCTCAGCAGATAATGATTAAACATGCCTGTAACCTGTGAACATGTGAGGGGCCCTGTTAAATAATATAGAGAGATGAGAACGAACTAAATCAACCGGGGAAATTCACTGCATTTGTGCCGAGGAAGGTACAATAAACGGGAAAAAAATAGAAGGAACAGTATGAAGAAACAAGAGAGCCATATGCTTTTTAGTGTATGCTCTCCAGGGATCTTGGAAAGAATGAATGGTTTCTGGTCTGGATATCTCCCTGATATATATATATATATATATAATATATATACATATATTAATATATATAAGAGGAATAAATAGCATAACAATGTAATACAAGTTATGTTAATAAATAAAGACCAGTTTGAGTGCCAATATAGCATGAAGATGAGGGTTACAGGTCACAGTTCTCTACAGCAAGATGTCTGATCCAAAAATGGTGACTGTACCGGCAGCCAAATGTAGAGATAAATGACAAATAACTGCTTACAGGCCCCCTGTATATATACGGTTTGCTGCTTTAGTCTTCTAGCGAACCCTAACTCCCATCATTCCAGCCTATCCTCCCTCCCTAGTCCTTACCTTCTAATGCACTCTCTTGCTTACCCTCCCCTAAATAGTTACCCATGTCAATGATCCAGTTACCGTACCTCCCGACATTTCAACTGGTCATAGAAGGACACATTTGGGGCTGAAGATGTGGCTATAGGCAGGGCATCACCAGAACTTTTATGGTCAATTGATAACTATTTACAGATACTTTTTCATAAGACATTTAGATATAATACAATTGCAGTAAATGTGTTTATATATTAATTTATGCCAGTAGAATACTTTATTTGTAACACATGATTGCTCTGGAACTCTGTGATATACTCATACACGCCAAACATTCTGCTCTTCCAAAAAAAGAGGGGAAGGGAGGAGGATTTGGGAGTAAAATAGGGACTATCCATCCTGAAAAGTGACACTTGGCAGGTATGGGTTTCTAGTTATAGGAATATATGGGGCACAGCTTGTTTTTGTAAAAGCCCTATTTATGGGGAAGGAGGATTCGAGAAGGTGAAGGAAAGGATCATGGGGCTGAAGAGGAATATTTCTAGACTGCGGCCTAGTAAAGGTTTCGTTCACTATTGGCCAGCCAAATCACAAAAAAAAAGTGTTAAAATCATAGGAAATTGTGGGGAGTTGTTCCATCATAGAATTTAGAACACAAACAATCTCTGCATTATACCGAAAGGATTTTTTTATGTGTATTAATTCTGTATAATACATGAAAAAAACATGAAAAAGAAAACATAAAACAATTTTATCCAAAATTTACATACTGAAAGGCCAAATTATATATCAAAAACTCTCCAGGGGGGTTATTATGACTTCATACAAATTATTTATTTTTATGTAGAAATACCTTTATAGTTCATATTTGAAATAACAGGGAAATACGGATGGGCTATTAACCTGTTAAGTGGATTTATGGTGAAAGTGCTATCAAAGGGTCAAAAACACCAGTTGTGACACTTATTCAAGTGTGATAAAGAATGTTTGCTTTTTCTCACTCTGTAGCTTATGCTGGATCGTGTAAATTATTTTAAGCGTTTAATTTGTTTGTGATTTGCACGCTATTTATTGAAAGTAAAGATGGGCTTTCTTTTGATACCATGCTTTTGTTATACATTTAAATCCATTTCCATCATTCTTAGTTTCTATCATAGTCTTAAATTAGAGGGGCAACGATTTAAAAGTAATATCAGGAAGTCTTACTTTACTGAGAGGGTAGTGGATGTATGGAATAGCCTTCCAGCGGAAGTGGTAGAGGTAAACACAGTCAAGGATTTTAAGCATGCGTGGGATAGGCACAAGGCTATCCTAGATATAAGATAGGGAACTGGGGACTAATAAAAGTATTTAGAACATTGGGCAGACTAGATGGGCCAAATGGTTCTTATCTGCCGACACATTGTAGGTTTCTATGTTTGGGATACTTGTTTGAAGTCATTGGCAAGACAATCACATGTTAATACTTTGACTGTAGAAGACTACATTTATTTAGCCACAATATTGCTTTTTAAGCACAGTTAGCACTTCATCATATACACAGGGGAGAGAGCTGGTAACTTTTGGTCCTGGGGGGAAAAAAAAACTATTTAGTGGCCTATTTTGCTATTATCATCAGAGACGGACACGAATAGACAGGGAGGACAGATATACTGACAGACATAGCGCAGAGATGGATAGAACAATTATTCAATAGAAAGGGGCCTAGGCATCCACCTACGGCCCTCCAGCTGTTTCAGGTAAGCCCCTTAAAAACGCTTGGCGTTCCCTGTAGAATGTGGCGCTCCGATGACATTAATGCAGACATTTAGCAAGATTTCAGGACTTCAATTGTGATCCTGCTAATGTGAGTCCCTGGATCCCAAGCAGGGGCTGAGATCTACTTAGCATAATGCTTGCAGCTAAACAGTGCTAATTGGTTGATTATTTATTAATTAGACAAGTCACAAACCTCTAGCAGGGGTATGACTTTTCTTAAAAATCCTTGAAGGGGAATGTAAATGTAATAATGGTAACTGCCTTTTAATGCAGCTGGGAGCAGATTTAAGTAATAATAATAATGGCTTCCTCCAGAAAAAAAAAACTATAGATATTTTACAGAGTGTCTAGAGAAGGGCTACAAAAATGGCTCATGCAAAATAAGAATATATCTATAGTTTGGAGGAGAGATTAGAGGAGGAGTATTGGAGTATAGCAGGAGTAGGCAACCTATGGCGCTCCCGCTGTTGATGAACTACATCTCCCATAACCCTCTTTCAGCTAAAAGGCTGGCAGAGGAGGAATGTAGTCCTGCAACATCTGGATGGACAAAAACTGCCAGAACAAAGTCTTAAATTGAGGGGCAGAAATGTCAAGGGGTAGTTAGTTCCAGCTAGCTTACTTGGTGGATGTTGTACCTATGTTTAATTTATATGAAATGCACTTTTTCATACTTTAAAACAGTGATTCTCAAACCTGTCCTCAGGACCCCCCAACGGTCCAGGATTTAGGGATTACCCAGTTGTATTTAAATAAGAATATGTAGAACACCTGGTGTGGTTCCCTAACCATTGAGCAACCATACCAGGTGTTCTACATATTCTTATTTAAACACAACTGGGTAATCCCTAAATCCTGGACCGTTGGGGGGTCCTGAGGACAGGTTTGAGAAGCACTGCTTTAAGAGAACTTACAGTTTCCCATAGTTTTACAATGAAAAAAAATTCCCAGTGGCCTCTAACAATAGCTCGTTAACATTTTAATTTGCCATTTTAAAAAAAACAGACATGTTTCTTTTATCTTACACAGAGCATCAATTGTATAAAACAATGTTTTCAAGCACTATAGGAAGAACTGCCCCTTTAAAAGTAACACCAGGCGGCATTACTTTCCTGAGCGAGTGGTGGATGCATGGAATAGGCTTCCAGTAGAAGTGGTAGAGATTAATATACAGTGACATTTGGGCTTGCATGGGATACGCATAAGGTTATCCCGAACATACTAAAAGGCTTAGGACCAACTAAGGTATGAGGATTTTACTACAGGAAGATATATGGGCAGAATAGAAAATAGTAGCCAAAACATCTTAGGAAAATAGGTTGAATTGATGATTGTGGGTGTTTTTGGATAGGGAAGTGGGTGGAGCTAAAACAAAAAACAGCCTATACAGTTACGAGGTATGGTTATGAGTTGCTCAATGAAAAACACTAGGATAAGAACTGTTATAGGCTTGCCAGTCAACCTTGCAGGTTGTAGGGATGTCCCAGCAGCTGGAGATAATAGGACGGTGATTAAGAGCCCAGCTAGGACTTGAAAAGAGTAAGGCTTTTTACCTCTCTACCCTCCCCTTCTGTATTTCAACCGCAATAAAAACAATTATGCTTTGAAGTCTACTAAAACTCATTGGGTAGATTTATCAAGAGCTTTGCAATTACAGGATGTTTTTCTTATCGAAGTGTTTCTCCATTGATTATCTCCAGTGATTGGGAGCCAGCAAGGTGGAATGGTAAGCATGTACCGGTTCTTTTACTACCTTATGGGACACCTTTTTAAGCTTGAATTGCTACATTATTATGTTTTACATGGTTATGAGTTGCAACTTATTAGCCAGAAAGCACTGAACCATCTCTGGAGCTACTTTGCGGCCCATGGCTCCGACTATTTATGTCCGACCCTTCTGTAGTCCAGAACATCAGGGCTTACCCAACATCTATACTTGACTTGGTTCCACCATATATGTGTCTCAAGTCAACGACAAGTTCCCCATCAAGGGAATAGTTTGCCTAGTCACATACAGTCCACATAATCTAATGCTTCTTAAATTCGAAAGAAAGAACAAATACTAATTTATTGACACGGAGGAGACTGCCAATACACATCTTCTTCAACCGCAGTCTCTCAATCTTCTCATATCAACCCTTCTCTGTGGACCTGTTTATCTTGCTAATATGCTGTCTTCGGAGAAGCATGCTATCGTTAGTACCGGTGGTGGCTCGGAGATTAACCTTGTCCAATAGGCCGATGGCGCAAGGGCCATAAAACCTGTCCCAACCAGTGACATGCAACACAGAGAGTCTCACTGCTTAGGATGTTGAGACTTTTCAGCTTGTTGCCAGCTAATCATTACATCCCCGCAGTGTTGAAAAGCAATAAACCACAGTGTAGAAACAGTTAGGCATAACAAATGATATTGGGTTTATGTGTGGAGCAACGTGAGGATTTTTTTTGTATAAATATACATATAAGCCCGTTAATATTTGACTTTTTTTTTGCATGAAATATTGATGTTTTGTTATTTTGTTTTTATCGCATGTGAACTTATTCGTGCGGAAGCAGATTTTTTTTTACTATCGCGGTAAAAACGCATTTGGTGGAAGGTTAGACCATATAAATATTTTACAGTCCTCCAAGTATATTGTTCAGAGCCTAATACAACCTTGTGAGCTGACTTTAATTTTACATAATGACACAAGTAGTATGCCGAGCTCCCTCTCCTAATGATCTCCTAGTGTAAGTGATACTCTGGGAATCATAAAACAAAAAGGAAAACTTATTTACCCCACAGCTATCTCTCTGATTGACAGAGAATTCGCAGGAAGGCGAATGTCGTAGGCCAGGCTTGGCCAGACGGGATCCTAGCTCCTATCACTCAAAGCTCCCTAAATCACGGGAGCAGCTGGGAAATCTATCACCAGTACATTAAATCTTTTTCTTCATGCTATACTGGAAGTTTTTTTTTTTTTTATTTGCTAGATATAATTAAATGTTATTAATTGAAGTATTTTAATTAATGGACCTCAAATTATTTCACTTTCAGTTATAAATATATTTTAATGTCCCATTCTTGTGACATGGTTATACTAGTCTATTTTATAGAGGTCTGTAGCATTGCAGGAGAAGGTTACCTCTAAGACAACCTTAGAGGGCACAAAGGTAATAAGGTTGTGACACTGACTCACATTCCCCTCTGTCATTAAACCTGTGATGTCAAATCCAGCAAGAGGGTTGCTATGAGAACAGTTTGGCAAATCCCCAAATTATTATGCATTTGATGTAACCAATAAAATGTTATATCTGTCAACAGGTTGCTAAACAGTGATCGTCCCATTGTTGTCCTTAGATAGTTTTTAGATAATGTTGCAATAGTGAATGAATTGGGCTTTGTAACTGAAGTGCTTTAACCAAAATTAAATTTGAACTATTTGTAGTAAAAAATAAAAAATAAAAAAAAGACATCACCAGTAATATTTTTATCTATGTATTCAAACTTTTTTTTTTTTTAAATATATGAGATCTATACTCTAAAAAGTGAAAGCAGTGTAAATCATGCCAATAAAAGTTGGAAATATAGGTTTGTGGAATATTTGGTCCTCTTGCAAGTAAGCAAGGGCACAAGGAAGGCTAGAGTAGGATCCATGCATTTGTCTGCAAAAAAGAACCACGTACAATTTACAGGTTAAACAATAAAAGATGAACCAAAGTTGATTTCCTGAATCAGCTGTTTCAATAAGATCTACATTACCAGAGTTATTAAAAAGCAAACACATAAAATTATATATAACTAGAGTTGAGCGGACACAAGGATGTTCGGGTTCGAGAAGTTCGAGCGAACTTTGGAAAAAGTCCGGGTCCGTGCTCGAACTTGACCCCGGACTTGACACTGAACCCGAACCCCATTGAACCCCATTTGGCCACTAAAATGCCTCTAAAATAGTAATGGAAAGGGCTAGAGGGCTGCAAAAGGAATTAAAATGTGGGTAAGAGTAGGACAAGTGCCCTACAAACAAATTGACCTATTCTTATGAATGGGGACTCTGTTTCGGTTTATACAATAGCAATAGCATTACATGTATTCCATAAACCGAAAGTCTATAAACCGAAAGACATTCGGTTTATAGACTTTCGTTTTATAAAATACATTTAATGCTATTGCTATTCTATAAAAAGAAAGTCTATAAACAGAACGACCTTCAGTTTATAGACTTTCGTCTTATAGAATACATGTAATACTATTGGCTTTCTATAAACCGAAAGTCTATAAACCGAATGACTTTCGGTTTAAAGACTTTCGGTTTATAGGCGAACCTCGAACTCCATCACAGACATACAGTGAAATGTCCGGGTTCGGTTTCATGGCACTGACACCGTAATGTCCGGTACGAACCCGAATAGTGCGGTATATAACATGTTTTGATAGTTCATGGAAGCTTTATTCCCCATCAAATATATTCTTCAGACTACGTTTACTGAAGTAGTTATAACACGTCAAAAGAAAAAATGTTTACTGGTAATTCGGCTTTTATAACAGGTTTGTGATTTATGTATAAGTGTTGTCTTTATTGCACTTGGTTTCTCTGACATTTTCCACTGATCACTTGAAAGTGAGTAAGTTTTGAGTTCCCCAATTATCTAGCCTGTCTTGCTATGCTCTGATCATTTATCAAGTGTCCAAGCTGCAGTGAATCATTTGCTTCATGAGGACTTCACATCATTATTGTAATATATCAGCTAATATGGTAAATGTTTGGGCCCGCTCATACCAACCCTAATTATGCAACTTATCTCTGGTGAAACATTGGAAGCTGTCATGTTGTGCAAGAGGACTGACGATTAGCTGTGCCAGCCATGGTGATCTAGCTATCTATCATCTATCTATATATCTGTATGTCTATCTATTTATCATCTATCTATATATATCTATCTATCATCTATCTGTCATATATCTATTATCTATACATACAATCTATCTATCTATCTATATATCTATCTTTCATCTATCTGTCATATATTTATCTATCTATCATCTATCGATCATTTATCTATCTATCTATCTATCTATTAGCTATCTATCATCTATATATCTATTTTTCATCTGTCATCTATCTATCTATCTATCTATCATCTATCTATCTATCTATCTATCTGTCTATCTATCTATCTATCTATCTATATATCTATCTACCAGCTATCTATATACATATCAATCTATCTATCTATCTGTCTATCTATCTATATATCTATCTACTTATCTATCATCTGTTTGTTTGTCTATCTATCTATCATCTATCTATATGTCTATTCATTTTTATCATCTATCTATCCATCAGAGTATCTATCAATCACATATCTATCTATCTATCTATCTATCTATCTATCTATCTATCTATCTATCTGTCTATCATATATGTATGCATGTTCTATCATGGATCTGTCTATCCATCATATTATCTGTCTATCAATCACATTATCTATCTATCTATCTATCTATCTATCTATCTATCTATCTATCTGTCTATTTATCATCTATCTATCTCTCTATCCATTATCTAACTTCCATTATCTATCTATCTATCTATCTATCTGTCTATCATATATGTATGCATGTTCTATCATGGATCTGTCTATCCATCATAGTATCTGTCTATCAATCACATATTTATCTATCTATCTATCTATCTATCTATCTATCTATCTATCTATCTATTTATCATCTAGCTACATATTTCTACATATTTCTAATCGATAAACATGTGGAATTGAACAAATGGCCTGTGTGTTATAAGGGCAAATGAAGGGGGAGCTGGAAGAGGGTTCTACCTTGCCACAGAGCCTGACTCCTAAAAAAATGCTCACCGTCCCTAAACCGAATTAAATTCCCATATACACATCATTGTTTTTTTCTCTGAATGCATTCTACATTCTGCGGAGCACTACAACATATACTGTGAGACATATATACATTATTGATAACCCGATTACTATGGAAAATGTAAACTCACATATACGCAGTATTCCGACAATGTATTCATCCTGCATGGACAAGTACTTCTGTTTGGAGAGGGTAGATATATTCCTAGTCAATTTAAATGCAGAATAAATATTTAAACATTCTACTTTATGATCTGAAGTTGCACAGAGGAAATATACAATCTATAATTCAGATGAAGGACATGCTGTCTTCACAGCTGGCAGCACACTAGCTACCTCGAGCCTTGCGCTGCATTTGTACCATACATGTTGGGGTTTCACAATAGGAAGACGGTCAAGTTGCGTACCCATGGTGTCTCAGTTGGCCTCGGGCCTAGGCTTCCAACTGTGGCCCTCCTGCTGTGTCTGGACTACAACTACCATATTTCTCTGCCATTCTAGAATGTTAGTGGGCAATTATGGGACTTGTAGTTCAGCAGGAGTTGGAGGGCCGCATTTGGACCAGTGGAGGTATTCCCAAGAGTTCCACAAAATAGATGGGAATTCTGGTGCAAAGGTAGGACAGACAACAGTCGTAAGTATAAATATGTAGGTGAAAGGAAGGAAACTGGTTACCAGAGCAACACAACAAGGTCAGCATCATTTAGGATTTAACATTAATGGACCACTCCAACGTGAATATAGTCTACCTCTTCATAAATATATTAACGTGAAATAATAATAATAAAGCTGGCTCCTGAACTAGTTTGTCTGGCTCCTAAACTCTACACATATCCGTCAAGCCCTGGGGTACAGGTAATAAAATAAATAATATATTGTAATGTCTTTTCCCTGACTCATAAGGATTCCGAGTGCGTCGGGAAAGCAGTTAGGGTTTTTTTTTCCCCTTTGATGTCCTGACAAAACCAGCACATTGTCTATGTCTCTCAGAAGATGGTTTCATTCGAATCTTCTGACAATAGACTTGAAAAGTAAATTGCGGTTGTGTGTGTTTGAATGTCATGGGTACAAAACTGGAAAAGGAACATGACAGAGGCATAAACGTTATGTTTCTGAAATGGATTTTTTTGCAAAAGATAAAACAAAAAAAAAAGAGAGAAAAAACAAAGATTGGAATTGAATTTACATTAATTCAGAATTGTATTTATTTTTCCGTCATGCCTATTTAATCTAAAAAAAAATACAGTGAATGGCCAACTGTTTTTTTTTTTAAATGTCACTTAAATATTGCTTATACAGATTGAGTATCCCTTATCCGAAAAGCGTGGGACCGCAAAATGGTCTACATTACCTAAATTCAGTGTGCGCAACTTGCTTACATTGTATTAGGTAATATAGATAATTACAGCAGTGGAGCTGGAGAACTTACCTGCTCCACGGTGCTGCCGAAATGATGCATCGTCACACTGTAGTCTGTTCCCTCTCCTCCCAGCACTCTAGGAACTACATTTCCCATGATCCGGGTCGACCCACATCCCGATATTGGGTTATTTTGCTCTTTGGGATCTTCAGATAAGGGAAACCCACCCTGTATTGTGAAATGAGTCATGAAACATGATCTAAATGTTGTGTTTGTACAATTGTAGGCAAATGCCTAAATGTACAGGAAAAATGGTGTCTTCTGTTTATGACATCATCTGTGGTTTGATATGCAAACCATCTAGTTTTAATGGTAAATAGGCAGCTTGAATATAAAGATTGAAGATGGTGTCGTAAACAGATAGATTGAAAACACAGTTTCCCTTCATCTATGAATATGTATACAATTCTGCTAACACAATGTATAGGTCATTTTTTGTAACCTCTGCCAAAGTACATTTTTAAACAGATACCAGTGAGATTCCAAAACTCAGTGAGGTGATTAATTCAAGGAAATTTACAATGAAGGTAACACAAAATCTTTTCGTTTTTTCTTTTACCGATTTTCTGTTACTTTTATGTTCCTGTTTTACCAAACTAAGGATGGGCACTGTATAAAGACTCCCAAACCTTAAAGTGTCAGAAAGCTGGTAAAAAAAAAAAAAAAGCACAATCCCCATTTATTATATACATATATATAATGAAAGATGAGCTAAATACACTGAACTTCTGCCAAACACTTGTCCTTGAAGGTTCTCTGACATGTTTCAGGCACTTTCCTCTTAATACTTGGATTGTGCCTGTGCTCAGAGCACTGGCACAAGCTGAAAGTGCGTGACTCCCCCTCGTAGCTCAAACTCCTGCCACTTTCTTATATTTTTTTAATTTCATATTATAAGAAATATTCTAGCATTGTATGAATAAAATATTCTTATGACATGATTATTATTATTATTACTACTTCATCTGATCGATAATAAAATCATTATACCACTTCCATCCATAAATATATTTATATATATATATATGAGTGTGAGATGTGTTATTATTCTTCCATGTTCTCTTTGTAATTGAAGCGTAATAATCTATCATTCACACGTATATAATTCCCGTCAGTGCCCCATATTGCTGACAAAATAACGGCCTGACCTGTCTAATCCCATCTTTTTATACCTTCTATTGAACATCTAGGGAGCCTTGTGTAGCATTTCCATGTAATTGTTGTCCACTGGTTTTCGAACTCAGTGATTAGACACTGAAGACCCATCTTGCCACTGTTTCGTCTGTCACTTATGGACCCATCTTGTGCGTGGGATCATGGGAAAGAGTGAAGATTCTTGATGGAAACCAGTCTCGAACATTTAATGTATTATTAATCACTCCAAGCTTGAATGATAGGACTCCAGGGAGACGAGGTGGGAAATAAATATTTATGACCTTGTTAGCAAATGCTATTTAAAGAGACAGCGGGGAGGATCTTGTCTGTTTATATCCCATGTCACTGCATAGCCTTCGTGTCATGTTGCAGATCAGGGGATATGCGAAGAGGAGTCATTTATCGAAGATGTCAGGATCTTTAGCTTCTGCGGATCTGGCACAAGAACTTAAGAGAGAGAGAGAGAGATCGTGTTAGAGACAGCTTCTGTTCTCAAATCCACTGCTGCAAGAGATTAGAGACCGACGTGGCTACAAGTGTTCACATACTCCTCTGCCAGACTCTTTGCTCTATGGTCGATGTAGTTCATCAGCAGCTGGAGGTACAGGTTCCCCACCCCTGCCCTATACAATACGGATCACAATTGACCAATGACATTCTATGCCATCTAAACATTTCCAACATCCATGCCAGTAGGGAAAGTCCAGCTGGTTTACTAAGAAAAGATCTTTAGACAAAGTGTCCATATGAGGAAACTAGTGTCCGTGGCAAAGATTGTGAAGATCTATAGAGCATCCTTAAATTGTCCATCAGAAAGGCCACTATGAACTGTGGTGTTGTCTGCTCTAATGTCTATGTTGGAGATCTACAGTGTTATTAAGTCATATGCCTGGATTACCTGTGGCTCATCTTTCTCCCTTGGAATCTATTCAAAACACAGTTGCCAGGCTCATGTTTCTTGCTAGTCTGATTCGGCATCTCCTCTCTGCAATGACCCCCACTAGCTCACCCTCTGCTCTAGGATCATACTTAAAATTCTATCTTTAACCTACAAACAGTACCTCCCTCATTAACCAAATCTTACCTACACGACCTTTGCACTCCTCACATGGACTAAAGCTCTCCTCCAACCCCATCTCACTAGCACCTGCAAGATTTCGCCCGAGCTGCCCCATCTCTCTGGAACTCCCTTCCGCAGATCATCCAAATCTCTTCCTCCTTTTCAAATTTCAAAAAATCCCTCAAAACTAATTTCTTTAAAGAAGCGTACTATCCATCGTACTAGAATGCCCGTTATTTAACTTCTATCCAATCCACCCAACTCTCCCTGTCCTCACTGTGAGGATCAGGTAGCTTACAACTCATCTAACTAGAACACACACAATTCCTGTCCAAACCCACCTAACCCAACCATCCACATGACTGTTACTACCACCACCTTCCCTCTGACCCCTTCACTCCCTTATAAGTTTCATGTCCCCTGCTACCTCTAGATTGTAAGCTTGTGAGCAGGGCTCTCTACCTTATGTCTTAGTTTATCTAACTCAGTATGTAAGTATGCTTTCAAATCCTAGCTTTAAACAAGTGGAACAAAGGACTTTAACAAAAATGACACTGTATCATGAAATGTATGTAAAACTATGTGTGGGTACACTTAATAAGAAATGACTAACAAATACAGGGTTCAAAAAGTCTCCATGTATAGGTTCCCCCCCAGGGTCATTTATTTGGTTTACTATTGTATATAACATGGGAGCTGTCTGTGGTGCTGAAGTTATATATTTTTCACTCTGGCTTCAGCTACTAACAGGTAATAGACTGATTTAATGGGTCATTAATATCTGGAAATGAGAAGGGGGTCTTAGACATATATATACAATGTGCTCTCTAGTATATATTCTTTCTGGAAACATCAATGGTGGTCTTACATTAGCTGTTTCCGTAAAATGTTCCATTGCATTAGGATTTGGACACGTGCACAGAGGTAAAAAGGGGGAAAGGAAGAAGGACTAGGTGAGTATCATATATCAGAGACGTGATGATGAGAGAGCATTGATTAGGATATTACCGTATTTGCTCGAATATAAGACAAGGTTCTTTCAGAGTAAATGCTCTGAAAAAGTCCCCTCAGCATATATTCAAGGTCGTCTTATAATCTGACCTCAAATCGAGGTCTGACTTTAAGACTATGATCCAGGTCCCACGCAAAGCTGCAGGAGACCTGGATCCCCCTCACAAGCAGACATCCTCTGCTGCTGCCCGGCACTTCCGCCGGGACGCCTATGACGGAACGCCGCAATCATGTGACCGTTGTTAGCGATACAACGTATAGGGAAGTCATTAGTCACCCACTGTAATAGAAGGGCTGGTGTTATGTATGAAGGAACAGGAATCAGGAGTGTACTCTGTTTTAATCATGTGGATATTGCAATTCCCCATTGGGCCAATTGTCCCCCAGGGCACCTCCTAAAAAAATCTATTAGTTTTGATAGCAAGCCGCTTCACGGCCCTTACCTCTGTTTGTAAAGGTAAAATATTTTATCCTTTTAATATACTCAACATGTTAGAAAGAGAATATTTAATGGCAGTAAGCTTATATTTATTTGGAACTGCTCAAATAATGAAGTAATTCATTACTATTACACAACATATTTATTTGCCCAAGGATCCAACTGCAGCCATGTAGTTGGGAAATGCCTACAACACCCATAATCCCTAGCATGCAAGACAATTATGGGAGTTGTAGTCCATAAATATGCTGAAAGGCCGCAGCTGGACACCGACGGCTCATGCATAACCGCTGCTCTTTACAAATAATCCATTGGCTATTCTTGCGCTAGAAGGGACTAAACAAAATTATACAAAAAATGTTATTTAAAAAAAAAAAAAACGTTAATTAATGGTGGAATCGGCAGCCTTTAACACCCAATGAAAGCTGAACAATGCTGATTAAACATTGCACTGTCAGGGGTACTTTTATTTCACTTCCATGATAATTTTTAGGAATTCCTCACCCCAAAAAATGCATTTATCGTTATGTAAAGCAACGTTTAATTAAATAATAATGGTTACTGTGGGAAAATATTTTATAGAGGCTAATTGGTATCGTCAAGTATTATGAGCCCTATTAGAAATGTTTTATAAGAATTTTTTTATTTTTTATTTTATTTTTATGCAAAAATTATGAGAATCACGAAAACATAAAAAAAAAAAAAGAGAGAGAATTTTTAACAACGTGAAATAAGCAAACATGGGATTGATCAAGCAGTGTCTCTCTACATGGTAGGGTAATCATGCAATGCTGCCACCAAGCTGACTCCCACAGCCTATATCACAGTCTCTTCCTAATAAACAAGGAATACAAAGAGTTAAACTCCGTCGACCCACCACCCCACCCACCCGCCAACAATTGTACATCTACCGCAGAGAAATGAAGCTGTTAAATCTACAGGCAGAATAGGTTAATTTGCTTAATTTGTCCAGGCAAATATCCAAAAGAAGCTAACTGCAGGCACCCAAGATAAGAATGGAGTCATTTTGTAATTGTTAATTGATAATATAAATTGAAACAATGATATTTGCCTGCGGAAGTAGAAATTAGCCAGGCATGGAAGGGAATGGGAGATTGCACTGAGAAAATTACTGATTCTTTGATGGGGGTTTTTTTTAGGGATGAAAAAAAAAAAACAAGGAGAATTAAGATTCCTTCTCAAGTCCGGGAACCGATACATCCCTAAGCGCGTAGAGACGAAGACAGCGGCTCTTTGTTGTCTAGAGGACAGCTCTCCGAGGAGAACGTGAGAAAACAAGAGGAAGGAAGAGTCATTGAAATGAATTGATTTTAGTTACGTTAAACCAAAGAACCCTGAGAGTTAGTGATTGGTTAGATGAAGTCGGGGTTTTTTCCTGTTCAGTTGACTGTTTTACAATATTAGATAAGGCAAAAGGAAAATTGGGATGGGCATTGCCATTAATGGACTTAAATTCACACTTAGCCTAAAAGAATAACGCACCAAAAGAAATGGTTAAGCACCCTGGGTAAGCTGGTGCTCGTGCAGGGCTCCCCCTAATAGTATGAAACAATAAAGATGTTCAGCACTCCAAATTTATGAGGTCAAAATATTGTATTTGAAGGATAATGACCTTGGGTCCTCGGAAATGAAATAGTTATATTGTGTTCTAATGGTTTGTAAGCAAGATGTGTAGGGTGTTACCACCACCACCAAGACTGGGAGGGCTTAGTATAAAGATGGCACACGTTCTAACCGTGCCACAGGCACCAATGTGTAACAGTAGCTTCTGACAAAATTGGCACACCCACGTATAAGAAAAAAAAAAGCCACAAAAAAATGGCACTGAAAAGTGGTGGACAACTTCCACCAAATCTATTGTTGTGTGAACGAGTTTGGGCTCTCTATCTGTCTGTCTGCCCCTCTCTAAATTCTTTTTTTTTCTTTCAAATCAGTGTTTATTGGTTTTCATTTTTTTCAAGTAACATTCAAAATAAAGCCCTGTTCTTCATTGAAACAGTAATCAAAACCTTAAGTTGGGGGATGTACGCCACAGAACATGGGAAATAAAGAAAAATGTCAGGTAGGGAGTTCGAGTCAGTCCCCTGAGGATGTCTGTGGGTTATCCACAAATTCGAGCCAGTAATACCACATTTGGGTGAATCGGTCAATTTGGTCCTCAGAACATGCTTTCAATTGTTCCATTCAGCGTATCGCTTCTACAGCTACTATCCATTCCTTCATAGAGGGAGGGGAAGTCTCACCCCAATGGAGTGGTATTAGTGATTTCGCAGTGTTCAGTAAATGTCTAATCACCGATTTTTTGTATGAACTGATCGGGACGGGAGTATGGTGTAACAACAAAGCCGCAGGCGAAAATGCTGGCGGGTTGTCCGTGAAATGGTGCAATGTTTTGTAGATTTTCTCCCAAAATGGGGAAATCAAGGGGCAGTCCCACCAGATGTGTAGCATGTGGCCAGGAGAAGACCCACATCTGCAGCAAATGTCGGGGCTAGCTGGAACATTTTATGTAATACAGACCCTCTCTATATTCTATTCTTTCTGTCACTAGCTCGATCCGTGTGTCCTTCATGGCCTCTCTTTTCTGAATGACTATATTTTTTTTTGCAAGAGATACAGAGAGAGAGAGAGTGTGTTACCAAGAGAAGCAAGCGGGCTGCAGATCCATTATATTGCACAGAAAAAGGATCTTTTATAGGCTAGAGGAAAAAAAATATTTGCTGACGTCATCGAAAAAGTGACAAAGGTCTTGTTGTCTATACATCAAAACATTTCCATTCACCATAACCACATAGATGCCATCCTTCAAGGTAAGCATGAAGGTTCATCTTTCACGTCATAATTGCTTGAACACAGTATCTCTCATTTCATGAAAGTCGACATTGCCTTTGTCTTGATTGAAAACAAACAGCTTGTGTGTTGGTTTGAGGGAAAAATCTGTGTGCTTCCCCCCATTCCAGCCCCCACGAGGGGGGTCCCCATGCCATTACACATCTCCTGTGTATATTCAGAGAAAGTTATGGACAAGGAGCACCTCAAGCGTGCGTACAGATCATGTCAATAATTAGCACAAAACACTAGTGGACAACTTTTGCATGTATGGCATTAACTGAATTCAGGAGTGGGTAGCAGCAGTCCCTTCCATTTACTTCAAGCATATGAGCAGGGTTGACTCAGCCCTTAATCCTTCCGAGGTAGATAAAGTGAGTACCATTAAGTTGGGTAATAGTAACATCCTTGGAATGTTGGGCACATGTAACATCCCCAGGACATACTTGGAAATCAGAGAATATCTGAATGTACCTCTACTGGTTAAACACGTTGTTATTATTATTATCTATCTCGATTTGGCAGACTACATCTTACCATGAGTGAAGGTTCCCCCTTTTACTGTGCCCTGGCTGATTCATCCTGGCTACTAGGTCTGTTGCAGTAGAAAGAAAGAGTCCTCACTCTATTTGCAGTGAGAAATCCAAGTGTTTGATTGTAGAAAAGGCATTAGGGTAGCAGCAACTGGGGAATGGAAATTCTGCAGACTCCTATCTACCAATTTCCACCACTGATACATGCCATATTGAAAGCAACAATACTGTTCGATCCCCATTAGAATCAGAAAGACCCCCGCTTAATTGTGCATCTGTTTAATAACTAATTCTAAAGAATTTGCCACACAAGGAACAAGGCTAATCTCTGCTGAAGGGAAATAGAGCCTAACTAACACTGTCGCATCTAGTACATTTTCTAGGGGATGGCAGAGTTCGTCTTCCCTTGCCCTAGGAAATATGTATTGTTGCTTCCATCACACACTAGGGTACATAGGTTGCTGCCATGGGGCATGTAAGAGAAGGTTTCAGCTGAGTGTATGTGTGCAAGCATTGTAGGCTGAATCTAATTTGGTGCCTTGTGTAGAGCACCACAGAGACTCAATCGAAGAAACTGGATGTTAGATAAAGACTTATTAATAATTAAAGAACACCTTAATTATATCAAGCAAGATAGGATGGAGGTACAAGGGAATAATCCTTAAACGTTGACCTGATAGAGGGACCGTTGTTACTTATTGATGACCAGGGAAACTTCTTGTTTAGAGTCCTAAACGTTGAATCAGCATGCTGTTCTTTTATTGTTTTCCAAATTGCATGTGAGCAGGTCTGAACAAGCTTATGGGCTCACACTGTGCTCTCAGGAGTCACAAAGTGGAGGATGGTGTGTAGTGCTCACTAATGCACAATAATTCCAAGCAGTGGACAAAGTAGTATACAAGTTTATCTGAGGAATGAGGGCAGACATGGGTCCAGGTAGTATTATAGTCCATCTGATGAATGATAGCAGACTTGGGCCACGGTAGTATAATAGTCTAATAGTCTAACTGGGGCATGAGGGCAGACATGGGCCCAGGTAGTATAACAGTCTATCTGAGGCATGAGGGCAGACATGGGCCCAGGTAGTATAACAGTCTATCTGAGGCATGAGGGCAGACATGGGTCCAGGTAGTATAACAGTCTATCTGAGGCATGCTTGTTAAAACATGGCAGCATGAGCCTATAAAGCTTAGATTTTAGTATAAACCAAGAATAGGATTGTTGAAATGATCGATATTACATATAATTTATTCCAAAGTGCTTGCAAAATATCCATTTCTTATGCGTTTATTTGTCTACCAAACATCTGCTTCTCAAACCACCTGTCTGGCATATTTAATTCCACTGCAGTGGAAAAGCAAATCTCTGTTCGTCATCTCATGTCGCAACTGATCCGCAAATATGGTACGATGCGGAAAAACTAACAATGGGAAAGTAAAGTAGGGTTTCCGAGGGGTGCGGCACTAATACATGATCTGGGGTTAGATCTGCAAGTCATGGTGGCATTAGGATATAACCTGCAAGCTAGAGGAAGATAGACAATCAAAGCATGGAATAAGATTAAACAGTCATATGCATGCATTATAAACCAGACAGGAAAAGTCTGACATGGTCACACTTATACCCTCCCTCTATGTCACTATGGTAATGAGTCACGTGTACAGCTGTACTGTTGCAATGTTGCGAGGGTGGAATTAGTCTTTGTGACCTGCAGAGAAAATTCAGCACACTACATGAAAAGCCATCAAACAGCACACAGAGAACTCAAGTCTCAAACTGTCTTTGCAAAATGACTTCCATTCAGTCTTTCAGGAAGCCTTTCATACCTTGCCAAGTCACAAGCGTTCTACCCCACCCCTTACTTTGTGGTGCAATGCAACCCTATGATTATAATGCACTTAGCTTTCCTTTATTTCTCCTAGCAAGGAACGTTGTGAACCTTTCCTAAGCTGGAACAAGCCTGCCACCAGAGCTTGCTATTTAAAAGGAAAGATTAAGCCAGCGATCATGTCACTGGAGATCGTCACGTTGGAAAAATCAGAAAGTTATGATCTTTAATTAATAAATTGCAGTTGAGTTTGTGGAGGTGTACACTGATTTAAATCAGGTGATTGGGCTGTTAACCTCTTCTGTGCCCTAAAAGAGCACACACCACTCCTAAGCAACTTGCATTCAATGTTTGCTGATGCAGAGGCATACTCCTACACAGATGCACTTTAAACCTCTGGCGTTGCAGTGATTTGCTTGTCTTTCTGATTCTCACGGGGTTAAAATCATGTTGGATCTTCACTGCTGTGATCAAAATATATTATTGCTTCAAATCTGGTGTTTCTCAGTGGAAGAAAATGGAGTCCATGACTAAGCACCTTGTTTTTTAGCATGCGAAACACGTAAGATTAGCTTTCCATCCCTCTGCTGCTGCAGCCTCAATGCTGACGACTTTGTAATGCATTTTTCTGCCATAAAACGTGTGGATTTTTATTGATGCCCTTTTTCTTTCTTTTTTTTTTAAATTCTTAGTCTCGTGTTAATTTGTTTGCGCTATTGAAAGTGTGGCTCGGCTGGAGAACTTGGTAAACTGGATGGGGGGCGGGGGGTGTGATGACAGTTTGCAATTCCCTTGTCAATCCCCTCTTTCATAATTAAAGTCCTGTGTTTTTTTTCTCCGCATAGAAAGAGGGTGTCTTCACCTTAGATTATAAGAAGCGTGCCCAGCGCATTGTGAGAAGTCACGTTTTTCGTCTCTGTGAGTGCTTTTATGACTCAGTGTTACAGGCACCTTCAGAGCTGAAGCTGTTAAAATACAAATGATTCACATAATGTCCAGAAAATCAGTCTTTCTACTGGTAAGGTATCGCTGCAGCAGTAGCGCCATGTTGAAGAGCGTTAGATGCCATTTTACAGTGATCCCAATACAAATCCTAAATGGAGCATTGGCAGCAGGGTGTGCTTTTAACACTGATCTTTGTTGGTATGCACTGCTGTATTTGCTTGCACAGCGCAACCTAGTGGCCAATACTTGGTCATTACACAATTTGCAGTCGGTTCAACCTTGATTGCCTGTAATACTTATAACTCTGAAATCTCTCTTTACATCTTAGAGCTGGAAAAAATAAATAAAGAAACAAAATGGGTGGGATTACCATTAAGTAGGCTGAGATCGTGCTATTCACCATGGCCAGAGATATTTATACCCTAAATTGTAGAGTGACCTTATCTATAATAGGGCTGGATTAACATCCCATGCTGGGAGTCGCATATCATCCACCATCCCTAGTGCTAGATCTCGATTCTTCTGAGTTTACACCATGTGTAATAAAATGTCTGGGTTGTCTCTTGCTTATGACATCACCTTGTGGCTTGGTATGCAAATTAAACCAATTTTCCCATGGGAAGTAGTTCATTTGCATATCAATCCACAGTTGATGTCATAAACAATAGACACCTTTTTTCTTAAATTCTAAGTGCAATTTTGCTCACATAACGTATTGATAATTTTTTTTCCCTTTAAAGGAAAATGAAACGTTATTTAACCCTTCCCATGGAAGCTGTCGGTCAGAGGATAAACTGGCGTGTAGTATCAAAAGTACCCGCCAGTTCATCCTCATACTAGGGACAACTAACTTTTCACTCGTGCTTCTATATTAGAAGCACAAGTGAAAAAAAAAAAAGTTTAGTGTCCCTTTTAAACAAGAGACTTCTTTTCTGCTACATGTGTAAACTCCAATCATACCGTGTGCTGTGCGTAGTGTTGCCACCTTTTGTTCAAAACAATACCGGCCTTGGTACTGTCTCCATAGACTTAACATTGGCCTGATGCCACTTTTTTACCGGCCTGCCGGTAAAATACCGGCCAGGTGGCGACCCTAGCTGTGCGAAGCCACACACTCTTACATATATATTTGCATGTAGTATTAAATCATTATTTGTAAAACCACTGAAACAAGGCTTTAGAAAAACCCTTCTCTTGGTTTTTTTTTCTCAGCGCTGCTCAACTGTGCGCTCATTTTTCGAGAACAATTTTTTGTAAATTGTATAAACAAGGACATGGTTTATTTAGTTAGATTTTTGCTCACAGAGCCTAGAGAGCAGGCAAACACGATATCCTTCCGGTACTCTTCCTGATCCTCAGTGCCCCTGTACCAGAGCCAAATATGAACACAATAATGCCTTTTTTTTTATCAGTATTTTATTTCTATTCAGAAAAAGAACTTTGCATTTTATTGTTGTGATTTACTGAAATCCGTAGAAAGTGAGCAAGGCCCCTTTAAGTTAACCCCTTATGGAACAAAGACAAATTGTGCAGCCATGTGACTCAGAGACCATGTTCTGGCTGGTTGTCCTAAATGATACTATAAACTTATCGGTAATAAGACAATCTACAAAGCTGATCATGGTTTCATGTAATAGCTGTTATTACCCAATAATACCGTATTTGCTCGATTATAAGACGACCCTGATTATAAGACGACCCCCCAAACTTTGGATATTTCCTTTAGGAAAAAAACTAAAAGCCTGAATATAAGACTACCTTATAGGAAAAAAGTTCAACTTGTATATATTCACATGTAAATTGCTTTTTTAATAAAAAATTATATCAAAAAATGCATTTCTTGTTTTCATTTCCTTTTATGTGCCAATGCTGCCTCTCTCTTTCCCTTGCCCCCAGCTTTGTCTCTTCCCCCCCCCCCCCCTTAGTGTTGTCTCTCTCTCCCCCTCCCTTTGACTCCCCCCTCTTGTCTTATAATCGAGCAAATACGGTAAATACCAAGTTATTTCAAGCCCCATTAAACTCCTGTCTCGGACTGATGGGAGTTGCACTGCACAGCTATGGTGATTCGGCTCAGTGGAGGTGGATGGAAGTCTTACTTTGCTTTAACCAAAAAAAAAAAACTTTTCGGATACTGCTTTGCTATGGTGATTGGTCATGAAAATGAACATTGGCGCTGTTTTCATCTCCGTGTGATTTTGTCAATAGTAGGCTGGCTGGTGGTCAAAGGAGCTGTAGTACCAGCAGCTAGACCTTCAGATAAACAGTATCTCCCATCTTTAAGGCGATATGTTTTATAATGATAGACGGTGATTTGTGTTTCGTTGATGATGTCTCTCGATATAAAGATTATTTTATAGTACTGTGGTGTCATTTTGTAATTCTAGTTTTCTTTCATGCTGGGACTGATTTACTAGACAGAAAGTTAATTTCCAAAATAGACTGTGTCTCCTGAGGGGTAGTTTAAAGACGGGGGAAAAAACAGCACAGTGCTAAAAAAAATAAAATGGGAGTATGTTAAGACATGAAGCCACTCCCAGGACTCCTAACCTCTCATATTTCTTTTTGGTGTACTAAAGGCATTCCTAGTAACTGGAATTCTCATTATTCGCTGGCCAGCTGGTTTTCTGTGCATTATAAGAGTCAAATTCCACATGATGCATGTTTTAGAATGCAGGGACACATGGCTATTTTATTTATTTCAAATGTTTTACCAGGAAGAATATATTGAGATTTCTCTTGTTTTCTAGTATGTCCTGGGGACCCAGTCCAGAATGGAGTTACACAGAGTTACGCATTTAACAGTAGTTTTCAAAATACATACATACATACATATATTTAAATAAGTTGGAAGGAGAACATACATGGTAAATCCTTATTGATACAAAAAAGGAACAACATATACAGTATACGAAGGAGTTTGTAAACTAATAACAGGTACAATCTGTAATCTGAGTATTTGGGAGACACTCATTTTCAGGGATTTTAGACTAGATGATGATTTGGTGGAATCAGGGAGGCTGATTCCACATATGAGGAGCTCTGAAAGAGAACGCACCGCGACCTGCTTCCTTTTTGAACTGAGGGATCGCTAGTGAAGGGTTGGTGCAGGATCTGAGATTGTAGCATGTGCAGGGAGTAAGAGCAAGCATGCCTCTCAGGTAGGGGGGAGCGTTCCAGAGAAGTGGTTATGCACTAAGGAAGCTAGGTGGAGAGTGTGTCTGGAGGCAAGCATCAGCAAGTTTAACTCTTTTAACATTTTACAGTAATGAGTGGTATAATCGCACTGTAGTGCAAAACGGCACAATGTATTGTACAGAGTGTCGAGTTTACAGAGATGGGTCTGCGGGGCAGAATCATACACAACATCTCCATTATCTAAGATCGGCATTAACATTTGCAGCACAATACGTTTCCTTACTGTGGAATCTAGGTTTGATTTGTTTCTATATAGAAAGCCAATGCTAGGATATAGCTTTGACACAAGCTTGTCAATATGGAGACCAAATGATAAGTTTGGTTCTAGACACATGCCAAGATACTTATACCTGGGTTAGGTTATAACTGGATATAATATTGAACTAAATGTAAACACATGTTGTATAATGTTTGAGCCTCTTGCCATGTACCACAAATTGCATTTTACACACAACGTATGTCTTCTTCCTTCCATTAATAATGGGAGTTCTAGTCTATACACAGCATGAGTACCGCAGGTTGCATATACATCATTATTGGGATGAGTTCTCTTGAAAATGTACGCACACCAGAAGCTGGAGGTCAGTGATGAGTGAAGAGGGATCACAGTGTATCAGGGATCTGTGATGTGTGCATCAAAGCGAAAAGGATGAATCAATGCATTTTCTAGAGTTGTTTTAAGCACACATAGGGAGAGCCTGGTCAGTGATGAAAGGACAGGAGGAATATTTCCTGAATTTTGGAAAATAACAAGTCGGAGTTGCATCATACAAACAATCTATCAGTGGGTTTTACTTGTATGGAGTAATATTAGGGCAAAGTTGTAAAAGTGGAGCAATCTCTATGAAAACCTGTGGAATTTTTCCAACGTGTTCCCCCCCCGTTTAGATATGTTTGCCCTATTTTTATTCAGAATAAAACAATTCTACTTAAACATGTAGCAGTGACTGTGTAGTCAATTTGCTTTTTTTTTTTTTTTTTTAACCCTTGAATCCTTAAAAACGATGTCCTGCTGGTCCGGAGTAAACCTGACATGTATCTTTCAATGTATCTTTAAGTGTTTTTGGTGACCAGTCTACTTTAATTGATAGTCTCTTATTGGTGACCAGTCTACTTTAATTTAACCTAGTCTGACTACTTCTAGCCTTGAATTTCAGACAAGTGATCAACCCCAATAGAGTAAAAGGTTTAGTATTTGAATCTGGTGAAACAGTCGTCAGCTTCGGAAAGCTCTGTTGTCCTGCAAGTAAGTCAACATTGAATTCAGTCGGAACTTGCCTCAGGATTTCAAGAGTGGAACTTTAGCGACTCGAAGATGCTTCCAATGAATTGTACATTCCATTTTCATGAATGGTGGTTATGTTCAACAAGGTCTCTTATAGTATCATAGTAATTTAGGTTGAGAAAAGTCCATAAAGTTTCATTCTTCTACCTATCATTCCTTCTTTTGATCCAAAAGAAGGGTGGGGGGGGGGGGGGAGTAAGCTATTTTGTGTTTTAGGGGGGAAAAATTCAATCTTGACTCCAAAAGACAATCTGATTTCTCACTGAATTAACAAGCTCTACAATTTGAATGTTTATTTTGTTATTGATAGCCCTGTATATCGTGCTTTTATAAATAAAAAAAATATCCAGACCCTTTTCTTGGCAGTGAGTTCTATATCTTTATTGTCTTTATGTCTAACCTCTATGAAATGTTACTCTTGGACATAAAGAAAAGTCGGTTTTGTAACTTCAGCAATGTTTTCCCATGCCTGATCTTTCTTCCTCTCTCTCAGTTTGTTCACAGTTTTCAAAGGGGGTCTATTCCATATTTGGTTTCTACGACCGGAAGACGGTCAACATGCTGACGTCTTTCTGTGGTGCTCTCCACGTCTGCTTCATCACTCCCAGCTTCCCCGTAGCCACTTCCAATCAGTTCGTCTTGCAGCTGAGGCCGGAACTCCAAGATGCTCTCATTAGTGTTATCGAGTACTACAAATGGAAAAAGTTTGTTTACATCTACGATGCAGATCGAGGTAAGAGGTGTCCAGGGTCAAAGCCCTGAATGTCATAGAATGTGCTCCTGTTCGAATTCTTCTTACAGTAAAGTTATGCCATCAGTAACCCTTTGACTTTTTGATGGACTAGTGTTCCAGTTACGTTTAATATGGATGAGGGACTAACTAGACAGTAACTAGAGAGACAGAGAATATCCAAGCCTGGTGGAAGTTACTATTATGATGTTTACCCGAATTTTTGATAACCAAGCCAAGCAGCATATTAACTTGTGTTATCAGAAATCTTTTTAAATCTGGACACAAATCATTAGGATCCAAACGCTCAAGGGGCTTTACACTAAAAGTTGAGTTGAAGTGAGATGAACATTTAGTCTCACCCATTTAGATATACATTGTACTGGGACAATCCCGGGGAGTTTGCTTAGCACGAAAAACTCACCAGGTTTTTACTGCACAATGTATAGATAAAAAAGATGAATTGAAATGTTCGTCTCACCTGAACTCACCTGCAACTCACGTCATCTCACCTTTTAGTGAAAGTCAAATACATTCACATTCATTTAAATCATTTGGTAAATTAACTATTTACTAAAATACTTCAGTTTCTTTCAGTAGAGCACCCATTTGACTCAACAGCTCAGTTGAGAGTAAACGCTCCTCAGTCATGTGAGTACCGAGTTTCCAAGTAACTAGGTACAAACTCACAATATAATAGTACTGAGCAATGCATTATACCTGCTGACAAGAGATCCGCCAAGGTGAATCCTTGCATTATCCAACGCTCTGAGCAAGGATTCACTTACTGAGACCAATTGGACCTGCTCAAAATTTGCATAGGAGACATGGTCACAATCTCTGAAGAGTCATAGAGAGATGAAAAGGCAACAAAAGCTAAAGTTTCCAAATGATTATTAAATAATGTATCAATTAAGAAAACTAGACATACAGGGTGGACATTAGTAACAAGGCTTCCTTGTTGGATTCCTCTGGATAGTTATATACTGTATACTTCGAGTGTACATCTGTCTTCATATGAGGCAGAATACAAACTTTTTGGAGGGTATAGTCAAAGACAAAAGGTACAAAGCTCAATGACACTGCCTCTCATATGACCCAAACTCCACCCCTATTTTTTTCTTCCGCATCACCTACACAATGGCTCTGCCCACTTTCCACCAATATTTTGTCCACAAAGATTTTGTTTTAATGAATGTAGGTTGTGGCAAAAGTCATATCCAGGAAATGGTCCAGAGGTCAAGGCAGGCAGCAAAAGGAAGCAGAGTCAGGCGAAAAGCCAAATGTCAAAACCAGAAAAACAAACCGCCAGGAATACACAGTAGATGAAAGAAAGACAGAGCAAAAACTCGGCCATGACAGAGATTAATAGAATTGCTTTTAAAACCAGGGTTTGAAAAAACATGGGGGCGCGGTCACTATAAAAAATGGCAGAGCTTAATGTGTATAACAAAATGGCTGCCACACAAAAAAGGAGGTTTGAGCTTTGCAGTTGAAGTATGAGCGCTAGGGAGCAGCAGGTGCATGCAGAGGTAAAATGGATATTTTTTATGTATACTTAAGAATGTTGACATTAAGCCAAAGGTGTTTATAATAATGCATATGACTTTGTGCATTTATTCATATAGCATTACAGCTGTTAATCCTTTTTGTTTTTAGGTTTATCTGTTCTTCAGAAAGTGCTGGACACAGCTGCAGAGAAGAACTGGCAAGTAACAGCTGTGAATATCCTCACCACCACCGAGGAAGGTTACCGGCTACTCTTCCAGGACCTGGATAAGAGTAAGGACCGCCAAGTGGTGATAGACTGCGAGTCGGAGCGGCTGAATGCCATACTTACCCAGGTAGTGTTTTCATTATCCACCCAGGTAAAATAAAATGAGCTTTCATGAGTGCCAGGCTAGAATGCCAACTTACGCATAGTGATATCGTAATCTGTGTTACTACATGTTACCGTGTTGCTACCTGCTGAGTCTCACCAGGTAGCATACATTTCCAATCAAGAGAAGGCTAGGATAGGGAAGGTACAGGAAACAGTCACTGGTGGTCTAGAGGGAGATTCGTCTAGTGTCTGTTTATCAAAAGCTGCCTAAATTGCCTCCATAGACCTATCATTAAGGGGGGTAATCTATGATGATATATCGTGTTCCCATGAGTAACTACTATTATGGGTCAGAAAAAAAGCAGAGAGGTCTATGCCCCAGGAGTGGAGGCACAACTATTACCAGGAGGTAGCTCTTTTTTAATTCCATTGTCTGTCTGGGCAGACAAATCCAAAAAAGATATGACTCAAACACTATGTAATCTCAAACTAAAAATATCTATATAAGTCACCCATCTTGGCTGGACTACAAAATGCACAAGGAAAATTCAGAAGTAGACTTGATGTTCCAAGCACTGTTTAAAACATTGTAATGATTGTTTAAAAAAAAAAAAAAAAACATACATACAAAAAAAGGAGAATACAATTATAAGAAAAAACACCTAACACATTTCTTGCCAAAAGAAAACAAAATAGGTAGCAATTAGATCAGTAAACAACTATTATATCACCCACATGCCCATCTTCATCCCAAAGAGAGGTATTTGGGGAAAATATGGCTTTTACTGTTATATGTAACGTTGTAACTGTAGAAGAGTTTCGGTAAGCTTTGTGGCTCTTGTGAAGCACTGTATTCCAGTACGATATATATATAAATATATATATATATATATATATATATATATATATATATATATATATAATTGCAGAGGTGTCTTTAGTGGAGCAAACAGTATATGGGATATCTAGACTTTTTGTCCCCCGGAGACAGTTTTGCTCAACAATCCATAAATATAACTAGAGTTTAATATAGGATTTTACATTATGGAACATTGTGTATGTGAGAATGATGAATGTACAGCAGTCGGTACATGCTGGTTCTACTGGAAATTTTACTTCTGGGATTTTTACAGCAGATATTTGGAGTGAAAAAAATCAAATGAAGGAAATAGAAAATAAAAAGCAGTCTTTATTTTTTACCCAAAGGACATTTCTCAGAGAACAAATGCACATACAAGGGAACTTGTCCAACCTCCTCATTTTGGGTATTTAGAAGATTTGTGAAAACAACCAAGTAATTAAATGATTCTCGTTAACTTATAAAATGATAATGTTATTCTGAAATGAATAATAATGGTTGGGGGCTGCCAGAGTGCCCCCAGCTCCTTTACTATAAAAATCGCGAGGCCAGGTGCTGCTGTAATGGTCCATGACATTGGCACCATAGGCTGGCCAAGTGGCCCCCTAAACAACACCGAAGCTAGAAGGCGAGAATAGAAGGTGGGGCATACTCATAATTAGGGCTAGAAGAACTCAGTAGGCCGTGGATAATGCATAATTACATCTTTAAAAACTTACACTAAGCAGGGCCAATTATGTTCTTCTTGTAGGAGGTACTCAGCAGCTTTGTCCCCGCACTATACATAGTTAAGTTGTAAGATGCAGTGTTAATCTCACCTTCGACCTGCAACTCAGCTTTTTAGTGAATAGACCTTTAAGATTATGTTCACTCAGTACAGATATGTGTTAAACCACACAGAGACTTGCTAATGAATTCATAAGAAATCCCTACCATTAAATTCGAGGACTGTATCCACTGCAGTTTACCCAATAGTTCGGTCCCCTGAGCAAGAGATTTTGCTTCTCAGCATCCTGACATGGATAAATACAGATTTCTCATAAATCGTTTTCTGCCAGCTCCACTGGAACTTTTTGCAACACCAGCAGCATAGATTAAGAATATAATTCACACTCAGGAGAAAGCTGATTTAGGTGACAGGGACGGCTAGTGGCACATGACTTGGCCCCCGTAACCTGTCCAACTTGTAATGTAATTGCAAGAAAGCTAGCAATTCTGCCAGCACTTGTGACTCAGAGGTTCACCTGCCTCTTGTTCCCTCTTCTCCCACTATTAGATTGAGTGTAAAAAAAAAAGTACAAAGGAAAATCAGGACTTTGACATCTTGCAGTTGCGTCAATAGTGTGTTATAATTCTAAAGATCAAAATGTTCTAAAGTTGGTGGGGGCAGCAGGATTATGCCTTTGCTCCCATTTCAGAACTTTGCCCTTGCATAGACCATAAGAAGAAAACATTGTATCAAAAATATAGCATTGCCAGTCCTGTATGGTACACATTAGAAATATATAGAAATGCAATAGCTTATTAAGTGATGGATATTTTTTACTCTTTAGTGCCATGACCATCCACAGAAAACTTTCCAATGGGGCATTCCCCCCCCCCCCCCCCCCCATCTTTCCCCTTATACCTATATTGAGCCCACTTGCCCTCAAAAAATATGTGAGATTCCCCAACCTTCCCTATTGCCTTATCTCGGGTAACTCGGAAGAAGGGTGCCTGGTGGTCCAGTGTGTGTGAGCAGGCTGTGTCTCTTCCCATATATCCAGAGGGATACTGAATGCATTGAGTCTAAATGGAGCACAGGAAAACAAATGGACATGCAAAGGAGAGTCTGAACCCATGCAAGAGGTACAAACCCTGTCTCTTTGCATTGAACAGATTGCTAAGCTCCATATCCAGCCTGGCATAATATATATATATATTTATTTTTTTAAAGCAATTAATGTGTGATCCTTCTCCTATATTTTTAATATCTGTTGCAAATCAATTGGATTGACAATTCCAATACACTACCCTCTAACACCATCACTTCCTTCATTCCCAATCCGTTAGGCGATCTAGGTGCTAGCTCCCCAGCTGTTGTCAATCTACAACTCCCATGACACACTGCCACACTACAGTGAGGGTTATGACTGGCCTGGCATCATGGGAATTGTATTTCCACCACATCTGGAGGATTAAGCATTGTCTACCCTTAACTAATTCAATCTCAAATAAATGGTGGAGAAAGCGTCCCAGCTTTAAAGTGAATGAAATAATTCCATTAACCGGATTTTACCTTTTTTCATTTAATTCCAGATAGTCAAGATGGAAAAGAATATTGTCGGATATCATTATATTCTTGCAAACCTGGTAAGTAAACGATGGCACAAAGAGGACTTTGCAGTAGCGGAATGCTCTGCGGAAAATTGCCACCTTGCATGGGCATTGCTCGCATAGATCCTTTGTTAGACTGTGTTTGTTCGCCAAGCGCATATCCGACTTTGTTGCCACACAAAGAAATGCAGCAGCATCCTATATGTATGTCAGCAGCTGCTGAATAATTGCATGCTTTGTTATGGGCAAAAAAAATGAATGAACAGAATTACTGGCTATAACAAAAAAAGAGGTACAGCTGTTAGTTAGCAGTCATACAGCATCGGTGAGGATGACATTTTTGCTCAGCTGGGATGTCATTAATATTTTATTGTAGCAATAGGCTTATAACATGGGCACAGGACTGTGAGATGTGCTTGCCTTCAGTCTGGGTATAAGCAAATGTTTTAAAAGGAAAGACTATTATTTGTGTTCTATTTAGTAATGTCGTTGGTTTCAATGTTTTATTGTGCTGCTGTGTTATTTTTATTTTCGTTTTGGACGGCTGCCACCACTACATTGGAAGTTAGCTTTCTAAAGAATTTGGGGGCGAAAAATGACTCTCCCTCGTGTTGGCAAGCACACTTCCCTCATCTCTATTTTCTTTTCTCATGGAGCTGGAGTAAATGGAGAGAGAAAGGAATGATGTACTGATTAGGGTCGCCACCTATCTCTTCTAAAAAATAGAATTGTCTACATAGACTTCACATTGGCCTCTGACCAATTCTTTACTGGCTGGGTGGCAACCCTAGTCCTGATATTCATAGTATTGTTGCCAACACATGGAAGAAGCAAGGTAGGTATTTTGTCCAAGAAGATTTTGGCAACTAAGGTAATCTGTTAATATTAGGCCCGTACATGAAAGAAAAACAAACTATAAAATAACACTAGCGCTATGACCATTCATAGCAATCATCGGACCATTCCATTATGGATCCCCCATCTTGTTTAACAGTTGGCACCGGATATTTTGTGTTCGTTTTTGGCTTTCTCCTAAAGCAAAACCCATGTGGATATAGGAAAGACAAAGATAGACTGTGTCGGCAGATAAGAACTATTCGGTCAGACTGAGCATCATGGGATATGTAGTTCTCAAAACGCCTGCAGTACTAAGATTAGCCATCACTAGTGTATATCTCAAGCAAATTAACAGGTATTGTAAATGTTATTTATAAAAAATTGAGGTGTTATGAATGCTATGTAAAATACAAGAATACTATGAGTTCCTCTCATTAGGATGCTGGATGTCTTCCCAGGGCTTTATGGACATTGAGCTGCAGAAGTTCAAGGAAGCCGGAGCCAACGTGACAGGATTTCAGCTGGTGAATTACACGGACGCCATGGTTTCCCAAATCATGCAGCAATGGAAGAACTACGATGGGCGGGAACAGCCTCGTGTGGATTGGAAAAAGCCAAAGGTAGAATCTTTAGCAGGGGTAGGCAACCTTCCACATGTTGCGGACTCCATTTCCCTTGATGTTTTGCCAGCATTACGGCTGTAAGCGATGTAGTTCCCCTTAACCTCACGGAGGACACATACGGTGCTGCTTAAGTTCTTAAATTCTGTATAGAGTAATCCCTAGGTAATGAAGATTGTTCCGGTAATACCTTTCCCATGTAGTCTCTAATGATTCACTAGCTACATACTGTCATAATATTTAATGCTTATCAATGCACATTTCCCCGCGTTATGAAACAGGGACTAATTTAACTGCAGTTTAATTAGTTTGTTGCTGAATATTCAATAATTATTACCTTTAATTTGTAAAGCCCCTTACAGGGACTGAACTTATGCTTGTGTAGACAGCAAAGTGCCCTGGGGTGCTCAGGGTTAGAGATAGTGCCATGGCAGCTGGAGGCATTCAATAGATGGACTCTCTGTATGATATGTCTGTCCATTGAACAGTGTAATATGCTCATTTATTATAATCTTAGTTGCTTTTGTGTTATGGATCCTGAATCACTATCTTGATTATGAGGCTAGATTGTCTACAATGCATATGCATTTCCGTTTCTTCTTCAGATTGTATGCCACTTTCCAAAAGTGTAGATAATCTTTACAGAGATTCTTTAGTAAAAGAATACTAATAATGAACCTTATTGAGCTCCCTTTGCTCAGTATAGCTCTATTAGGGGGCAGACATGTTGTTTAGAATCTTGGGTCAGTTAGGTCAAAGCATCCTCCATCTGAGCCAAAGTGAATAAAAACCTGACCCAACATTCTAAACAATATGTCAGCCAAGAAAGTTCTATGGCACAAGTGGACTTGTATTCTTATATAAAACGATTTCTTTAGAAACTATACTTGGGCATTTGTTTTTGGACAAATTTATTTTTTGCCGAAAATCTGCTCTTTTGTCTATTTGTCCAAAAACAAATGTGAAGCTGATTGAAAGAGTAAATGAATGAGTGGGCAATGAACGAAAAATGTTATTTATTCATTTAGAGGTTGACTAAGATTTACTGAAGATGTCCACAGCTTTTCTATAAGAAAATCATACTCCGAAATTCTGACCCAATCAGTAGCCCTTAAATCCGGGCTACTCAGAGACCACCAAAGTGATATCTAATTTCCATGAAAATTGCCCATTTTGATGCGGCTGATTATCGTGCAGACATTTGGGCAGCTGAAATGGTAGCCTGAGTCCTCCCCATAAATTTCTATAGCTCTATCAGATATGGAAGGATTTCGGCTATTGCAAAAATAACCCAATGCCTCCCGAAATGGCCCAAAATTAAACAAAATTAATATAAAAAATAAATTATAAATAAATACGTATAAAAAATACTAAAATATATTAAAATAAAATATAAATAAAAATAATTAAATAATAATATTAATAATAATATTTTTAAAAATCAAAAAATGTTTTTATATATTTTTTATTATTATTTTATTTTTTATTTTATTTTTATTTAAATTCAGCCCATTTTGGGAAGACGTTAGCTATTTTTGCAATAGCCGTAGTCCTCCCATTGACTTCTATTGGAGGACTTTAGATATTTCTGGAATTACTGAGGTCCTCCTGATATGGCACCGAAAAAAAGCCAAAGTCTATGGGGAGGACCCAGGCTACCATTTTGGCTCAGCTGCATCACATTGACTGACTTACCGAAACTTGCTTTAAAGTAAAAAAAAAAAAAAAAAAAAGGCACATATTTCAGAAAATAACAAGTCTGGTGGAGACTCCATGATCTTCACGATCAGAATAACCAAAGAAAACCGTGTATTTCTATGTGTTGTCCGACTTCCCCTCTGTGTCCAGACGCCACCTGAAGGTGTAAAAATTGTGGGGGGGGGGGTTTATGAAACCTGGAATTTCATTTCATACCTAACACACTAATTTGATATCAAAGTGTTTCCAGAGAGCTCTATCACATTGCATGCTGTGCAGCTGTGTATTCACTTAGAGGCCTGGAAGGTTCTGGCTGCCTCAGAACATTAGTCTGTTATATGACTAGTGATTTTTAAGAGTCCAACAGGCATCCATTATGTACTTCGCTGAACCATGCTAAGGCTTTATTTTTATTAATATGGCCTTTGGATATTAGAACTGAATATCAAAGTTATCTAATCTGCAAAGATCTTTGATTATTATGTAGCACTGACTTAAAGTAGCACTTACTTTGGAGTAAAAACAAACAAAAAAAAAATATTAAAGGGACACTGTCCTAAATTACACGTCATATCCTGTTGGACTTTAGGCCCCACCTCAATGTTTGCCAGGTTATTTTTTTACATCTATATTAATGTTAGATTTGACAGAATTGGAGCACTTTGAAATAGCTTCCTTTGCCAATTGCTGGTGTTTAGATTTCTTTGTCTGTTACGTGGTCTAGAAAAATCTGTGGCTGGTAAATGTAAGTTGTAATCAGCACCGTCCCCGTGACGATAAATTGTTTATAATTGGAAAAATGGGGTCTAGTCACTTAGAGGTCAACTACGGTGAAATGACAAGTGAACTGGTCAAACCAGACGTCAATGGCCGAGTTGGAATGATAGTCGTCCCGTTTATTATAGTGCGATTCCACTTATAAAGCAGCGCTGTGAGGCACTGGATCTCGCTAATTTCTGCATTAAAATCGGAAGTATCGCGAGATCTTGGGACTCACATCTCAATCGTGCTTAGCTCGGGATGTGAGCTCCGCATTATAGCGGAGCTTACCTGTGCCTTCTGTGCTCCACCTTCCAGTGTGTCCCCATTGTTAGGTGTTTCTGTGGTGGTTTAGACTGATCAGTGGACAAGCTTTTGGGTTAGTATTTGTGCGCATTGTGTGTTTTTAGCAGGGCATCTCTTCTCTGGAAACAGAGAAGGTTGACTACCACCCATACATCCTCAGCTAAATCTTAGTTTGGAGCATCACCACCAATGTTAAGCACAGAATCACACATTACTTTCTAAAACCCACTATTTGCCTCTGTAGCAAAAGACTATCCCATTCCTGAACTCAGATTAAGAGAAAGCAGGAGGTTTCTAGGTCACTGAACTACCAATATTCCTTGATATATGCCCAAGGGCTAGATTGCCTACTTGGCCACCCAGCTAGTATTTTACTGGCAGGACGGTAAACTGTTGGCTTGAGGTCAATGTTCTAATTATGGCATCAATGGCAAAGCAGGATTTTTTTTTTAAAAGAAAAGGTGGAAAACCAATGACGCACCGATAACATATCTTCTTACTCGTATCTCCGACAATGCGTAATACTAAGGGCATGGCTTGGTAGAGTGCTATTGCTGTCACTTAAAACTTCTACACATAGTGTATCGTCTGGCATTCCGAACCAAGGTTGTCCCACCTAAAGGGGGTATCTGACAGTGGTCAGACCACTCCTACTTCATGTATTCAAAGGTCTAAAATATGTCAATATTATTGCAAGTCGGCCTAAATGGTTACTCAATAAAGACTACTGGTTATTTAAGTTACAACCTTATTTCCACTTGGGTTTGTAAACCCAACGTGTGTGTACAAAGATTTTGCACTGATATCGACCGGCACAGATAATTGACTGTCTTTGCTCAACCAATCATAGTAGGAGCTCACCTTATTGGTACAATAATATTGTAAGTCGATAGGGTCCTTAGTAGTCTAAACCAATCACAATACTGCCAGCATTCAAATAAAGGTCACCGACCGAGTAGACTTCATCACTCTGTCCTCTACCATTCGACCTGCTCAGTTGATAGAAATACTTATGCTATAATTTATTTTCTCTTTTACACATGTGAGTGTACAAATGATATTTTATTGAGTATCTACTGACTCTACTGATATCTGTACGATCTCAAATGTTAGTTTATATATAACTTATTTAAGAAATATAATATCATATGTATAACAAAATAAAAATTGTAAATAAAAAAAAGTAAAAATATGTAACTAACAATGTTTACTGATATATTTAACATCTCTACCTATCACGCAGAGAAATAATTTATAATAATGCATAACAGAAGTATGCATTTCATATTCTTTTACCTTTGCTAATTATCCTTGGACATATTAGAGTATTACATAAAATGCAATAAATTCAGCAAAACACCAATTAGCTTTGTTCAAATTGCCAATGAAACTGTAATTGCAAGGGAGAAAAAAAAGGCCATCACATAACCCATTCCCCTCAATATGAAGAGGATGATTAAGAACTTTATTAGAGTTAATAGTGAAATATGTAAGATGACTGGTAATGGAAGGAGCTGGAAATTAATAGCTATACACTTGGCTAAAGCTCTAGGGAGCCGGCTACTTGACTAGATTTTTGCAACATTAATTCAAGTCATATATGCTGTAGAATAATTGCATTATGCAAATTGGGCAAATTATTGATGAGATCACACAATAGCACCAATAAGCAGTGGAGGGCTGGCAACTTGTCACCCAGGGGCCAAGAACAGTTTAGTGGCCCATAGTGCAATTTCACCAACCCACCCATAATCATCAGAGATAGACATGCAAGATAATTGGGTGGAAAGACTGAAAGTTTGAGGAATTTTGACATTAAGATATGAAAAGTGGTGAAGCCCATTGAGTCAGGTCAGAGAACATCTAGGGGGCAACAGCCCTTCTGTCCTCCTTGCCAGCCCTCCCTTGCCAAAATGGATGAAAATTATATTACGTTAAAAAAAAATCTTTTTTTTTTTTTTTTTTGAAAGAATTACATTATTAATTGCTTAAGTTGCATATTAATAGGCGGCCACATCCAGCTGAAGTTGTATCCCGTCAAAGAGTCCCCTGAACTAAGACCTCTGCAATCCCATGTTGATGATGGGAGCGTGAGCAGGGAACCGGTATCCTTCAGAAGATCTCTTGTAACCATATCCTGTCTGCACTAGTATTGAATGGGTTTGCTCAAATACCATGACAAAACATGACAGACATGACAAAACAGGGATACCCTCAGTCTCTAATAGAGCAGAGCAGCAAGAGCGAACAGGGAATAGAGATCTGTGCTTCGTGGATCTTCTGCTCCTGAGTCAATGGACTGATAACCATGTTACGGGGCAGGCAGCAGTTTTGCCAGTTTAAAGTACCAACATATTTATCATCATGCGTCTAGCATATCCTGGGTATAACATTTGTCCAACTCCTTACTGTGCATGTTCACAATGGGAAAAGGTATTTATATTGATGTGTTCTTTTTATTTACCTCATTTAGTACATTATTATAAAGTTTAACTGATTGTTGAAAACTTAAAGCTTAAAGGCTTTGACCGTATGACTTGGATCAAAGGCTCAGTCTGCCATATTAGGATTTGCATTTCCCATACATCTGCAGTGCCAAGGTTAGCCATCGCCAAGTCATACCTCCCAAACATGGCTACTTGAAAGTTCTGGTGGGGAAAGTTCTAGCAAAAGCTTTGAGCTCAGAGTCATAGGTCAGCTTTGTGACTGACCGAACATCTTGGGATATGGTAGTTTGCAGATATCTGCAGTGCCAAGGTTAGCCCCACTGACTTGGACAGCTAAAATGACATACCCAGCTTGGCTGAAAGCAAGCCAAAGTGTCTGAAGTATCTTTTGGTGCATTATCTCTCCACGGTTCCTCACATTAGTCTTACATCATCACATACTGTTTAAATTGTGGACATTTATATCCATATCCTGTTTTGTCTGTTATTCTTCCCATTAACTCTGCAAGAAGCAGCGCAATAAAACACGCCTTGGATTAAATGCAGTACTTACGTTTGTTATTGTATACAATACCCGCTATGTAACAGAGAACTCATTACCGTGGAGAATGGTTAGAATGTTCTGTACAAAATACACAATGATGACAATCTTAAATAAAGTACAGGCTTCATGTTTTAATGTATTGTATCCTTATAGGAATATTGGTAGTTGACTGGCAACTTGAGATGCTATGGAGCATGACTTGAGAGGGGGAGGGCCAGCACTATCGCCATTTCCAGGCAAATACTGGCAAATAACGTGCCTTTATCTGTTGTCTCCCTGGGTCACAAATTACTATGCCTTCATTACATTAGTACCTTTAATGTTCCTCCAGTGCAAATAATGAGGCCGGTTACAATGTGAAAAATGACTGAATTTTATATCATATCGAGAAATGTTTTTGAGTTAATTACCTGCTTTATTGTCATCTCTTCTGACTCAAAGTCAGAAATGTTCAATGAATTCAATCGTAACATTTTCATTTTCTTAAACAGCTGTGTATTACACTTTCTCCTGTATCTCCCCCATGCAGTACACCTCTGCTCTGACCTACGATGGAGTACGTGTCATGGCCGAGGCATTCCAGAACCTGAGGAAACAGCGGATAGACATCTCTCGGCGCGGGAATGCGGGAGATTGTTTGGCCAACCCCGCCGTTCCGTGGGGACAAGGGATTGATATTCAGAGAGCGCTGCAACAGGTTAGACTTTGTTTGCTGTCCATAACAGATACATAGTCAACATAGAGCTGTGTCAAGCAAGACACAAAGGGACCAACGAGGGAGCTCTGAGATAACATTCTATTGCACATTTTTGTCTTTGTGTTTAAAGTAGACCTGTCAACCACAGTTCCTTAATGTATAGCACAGGCTTTGATCCAGCGATTGTGCTCAGTAAATTGATGTCAAATGTGTATGACTAGAAACATAGAATGTGTCGGCAGATAAGAACCATTCGTTCCATCTAGCCTTCCCAATTTTCTAAATACTTTTTTTAGTCCCCCGTTCCCTATCTTATATCTAGGATAGCCTTGTGAATGACTTGCAAGAGACATGTTATGTCGGTCCAACAGAGATAACAGATATGGGGGGAGGACAGATATGGGGGGAGGATGAGAGACAGACACATGGGGTGTGGAGAAAAATGGGGGGCAGGTTGAAGAGAGACAGACATGGCAAGAAAGAGGAAAGGGACAAACATGGGAAGGGAGAGAGACATACATGAATGGAGAGGAGACAGACAGACATGAGGGTCGAGAGGAGGGGGGACACCACGGGTGGTGGCCCGCATAGGGCGACGTAAAACTTAAGGCCAGCCCTGGTTGGTTGCATAACACAAGCATGCACATAATTGGCCGGGTTATGTGAACAAAATATGGATCCTTTCTACCACATGATTGATACCTTTTATTTAATATTGGATTGCAGTGTTTGCTAAGCAACACTGAAGGTCCTACTGTACTGTTCTTCTGAAACATGGATACTTAAGGCCAGTCCTATTAAATGTTTCTCAAACTGCCATGTTATTTTCTTATTGCAGTGATTCTCAAACCTGTCCTCAGGACCCCCCAACGGTCAAGGATTTAGGGATTACCCAGTTGTGTTTAAATAAGAATATGTAGAACACCTGGTATGGCTGCTTAATGGTTAGGGAACCACACCAGGTGTTCTACATATTCTTATTTAAACACAACTGGGTAATCCCTAAATCCTGGACCATTGGGGGGTCCTGAGGACAGGTTTGAGAATGACTGTCTTATTGAATTGTGGCATGTGGTCCTGTGTTTTAAGTCAAGTGGTCTTTATGTTTGAAAAGGTCCGGCTCGAGGGGCTTTCAGGAAATGTACAATTTAACGAGAAAGGCCGACGGACAAACTACACACTACATGTGCTGGAGCTGAAGCATGACGGTATACATGAGGTAAGTCGATGACAATCAATCTGCCAAGACCGGTTAGTTACAACGATAGCCTTACCAACTTTATTTCCATAAACTGATTCCTGGGAAAGTTAGATATGTTTTCTTTGTTATATGGTACTTTACGGAGAGTGCACCTTTAAGGATATCTGTTTGATGCGTCCCTGTGTAAATATCTGTTTAGTCCTATATATATATTCTGATACTTCTAGGTCGTGGTCACACCTGCAGAATATTTGATTTTATCATTGTCACTTTATCTGTTATGTATTACTGTTTTTTGGTTGGGGCTCCTGTAGCTCATACATGGCAGATATTTTTCTGTTATTCCATACTTTGAAATGTATATTACTATTTCGAGGGGTTGATTTAAATGGGATTTTTTTTCAGCTCCTCTTTTTCTTTATAAGTATTAATATTAAACCCATCTGCACCCCCCTAACTTGTATGGGGTTCAGTGACACCTCTACTCTACTACTCCACCTTCTTTGGTGAGTCTATTTCTGGGATTGTGATTGGGGCACGCTGTTTATTTCCTGTGATTAATTTAATGTCGGGGTGCTGAATGGTATTGTAAATTAGTGAATTCAGTCTCAGTTCCATCTCATAACTACAAATAGTTCACTGTTATGTCAGGCCAGTTCTCCTATTACACAATGAGCAGCCTTGGTCCTTGTCCTGTTCTCACCCCTCTCGTCCTGATCGGAGTGAGCATCTACATCACATGATCCCGACTCCAGATTGTTCCTGTTAAAAGATGGTGATAGGAAGTGATGGGAAGCTGCCTCCATAATAAGACATTCATGTTGTATTACATTCAACCCCTCCTGAGTATTTTGCTTGCAGGAAAAACATAGAGGCGTTACTATAGATGAGCTTTGTCCAGCAAACAGAATCCACCCAGTACCACTGCATATATTTCCTTGTTTGTATATTGTGCTATTAAATCTGTATTTTTTAGGGGGTTTTTTTTATCTTTCAATTGACTTCAAAATGCTGTAAAAAATGACACATATGTCATTTATCTTTCAATTGACTTCAAAAATGACACATAGTTATGTTCTAAAAGCCCTAGAACATAAACCAAACAATCAAACAAAAACCTACTCCTTCTTAGGAGACATTAAACAGAGGTCTAAACAGTGCAGAGTTTTCCTTACCATTTAAGTTTTCTCTGTGTCTGTGATCAGCAGCACACTGAGAACATTGCAGAAGGCGAAAATAGGGCTAGGCTTGGTTATTTAAGCAGTAGCCGAAACCTCTATAACTACTTTCCATACGCTGGGTTATATTCCTTTGCTCATTTAACTTGCCTCCAATTACCCTGTTACAATATACATATATATCTATATCATACATATTTTTGCAGAGTATATAAATATTTATTTATATATAAACAAATCCAAAAGGAATGCGCTCACCTTAACTAGCATATATTATAAGGGGTGCTGCTGAGACCAAATAGTTATACAAAATCTAAAGAGATCAGCGCACTCACCTCAAAGCAGGTAGGAGAGAAACTTGATATATATAAAGTATATGCATATATTACTACAAATTCCACTCTATATATATATATATATATGGTGGAATTTGCAGTATTATATTCAGTATGTCACCCACATCACACTGTATCTTGAATTTGGGGAAGAGTATTATTAGCACTGTCTGTTCAAACTAACATGTGCTCTCTAATTAACAGATTGCTCATTGGAATGAAGATGATAAACTTATCCCATTAGCCACAGATGCCCAAGCAGGAAATGACACCATAGGAGTTCTAAACAGGACGTACATTGTTACCACCATACTGGTTTGTATATATGTCTGCTCTGTACGTGCTGATCATTCTACAGTTTGTTAGGCACTTACCGCAGGGACAATATTTTCAGTGACATAATTACAGTTCATATCTAAATAGTCTTGAAGGTTGTTGATAAAGTTTTTGTTTTTAGATTCAAGTTCTTGTGAGTTGACGAATTTCATAAAATTTAAAATGAATAGCCAGCGCTATTAAGGACAGCATATTATGCATTAAAAAGTATGTTTTATCAAAAGATGGCATCACTTATAGAAATTAAAGAATACAAAGAGCTGTCTTTGCTCAGGGGGCTGACATATTGCTTAGAATCTTGGGTCAGGTGGGTCAGATCTTCTTCAATCTAACCCAGGATGCAGGAATATCTGACCCAAGTTTTTAAATAACGTCAGCCCCCTGATGGTGCTAGATGAGCAAAGAGGGTCTGATAAGGTATGTTATTTTTAAAATTTCAACACTTGAATTCATTTCATCCTTTATAACATGTTTTTTACTGGTGCAGAAGTTCCCTTGGTAGTACAATTTTTTGGATAAATTGTACTCAAATCCTCAGTGTTAGATGCAAAGCCATTTTGAAGAAAGAAAATAAAATCCTAGTTAAGGAAAAAGTGACTATATAGCTTATACTAAGTAAAAAAAAGTGGGACAGTTATCCCTAGTGTCACTCATGGTAGGAATTGTTGATGACTAACCAATGCCACTGGTGTCATAAACTCAAATGCCAATTCCTCTTTTTTTTTTTGCCTTGACTTCCATCTTCTTACTAAGCATGGCTTGAAATGCATTAGTCTACTTCATCTTTTCCTCTTTTATGTCTGTTTTTGTCCTCTAGGAATCTCCATACGTTATGTACAAAAAGAATGCAGAAGACCTTGTTGGTAATGATAGGTTTGAGGGATACTGTGTCGAGTTGGCCGCGGAGATAGCCAAACACGTGGGTTATAAGTACAAATTGGAGATTGTGAAGGACGGAAAGTATGGTGCTCGGGACTCAGATATGAAGGCCTGGAATGGAATGGTTGGGGAGCTGGTATATGGGGTAAGTGTTTAGAAGGTGATATCAAATATTATTTCACCTTTCTATGGCACAATGGTCTATTTCTTATCTAATAGTTCTAGTTGTGGGACCTCAGTGCAACTGATTGTCCGCTTTGAAGTCTATGATGCCACGAATGTAGGTAAAAGAATACACAAGAATTTGTTGGACTCCGACGCTACGTCCAATCAGATGTAACCTTTATGCCTCTGATTGAATTGAAACAGTCACCGAATACTTTCCAACAACCTATATCTGAGTCGGCAAAACTCCAATTGGACAACCATGTGAAACACTTTTAACATTCCATTAGGATTCTGTGCCACTTCATAGAGTTTAACCCTTAACAAAGTTTCTTGAACAAGATTTAGAGCCAATTATCAATGTTCGTAAATACTGATTTTATACTCAGTTGGTTGAGAACCAACCTTAGAATCGGTTCTCTTCTCAGGGTAGAGGGGTTTAACTCCTGTAAATGTTGAGTCTTATGCCTTCACCCTTGTAAAATGAATAAAATAAATACCATTACAATTCATAATACCATGGGTGTAGGAACCCCCACAAATCTGGGGGGGACAGCATTTTTGCTCGCCGGGTATAGCAGCAGTAAAAATAAAGCTTGTCACAGTGTATATTATATCACCAAGTTCCCACCAACATTACCAGGATCCTTGGTATACAACAGATACATTCACAGCACAACATCTACATCAGGCAGGTGCATTTTATCACTGTTACATGAAATATAGTCAGCGAGCTGTGTGTACACCAGTACTTCAGTATGAACCTACCACTTCTGCTGGAATGCTATTCCATGTATCCACTACCCTCTCAGTAAAGTAATACTTTCATTAGTCCCTGACCTTATCTTATATCTAGGATAGCCTTATACCTATCCCATGCATGCTTAAACTCCTTCACTGTATTAACCTCTACCACTTCTACTGGAAGGCTATTCCATGCATCCACTACCCTCTCAGTATAGTAATACTTTCATTGGTCCCTGGCCTTATCTTATATCTAGGATAGCCTTATACCTATCCCATGCATGCTTAAACTCCTTCACTGCATTGACCTCTACCACTTCTACTGGAAGACTATTCCATGCATCCACTACCCTCTCAGTAATGTAATCCTTTCATTAGTCCCTGACCTTATATTATATCTAGGATAGCCTTATACCTATCCCATGCATGCTTAAACTCCTTCACTGTATTAACCTCTACCACTTCTACTGGAAGACTATTCCATGCATCCACTACCCTCTCAGCAAACAAACATTACATTTCTGACCAGAAAATAAACGGTAAAATATTAAATATTTCCAAAAGCTTAAGGTGGACCCCAAATATATGTATATAACTAGTAAAATTTATACCAGGGCTTGACAACCTTAACTAAGTTTTAGGAGCCAGGAAAAAAATCTAGGAGCCAGACAACAGCACATACACACAATCACATGCAGTCATATACAGTCAGTCACATAGACACATATACTCATACATACAGCCTGTCACACATATACATACTGTCACATAGAAACACACTCATACATACATACATACATACAGTCTGCCAGGCACACACTCACACATACATACAATCTGTCAGACACACACACACTCATACATACAGTCGTTCACAGACACACTCATACATACATACATAGAGTCTGTCGCAGACACACACTCATACATACATGCAGTCTGTCAGACACACACACACACTCATACATACAGTCTGTAACATACACATACACTCAGAGTCAGTCACATAGACACACACACTCATACATGGTCTTTCACATACACTCATACATACAGTCTGTCACAGACACACACACTCATAGTCAGTCATATATACACACAAACTCATACAGTCAGTCACAGACACACAAACTCATACAGTCAGTCACAGACACACAAACTCACACAGTCAGTCACACACACTCATACAGTCTGTCACACTCCCTCATACAGTCTGTCACACACACACACTCATACATACATACATACATACATAGTCTGTCACATACACTCATACATACATACATCCATAGTCTGTCACATACACTCATACATACATACAGTCTATCACATATACTCATACATACACACAGTCTGTCACATACACTCATACATACACACATTCAAGTGAGCAGTTTTTTTTATCTTAAAAAATACATTTAAAAAAAATGTAGATCAATAGCAGGGATCAAAGCTATATCTCATTGCAGGGAAGGTGTGCATTTCCGTTCCAGGTTTTTCTGTGCCTCTTACAATCATTACTTATTAATTACATTATTTTGCCCATTCATTTGTCAGTTTTATTTTGTCCACATTCATTTGCCAGTGTTTTTTTTGCCCAAATTCATTTGCCAGGGTTTTTTTTGCCCACATTCATTTGTCAGGGTTTTTTTTTTTGCCCACATTCATTTGCCAGGGGTTTTTTTTTTTTGCCCAAATTCATTTACCAGGGTTTTTTTTTTTTGCCCACATTCATTTGCCAGGTTTTTTGTGCCCACATTCATTTGCCAGGGTTTTTTTTTTTGCCCTCATTTTTTGATCATCTCATCATTAGTAGAAGTCATTGGCAGATTTAAGAGACATGTTATTATGGCAGCTTCGGAAGTCATTGATTATTGCAGCTCTAAGAGACATTTTTTAAATGCCCCTAAGAGCTGCAATAATCAATCACGTTCCGAAGCTGCCATGATAAAAAGAAAAACGGTACATTATTGGCAGTGACACAGTCACTGTTCCTACCTCGTTCCTCCCAGTGTGGGGCTGTGTGACTTGTGGAGGACGCGCACAAGCCGTGCGCAGGATCACATGACGTCGTGCGATGAAGTCATGTGATCAGGTGACCTCCGTGATCACTGCAGAGCTGATTCTCCCGGGACAGTCCCAGGATCGAAAACGTTGCAGGACTGTCCCGGGTTGGCAAGTATGCTCAGGGCCGTCTTTAATAGTGATTGGACCCTGGGCAAGCATTTGCTTGGGCCCCCTGGACCCTGCCCCCTCCCCTGCATGCAATCCCGCCATCCATCGCGATGTTAACCCCCCCCCCACACACACACACACATATGCCATAATTGTTGTGCCATTCAGATGCCAGTAATATTGTGCCATTCAGAGCGCAGTATTATTGTGCCAGTCAGAGCCCAGTAATATTGTGCCATTCAGAGCACAGTAATATTGTACCATTCAGAGCCCAGTAATATTGTGCCAGTCAGATGCCTGTAATAGTGCCATTCAGAGCCCAGGAATATTGTGCCAGTCAGAGCCCAGGAATATTGTGCCAGTCAGATACCAAGAATATTGTGCCAGTCAGATACCAAGAATATTGTGCCAGTCAGATGCCTGTAATATTGTGCCAGTCAGAACCCAGTAATATAGTGCCAGCCAGAACCCAGTAATATAGTGCCAGCCAGAACCCAGTAATATAGTGCCAGCCAGAGCCCAGTAATATAGTGCCAGCCAGAACCCAGTAATATAGTGCCAGCCAGAGCCCAGTAATATAGTGCCAGCCAGAACCCAGTAATATAGTGCCAGTCAGAACCCAGTAATATAGTGCCAGCCAGAACCCAGTAATATAGTGCCAGCCAGAACCCAGTAATATAGTGCCAGCCAGAGCCCAGTAATATAGTGCCAGCCAGAACCCAGTAATATAGTGCCAGCCAGAACCCAGTAATATAGTGCCAGTCAGAACCCAGTAATATAGTGCCAGCCAGAACCCAGTAATATAGTGCCAGCCAGAGCCCAGTAATATAGTGCCAGCCAGAACCCAGTAATATAGTGCCAGTCAGAACCCAGTAATATAGTGCCAGCCAGAACCCAGTAATATAGTGCCAGCCAGAGCCCAGTAATATAGTGCCAGCCAGAACCCAGTAATATAGTGCCAGTCAGAACCCAGTAATATAGTGCCAGGCAGAACCCAGTAATATAGTGCCAGTTAAACCTCCTCTCCCCCCCCCTCCTTCCCCCCCCCCCCCTCCTTCCCTAGTACTTACATGAATCTGCTCCGTGTCCCCCGCCGGATGTCTCCTCCGTGCAGTCTTCCCTCTTGCACGGAGGAGGGAAACAGTTACCAGTCAGTTTTTTTTTTTTTTTCCGGCCGTCGCATCCATCGGATGCGGCTTGCCGGAAAAAAGCGTTCACAAGCGCAATGCGCTGTGAACGCGGCAAGCAGGGGCTGGGGGCCCCGTTTGCTGGGGGGGATTTCACCCTACCTGTCCCCCCCACATTTTTTCCTGGGGGGGATTAGTCCCCCCCATCCCCCCCGCTTCCTACGCCCATGCATAATACTAATACCTGGATGTTGAGCAATCGTATCACCCGTAGGACATACGATGGGCTCTATTCGATAATGTGAGTTATCACTTAGCACTGCTTTTTAACTCAAAATGTCATATTGTGGTCTATGATATTCACTGAATTGAAATAAATGAACTTAGGTTATTGAATAGAGCTTGATATCTCAATTTATGCTTCCTGGTTAAATACAGTGTTATCGTTATTTACCAAAGAGTATAGAACATATGAAATAAACCTAGTTTTCACAAAATGAATTTTTGTCTAGCACATTTACATACATGTATATGTGTGTTTGATCATATCTTAGTACATGGCTGGCATGAGGGATATCCATTGAATCCTGCAGTAATGTTCGTGTCTGTGAAATCATTGCCAAAATATGGGAGGGCGGAGCTGTAACCTCTGGCTTTTAGCGCATTCCGTAGGGCATCCTGGCAGCAAAGAACTAGTTAAATCTAAAAGCATGTGGCTTACCCCTGCAGCATTTTAATTCTGTGCAAATTCCCAACAGGAAAGCATTAAGGGAAATGTGGTGTTTTACTTATTAATTAAGTTTACATAACCGATTGGAGTTTGTACAGCGCTCTGTGGCTGATTTCTTTTTCTCTTTCTTTATGAAGGCTGCTTAGCATGTTCTCTCCCCACACCCAACCCCCCCATGTCTTTTTCCCCGGCCCCCTTGCAGCTACGGACATGTTGTTGTCTTACCTCACTCAATGAGAGCCTGGTAACCATGGCAACCTCTGCACGGTTCCTGGCTTGCGGCCTCCAGCCATTTTGGTAACCTTTCCCATTCTCACATGTTCTGTCTCGGCGGGGTGAAGAATTTCAGCACTCATCGTTGACACAGAAGCCTAAGGGGAACTAGAGCTTCCTCTCCAAGTGAATTGTACTGCTCTGTAGTGATTTTGTAGCCCCCACTAACTGAAAGGGGGAGCGGAAGCTAATGAACCAGTATAATAATAAACCATTATCTTTAACATTTGCACTTTCTTATTAAATATTTGCATATTGTGTCTTTCTGTATTAACACATAATCAAAACAATCAAATAACAACAATTTGCCAGCTGGGCCTTGGATGTAAGGTACTTAAAGGCATAGATATTATTTATTTACCACCAGGGAGTGACTGTATAAGGACATCAGTGTCCAAAGAAAGGTCTATGAAGGTCCATAGTCCAGTCTTACATTGTCCCTTACAAAGTCCAGTAAACATTCACCATCAACAACATTGCTGCCTATCAATGTGTCCTATCCACAGTGCATAGTATAAGAAGAAGGGGTGGATCATGGTTGTACCAAGAAAAACTAATATTTAGCCCACCCAGTTATTTCCTAGTGTTTTTCTGGACAAATTGCCCTGCTAGGCAACGGCCTAGGTTGCCATATTGGAATAGTTATTGCTTTGCACTGGTTCTCACCTCACTAGGGGCTATTCACTAAAAGGTGAGTTGCCAGTGAGATATGAACATTTCATTTTAACTATACATTGTGCAGTGACAAATCTGGCGAGTTTCCTCTGCTAAGCAAACTCACCAGGATTTTCCCTGAACAATGTATAGCTCAATTGGTGAGATAAAATCTCACCAATTTAGCTCAACTCACCTAATCTCACCTCGCAACTCAGCTTTTAGTGACTAGTCCCCTGACAATCATTTGTTGATGCTCTAGCCGGCTGTAAATTAATCCACTGTTTTTGCCTCTCTAGAGAGCTGATTTGGCTGTCGCTCCCCTGACAATCACATTGGTCCGCGAAGAGGTCATAGACTTCTCCAAGCCGTTCATGAGCCTGGGCATCTCCATCATGATCAAGAAGCCCCAGAAGTCCAAACCAGGAGTATTCTCCTTCCTTGATCCTCTTGCTTATGAAATCTGGATGTGCATTGTCTTTGCCTACATCGGAGTGAGTGTGGTACTCTTTCTAGTGAGCCGGTTCAGTCCTTACGAATGGCACAACGAGGAATACGAGGAAGGACGAGATCAGCCCACAAATGATCAATCTAATGAGTTTGGCATATTTAATAGTCTTTGGTTCTCCCTGGGAGCATTTATGCAGCAAGGATGTGATATTTCACCAAGGTAAGTTTGAAAAACAGGATATTAAATACATCTTCTCGGGAATACTATACATTAGGGTAGGAGTAGGCGACCTTCGACACTCCGGATGCTGTGGACTCCAGCATTGTGGCTGTCTGCCGAAGATTGCCTACCACTGCATTAGGGTAATTTAGGCTAATGCAGATTAAGATAAACTTAGGCCTATCCCTAAAATGTTAATTTCTTTCTTTCGACAATTGCCCTGTGTCTTGAATTTGTTTTAGTGCCTACTGTCCCACAAGCCTTTCATTATTGTTATGTTTAGTAAAGCTTAATCCTCTTGCGAAAGCTCATTGATAGGAGTCCCAGTAGTGTATCTTCCACAAGGCAAACAAGGCACTCACCTAGGGCGGCACTTTGCCAGAGGGCGGCACTTTGCCAGAGGGTGTTAAAGCACACTTATGGTGCCTGAAACATTTTCGCTCCCTCCCCCACCGTTCAGCAAGCTTTAGCTCCTTCCAGTTAATCGGGGTGATGGGGGCATGTAATGGACATGGTGGGGGTATGAAATGAGGGTGATGGTGGCATGTAATGGGGGTGATTTGGCATTTAGTGTGTGTGTAATGTGGGTAATGGGGCATGTCGTGGGTGTGCAACATGGGTAATGGCGCATGTCGTAGGTGTGCAACGTGGGTGGGGGGGTGCCCAAATTTTATCTGCCTAGGGCAGCACAAAACCAAGATACACCACTGGATAGGACACACTTTATCCAGTACCCCCACTTGTTCTAGTCTCTCACTACCAAATGGTATCAATCTTTTTCTGTTTGTCTAACTTAGTCTGTAATTCCTCGTTGTGCTCTGTATAAGGCTCTGTGTAAATTGTAAGCACTATATAAATAATATAATATGAGGCAGAAGGTGCCCTTCTCGTTCTAGGCAGGACTTATTTGCACCCTAAGATGATGCAATCTATATTGCATTTGCTGTTGTGATTTTTTTTTACAGAGTCACTAAACCCAAATTTAGGCCACTTCTGCTTCATTAAAAGTGTAATTTTTATGGCTCAATGATTCAAAAGATATTTTCGCCCCTAGTGGCTCCCATCTAGAGGAGCAAATTTCTGTGACAGCAGAGAAAGATGGTCTCTCCGTCATTGGTGTATGCCCATGCAATCAGTCTGCACTGCCAGGTCCTATGGGAACCAGCTTCATGCAACATAAAACAAAGGGGGGGGGGGGGGGAGTGGAGAACATAGTGATAAAAGATATATAAAATACTACCCAGTAGAGATACTGCCTCCCAAAACAGGACACTCTCCCAAGTGCCAAAATACATCATTACGATTCTCTCCTGATGAAGCCTCATCTGGGAGGCATTCAGTATTTGGACTCCTGCTTCCTAGGACTGGTTCTATCTTTGATGTGTTTGCTGTTTTTTCCTTATCCTGCAAGTGTAATTGAGCAGTGGGGTTACCTTTTAAGTTCTGGTTTAGTCCTTACTTGACTTTTATCCTTCCTTCCTTGATTCTTATCAGTTGTTGTAATTAACTTGTTCTGATATAATTGTCTGCTGTTTCATTTAGAAACATAGAATGTGTCGGCAGATAAGAACCATTCGGCCCATCTAGTCTGCCCAATGGTCTAAATACTTTTATTAGTCCCCAGTTCCCTATCGCCAGGATAGCCTTGTGCCTATCCCACGCATGCTTAAACTCCTCCTCTACCACTTCTGCTGGAAGGCTATTCCATACATCCACTACCCTCTCAGTAAAGTAAACTAATTTATTTGACAACATGGCATGAAGAATGGCTTATTATCAGGTTCAAATGCAGGTGCTCTCCCAGGTTCTTGTACCCAGCAATATGCTTAATCTTTTTCATAAGTTGTTATTTAATTTAATTATGAGTAATATGTTTGGTAGAGCAGAAACTCAGAATAGTTCTTCTCTTGGAGCTCTCCCACAGAGACTACTAATAATGTTTGTGCGAATGCTCTGGAAAAATGGCCAAAAGTCTACACACGTCTAGATATTGAATCCATACACTCTGCGGGGAATATCAAGCACATACCAGCACAATTATTTGCCGTTCCGAGTTTTTTGTTTCCCCCTGCTTTGTCCGGCAATGGAGACCACTATAAACTAGCACTCAGAGAATTAGTAAAAGACTAAGCACAGCACGAGGAACTTAAAGTCTAAAATTCGTACCTATATTTCTAAACATGTATGAAACAAAAAAAGGACATGTCTCGAAGCGTTAGGCCTGTTCTGTGGGGCAAAGTGTTAATTATATCTCAGCCAGCTGAAGAGAATAAAACTTGGGAAAGCTGCAGGAGCTGCAGGCCTACTGGATTTTCTATATTTTCAAAGGTCACCTCCTGAGGAGGGATTTGGTGTTGAAATCGACTTAGACAGTCGGAGAAAAATGACATTAGAAAAAAAAAAGGATGTATCTAAGAGTAAATAAACATATGCTGGCTTATTTTCCTGTATTTGTGGGATTCCAAAAGACAGCATGATTTCTATTTTTTGTTTTTCCATTAGTGGTGGTGTGAAGAAGCAGAGTGTGTTGTGATGGAGGACTCATAAGATATTTCTATGTGCAGTTTTAAGAGCACATTTCTGATCTACTCAATAAAGTGAGACTTGTAGGGGATTGAGATGGGACTTTCAAATTTAAGGCCAGTTGGAAAACTTCTCTCATGCCACTGTATTGTAGTATTGTATTGTAATTCCCTGTAATTCTCTCTATTAAAGAGATACTAAACATTTTTTTCCATTTGTGCTTCTAATATAGACGCACAAGTGAAAGGTTAGTTGTCCCTAGTATGAGGATGAACTGGCGTGTACTTTTGATGGTACTTTTGATAGTACACGCCAGGTTATCCTCTGACCGACAGCTGACATGCTTCCATAGGAAGAGAGAGACCCTCGTTTTTACATGAGATCAGCAGGGGGGACCTTAACTAGGTCCCCCCTGCTGATCTCATGCAAAAAACGAGGGTCTCTTGCTGTGACTCTCGCATTCAGCCCCCGCTCTGATTGGCTGTGCGTGTGCTGAAAACCAGGAACTGCTGTGTCTTGCATGTGAGACACAGCAATTAGTAAACCTGCGTGGATCTATTAAGATACACGTTGGGTTTACTTAATTCTACCGGCACATGTGTTGTTTAACCCTTGCTTCCGTCAAGCATTTAATGTTCCTTTAACCAATTGAATGTGCAGTGGCGGATGCTCCATATGTGGGGAACACGGAGCACCCCCGATGTGTATTTCTGGGGTTTGTGTGCTCCGAATTGAGAGCACAGAAATACATCCGGTAAACAGACAGACGGTTGCTGCAAATTCGACAAGCACACAAACCCCCCGAAAATACATGAGATATATCGTGACAGGGATGCTCCGGACTGCCAGCATGTCTGTCACTCGGGGGCACGATCCTCCCCTGCAAATGTGTTTCAAATGTGTCTGTGGAGTCTCCTGCTTATGACATCACCTGTGGCCTAATATGCAAATGAACTAGTTTTCAATGGAAAATGTGTAGTTTGGATACCAAGTCACAGGTGATGTCATAAAAAGGAGACTTCACAGACACATTTGAACATATTTTTCTCCTAATTTAGGCACGTGCTTGCAGTTCTGCTAATACAATGTATAGATCATTTTCAATCATTTCTTATTTTTTACATTCACAGTATAAGCTATGTTTAAGTTGACAGAGTACCTTTACGGACATATGTAACCATAGAATTGTTTCTAAGTGTAGAATTGAGTCAGGCAATGTGCTGTTTCCTAGCGGGTAATAAACTACATGACCCATGAACTTTCTCCAACCATAGAAGTTTAGTTTTTTCACATTTAGAATCACAGATAAAATAAGAAGAATTCTCTATTTGACATGTTCTAATTCTACTTCAGGTCTCTCTCAGGACGCATTGTTGGAGGGGTCTGGTGGTTTTTTACACTGATCATCATCTCATCCTATACGGCCAACCTCGCTGCCTTCCTGACAGTCGAGAGAATGGTATCTCCTATCGAGAGTGCGGACGATCTGGCCAAACAAACAGAGATTACATATGGGACTCTAGATTCGGGATCCACCAAGGAATTTTTTAAGGTAAGCATTCTGAACTGACCAAGTAGGCTGATATATTACATCACATTAACACAGGGCTTGACAAATGTAATTTGATTTTAGGAGCCAGAATTTTTTTTTAGGAGCCAGTCAATCACGCAAACATAAACACAATTCATAAACACACACGCCTACTTCACATATATACAAACACACCTACTTTACATATACACATATTTACAAACCCCTCACACACACCTACTTTACATATACACATATATCCAAACACCTCACACACACCTACTTTACATATACACATATTTACAAACCCCTCACACACACCTACTTTACATATACACATATATCCAAACACCTCACACACACCTACTTTACATATACAAACACCTCACACACACCTACTTTACATACACACAAATATACAAACCCCTCACACACACCTACTTTGGTCGGCCTGCTGAGTGCCAGGATGTCACGTGACGACACCCGGCACTCAGACACGTGACAGGCTTTACCCCCTCGCGCTCAGAATTAAAAAAAAAAAATCTGATGTCAGCAGCAAGGGGACCATGAGGCTGACTGCACCCAGGCGCCAGGTCTAAGGTTTGTCGAGCCCTGCATTAACATTTATTTATATAGCGCTAGCAATTTTTACGTAGCGCTTGGTACAGAGCCTAAAGGGAAGCCACGTGCTATGTAAGACGAACAGGGACAGACTGATACATGAGGTAGCAAACTTACGGTCTGGAGATCTTCATATTAATTAATTAAGCAAATTAGCCAATGTTGCCTCTCTGAAAACCAAGGTGTGTCCAACACTTCTTTAACTTTTTAAATAATGTGACAAATAATATAGTACTACAAAAACTAGCTAAAACATTATAATACAGTGCTCCGATGGCTCCTGATTGGCTCCCGGATCTTGCTACAACTTCCGTATTAAAACAGAAGTTCCGCTAAGATCGTAATGAGAGTCCATGGTTACTGGAATCCTTACAGGAAAGTTAAAAAAAATTATAATTTAATGAGAGGTATTACATTTTTCAAATAGATCTGCCATTTTATGAACCCATATGAAAATCTTTCTGACTTGGTAAACACATGTGTCATAAAACAGAGCTATCTATTCTGTTTCTATCTGAGCATCTTTCATTTAGCAGTGCTGCAGACCTTGTACTTATCAATGACTCATCATAGAAAACAGGAACATTAATAAGAGGTCGTGATATGACCATTTGGTGTTCTCATTGGCGAAGAACTTTATTATACACAGCCTAAACTTTTTTTAAAGGTAACCTGCCTTACAAAATTACATGGCGTCACTTTCAACAGAATAACTGTGCATGGTGGGAGTAAAGACAAAAAAGTAAAACAAGCAATTTTAAGTTGACTAAACATCATTAGAAAATGATTGCCTATGATTCCTCATTGCTGAGATACTAAATGATTAATACAGCATTTTATCGTATGGGGACAGTCTGTCAGCTGACAACAGTGCTCTCTCCGTGACCTTTCTATGTGTCCAATTTCACCACATCTGCAGGAGGTCCATTTGCAAAGGTTGACTGCCCTTTTCATTTTTGCATTGTAAGGGCTCTTGGGGTGCAAATGTGAGGAATTCGGCAAATATCCAAGCAAGCCATATTTTTTTTTAATGGATCCTTTGATTAGAAAAACATGGTTAAATAAAAAGTTAATATCTCCTGAAAGATTGATGATAGATACACAATTCTCTTCTTTTTTTATGAAAAAAAGCCTTTAGTGTTAAAAAAACATTGTTTGACTAAATTATATCTCTAGATGCATACATTTAGAAACTACCAATAAAGTCATGCGCAGTGATGCATTTGCACACTCCAAATGGACCTCACGCATTTACTGCAGGTAGACGACGAGGAAGAGTTTGGGGGAAAGTATTATCATCTTTATTAGCAACTTTATGTGTTGCCTTTACTGTGTGTTTGACAAACATAGATGCAGTGCTGTTTTGTCTTATCTGTAATGTTTACAAGTACCTGTTTCTCCCATAGAGGTCTAAAATTGCTGTCTTTGAAAAGATGTGGACTTACATGCGCTCCGCAGAACCCTCGGTTTTCGTAAAGACAACCGAGGATGGAATGAACCGAGTGAGAAAGTCCAAAGGCAAATATGCCTACCTCTTGGAGTCTACCATGAACGAGTACATTGAGCAAAGAAAGCCATGTGACACTATGAAGGTGGGAGGTAACTTGGACTCCAAGGGATACGGCATTGCAACCCCCAAGGGGTCTCCTCTGAGGTATGTAACCTAAGCTTTGCTTTTTCTTGTGTATTTACTTTTGCTCTTTTGGCTGTAGATCTGGGGTACATGGACCAATCTCTCCCTGGAGAAGTCCTCTCTCTGTGTCTTCATACCACCCACTATTTTCTGTTTCATTTCACACTGTAAACTTTGAAGGTCCTTGAGAAATCTTTCCATAGTAAATCTGGAGTACTGCTTGACACTGGCCTAGCACGAGTATCAATGAAAGCCATCGAACCAATAGATTAGAACTTCCACAAGTTCTCTCCTCACCAAAATGAACTTCATCCTATAACTATACATACTGTACATTGTAAGGTGGATATTTTGCAAGATGTTTGCACCTGAGACAATGTTCCTCCTTAGTTATATTATGATATAAACAAATGGCTGTAATATATAATTGTATTACAATTACTATTATTGAACACATTGGATGGCCTCCAAAACATTGTGAAACTACAATCTTTTTTTATTGATTATTCCACCCACACACAGAGAAAAAGAAATCCTTCTAATCAGGGTCAACTCTAAAAAATTAATTAATTAAAATGTGACTATAGCGCTTTCAGAAGTTCCCCAGCAATAACCAATTGCATCTTAGTTAACAAGAAACAATAGGCATAATGGCGTTCTGGCTGTTGTAGACTATGGCCCCCAGGATGCTAAGTGGGCATTATGGGGGCTGTAGTCCCCACCATCTGGAATGCTAGAGCTTGACCATATCTGACTTCCAGAAACATGATATGGCTGCCATTCCGATGTGACATGCCCAGTGTCATTTAACTAACTCAACTTTTTCAGCCCAAGGTAGGTTAATTGTTCTCCATGAAAGTCCTTGTTTTCATGTTCTTTGGGAATTTGTTACATACCTCCGACACTGTTTCATGCCATCTCCTTCCTTAATGCTCACATGTTGTTTTATTTAAACTGCTCCCCTTTCTACCCTAATCTGGCTCTGCATATGAAATCTGGTTGCTCTAGGGCATTTGTTACCGTATGGCATATACGCTTGCACCAACCTGACACTATCATTTTCACAACTATGGCCACTCGAACTTACCCAAAAATGTCCAATGGAGCAAGTCTGATGGATTAGCTTTGGCAGTCTACGTCTCTAGATCATTTTGAAACACAAGCTTTCTATGTCTATATGGTGACTGGTTATGCATTAAACCACCTGTTTGAGTCAGTCTCCAGCCGGTTACCTGGAGTGGACTACTTGCTATTGTTAATATAACTGAAGATCAAAGATTTCGACAAAAAATTAGTCTGCGGAACTGACCAAAAACTGAGTTAAACATAGTCCATGGCATCTTTTATTATGTCTTTGTGTACAGTTGTTTCTGAGTTAGCAGTTTCTTGTTGAATGCACTCTTATAGAAGATGTCCTTTCATTCCAACAGTGGAGAATGGTACATTACCACTAAATGTTCCTATCCATACTGTGGACATGAATTGGTGATACACGTGGCATGATGGCGGGGAGGGTATGTATTATCTAACCGCAGTTGACGGTGAACAATAACCGGTGATGTGATGCCAATCTATAGCTGACATGATATCACCGGTATTGGTATACCACAGGCGCAGTTATGGCAATATGTAAAATATCTATATACATATGTATACATGGCAATTCCCTAATTGTTATTTGAGTTACTAAGTGGCTTATGGGATACGTGTGTGTTTTATTACATGACAGGTTGATTTTGTATAGTATTTATTTTTTTCAACCATGATTTTTTTTTATCAAATATGTTATTACGCCATATATTTAACAAATTCCATATCAATCAACCATTTTTAAAAAAAAAAATCCCTGTAGTTTTTGGCTATAAAAGTGCTCAATTCTTCAAATAGCATGTGATGAATTGCAATGGCCTGAATTTTTCGCCAAATTAAGAGGGGTCCAACCCTTAAAGAATAGGGGGAATCCCTATGAATTCCCCAGGCCAAGTTCCCCTGAACCGAACAGGGATGTAATTGTGACCCAAGCTCAGCAAACATTTACTAATCCTGTATTAAATCGGCAATAGTCAAATTGTGGAAATTTGTCAATTGCATCTATTAGCCCCCAATTGGGCCACATTCGGGGCTCCCTGAATAGACCTCCTTGTCGATTTCCTGAAATTACCTATATCATTAATAAAGCCTATAGGGGGATTTTAAAGGAGCATGCACTCAAGTTAATTACTCCTAATTTATACTTCATTGAACTGATGCCGAAAATGTTCAAATAAATGTGTACATATTTTTTTTATATATCAGAATCCTGTAATTGTGTAAGTTAAAATGAACTGTGCTAAGTAACTCTACATATTTTTTTAAAATAAAATGAAGTGCCTACAGCTATAATTCCCTTCCCCCTCAATATGTACATATTTAAAAAAAAAAAAAAAAAAAAAGAATAGCTAAAAAATGTGACAGATACACAAGGTTATGACAGTTAACTTACGCACAAATAGGATGTTAATCCATGGTGAAATCTGCTGGGAGAGATTATTTTTTTCCCCTATAAAGCAGAATTAAATATGACTTCACTGCAGGGATCTAAAAAAGCCCAATACGGAAGCCAGCAGTCACTAAGTATTATCAATGGTTAGCGCAATAGATGTTTGCATATACAAAGGAATGATGGCACAAGTAACTCAGGCTTAAAGGACAACTGTAGGCAAAAATGAAATGATGCTTTATTGAAAGATTGCATCAAATATAGATGTTTTAAATAGAAATATCCTAATGAAAGAATACAAATAAAGTAGCATATCAATCCTGCTTCGCTCCATACAGCTCTACCAGGGGGCGGACATGTTGTTTAGAATCTTTGGTCAGATCTTTATTCACTTAGGGTCAGATAAACAAAGATCAGAACCGTCTGACCCTAGATTCTAAACAACATGCCTGCCCCCTGATACAGATATAGACCAAAGAGGGCTCAATGGGGTATTCTTTATTTGAATAATTTATATAGACACTATCTCCACTTAATGCAATATTTCAGTTAAGCAATTGTTTGAGGGGTTTATGAAAATAACTACAGCACTGGTCAGCTGTTTGAATACATTATTGCCTTAACTTTACTCAATAAACCGTGCCTCTAAAAAAATATAATGTATTTATCATTTATGGGCATCTTTACAAGCTTATGTGAGTGCGCGCATTGCATTCTGAAATATAATATCTAGTTTGAAGCCCAAGCAGGTCAAACATCTAAAATGTATATGGAAAGACAAGTCAGGTGATTTGGTGCTGAAACTATGTATTGTCCTATATATCTGCGGAAAGCTGTGAATAAAATGTAATGGAGTTATTGCGGTTGCTACGGCAAAAGGGCTGCCTATCTCTTCAAGCTTTCCTTATTGGTTGGCAGTGAATTTAGAAGCCCCGGGGAAATTATTTCCATTAAAAAGCTACAGGAGTACGGTAAATTGTTTAAAAGAAAAATAAGTGGGTTTCACATATATTAATCCCTTTATGGAGGACTATTTCCCTCCTAAGTGGCAACATTTGAAATGGCTTAGTTGGGTGGGAGTGGGGTTTTTGGCTTGACATGAGAGATAGAAGAGTTGAAGTTGATGGACCTTTTTTCAACCTAAATTACTATGTTACTATGTTCATTTGAGCCATTTCGCTACCTTAGCTGTGTGTGATATTATATATTTTTTCGCGGTCAGATAAGACTTTCTTTTGAAATCAGTTTTAGAGATTTAATCCTTTGTTTACTGATTAAAATGAAAAAAGGCTGAACATTTTTCAAAAATACCTAATTATACAGCACTTTTGGACACAGGAACACAGTATCTCTCACTCCTCTCTCTTTGAAATAAGATAAAAGGCTGTCAGTAAGATAGAGGGAGGAATTTGACAGCCCAGTGTATAAAGATAACTACTTTATTCAAAAAAAAATAATGCTTGATCCTGGTTTGCCTAACCTTCAAGGAAACCAGGATCAACCCACCCCATCCTTCCCCATGAATTTCCGGGCAGATGGCTGTGACAATAAGTGACTCAGGGGGTTTTCCAGGCCTGCCTTCATCCAGAGGCATCCTGGAACACTGCTCATCTGATTTGCACTGGGTTCAGGGGCGTGAATATCACTGAATATCATAAATATCACTGGCTCATCATTATTAAACACCCATGGCTGTGATTGCCTGTCACAGCAATCGGGCAGTTCAGTAGCCCTTTTCCTTTCCTGGATAACCTCATTCGTGAGGCATCCAGGAAAGGTGCCGTGCTGGCGATAGTACATGATCCCTTACATTTATGGGCATTTTAAAGAATGAATTGTATCATGATCCCATACATGTACGGGGATTTGACGTTACCTGATTAAAAACATGTACACGTGAAAATAAGCTGGGGGCAATCTGCCACCTTAAAGGGACACTAAACTTATTTTTTCACTTGTGCTTCCAATATAGAAGCACAAGTGAAAACTTAGTTGTCCCTAGTATGAGGATGAACTGGCGTGTACTTTTGATAGTACACGCCAGTTTGTCCTCTGACCGACAGCTGCCATGCTTCCATAGGAAGCAGGTAGTCGTCTGGTCGGCGACTGTCTTTCTCTCCGCTAATTAGGTCCCCCCTGCTGATTCCATGCAAAAACGAGGGACTTGTTTGTTCTTTTAAGGCAAAATAGTGGCTGATTTCAGAAATCCAAGATCTAGAGACAATTTTAAATGTTCAAGAACATTGCTATAATACCCTTTAATGTTTCATTTTGGACATTGTAATGTGTTGTCATTAAGAAAAATATAGTGATTATTGCCCAAGGGAAAATTGTTGAAATCTTGAAAGGAACCTCGTTTCCAACAAGTGTACTCAAACATTTGGTTGACGTTGTATGTGTATACAGATCTTACACATGTACATGGTACAAAGAGATAATGCTCGGCTCAGAATCTTGCCGCTCTTTGTGTGATGTGCAATCCTGTATATTTCAGGCACCTGATCTTTCCTGTACGACTTACAAGATATTATTTGTGCCTGAGGCAAGTAGAAAATAAACTGTCTCACTGAAACATCGGAAACATCAAACAAGCATAGACATCTCAAATAAAATGATGGAGATCAGCTAGGAAAGTAGGAATGACTGGTGAAACTGAGCACACATTTTTTTAAAAAAGACAGGTCAATTTCATTTTGGGTTCTTTTCATTCAGAATAGCGACTTTTAATGGTTCTTTTGTCCTATTTCCTATTTTTTTTTTTTTTACCCAAAACCCGAGATCTCTCATATTATTATTATAAATAACCAGCCGGCTCTGTCTTCAGTGGGGAGCGAGTGCAACACGGTACTGAAGCCCAGTTGAAATGTTTTTCACTGTGGTATATATTATAAAGCGTCTGGAAGGCCGACACTCCCAAGGGGTGTCGAGGAAGGTGGCAGTCATTTGACCCATTATGTTCAAGGGGTTGGTGGGTAATGGATGGCGAATTAAAATGTGCTGCTCAGTCGTTTCTGCTCACAAAGGGTTGAAAATTGATGTTGTTTTGGAAAATCGGAAATATACTTTTAGACATCTTCCATTTGACCTGGATAATGTAAGCTTAGGTGTTTGACTCATGCTATAAAAAAGTCTTGAAGTTATTTTTAAATCGCTTACGAAAGCTTATCCTTGAAGCGTCTGTAAGCATTGCAGTGAAAGCATGGTAACCATTTCTGCGCCTCCCCCTCCCCGCCCCCCCATAACCTTCCAACGCTTTATATTATAAGCTGAACACACAGTTCATAATCAATATTAACCCTCTACCGATAACTTATAAGCTTTTATGCTGTTCTCCTATAGCATGGTCTTTTTTTCCAGAGAATTGTGAAAAGAATTTCAAAGCTTAAGGCCAAAGTAGTCGAGTTGGAAACTCAGCAGTAATCTGCTACCTTGGCCTTAAGTTTGCAATCCACTTCTCAAATCCCTTCAATTCTTTCTTCCATGAATACAGCCCTCGATGTCTGATTAGGGTTTCTCAGAACCAGCATAGACCATTTTTGGTGTCCAATAATGTTAATAATAGGATATACTGCCCCTCCTGGAGCTGATTTCTGAGCCCCTCTTGTCTAGTTTAGAAGACTCATTGAGTAATGGGACACTATATGATGCTTCTTTTGTAGTTTTTCGCTCTGTGCTCTGTACCTAGCGCTACGTAAGTTGTTGACGCTATATGAATAAATGTTAATGTAGGACAGGGTCAGATTGAATATTTGTTTCTATTTTTGAAGTTGTGCGAGTCTTTGACTCTTTGTTTGGTGAGTCTTGAATTCTTAAGATAACTAGGGTAAGACTAGGGTAACATGTCTGTGTGACACGAGGAAGAATGAATAATATCTGCCACTCATGCCAAAGGGAAGGGAATCGTATTCTCTCTGGAGAGAGCACTGGATCATACAAAGCATTCAGTGTAGGTCACAGCCCATATCCATAAACATTCCAGTCTCTTGTTGACATCTAGACCAAAAAGAACTTGTCTTCTACTGAAAAAGCTGCTATATGGCCCTCCTTGGTAGTGAAATACGTGACAATTAAAATGGAAAAGACTGTTCTAACCCAATATTAAGGAGACACACAGTGGACAACCCATAGTTCTACAGATGTTTTTGATAGATCACTGGTATCAATATTGTATTGTTTAAGGGCTCATTACATGACTCCTTCTTTAGGAATTCCAGAGTGCTTATCGAATACTCATTTTATGTGTTGTGTTAATTCATATGCAGAAGAATGCAAAGAATAAACTCTCACAATATAAAAGACCAGGGGTGTCAAACTGTGGTCGTCCAGCTGCGGATGGACTACATTTCTCATAATCCTCTGTAACCCTAAGTGGTTGGTGGAGGAACATGGGAGATCCAGTCCATCAATAGCTGGAGGGCCAAAGTTTAACAGCTCTGTATTAGAGAACAGTTGTTTTGAGCATTAATTTAGAAGGATTATACCTCTCCCCATTCATGAATCTTCACTCCTAATATTTAAACATATGCAGAGCCAGAAATCTCCTTCCCATTATCCTCTTATCACACACTATCATATGTACCACTTGTCCCACCCTCATGGCTGAAGGTTTGTGTCTTTCAATGTTGTTATCTCTCATTAGAGAATCACTCAGAAGGATTGGTGATCCAGTTTTAATCTATCTCTACTTCTCCCCCCCCCCCGCCCCCCCATCTGCTTCTCAAAAAGTACACCTCACCCCAGCCCCCGCTGCCAGAGATCAAGAACAAAAAAAAAGAGGTCTTATAAGAGGCTAAAATAAACTTTATCTATATTGCTGTTGACATTTAATGCTGTCCAGTGATAAGCCTTTAAATAATTTATTTTTGTTCCACTGCGGCATCCATCCTGCCTTCAAGTAAAGTTTGATTTTATTTTTTAGGGTTTGTAATGTTAGTAAACACCATTGCCAGTGGTTAGTAACCCATGATATTCTCACAAGCCAAATGAAGTTGAACTGAATGTATTGCTAGGAAGTCACTGCAGATATATAGGGTCGAAAGGAATAATCTATGCTAAGCCGTGTAAAGTGCGTTTCTTTTAGTCAACCATCTTAGATGGACCCAACATGGATTCCAGCTTGATCATGGTGAAACATGATCGGTATGCTTGAGGAAGACTACTGGTGGGTCGAAAGGTAGGCAGGTACAAAGAGGAATAATGTTCAAATCAACCATGAAAACAATTACACTACAGATAACACAATAACTATAAAACGTACTGACAAATACCTAAGACAAAACATATATAAAAGAAAAGGCTAGTAGCTTCCTAAACAAGGGTAAAAAAAAGGTGCAGAATTGTAGGTGGAATATATATTTATTAAAATGTCTAAATGTGCTAACTCACATGACTTATCAAGACCTTATATATACTGTGAATTTAGAGAATACAAAATGATGAGACATGATCTATAGACTGTGGTAGCAGAATTGTAAGAGAAAAATACATTATAAATCGTCTGTGGAGTTTCCCTGGATATGACATCACTTTGTGGCTTTCCTGGTGCAAAAAAAGGGAATTTGCATATGAAGCCACAAGGTGACATCATTGACAGGAAAAACCACAGATACATTTAAAACACGTTTTTCTGTTAACTGATTCACTTTCTTGCAGTTCTGTTAACATTGTGTACAGATAATTGGTCCTAATTTTTTTAGATGGCATAGACCTTTTAACCAAGGCTTCAGCAATAATATGTCATCTTAAAGGGTCGGATGAATCCAGGAATAGGTCCTCATGTCCAGAGCATAAGTGGGGAAGGAATTATTTTAGGCATTCCTGTGCTGTCCCATCCCAACCCGAAATTAATCACATATTCACAGTGTATGTTTAATATCACTGACCTTGTGATTATATTATAACTACCATGCCTATAACATACTTCCATTGTGGATAGGTTTAGACAATTTTTTGGATTCTACATTAATACAAAAAAAAAAAAAGATAAATCTGTCATTTTTTGAGCCAAATTTTTAACTTACATTTTAATTTACTGCAGATTAAATTGAAATTTTCTTTAATAAATCTTTCCTAATAAGTAGCTATTCTCTGCTAACAGTATGTTATGGTTTAGAAACATAGTCCTCTACTGTTAGGTGGTATCTCATAGTTTGCCAATACACTATAAGCACATTTCATTGATGGGATTGTCAAGCATGGTGGAAAAAAAAGGTCCGATGTCTAGGTTTGGTGAAGTTATTGTAATTTCCAAGAATTCACAGATGTTCTTTATAGAGTTTCACACATTTAATTTATGGACATGTTGAGCTATTCATAGGAAATCTTAGTGTTCCTGTTCATGACGTACAATTTAGGGACATGTGAATTGAAAGGAGGTTGAATTGAAAACAATTAAGATAAATTCATGCATTGTTTTCGAGGTCAACTACCAAAAAAGGTTGACTTTGCGCGTGTAGGCTTTGGCTTGTAGGGAGGATGGATGCATGCGGTGTAGGAGGAGGCTTTCATCTGGTTCACCTATCCTTTGTCTCACGACCTCATGAGTGATTTCTCAGACTGTAACTTATCGAGTGTTATCTATTCATTTTTAAAGAAATCCAGTAAACCTGGCAGTGTTAAAACTGAACGAGCAGGGGCTTTTGGACAAATTGAAAAACAAATGGTGGTACGACAAGGGAGAATGCGGCAGCGGGGGAGGTGATTCCAAGGTCAGCCCCAGTAAGAACAAACTAGCGGGTAACAAAAAGCATGGATAGTAACCAGCAACTGCCCTGTACACCCTAATTGCCAGAGCCCCGGTTTCGTATTAACAGCCTCTTTTCATCTAAAAAAAATTAAGTTTCATGTGCACACTTCGAGTTACATGAGGATGGGAACATGGGCACCAAATAATGATGGATGACACCTATATATATATATATATATATATATATATATATATATATTAAAAAAAAAAAAGCATTTGGTCAAAAAAGCTAATAAACATGAACAAAGAATTAAAACATAAAGTGAGATAACAAAAACTGCAATATTGAAAATAGGAAGACGAATACAAAGGTCAAAAGATGATTGGTTGTTGCAAAGAAATAGGTAGCTAATTCTATAACAGCGTAGCAAAAATAACATATTGTATAACAATACAAACATTATTAAAAACACAATTGGAAAATCAGTGCACAACTTGTATTGCCAGCTTCGATTTCCTTTGTTTCCCAATTATAAATAATGTTGCTCTAGATGGCTAGAAAGAAAGAAAGAAATATTTGGCATCTGAGACACCGGGAGCAAAAACAAGAGTTGTGGCTCGTAAGAGTGGCTTGTCCAGTGGCTGGGAACGGGTGTTGCTGGTTACTCAAAGTGATATAGTTAATACTCATCTGGCTTGGCTGGAAGAGAGGGGAGAAAAGGGGCTCTAGGGGATGGAGGGTATGAGAGGGTTAGGGTGGGGGCGCTCGATGGAGTATTGAAGCGTATCACTTTGTCATGGTACACGCATAAGTCAATGAATGCCTCAATGAAATGTTGCTATGCTGCTGAATAACATAAAATAACATTGGTAATGTTATTTATGTTATATCCCCTGGTTTGAAGAGGTGCTGTAAACCTAGCGGTATTGAAACTCAGTGAGCAAGGCGTCTTAGACAAGCTGAAAAGCAAATGGTGGTACGATAAAGGGGAATGTGGAAGCAAAGACTCCGGAAGTAAGGTTAGTCACCCCACGCACAGAGTTCCCGCCTTGAATCACGTGATGCTACAAGGGCCTTCTAATTGGTTAACAGGGGTTTTAATAGGTTCCATTGCTGCAATAGAGAATTTCTGGGCATGTAATTTTGTTTTTAGTTATTTATTTTGCGTTTGTTGTATTTTTTTTGTTGTTTTGTTTTGTTTTTTTGTGATGTCACTTCTCCCTCCTTGCAGCAACTGGACTCATGGTAGCACTCCTCACCAATGTTTAATGAAATTGTTTAATTCAAGTATATTCTGTTCACATATAAGATCCCAAGAGACCCCTCATTACAAAAATAAAAAAGTTTAGGAAGTTAGGTAAATTCTCCATGGCATAAACGTTAAATTTATCTCAAACACCCCCACCCCACCCCTCCCCCCCCCCCCCCCCCCCACCTATGAACTCCACCTATTAAGAATTAAACATTGAAATGTCAAACTCCTCCTGACTTTAAAATTAAATTAGATTTCAGTAGTGTAATGTGCTATTTAATATCCGTGGAATTCTTTATGTGATGATGTTGTGTTTAAGACCTCATTGTTACAATCATTATTTACATTAACATTTAATGATATATATATATCTCCAGAGCCAAAGTTCAAAGTCTTGGAACAATAATGGGCAGCAAAATCACTAATAAAGGCAGTGGTATTGCCCTACATAGTCACAAGGGGACATATTAATAATAAAGTGTTTAACCAGGAAAGGTATATTGAGACATTCTCTCATTTACAAGTACATCCTGATGCATCTACTATTTCACACCATTTAATGGTAAAGGTTGAGCATCCCTTATCCCAGTGATTCTCAAACCTGTCATCAGGACCCAGGATTTAGGAATTACCCAGTTTTGTTTAAATAAGAATATGTAGAACACCTGGTGTGGTTCCCTAACCATTAAGCAGTCATAGCAGGCTGTTCTACATATTCCTATTTAAACACAACTGGGTAATCCCTAAATCCTGGACCGCTGGGGGGTCCTGAGGACAGGTTTTAGAATCACTACCTTATGCTAAGATACAAAAAACAAAATGACCCAAAATCCCGGGAAGGGGGGGAGAGATTCGGATGTGGGTCAATTCGGATAAGGGATATTCACCTTCCTGGCATCCAGCGGTGAAGCTCCTTTCCTTCACCCTCCCGGGCGCCGTATATGAGGAGCCAGAGCGCTGCGATGGGAGGGAGGGACTACATGCGACGGACGGATCATATCGGCAGCAACGCGGAGCAGGTAAGTTCACCAGCTCCACTGCTAGAAATGATCTACGTCACCTAAATACAATGTGTGCAAGTTGCTCACAAGGGGGTTTTGGTAATCTAGATCATTTTTAGGGCTGGTGCTGCTGAAATGATCTATTATCCGTAAGTATCTGTTATCCAAAATGCTACCCGTCCCATGCATTTTGGATAAGGGATACTCAACCTGTAGGATAACTCTCAGTGCCCACTAAGAATTGAACCCTACAGATTAAAGATTGGGTATTAGCCCACTAAGCCATCTCAACAGAATTGGTGTCTACTGACTGAATAATTCTGTTTAATGTACAACCAAGTTTCAAAATTTGGATACCTTCTGATAATTAACTATTTTTCCAACCCGGCCTGAGTACTGCAGCTTGGCTGTCCTATAGTGAATAAACTCCACATTCCTTGATTCCTTTGAAATGTTTGCATCATAAAAAGGATGACATTTAACAAAGATGGTACAAAACTTATAAATATACAAACCTATACACAAACGTATATATAAAACCCATATTTCCAGATCATGGAATCTCATTAAAGGAAAACTAACGTTTTGTTTTTTTTAAATCCTTGCTTTCTCTGAGGAAGCAAGGGTTAAAAAATGGTGTGCCCCTTCTCCTAATTAAGACCCCTTCTGCTGATCCCTTGTAAAAACAAGGATGTCGCTCCTCAGAGAGAGACAGTCTTCGACCAAACCTGGCTACCTACTTCCCAACACTACATACCAGTTCCTCATACTAAGGAGCATTACATTTGAGAGCTCCTTTAAAATACATATTATAACATTGTACACACTATAATTTAATGAATATTGTGTTCACAAGTTCCATAGAATGGGAATTTAGATGTGCAGTCCCTGTACTGTGATTGGATAAGAGCTCGATACAATTTGACTACTTTTTGTTAATCACATGATTAAACGTTGAAAGACGTTTAATTTTATATTAAACAATATTTGATATTAGCAATATTATGGCAACATAGACAAGGGTTGTCAAACTGTGGCTCTCCGGATGCTGATGGACTACATCTCCCATAACTCTCTAACAGTAAAGAGGTTAGCAGGGGAGTATGGGAGATGTAGTCCTCTCACAGATGGAGGGCCGCAGTTTGGCATCGGTGGTACAGTCTATCATTATTCCTCATTGGGTTTCTAAAAAAAATAAAAAAGACTAGCGAATGAATAACAGTTGTAGACACTCCCAAACAATCTCCAATTCTTCAGCCTGAAGGTATAACATGAATGTATTCCCTTTGAGCTGATCAGTTCTCCTATCACGCCCTCTATAATGGAACAGCTGTGATGCAATCTGTTCTTAGCGCATCCAATTCATTTTACAATTTATTACCAAACATTAAATATGCCGAGAAAAAAAAAAAGAGGCATTGCTATGTTTTGAAAGATTGACAGCTCGGTTATAAATGAACGCCACAGGATTCTACGTAATTGTTTGCAGTTGTTAATAGTACCAGACAAATTGCGTGACCAGTGACAGTAATAATCAGAGACGGTATAGCATTCACTCACTGGAATATTCTCGTTTCTATACGGACCTTTGCAAAATAAAAATAAAAAAATGTGGCTGTCCCAGACCTAAACGTCTACTCTGAAGACAGAGCTAGGAACACATTCAAGAAACAAAGAAGATACAATACCTGCATTATTTGCCAAATCGATAATCCATCTCCTTATGGGGGGGAGTTGGAAGGTTGATATTTTGACCTAAATACAAAATAAACTCTCATGTCTTATTTCTTTGCTTATAGGTTCGGTACTATACAGTGCGAGTATTTTTCCTCCATTCATTTTAATTGTGGTAAAGCCGCATAAAAAGAAAAAACCTTTATTAGACCACTTTTCACCCCAATATAGTTGGCAAAACATGTCTAAACATACAATAAATTAGAGGTAAATAAATTGGCCAAAGCTTCATTGGCTCAGCCCACACATCAAGGCACTGTCTCGGCTATCTTCAGGCACATACTATACACTGCTGCCAAAACTTTTAAATATTTTTAGGAGGTCCAATTAACCCTCCTCCTAATTAACCACAGGCCAGCAAACTGTAACCAAGCAATAGAGAAAACAACAAACTCAATAATGTGCAAACAGAGAGAAGACAAGCTTTGCACAGCAATATATTTAAACCAAAAAATGCTTCTGGTGATGCATTGTGAAGGTGTCCAGGGTAGTATATTTACCTATTAGTACCTATTAGTACAGCTATATACTAGTATACATATAATATAGTACCTATTAGTACAGCTATATACTAGTATACATATAATATGGTACCTATTAGTACAGCTATATACTAGTATACATATAATATGGTACCTATTAGTACAGCTATATACTAGTATACATATAATATAGTACCTATTAGTACAGCTATATACTAGTATACATATAATATAGTACCTATTAGTACAGCTATATCCTAGTATACATATAATATAGTACCTATTAGTACAGCTGTATACTAGTATACATATAATATGGTACCTATTAGTACAGCTATATACTAGTATACATATAATATAGTACCTATTAGTACAGCTATATACTAGTATACATATAATATGGTACCTATTAGTACAGCTATATACTAGTATACATATAATATAGTACCTATTAGTACAGCTATATACTAGTATACATATAATATGGTACCTATTAGTACAGCTATATACTAGTATACATATAATATAGTACCTATTAGTACAGCTATATACTAGTATACATATAATATAGTACCTATTAGTACAGCTATATACTAGTATACATATAATATAGTACCTATTAGTACAGCTATATACTAGTATACATATAATATAGTACCTATTAGTACAGCTATATACTAGTATACATATAATATGGTACCTATTAGTACAGCTATATACTAGTATACATATAATATAGTACCTATTAGTACAGCTGTATATTAGTATATATACATAATATAGTACCTATTAGTACAGCTATATACTAGTATACATATAATATAGTACCTATTAGTACAGCTGTATATTAGTATATATATATAATATAGTACCTATTAGTACAGCTATATACTAGTATATACACAATATAGTACCTATTAGTACAGCTATATACTAGTATATACACAATATAGTACCTATTAGTACAGCTATATACTAGTATACATATAATATGGTACCTATTAGTACAGCTATATACTAGTATACATATAATATAGTACCTATTAGTACAGCTATATACTAGTATACATATAATATAGTACCTATTAGTACAGCTATATACTAGTATACATATAATATAGTACCTATTAGTACAGCTGTATATTAGTATATATATATAATATAGTACCTATTAGTACAGCTATATACTAGTATACATATATAATATAGTACCTATTAGTATAGCTATATACTAGTATACATATAATATAGTACCTATTAGTACAGCTGTATATTAGTATATATACATAATATAGTACCTATTAGTACAGCTATATACTAGTATACATATAATATGGTACCTATTAGTATAGCTATATACTAGTATATACATAATATAGTACCTATTAGTACAGCTATATACTAGTATACATATTATATAGTACCTATTAGTACAGCTATATACTAGTATACATATAATATAGTACCTATTAGTACAGCTATATACTAGTATACATATAATATAGTACCTATTAGTACAGCTGTATATTAGTATATATATATAATATAGTACCTATTAGTATAGCTATATACTAGTATACATATAATATGGTACCTATTAGTACAGCTATATACTAGTATACATATAATATGGTACCTATTAGTACAGCTATATACTAGTATACATATAATATAGTACCTAATAGTACAGCTGTATACTAGTATATATATAATATGGTACCTATTAGTACAGCTATATACTAGTATATACATAATATAGTACCTATTAGTACAGCTATATACTAGTATACATATAATATAGTACCTATTAGTACAGCTATATACTAGTATACATATAATATAGTACCTATTAGTACAGCTATATACTAGTATACATATAATATAGTACCTATTAGTACAGCTATATACTAGTATACATATAATATGGTACCTATTAGTACAGCTATATACTAGTATATATATCTTACAGTACCTATTAGTACAGCTATATACTACTATATATATATATATATATATATATATATATATATACATAATATAGTACCTATTAGTACAGCTACATACTAGTATATATACATAATATAGTTCCTATTAGTACAGCTACATACTAGTATATATACATAATATAGTACCTATTAGTTCAGCTACATACTAGTATATATATAATATAGTACCCTACTAGTACAGCTATATCCTAGTATGTATATATTTATATATATATATATATTTATATATATATATATATATATATATATATATATATATATATATATATATATATAAAAGAATTGGTCTTTTTTTTACACAAACTCAAAAAATACTGGTTTTAACATCCAACATGTACATATTTTGAAGTTATTTCCCGATTAATTCAGGCACCATACATACTAGGTAAATGTGCTATGCACTGCCGCATATTAAAGAGCAACTGTGGGCACAAAATGAAGTTCTGTTTAATTGAGAGATTGCATCAAATGTAGGCATCTTAAATAGAAATGCTTTAATGCAACAACAGAAATAAAGTACCTTACTGACTCCTCTTTGCTCGTCTTTGCTCAGTATAGCTCTATCAGGGAGCAGACATATTGGGTCAGATCTAGTAAGAGCTCACCCAAGATTCTAAACTTGCCGACCACCTGATAGTCCTATCCAGAGCAAAGACGACTCAATAGGGTACTTTATTTCTAGTCTTTCATTAAGGCATTTCTATATAAAACAGTCATTTTGTGCCAACAGTTGTCCTTTAAGTAACAATACAATCAATTGTTTTAATTATAATAATAATAATAATAATAATAATAAAAGTTTATAAAATAATAGATAGAGGACCCAACACTGCATGTAAGGCAGACATGCTCTAAACCCACACAACTAGACACCTGGTATCTGTAGCAGGTACCATGGAGGTCATTTTCACAATGGCATGTAACCCCCGCCCCATTTTATGTCTGCCACCAGAGTGTGCCAGGGAACGGTTGGCTAATACATTTGACTGATCACTGACAACAGGAGATTTAACAACTAAATTAAAAAGTTGGAGGGATTTTTAACCTAAGGTCAAAATGATTCATTACAAATCTATTTATAAAAAAGAAACCTACTTGTCTACATGTTAGACAATAGTTCTATCACCAGTATTTCTTTGGTGATAAGTTGAATAACCTCCCTGGCTCATTGACATCTGTTTTAAAACCCAAACCGGATGCAGAAGATAAAAATATGATCTTGAACATTTTTTTTTAAAGAGATTTTAATTCCCGAATACGTTCGTGAAAAAATCACATTAATATTTCTGAAAACTATATTGCCATAATTGAGTCTATTCTTAAATGTAAAGTATTTTTTGGGGGGGAATTTCCGGCTCGCAAAAAAAAAATAAAAAAACTTGTGATAACCCAGCGTACATTGCAAATACTTGGCAAATTTATAAACTATAGATCTTGGAACCCCGGGGGCCCACTTTCTTAAGGGAAAACAAATCTCTGTTAAGAATATCTACACATTTGCTAGAGAATTGGCTAGGACGATGCATAGGTAAAATGTTCTTTCATACCTGAAGAAGACCTTGCCACTGACCAATTTGAGGACATGTTTCTTCTTTGGGTCTTCTTGTATTCCGTTCCTCTGTTGGAGATTTCAATATACTGGACACATTTTAGACAAGGGATGTTGTACAGCAGAATAGGAGACAGGAAACAAGCAGGAACTTAAATCACCTAAACATTAGCTTATTATTATACATTGTATTTGTTTGACACTGCAAAACGCATCATCACCTATTCGTACAGTCTTGTCACTGGCCAAATTAGATCTTGGAATAAGATGTCTTCTACAGATAAACAGTGTTTTACGCACCATGACTATTTCCAATCTTTGGCCCCTCTACTGCCTCATATTTCTAAGCCTTTCCCAAACTAAAAAGTTTAAAAAAACAATCAATAAGTATTAAGGTACACAGGCTAAATACATTTAAACTATAAAATGAGCCATATTTACAAATGACCTGACCCCCAGATCACTTGGACCGCTTAAGAGAAATGTTTAGATTAATCCTTTTTTGCCCTGTGGTACTATGGCCCTGATAAAAGGATGGGTGCTTTTTTATTATGGGTAACATTTTTGGGGTGCATGCATTAGATCTCAAGGAATTCCGTCACGGGATGTGGGTCTTGAAAAGTAAAGTTTGAGGACACTGGGGGAAACGTGTACTGTGAACCAGGGTGAAGGCTAAGAGAACTAATGTGGAATAACAAACATATAATTTATTGTGTTTTGTGTCTGCCAGGTGTCAAAACCTTTTTGAAGTGTGTATAGACTCCAAAATGCTTCAGTAGTCTGGATCTTCTTCCTTTGCTATATTTACCTATTAAAAGCACTGTGCAAAATGTTCATTTAGTGGAGTTTCAAATTTATCAAACTACAAAATTCACATCTGCCAAATTCACCTTCTCCCCTTTCTGTTATGTAGGAGAAATAAGTTACTGTTCAATAAGTGTGCTCAGAAAGACATTCCAATATGGACATTAACTTCTCTTTAGAAATATGAAGTTAGAAAACATGTAGTTTTTAGAATAATATTTATATTATTATTATTATATTTATGTTATATTATTATATGTATTAATATTATTTATATTATATAATAATATCTCATTGTTAATAATTATATCGGAAACCTTGTAAACCTCATGAGAAGGGAAACTGTTAAAAAAATATATGACAAAATGTATAGTATTATTGATATTGTATAATACTGTTGATATATTTAAATATGCAATGGATTAGAAATAATCTGAAAATATAAGATAAAATATAAATGATGTAATGTTTAAAATATATGTAAAAATTTGAAATAAAAAGATTTGGAAAAAAAATAAAATAAAAAGAATTCAACTGGACCAGTAGTATGTACCGAGTAAAGAGAGAATTGCAGGTAACGGAGAGGGGAATTTTTCCAACTTGCTACATTGGCCTAAAGTTTGAAATTCTCATCTCTATTCCCTTCAGTTCTCTCTTTATTGAGTAGACCCTTTATTCTTCCAGTTTTTTTCACATCTAAAAAAAATGATCAGGTGTAAACATGTAAAATTATTTACTTTCTAAACTACATTATATCAAGAATAAGAGCTTTGGAACAGACAGGTTTAGGAGCTTTGACTAAAAATCAAGTTCGTTGTAGTCATTCAAGAATTGCTCACCATTTTGATATCCCACCTTCCATCAGATATCATTTTTATTTGACTAATCAAAGCCTTTATCCAAATTCCCCTTACAGATTTAGAACATATAGCGATCAATGAGTTGTTGTTTTTTTATATTCCTGCTACAAATTTGGATTAGGGTCCTTTCTGCATAGAAAACCCCTTAATTTTAGTCATGAGCCGAGTCTTGCGCTCCGGGTCATGAATCAGAACGAGCTTTTTTTGGGTGAAGACCACTTCAAAAATGTTTAACCCCTTCATTACAAGGGGTGTACTTCCACGACACCTGGTTTATTCTTTTGTGTGTTTTACCAGAAAGGGCAGATTTGGGAGAAGTAGGCAGCTGGGGGATGAGTCCTGGTTACCTCTAAACCTTATAACATATTGTTTTCCTTCCTCTTTCTCTATCTATCCTTTTCTCTTTCTTCTCTCCTTTTATTCTGCTTGTTCCAGGATAAGACGAGCGCTTTGAGCCTAAGCAACGTGGCAGGTGTATTCTACATACTCATCGGAGGTCTTGGCTTGGCCATGTTGGTGGCTCTCATCGAATTTTGCTACAAGTCCAGGAGTGAATCAAAAAAGATGAAGGTGGCATCACATCTGGGGTCCTTTCTGTTACACCCCTCTTTAATATGATGTTTTTCGTAGCAGTCTTTATGTTGTCAGTTAACACTAATGGAAGATCACGTATAACATTAATCCAGGGCACATTGTATTAGTTACAGGGCATACCTACACCTTGTCAAGACACAAGCCTTTAGCAATATGACTATATCCACCCTCAAATAATTTCATGTTCATATACAGTGATGGGGTAGTAGATGTAGCATTGCATCCACAGCATTGCACAGGGGCCAACAATGTACTGGATATTCAATACAAAGACTAAGGATTATTAGGAGTAGCTCGTAGCACCGAGTAATGATCTAAACAGATGAGGTCATTACTACCTATATCCATTCCATGTACATTTTCTAGCTGCACATATATATATTTCCCAACCAGGCTGTTTAAGTGTTGTCCTGCGCGTTTTTCTACATACAGTAGTTTAGCTGCAGAAGTGTAAAGTTGTGCGGGTGGACCCTGTGTCCCAAGGGGCTTTTTCTTGCACAGCTCTGCATCTCTGAAACTTGTGTACTTGCTGTCCTATGGTAAGGTGGTGGAGGAGTCAGTCTTAAGTATTAACAATGACACGCAAGCAGTGAAAGGCCCATGTGTCTGCAGTGAAGGTCCAATCAAAGGGGCAATGAAGAATCATTGTATTTTAGATAAGTTTATTTAAGGGCCTACTCAATAAAGAGAGAATTGCAGGGAAGTGTAGGGAATTAAGATGGGAATTCTAAACTTCAGGCCAAAGTAGCCGAGTTGGAGAAATTCTCCAGTGCAGCTGAACCGGAGAAATGTTCCTACTAAGCAACTTTGGCCTTCAAGGGACAGTCTAGTCCTCAAACTCGCTTTGATACTAAATGAAGATCACTGCTTGTATAGTGCACAGACCTTTTCCCAGTGTGATTTGATGCAGGCATTCTGTATAAATCACATTTTTAATATTTGACTCAAGTCCTCCCCAGTGATTACTCTGCATGTTCACTGCAGATGAGGCAGCACTGATACTATAGACACTTAGGATATAAAGTTTTGTTTCATTTAATAACTTCCTGTCCTCCTCAAATTTAGTCTATTAAGGGGCCTGTGCGTGACCTTGCTCTTGTACATAGTAGGATCTCTTAACAGTGCAACACATTTTTTCTGATGACATCACTAGAGAGACAGGATATTCCATTCACTTGAAAGGCAATATTCTCATTGGTTCCTGCAGCAAAAAAAAAAAGGAAATTACTTTTTCTCATCTAGTGTGGGCAGCCCTGGCTTCTTGCTAACTGCTGTAATTTCACAATTTCATCTAGCTGTAAGTATTTTATATTTTAAGCAATGCAAAATGTAAGACATGCAATTTAAAGTACTTTGAAAGCACATTAATATGCATTAATATTTGGAATATGCATTTCGGGCACCAGACAGTCCCTTTAAGTTTGAAATTCCCATCTGAATTATCTGTTCTCCTTTTTACTGAGTAGACCCTTTAATATGCAGACTCATTTCAAAATGATAAATGGCTATAGCAGTGCACCAGAATTGCAGGGTTTTTCAAAATGTAAAACCGGGGTATAACGAATTTCATGCTACTCTTAGCATTACCCATTACATGTACATTTCTAAGATAGCAATGAGTGTGGATTGATTCTCCAGTGCTCCTTTGACAATCTTTGTACTTTCTGTCTATGTTTTGTGGACCAATCTTAGTCTTCAGCATGACCTTCCTTGACTGTGCTACATTAGTCAATGCATCAAATATGACATAATATGTGGCACCCTCATTCACTATTATGCAAAGCTTTGAAAGGGAGGTGAAGTCGGTGTCCCTACTTCCTCATACAAGAGTAGACGTTGGACTCCTTTACTTCCATTTGTAAATTTACGCAAAGCCTTGGAACTAGTTTTGTACATAGTTCCATGTCCAACACATTATGGCAATGTCAATGGTCCAGCACATGGTTTTATGTCACAATATTATGCCATTAATCTATATGGCTTTGTTTACTAACACACTTTTAAAAGGTCCATCTCACTCACCTAGTTGTCAGTGTGTCTAAAATCAATACTTCCCCCTGCGATGTTGATCTTTTTTTGTTGTTGTTGTTCTGCTAGAAGAACTTCATCAATTTGTAATAAGCTCACACTGCAATGAGAAAGTATATATTGCATAAGGACAGGGGCTGAACCCCCCTATCCTCCTCAAAAGGGTTTCTGTTTAATTCCACAGCAAACAGTCACGGTCACGGAAACAGTTCGGATGGCAACCTTACCCCGACCATCCACGGCAGGAGGCAGCGGTGAAAACGGCAGAGTGGTCAGCCATGACTTCCCCAAATCCATGCAGACGATTCCGTGTATGAGCCACAGTGCAGGGATGGCCCTGGGAGCAACTGGATTATAATACCAGCAGACTTCACACTGCCTAGTGAAGTATTGATACTCCCCCTTCCAGTGCCAAAAAAAAAACCCTATGAAGGACATTAATACATGGACTTTTTGCAGCCACTCAAAGATTATTATTTTATTTTAATTTTAATTTTTTTTTTTATTTTTTTTGCATTTTTGCCTCCAGCGACAAAATTATATGTCAGTAATTGCAATAAAGAGCTGATTTTGGGAAGAAAGGAGATCCTACCCTGTGGGCTGGACATTTGAATGTTAACAATAGACTCTGATCCCACAAATTTTCAGCTCATCAACTCTTAGTATATTCAATTGATAGGGGTATATATTTTGTTGCCAATTTCTTTGGAAAACATTCTTCTAATAATTTCATTTTCCTCTTTTCCTGTGTTAGCTAGCTCAATAAATTTCGTAAGTAAACACACACACACACACAAGAAACAAGAGAAACAAAATCAACAAGTCTGACATCTGAATAATTCGGAAAGAGTGCGTTGTTTTATACATGTATGTATTAATCGGAATTGGGAGAAAAAATCGACAATACAACATGGAAACGTATTAACAGGAGAAGAAAGAAACGACAGGTTAAAAGCAAATAAGCAAAAAATATATATAACAAACTCTAAAAAAAAAAAAAATGAAAATACTTGTACGGCTTGTTGCTCATTACAATCATCTTCAGTTGGAGGATACAGCTTCATGATGGCAATGGTATAAAGAGGACTAAACCCATCAGGAATGACATCAGTCCAAACATTCGAGTTAAAAATGGAAATTTTGGACTCAAAGATGCATGAAGTCAATAACTAAAGTTGGACATCCCAAGAAGTTTCTTGAGCGAAGAACGTTGCTTATAAGCCATGAGGGGTGCTATTTTTAGTTTATAGTCACCTTAAGAACAACGCACAAAATATAGGACTCAAAATCACCTCCGTCGAAATGAGAGCAGATTGGGATTGCTCATCAAGGCATACCATTAAAAATATACATCTGTGTATAAGTCTCTCCATTCTCCTCCCTGCAGAACATTTTCGATTCTTGTGGCACCTAGAACATGCTTTTGAAGTTCGCAAAGGCTGTAAATTAGATGGACTTGATTGAAGAGAAAGTGTTGACGAGCATTCGAGATGCTCCTAAGAACAAGAAAGTACACCTCACCACAGAGAAGTGGGAAAGGTCACTAACGCTAAGAATTCATACGGAAGGGGACAAGGGTTGTCCTGCTTACTACCTTTGACATTTTTTCACGTGTGCCGATGTCGTGGAAGTAGAAATATGAAATATTGAACCAGCATTTAATGTTATGCTTTGTTCGCCTTCCAGAACCATCTTTTTTTTTTTTTTCTTTTTGTCTGTTTACAACTCCACTGTTTCCCATTAACAGAAGGACTTTCATGTCCCTTAAAATTAAGAAAATAATGTTTTGGTTTTTATTTTATTTTGTTATTCAGTATATTATCAGTTATTGTTCAAATGTGTGAGGCTTATGATGGACACGGATTTTTTTTTCATTTAATTATGTTTTTTGTGTTCCTTTTTTTTTTTTTTTTGAAAACCACTGCAAAAGTTTTACGTAGCCAAACATAGAGTGGAAATATATTCTTTCTATGAATTCCTCAGAAGTCCTTGGGGGAGTTTTCCAGCCATTTGAATCAAGGAGGAACATGCTCCCTTCGTTTGCAAATAGAACTTTACCATGTGACACGTTGGGGAAAAAAAATATACGTTCTGGGTGGAATAAATGGGGATTTTCGATTGCTCGGTTACGGTAAGACAAGACTTGCATTGGGTATCGAGTATGGGACAAGACAAAGCGAATCAGCATTGGAGACGTTGAGTGTTCACTGTAATTTGTATTTTTAATACTCTTTCTTAAAAAAAAACTGCGGTGTGGAGACAAAAGCTGGGGTTTATACTCTGAACCTCGACCTCTACATTTAACCCCTTCAGGCGTTTCATTCCATTTTTCCTCTTTGATACCTGGATATTTTCTTCAAAATGCTGTGTTTGTTTAAAATCTGATGTCAACCAAGTGCTAAGCGAGAATACGTTTTGGTCAAACAGAAGCATCTTTTAGTTTGTTTTCTAGTTGTGTTGGTGGGGAGGCAGTATCTCTCTACAGCATCTATTTGCTTCTTGCGTATTTCCTTTGTTTTAATTTTTCTTTTAATTAATATAAAAATGGACGTGTTCTCTTTCATTAACAAGGAAGAAGGTAGCTTCTGTACACAGTGTGTTCCTTATGTTCTCATGTCTGTGATGTGTATCTTTCTGGTTGGAAAACTGGTTCAAGATTCTGGTTCTAGAGCTCTAGTTGTTGGTCTGCATTTCCCATGATGCTCGGCTAACCATTTATTAGAGATTCAGTCCAACAGCAGACCTACATGTTGGACCATCCTCTTCTCAACTACTATATACAACCTTCAATGTAAACACAACAGGGGAGGAAATTCCTCTTTTTGGTGATTTTACTTTCACATCTCTGCATGGTGTGTTGATCTGTACATTGTGGTGGAAGAACGGCAAGCTAATGTATAGCTCATCAAAAAAAAAAAAAAGATCACTACAGGTATTATAAAACAATGCAGCACCATATGTAAAGGATTAAGATGAATGCTATTCACTAAAAGGTGAGTTGCACGTGAAATGAAGTGAGTTCAGGTGAGATGCACTTTTCATCTCACCAGTTTAGCTATACATTGTGTAGGGACAAATCTGGTGAGCTTCTCCCGCTAAGCAAACTCTCCCAAAACACAAAAAATGTGTCGGCCGATAAAAACCTCGGCCCATCTAGCCTTGTCCCTATACCATGCATGCTTAAACTCATTCACTATATTAACCCACTATATTAACCTCTACCACTACTGCTGAAGGGCTATTCCCTGCATCCACTACTCTCTTAGTAAAGTAATATTTCCTGATACACTATATTTGCATCTGGTGCTGCACCAAAGATTGAGGCCAAGTGAATAATAAATATATATATTTTTTTGTTGTTCTATACATAAGCTTGCAGATCCTTAAGTACAGTGTATACATATGTATTTTTTTTTTTTTTATTACAAAATTATCAAAATTACATTAATTCATTTCATTACAAATTATGACATACTCATGGCTTATGGCGTCTTACCATCCATTTTTAAATACACTGTAACAACAATGCTTAGCCAGCTATTCAGAATCAAGAGAGAAAAATAAACCTTAAAACTCAGCATTAATAGCTGATTTGGAAACATATTCAACTCAGTCTAACTCAGCTATTACATAGTTTCCAACATCGGCCATGTTTCCAGGGACACATATTTCTTCCACATGCTGCAGAAAGAGCATGCAAAGTGCTGCCCGGCAGTATGTAGGATGGATATACACACAGACACAATTCAATTAATTAATCATGGAATGTTCTATGAGATCTCCACCCTGATTAATTAATTGGATTCTGTCTGTGTAGAGAATTGCAGGGAACTGATAAGGGAATTTCAAACTTAAGGCCAAAGGAGCCGAGTTGGAAAACTTCCCTTTTCAATTCCCTGCAATTCTCGCCTTCATGATTAAAGCCTTTAGCATTAATGTGTTAGTTATAGATATTATCACAGGTCACCTGCATTTTAGCATGACTGTGTTTCAACCACAGTTACCTAAAGAAGAGACATTAAAGGGACCAGAGAATTTTTAAAAAAAGATTGAAAATCTACAAAACTTTGTGTTAGTAGAATTTCAAGTAAATACCTAAATTAGGAGAAACAGGTTTTACATGTGTCTCCTGTTTATGACATCACCGGCAGCTAGGGTTGACACCTGGCCGGTATTTTACCGGCAGGCCGGTAAAAGCTTGTTATCAGGCCAATGTTAAGTCTATGGAGACAGTACCCAGGCCGGTATTTTTCAGCTTGATATGCAGTTTGCTTGCAATTCTGCTCACTCATAACGTATACATCGAGCATTACTTGTAAAGCACAATCATTTTTCGTAGTTGTGAACGTGGAGCAGTAACCATAGAAACCCCAGGATGACCCTTGAACCTTACACGTTATCTTTTCAGTAGAAACACAGAAGCCATGATTCCCAGCCACTGTTTTCTCAGTTAAACACTGGCTGTGGATCATGGGAGTTGTATGTCGCACACAGCTGGGCAGCTACCACCAATTTGTCGTAACACTGTTTCTGTTCATTTCAAATTGTGTCAGCGAATAATCCAAAAAGCTGCCTCTATAAAACAATTGTGTAGGCAGATGTTTGCTGCTTATATACATCATCTCCTTCATCCAACAAGATGCTGGTTCCTCCCAGCAGGGAGCTGGTCTCCTACGGAGCAGGCCGTCATGCGAGTGTGTAGTAGACATAGAGACACTTGGTGCCAGTAAAGTTAAGAGTGACCGAGGTAACGCTAAACAATGCTGTACAAGAAGCCTGAGTACCCAAGAGGTGGCATCAGTTTCAATCTACTGACAGACTAAGGACAAATAATGAACAGAGACAGCACTCCGTCCCTGGGACACTACTGATGCCACTGGGGATTGGGAAATGAAATAAAACACACTGGGTCCACTCATCTTAAGCCTTGATTTTACACCCCATAAAGAAAATACAGGACTCCGTGAAAAAACGTGAGAGTTTATTCAGACGCAGGGGACGTTTCAACCCCCGCGGGTTTTCTTCAAGCCTTGAAGAAAACCCGCGAGGGTTGAAACGTCGCCTGCGTCTGAATAAACTCTCAAGTTTTTTCACGGAGTGCCGAGTCCCGTATTTTCTTTATGCTTTGGAAAGACTTGGGTGACGTCTTGATATCTCGGCACCCGTAACCGGTATTGGTGCGGATATTTCTCTATTAACTGTTCATTTTACACCCAACCAGATGTTATAACAGCCTCAGAGCTTGTGTTTAATATTCGGAGAGACCCGACACAAATACAGACTTGACAACTCTCCCGATTTACGCGGAACACTCCTTATTCAGGACCGCAAACTCACTGTCCTGATTTCATTCTTCTTGATAATGTATACTGCACACACATCGAATCTTGCGCAGTAGCGCTGGCAGTTTCAGTGACGGTTCAACCACGCATGCGCGCTAGGACTGACACCCGCCCTCCAAAGATCCAGCCCCCCAGGCATCCCAAATCGCCATGGTAATAAGTTCGGAGGTATGCCAATAGCTCTTTCCCCATATCAAGTTCATGTTCAGGTAAGTTCATGGGTGTTTGAAAGAGGTGTTTATTCCAATATTACATGATTATTATAAATTGTTTACAAAGAGCCAATAAACCATTGTTCATTAAGAAGGGGGAAAAAGCACAGATAGAAACACCTTGGGATCTATTCACTGAGAAGTGAACTGAAAAATATAAGAGCTGGAAAATTTTCCTCAATTTCGTTACTAAACTTTCCTCAGCAACTTTTAGTCAGGAATCTACTTCTGTCTAAATTGAAAGGGATTTTAAACAGTGGTCCCAGGAGGCGCCGTTCAGATGCAATTTAAGATTATACAGAAGCCTGGGTTAGACTTCCACCAGCTGGAATTTCAAAGACCAATGTAGCTGAGCTGGAAACATTTCCCACATTCATTCACATTGAATAGACCCTCAAGTCTTGTGGCTTGTCTGGGGTTTGTAGATTTGTGTTCAATAATTGCCTCTGCCACCCCCTTATTTTTAACCCCATCGTGACATTGGGACGTTCTATGCCGTCCTGACTTTAAGTGCCTTAAAGTCGTTAGGACGGCATAGAACATCCTTTGTTAAACAGCTCATCGCGGCTCCCCACGATGAGCTGTTTTCTGATCCCGCTGCAGGCACTTGCAGCGGGATCCCACCTGTCATCCGAGGCCACTTTGAGTGGCCTCAGTCCGACAGGGAAAATGTAGCCGGTGCTCAAAGCACATTTCTTTAAATCGCGCCGTGCTCGAACTTCCGGAGGTCTCGCGATATTTTGAGATATTAAGACTCTGATCGGGTCTCTGCCAGAGTGTTCCTGACTACCGATCACAAGGTGATCGGTGGCCAGGAACAATTTGTGACGTTTTGGTGCTTACGTCGTTTGGGACTCAAGCACCTAGCGTCATGAAGGGGTTAAGTGGAGTGGTTTTCAACGTCACCTTTATCCCCAATATAACTTTGTGGTCCCTTAAAACTAGGAACAGGACTGTCCAGGTAGATGGTTGTCCCGTTGGGAGATCAGATGGGGCATGTAATGGGGTGATGGGATAGCACAAAACCAAGATACACCACTGCCTAGTATCACTCAAAAGAGCAGAGATATAGGTATGTGGTGACCAAGACAAAACTAGTCTCACACAACAGCCAATTACAAGTCCCCTACATTTCTCATTGAAAGCACATCTTCCAAGCATAGCCTGGCTTCCTCTGCAGAAGGAATGTTTGATGCAAGAATATTTCCCCTATTCTCCATGACACAATCGTCATTATTATTTTTAGCATATTAACTAGATCACACCATGAATGTGGATGTTGTCTGGACTGAAAGTAAGATATTTTTTATGTAAAACAAAAATCCAAATCCATTAATATAATACTTATATATCCTTTATCCTAATAATCAGTGTAAAATCGGAAAGGCCTTAGCATTGGCGCTTACAATGCAGTGGTATTTGAAGCATCAGTTGCTAAGCAACCCCTCTGGACCACCGGATACGAGGTATCTATGCTACAGCTGGTGAAATGTCAAGGTCTAATAACAGGTTTTCTAGTAGGAGACCATTAATTAACCTCCTATTTGCACAAAGCACATGTCTATGCCAATATTTTTGCTATTCCCTATGTACTATAAAGGCCATTGTCTGGGGGCTAGAAATCATTTGAACTGTCTGTCAAACACCCTAAGATAGGGCACATGTTTCCCAGGATGCTGTGCACTACAAGTCCCCTTAATATACCCTACCCTTTTAAAATAAATCTCCATCACTATAAACCACCATAGCTCCACCCACTTCCTGTTGTCGTAGGAAGTGAACGGTTGACAATTCCAATGGAGGTCTACAGTAACCTTTTCCAAAAACTACGTGTATGGCTGTCCAGGAACTACAGGCCGATATCCCTTTGCCAATAAAGTAAACACATTTTTTTTTATTTTGGTAATATCACACCTAATAAAGACAATACATGAAAACCAAAATGCACTTACTCCGATATTACTAAAACAAATCCCTCGCCAGAAAATGAAAAGGTGAAAGTAACCCTGCTACAAATTCTCCAGTGCTTCCCAAAATCTTTATTCAATAAAGAGAGAATTACAGGGAATTGAGAGGGGAATTTCAAATTTAAGGCCAAAGTAACCGAGTTGGAAAAATAATCCCATTCAGCTGCATTGGAGAATTTTTCCAACTTGGCTACTTTGGTCTTACATTTGAAATACCCTTGTTAATTCCCTACAATTCCTTCTTTCATGACTAAAGCCCAAAGTTTTGTTGTTTGGACCAGTGGTGTAAATTTGGAATGGTGCCACTGTGACTTGACATTATGTGGTGCCACTGTGACTGGACATTATGTGGTATCACTGTGACTGGACATTATGTGGTGCCACTGTGACTGGGCATTATGTGGTATTGCTGTGACTGGACATTATGTGGTATCACTGTGACTGGACATTATGTGGTGCCACTGTGACTGGACATTATGTGGTATCACTGTGACTGGACATTATGTGGTGCCACTGTGACTGGGCATTATGTGGTATTGCTGTGACTGGACATTATGTGGTATCACTGTGACTGGACATTATGTGGTACCACTGTGACTAGACATTATGTGGTATCACTGTGACTGGGCATTATGTGTAATCACTGTGACTGGACATTATGTGGTACCACTGTGACTGGGCATTATGTGGTGCCATTGTGACTGGACATTATGTGGTAGCACTGTGACTGGGCATTATGTGGTGCCATTGTGACTGGACATTATGTGGTGCCACTCTGACTGGACGTTAAGTGGTGCCATTGTGACTGGGCATTATGTGTTGCCACTCTGACTGGACGTTAAGTGGTGCCATTGTGACTGGGCATTATGTGGTGCCACTCTGACTGGACATTAAGTGGTACCACTGTGACTGGGCATTATGTGGTGCCACTCTGACTGGACATTATGTGGTACCACTCTGACTGGGCATTATGTGGTGCCACTCTGACTGGATATTATGTAATAAGTGCCCATGCGTCTCAAGGGGCCCTATTGACCACCAGAAGTCTCAGGAAATGAATAAAAATAGCTATACCAATGCCACATACAACTCTTCACCTACTGATCCCCTGTAGCAGTGAGGGGGACAGGATGTGATGTCAGATGCTGGTGCTCATGTCAGATGCTGGTGCTCATGTCAGATGCTGGTGCTCTCATTCACTACAAAGTGGAGTCATGCAAAGGATCACTAAATATCCCGTTCACCCAGCCAAGAGGATCTGTGTGGAATGAGAAGGGAGAGAAAACAAACAGGGCGGTCACCCTAACATTCACCCACAGGTCCCTACTATCAGGCTGTGCTACTGACGCCAGTGTGTGAGGTCCCCCGTGGAAGTAGAGCACTTCTGACAGGTATCATAGAGAAGCATTATGCTAAAGATAACAATGCATCACTATAGTGTCTTCAGTCAGTAGCTAAGTTATCAGGGTCAGAAATACATCCAGCCCTTCACACTGTAGGAAGTAGACGCATAGAAGAGGGCAGAACTGCTCCTCGCCAGCAATGAGCAAGTAAGTGCACATAAAGTAACTGTGTTTATTTAATAACGGAACAAATTGTCATTACCTCTGCACTGACGCATAAACAGAACTTTGTTCTGCAATCTGCTATTGCATTCATGGAGATCAGTACATTATTTAGATGCTGTTCCAAGAGAATTATCGGTTGAGAGCTTTTCAAGTGCTACGGCAAGCCCCTTTAAATATAATGGTGTTTATGATGCAGTAAGTGCAAGAAATGGGTGCAACGGGTAAACGGGTGCAATAAAATCATTATTGCACCTGTTACACAAAACCTATAGCATGCAAATGCACGTGTAGTAATGCGCAGAGGCGATTCCGTGAGGGGTGTTAAAACTTCACGGGCCACAAATATACCATTTTTGCCCAATAACAACTCAATGAAATACAGCTGAACTGTGCAATGGCTGCTTACCCCAGTCTATGTTTGCCCATTAACCCTTTGGGTGTGGTAGTCAACACAAACAGTGCTTCCCTACAGCGCTGGAAGGGTTTACCCCCCAGTAAAATAAATATCACGGGGCAGGGAGCTGCCCAAATGCCCCTGTCCTCCCCGAATAACCAATGGGTCTCTGGCCCCCATCTCAAACGTTCCAGGGCAGTCACCTCTCATATACTGTAACCAGCGGCTGCCCTAAGGGCCCCCATCCGACACCTAATATCCTGAGACCAGGGGCTGCTTGCACAGGCTCCATAGACTGAAAGAAGGAACCCCATTGAGAGAAGTTAAACACATATTTTTATTCAGATTTTAGTTTGTAGGAGGACATTTTCTTCCACCGCTATTCTTTTCCCATCTTTACTGAGCTCCTTCTATTATCTCTTTCTCTGTAAAAGAGTTCCCGGAGTTTAAAAAGGTCCAATTTATTTGGTTAATTTAGTCGATGTTCTCCAGGTATGAATACACAGTGCCAACTATTTTCTCTAACAACTGTTTGGATGTCTGTCCTGCTGTGGATTGACTGCAAAGAGCAGCAAACCATGGCTGATAAGCCCGATGGCTGCCAAAACGTATATCCCCCAAGGCCGATGCTAGTCACAAACCATATGTGAACTTGGAAAGCAGGACGTCTCTCCAGAACAAAGGCATAGAAGCTGAAGATTCATCCTCACCAGTTGCTATTCAGAAACAACAAACAGAGTCTAGTAGCTTCACTGCAGACCAACTGTGGCGGGGCAATTCATTAAGTCAGTTCCAATACTGCTGTCTGGAAGTCACAGGCAATTAATCAAAATGCAAAGAGGTCTAGGAAAACCTGTCTGGATCCAACCTCTATGCTACACAAATACAAGCAAACAGATAATCATAATAATAAGAACAAAGAATTTTAGCAGGAAAGGTATGTTGAGAAAGTCGCTAATTATAAAGTTATTTGTGGGTGATACCATTACTCAATTTAATGGTGCTTATTTTATCTTTAGAAGGATGAAAGGAATCTTGACAGGAATTGAACCTGAAGCACTGATAATTGCAAAATTATACATTTAGCCCACTGAGATAAAAAGAGTATGGATATCTTTTTTTTTTTTTTTAGAAAACAGGACATACAGAGCTGTTAGTAATAGAATACGTATTAATAACAGATCTTCTTGATCCAAGGAGAAATCAGATTGCCTGTTGAAGTCAAGAAGGAATTGCCATGGGGTACCATATTGACAGTTGTAACAATTTTGTTGTTACCTCTTTTTAAGGTTTTTATTTAGGTTAGTAGAGTTAGTAGAGTGCAAGTTTGATCGTGCACTGCCCCATAATGCACTGCTTCATAATAAACTGTCCCACAATGCACTGCCTCATTATGCACTGTCTCACAATAGACTGCCTCACAATGCACTGCCCCACAGTGCACTGCCTCACAATGCACTGCCCCACAATGCACTGCCCCACAATAGACTGCCCCACAATGCACTGCCTCACAATGCACTGCCCCACAATAGACTGCCCCACAATGCACTGACCACAATAGACTGCCTCACAATGCACTGCCCCACAATAGACTGCCCCACAATGCACTGCCCACAATAGACTGCCTCACAATGCACTGCCCCACAATAGACTGCCCCACAATAGACTGCCCCACAATGCACTGCCCCACAATAGACTGTCCCACAATGCACTGCCCCACAATAGACTGCCTCACAATGCACTGCCCCACAATGCACTGTCTCATAATGCACTGTACCACAATGCACTGCCTCACAATACACTCTCCCACAATGCACTGCCTCATAATGCACTGTCCCACAATGCACTGCCTCACAATACACTCTCCCACAATGCACTGCCTCATAAGGCACTGTCCCACAAGGCACTGCCCCACAATAGACTGCCTCACAATACACTGTCCCACAAGGCACTGCCAGCAAGCAATCATGCATTCTGTTTACTGGCCTAAAAATGGTTCTTGCTTTAATGCCAATACGCACAGCTTTTGATATGACTTATACAACGGATGATTAAGAGTCCATTGACTCGAAACACGTAAGGTGTGTTACTCATCCATTTTCCATTCACACTGATGATCATGACAGGAAGCAATACATTTAGTCACTGATCAAACAGAGTGTCAGCTCTTTTTCCTTTTGGATTCAAACTGATTCTGTTTAAGTCTGATGTATCTAGGGTTCGTGATACAGGTCTGCATGTCTGTAAATGAAGGAGGTGGGGGGTAGTTTCTCTGCCAGGGTAGGCAGCACAGACCCTCAACTATCAAGGACCATAGTGATGAAAGGAAGAATTGTCCCTGCTGGGAATCATACCTATAAGCCTAAAGTTTAACCCTTTAAGGACCAGGGATTTTCCTGGGCCAAGGACCAGAGCGTTTTTCAATTTTTAATATGCGGTTTTTGAAACATAATTTTCCTCTCTCTCATTTAACACACCCATACAAGTTATATGTTGTTTTTTAAAGGACAGTTAGAGCTTTCTTTTGATACACTATACATAAAAATGATTTACATTTTAGTATTAAAAATATAAAAGAGGACATTTTTGAGGAAAAAAAAGTTTTTCCCCATTATTTTCCCAATAATAAGCTACACAACTAGTGCAACACTGACCCACTTATCCCCCCTAATTAACTAACTAATAAAAAAGAAAATATTGGTTCCCAAACCCCCCCATAACAAAAAAGGCAGAAAAAAAACTCTGAAGAGTGCGATGTCAGATCCGTAAAAATCATGCAACAGGCATGCAGGGGTTAAATTTTATTAAATAAATATATTAAAATTACCTTTATTTATTATAAAAAAAACTTTATAAATTGTAAAAATAAAAAAAATTGTTAAAAAAAAAACTAAATGAGGGCCGATAATACTAAATGTGTGTGAGCACATTGACTTTGCATCTAATTTGCATGTTATCGCGGTGATCGAGTGATCACCGCGATCACATGCCCGGAAATCCAGCGATCGGGTCCAGGAGCTTTGCCTCGGGTGCGAGGCTTAGTCCTGGACCCGTTGCAGACAGGCTGGCGGTGCCCATGGAGCGCACCGCCGGCTAGACTGCATGACGAGTTAACTCGTCAGAAGGTTGCTAATGCTGCGGCTCTTATGACGAGTTAACTCGTCATAAGGTCGCGAAGGGGTTAAACACGTTCTATGGCTGGCTTCTTAACCAACTAAGCTAACCTGCCTAGGATAAATTTCACTAACATAAATACAGATCTGCTGAATGTTGAGTGATTTTTTTATTTTTGTGGTGGTATTATTATTATATTACATTATCTTAAAGCATAAAACCAACATTTCTATTGGGTTTATAGCATAAAGATAAGAGGCAAGTGACAAAATAATAAGTATATGAATATGCAATCTTATCAAAGAAACCTGTCCTGTCCATCAGTCAGCATAGGATAGATCCAAATGTAGCACAGGTATTACTCAGTCAAACCATATATTGCTTTTTAAGATTTCATGTATTGAAACTGCAGTTCAATCTGAAACCTACATACACAGCTTATTTATGGGTATTTGGAAGAATTGAGGGCGCAGGAGGTCATACAGGGAACATAAAAATAGAAAACACATCTAGTGCAATAAAGTTTAAAACAATAGTGCGTTGAGTGATATTTATGTGGAGCGCACTCACAAACATCTGGAATAAAAGGCCTTTAAGAACCATGAAGTTCCATGAAAAACGTTCTATTTAATCTGCACGGTAGGGATAAAACACAAACAGTCATGGAGCAGTAAAATAATTCAAAAGGGAGCCTGCATGTGAAAGGGTCAACTTACAGACTCCACAGATGAATAGGCCTGTAAATAAAAGTCCACAGGAGGGATACAGCTTCAAATGTGGCATGGGATGACAGTATCAAGAAGGCAACGCGTTTCTGAGCAAACCCGAACCGCACTGTTCAGGTTCGTACCGAACATTACGGTTTTTGGACCCCGGACCCGAACACAGACATTTCACTGTATGTTCGGGTTGAAGTTCGGGGTTCGGTGATTACATTGTATGTAATGCTATGGGCTTTCTGTAAACCAAAATAGAGTCCCCATTCATAAGAATAGGGACTCTATTTCGGTTTATAGAAAGCCAATAGCATTACATGTATTCCATAAACCGAAAGTCTATAAACCGAAAGACATTCGGTTTATAGACTTTCGGTTTATGTAATACATGTAATGCTATTGCTATTCTATAAACCGAAATAGAGTCCCCATTCATACGAATAGGTCAGTTGACCTATTCGTATGAATGGGGACACTCTTACCCACATTTTACTTCATTTTGCAGCCCTCTAACCCTTTCCAGGACTTTTTTAGAGGCATTTTAGTGGCCAAAAGTTCGTGTCCAAATTGACTACAATGGGGTTCGGGGTCAAGTTCGAGCACGGACCCGGACATTTTTTCGAAGTTCGGCTGGACCTGCTGAACCCGAACATCCAGGTGTCCCCTCAACTCTAGTCAAGAGTTGCAGCAGTGAGGGCTTAATTATGGCCTGGATGGGCAGTTTGTGCCATTGTACTACAGATGAAGCGTCGCTGTGTTCCAGACCAATTAATGTATGTGGAACAGGTGGTCCTGTGGGCAGGAGCTTTTTGGTCACATTATGTTCCATCAAGTCGCAACATCTCTGAGGCTTGTTCATTCTCTAACTACTCCTCAACCTATTTCCACTGGAGTCCATTGATGAGTATCAAGTATGGAATTCTGACTGTATATGAATTGCAAAACAACTTTCCTTTGGGAGATGCTTTCACCGCATTGCAGAAAGGGAGACGAATGGTTGACACGGACACAATGGAACAATATAGATAACATCACATAGTAACAAGTAATTGAAGTGGGAAATAAAGCAGGTCTATGCAGTTGGCTGACACTACCACACAATACAGTGAGTTCCCTTGCAACTTTAAGCAACAATGAACTCCAACAAACATTGTTTTTTAATACAAATGACCTATGGACGAAGATCTACTGTTGAAAATCAAAGAACATAGTTTTGTACATTAGAGTTATTTTAGAAATCTCTCTGTTATTCTGCTAGTTAACTCTTTGGCAAATTGGATTTTTTTTAGAAGTCTACAGTTTTGGAGAGAGCTCTGCTCCATTTACAATAACAATGGAAATTAGCTGCAGTATAATTGAGAATGGATCTAGGTTCATAAAGACTGCAGAAGAATAAAGCTTAGTGGAACGTGGGGTTAAGATTTGGTTGAACTTGTGAAACATGCAGCCAGAGGTAATTAAAAAAAAGTAGCAGTACAAAGCGTTTCGCACTATGTGCGGAATCAAAACTGAACGCGTTAATCGTGTTGGGTTGCGTCTTTCTTTCCATGGATTTATATTAAACCTCACTGGATTATTACTGCTACCTTGAGTCTGAAGTATTTGCGTACGTGGATTCTAGCCGTGGCGTATCACCAGCCGGCATTGCAGTGGAGGATATCATGCTGTCATCAGGTTCAAAGGAGAAAACAAACCCGGCACGCCTGAGAGACAAACTCCAAGGGGATGAAGTATGCAGATGGCTCGATTTTCAGTGGAATCAATCGACCTTAGACAAACAGCTAATGTTTCTTTTTTTTCTTTTTTTTTTTCTAATATCCACCATTTGTTTACTGGTTATATTTAAAATGTGATTTAATAAAGCCCCTGATGAAACAAGTTAAACTGAGATACGTGAGAAAAGACACATTTAAAGTCTCTTTTTGAAAATCCTTCTGAATAGTTGACAAGAAAGGTACAGGTTGAGTATTCCTTTTGCGAAAATCTGTTTTTCAAAATGATCCATTATCCAAACTGGGGGGCGGGGGGGGGGGTACATTTTCCTACGAATTTTAAATTCCACACATACCTGTCAGAATACAAGTACACATCAGTTTACTCAGTGTCCAGCCCCATTAAGCTGTGATATAGCCTTTCCATGCATGCAAAAATTACCCCACTCCCACAAAGGGTTTTACAATGGCCTAGGGGTTTGAGCCTTGCCTTTTATTACCATCTGAAAAACAACAAACTTAATAAAAAACCTGTGCAGCTATTCCAAGATGGCCACCAAATTTGTCTTATTTGAAACTATGGTTCTAAGAAGCATTGTTCATAAGTGAAACCAATCTATTTGGTTTCACGGACACTTCAAGACTCAGCTCCGTGCCATGCAGATTGGTGTGCAGCATCATTTTCTGTCTCATTGAAAAATATTTTTAGGGTCCAGTCTCTCTTTAAATCCTATACGCAACCCTCACCAAGCTACATTGCACTGATACTGTGTATGTTTGGAATCTGCAGTTCTGTAGATACACAGTTTAAGCATGGTTGGTTTTTTTTTTCCTTATCTCCCAGCGGCTAATCCTTTTTGAATTGTAGCATACCAAATGTCCCTGTGCTAAAATAGAAGAGTATGTTCATTGCAATATTTAATTTGTTTAATTCTTTGCTTTTTTGGGGTCTGTGTTACAGGCAACTGTGGAAAATCCTGATTACTACAGATTAGTAAAAAAGGGAGAAGATTAATATAGTAAATAAAGTAAAATATCTACTCTTAAAGCTGAAAGATTAATTTCAAGGTTATCCATCATGTAAGTGAATAATATTTTTCCTGTAATGTTTTAAAATTGGTATATAGCATTATAAAAAACACTAATTTGGGATTCATTTTTTGATAACTCAACCTGTCTACTTCTGAAAAACAAAATAGTACAAAGTTGAGTAAGTATGTTGACGCTGTTAACTCTGGCTTTGTTTTGCTTGTTTATCTTATGTTTATATATTTATCATATTTAGTAAAATGTGTTGTGAATAATGACTAGTGCTATATTTGTGTCCACCTGTCAACATAGAACCTTGGCAAAGTGGTAATTTTATTGAACAGGCCACGAGGGAGACATTGAACACCCGGCTGTAGGTAATACTGTGCTATGGTTGGTCATAAAGTACCCTCAGGCATGAACAGATCAAGATGGAAAAACCTAGAGCAGGGTATAGAAGATGGACCTATGTCAGGTCACAGTGAAATTTCCAAAGTAGAGAACAGGAGTAGAAGATGAGCTCGTTCGAGGCAAGAGTGAGTTACAGAAGATGACAAACCAGGTCAAGGATGAGAAGATATGTATCAGGAACAATGCCCATGTCAAGTGAGAGAGAAGAGAAAACTACAAACAAAATTTGCCACAAAGAAATGAAACTATGGTTTGTGCATGTGGATGCTGTATAATAAGTGTCGGTACATTGACATGTCACAGTAGAACCTGGAATTCCATCGGAAATTAATTATATGTGGACATATAGAGGCGACCGTGATACCTGTGGAACAATGAGTTGACTGTCCCAACAAATGGAACTCTCGTTTCTAAACAGGATCTATTAATGGCCACAGGAAATCGATCTACATAGAGACACAACCTTCTGGTTCATTAACACCTTGGGGGGGGGGGGGATTTAGTGCCTTTTTAACAGAAGCATGGTGACTCTCCCCACATCGCTCTTGTTCCATGTATATGAATAGGATCCACACAAAATGGGGACTTTTTGGTGGTACCCTGGCCATCTGGAAAACACCACAGTGTTTCTGTATAAGAAGCACAATTTAAATCCAACCACTATAAAAGAACTGATTTTTTTTTTTAAATGTTATTTAAATCTTTATTATTTTCATAAATATACAAAAAATATCTATCTTCTCTTTAGGTAATTATAACAGTACAAACTGTTTTTAATCCCATGGATCAACATAGACAGTTACAAACAAACTAAGATGTTGGCACGTAAAAGCTGAATTTTTTTACATTTCTACATTGCTTTGATCATATGTATTCAAAACCATTTCATGCTGACATCGAAGAGTAAAGAGTAAAAAATACTTATAGGCAATATACACAGACAAAAACACTTTCTAGGGGGAAGCGTCAAAGTGTGGAGGTGAGTATTTCTAGAGATCTGAAATCGATCAAGAGCAGGGAAGTTCTGAGTATATTTTTTATGGGTACTAATCAATAGAATATCAGTCCAGGGGGCCCATGTCTGTCTAAATCTGACGTTATTACTCAAATTTATGACACTTCCTTTTTTCATATTGTATTGATATGTAATCTGGTTTACTACCTGATCCCAGGAGATAGCTTTTGTTTGATTCCAATTTTTAAAAATGACCATCTTTGTTGCCATAAAAATGTGTTTAATCAGGTATCTTTCATTAAAATATAAATGATTTACCTGGAAGTGAAAGAGGACAAGTTCCATTGACATGTCATTGGGATCCTTAATTATTTTAGATATTTTGTTATTTTGTAGCTTTACACCACAGACTTCTCAGCCTTAGGCAGTCCCACCATATGTGTTTATGATCGCCTATCTCTGAATTGCACCTCCAACATACAGGTGGATTAGTTTTATTCAGTTTATTCATAATTAGGGGAATCAAATGCCACCTATATATAATTTTATAATGCAGCTCAATGATATTCAGATTTTTTATCGCTCTTCTAACATCCTTAATTGAGGTGTACCACTGTTTGTCTGTTATTGACTTTCCCAAGTCTCTTCCCCGGGATGATCAGGCCTTTGTTTTTACATACGTTTCATAAAGGCCTAGCATTTTATAGATTCTAACAGGGACTTTTTTGATACCAATAAACAGATTTCATCCGGGTATAATGTTTATTAAGGTCACATTATATGGGGTTCAAGTTTTCCAGCTTTGATTATTTCGCAAGTTAAATAAATGAACGGAAAAAAAAGACATCATTAAAAGTACATTAAATTTAATCGTGCCAGCAGTGGAGATAGAGGAAATGCAGCTTTTAATGTATAGTGCGTAATTAGAGGATACTTAATTCATTAGTTTGTTATTGGGGAAGAAAATGTGCTCCATCCATAAATGTCATAGCTCAGAAACTAACTAATGGCATTATCAGATGGAGCCTGGATATGTATAGAAGAATTCAAGACTGCACAGATGCAAGCAGTATGTGGGTAAAAACCTTTAAGGATTAACCAGCAATCATGTACATTAAGCTGTGGTTATTACACATTAATGAGGACATCCTTAGAACCATTTATAGTAATATAACCATATTTTATTGTCACCATATAGGACATAAGGACATATTAGAAGAAGTTTTTTGCAAAAAGAACAAGAGAAATAATACTTACAAGTATGCGCTTTCCATGGAATATGTGCAAAAAGTCATTATTTCACACCATAACGCCATAAAATTATCTCTGTAGGACAAAATGTTTATCAAACAAAAACGCCACTTTCTGTTATTGCCCTATAACTTGCACACACACAAAAACTACAGAAAACATGAAACATGCCATATTTCTAAACTCAGGACAAAATGTAGAAACTATTTAGATGGGGTATTTTTTTTACCATTTGTAACTGTGTAAAAGATTTTTCAGGTCAAATTTTGAAAAAAGTGTTTTTTTGGAATTCGTCATATTTTATGATTTTTTTTTTTTTTTTAGTAAATCATATGATGAAACTAATGGTATCTAAATAAAGCCCTTCTAAATGAGAAAGAAGAACTTTACAGCGAAACACAAACACTGCAGAAAAGTTAAAACAGCCCATGTCACCAAGGGTAAGACATGGCCAAAAAGTCATGTCACTAAGGAGTTAAACCTATTTGTAGAGTCCGTCTAGGACTCATTCGGCCAAAGAAAACTACAAGCTAAAAATATAATAGTGGTGGGTGAGGATAAGACTCTGATTAGTATAGTATGGATTAAGGTACCCTTGAATGATATATCTTCCTACATTAAACAACTTGGCCTGTGCAAGCGCACTTTGACAGAGACCAACATGTGCCAATGTCCTTGGCAGACGTTTTGATTGTTAATCAGCTGGTAAATCCTTGTACAAGTGTAAAAGTGTTTTTTAGATTTCTATTTTTCAAAGAATATTGGCCAGTGCAAAGGTACTCTATTAAGTGAGAGGAGGAAGAAAGAGCTTGCATGTCTAATTTCCTATAACAACAGAATCTCTGGTCATCTACAGAAGTTCAACTATGCAGTGACTCAGTGTGCATGTTGAGTAATTGATAATGAAATAAACTTGTTACTTGTTTCATTAATTATGCTGTTTAAACAAACAAGGAACAACAGCTTGATACCAAGTAAAAGTCCCCTATTTATACGTTGAGATGAGCAATACTTTTGCCATGTACCTAAGAAACCAGTTCCCTGAAAAACAATTTGTAGGTATTCCCAAAATCAACTCACTGAAATAATAATCCATAAAATGTTTATGAATTATTTTTTATACAGGGAGCAACAACAATAAGAAGGATGTACTGACATGTGGTTGTTACCAGCATTTGCCATTAGAGAAAGAGTCTTAATTGCAGATGGGGCATTGGGAAACCAAAGCTGTAGGACCCTTCTATAAGAAAGATTGTTAGCTCTTCAGAGCCAACTTTATAGTGTATAATCTTATTGTTTAAAGGGACTGTCTGGTGGCGAAAATGCATCTTCCAAATATTAATGCATATTAATGTGCTTTCAAAGTACTTTAAAATGCATGTTTTATATTTTGCATGGCTTAAAATATAAAATACTTCCAGCATGATGAATTTGTAAAATGACGGCAGTTTGCAAGAAGCCAGGAAGTCATTTCTTTTCATTTTTTTGCTGCAGGAACCAATGAGAATAATGTCATTCAAATGAAAGGAGTTTCCTGTCTCTTGAGTGATGTCATCAGATAATGTGTTGCACTGTTAAGAGATCCTACTGTGTACAAGAACAAGTCTATCACAGTCCACACAATGTATTCAACTCGAAGAGCACAGGAAGTGACTAAATGAAACAAAACTTTATATCCTCAGTGACTATAAAATCAGTGTTGCCTCACCTGCAGTAAACATGCAGAGTAATCACTGGGAGAGGGCTTGAGTCAAATATTAAAAATGTGATTTGTGCAGAATGCCTGCATCAAATCACACGGGGGAGGGAGGGGGAAGCCTGTGCATTATACAAGTAATAATTCATCTTGCACCAAAGTGAGTTTGGGGACAAGACTGTCCCTTTAAGACTACTCTACAGAGCTTAGATAGACTAAAATACTTACCTCACTTTTTTATTTTTTTTTTAAATATCTGCCCTTCACTTGACAGACTGGTTATAAGAAACAAACCTGCCCTGGAAAATGGTCTACTAAGCATATCTGTGTTACACGGGTCAAGCTCTTCTGATTGGCTTTTGTATTTTTTTCACCTTTAAAGCAGCTTCGAAGGGAAGCTTAAAGGTCATTAAGTGGTCAATGTAGCTCTGGGCAGTTCCCTTTTCAAGCTTGTTTCTATTAGAGCAGTTCAGCACTCTTTCAATAAGCTTCATGCTCCACTTTTCTTTAAAAGATGTACAACTCACCAGGGGTAGCCTGTTTCATTACTGGTATCTGTGACAGGACCCTGGGGCAGTATGTTAGCTGAACTACAACATATCATTACAGCAGACATTCTCATACAACAACCTGCCAGCAATATTACATCCCCAGAGCTTCAAGCATCTGCCTCGGGCCACTGTCAGTGGCCAACATCTCATGTGCTGATCCACAAGTAAGGCCTAGCAACATATTAGCTCAAATACAACGAGACATACATGCTAGAGCCCAGTGCATGCAGTACAAAGTTGCAAAGCCACATGCATGCCGACAACATGTACCGGTATTTTAGTGCAGGTCATTCATTTTAAAATGAGATTCAAGAATGAGAAAGGTGTCGATAAAATGTAGACAATGTCTCAGAACTTGAAGGTAATTTATGGGGCAAAGTTCTAAAATCAGCAGGAATATTCCATTGGTTTCCAATGGAATTTTTTAGAAGCACTTTTATAAGCTTGCCCCACAATTGACCTTCATAGATAATCCACAATGTCCAGGGTAATTTCTTACTGGAATCTGGTACCAGTAATATATATCTGACGGGGTTCTAAGACAGGGGAAAACTATGACAGGGTTCTACCGCAGGACAGCTCCTTTTACAGGGTTCAGGACAGCCCCATTTACATGAATCAGGACAGGGCAGGAGCTAGACTATAGCTAGACTTAGGCAGGTACCGGTCTATGGCTAGGCTTGGGCAGTTTATGGACAATAACTAGACTTGGGCAGGTACCGGTCTATGGCTAGACTTATGCAGGTGCCACTCTGAGGCCAGAGAGGGCAGGTGCTGCTCTGTAGCTAGGGAAACAAATCCAGGATACATGAATACAAATAAAGACAGTAAAAAGCATATCTCATAAACAAACAAGCAAAGCAAAAAATGGGTATGGAAATGACTGGATACAGCCTGGATGAACCTGCACATGGGTTGACTCGTGACAATATCTTAATGGTGTCTTCTCCAGAATAAATCATAAATTAAATATGGGATGGACCTTCATTTCTGTTATCAGTAGTAGATATCTCCCTGTTGTCTTCTCCAAATGAAACCATAGATGAATGCTGTAGGACATTTGATGGGATGGACCTTTGATTATTAAGCATAATGGAATAATGCAATGTACTAAAAGTCATAGAGTTTTAACCTAGACTGGCCATTTGTAAGCCAAACCCAAACTGAACGTCTTCTCTTTGACAACTCCTTCATCTTCAAACAAGGAATGCCATCAACTGATAACTTTTCAAAGTTCCGTGGCCTGTCCGGGGGGTTTCTACACAATATACCTTCATAGTCTTCTTGCTGATGTGTCTTACTGTGGAGATATAAACCAGTAAATGTTCAGGTGATGAGATCTTGCAGAGGGGAACCATTAAGACATAATCTTGTCACTCTCAATGGGTCTATGCACTAAAATTCGAGAATAGCTTGAGGAGGTCGACTTTTAATCTGAGAAATTCGGAACCCGAGTTTAAATCTTCCTCACTGAAAGTAATGGGAGGCGAAATGATCAAAGCTATTTTTGCGGGCCAAATTTTATTATCTTCGATCATTTCGCTTACCATTACTTTCAACGGGGAAGATTCAAAGTTTTTTTTTCTCAGTCAGTTTGTCTCAAAATGAAAGTTGACTTCCAAAGTCAACCTCCTCGAGCTAATTTCGAATTTTTTTGAATAGGCCCAATAGTCTTGGCATACTGCTATGGCATTCATAGCCAACACAATTAATAAGAAAAGTGTATTGGTGAAGAGAGGTGATGTAAAAATGTATATATTAAATTAGTAGCATCAGAAAGATTCTAGGTTCAGTGGACAGATAAACAGACAGACAACTAGGTAGACAAGACTAACAACACAGGCCCCTTGCTATGACATCTCGTCTTGTAGTAGGCTCAGTGCAGGTTATAGCTTTAAGCGTTTCTTAGGAAAGGAATGCTTCACTGTAAACTGCATGTTATTAGACAGAATAGGATAATACTCAGAGAGGGACAAGAACTGAGAGAGGGACAAGAACTGATAGCGGGACAGGGACTGAGAGAGCGGCAAGGACTGAGAGAGGGACATGGACTGAGAGAGGGACATGGACTGAGAGAGGGGCAAGGACTGAAAGAGGGACATGGACTGAGAGAGGGACATGGACTGAGAGAGGGGCAAGGACTGAAAGAGGAACATGGACTGAGAGAGGGACATGGACTGAGAGAGGGGCAAGGACTGATAGAGGGGCAAGGACTGAGAGAGGGACATGGACTGAGAGAGGGACAAGGACTGAGAAGTGAACAAGAGCTGAGAGGTGACTGCTCTGTAGCCAAACTGACAGGTGACTGGACAGGGCCCAGACTGGAAGCTTTTGGATAGGGCATAGGCTTGAAGTCCTCAGACAGGGCATATTCTGGAAGCCCTAGGAACAGGGCACAGTTGGAAGCTCTTGAACAGGGTACAGGCTGAAAGTGCTTGGACAGTGCACAAGCTGAAAGTTCTTGGACATAGCTCCAACATGGCTACAGGCTGGTAGCTATGTTGGAGCAGGATAGAAACAACAGGAGACCCTGAAACCTTTCCCAAGGTTCTTGAGCCCCCAGGTTAGATGTCTTGCTAGGTGAAAATGGAAGTAACTGCAACAGGGAATCAGACATCAAAGTAACAACCTTGAGGTTTAAACCCAAATAATGCAAAGTCACTAGTATTGTATGAATGAGTATGATCAAGAAACAGACAGGCAGACAGACAGACAGACAGACAGACAGACAGACAGACAGACAGACAGACAGACAGATAGATAGATAGATAGATAGATAGATAGATAGATAGATAGATAAATAGACAGTTTGATGTGTGTGTATTTATAAAATTATTGGAATGGAAAAACTCTTTTAATAGGGTCAATGACTTTCCTAGGCTTCTCTGTGAAACCATTTAGGTGAATGCATGCGTGTAGTCAGCTAAATCTGAAGATGTTCGTCTTAGATGAAATATCAGAACGGACGCTTTTTACTGCTTGAGGGTCCATGGCATTGCCATTTATATGGTATTTAAAGGTTAATGAAAACAATCTGTTTCAGTGCGATGTTTCCGATTAACTAGTAAAGTTCACAATGGTTCCGGTTCCAGGCGCCATGCGCTCAACCTTCCGTTTTGATGTCTAAGGTGGATGAATACGAAATGTAAACTAGTCTTGACATGATAAGAGGCTTTATTCGCTAAGCAGGGAATTCTTATAGACAAAAAATCCAAAAGGACTCTTAAAAGTCTGTCACTTGTCCAATTCCGTTTGTATGATACCACAATAAATTATGTTGTCTCTTGCACACCGTTGGCGGGTGGAGTTGTCAAGCATCGAGAGGTTCAGGAACCAGGTGAAGCTCTCCAGTTACAGCCCTACTTGAACGATCCCGGGTTATCCTCTGCCTCCCCCCACCCCACCTCCAGGGATTATCTTTGTGGTAATTCTAATAAACTGACACCCGAGCTTTAACATTTAGACTAAGTACAAATTTAAAAAAATAGTTGGTTTGGAGACGTTTTAAAACATGGCTGTCATATTTTGGACTTCCTGTATTTAATCTAGTTGATTTCCTTGATTGACCACTGTTTCCAAACATATTTACAGCTTGGCATTGACTTCCTTTTTGTATGTCTTGACCTCAGACTGAATTTCTAAGCCTTTTCTTTTTACTCTGAATTAAGGGTTTCCCCTTGTCCCATCCCCTTTTCTCCTTCAAAAAAATAGGATGCAAATCTGTGAAATTGGTCGTGTCTGGATAATAGAGGGGTTAATTCTCTGAAACTGCTCATGTCTGGTAATAGAAGTGTTAATTTGCCTAACTGCTCATGTTTGGTAATGAAGGGGTTAATTCTCTAAAACTGCTTATGTCTGGTAATAGAGAGGTTCTTTCTCTGAAATGACTTGTGTGTGGTAATAGAGGGGTTAAATCTCTTAAACTACTCATATCTGGTATTGACTGCATGTATGGTGTAATATAAATATAATATTAAATATACATGGTTCCCCAGGCTTCATAATAATTTACTTAATATAAACTGTATGTGATGCGTATGTGAATCCGTGTGTATATGTGATATAATAATAATAATAAAATGTGATCACCCTAGCTGCCTGACACTTCCACCTGGAGGTCACGTGACTCTGGTGATCCAACTCAGAATACCTGATGAAAGCTGTTTGAGGACAGAGATGGCACTGGAATGCTGTTTGGAGACACATATGGCACTGGCAAGCTGTTTTGGGAAAACTATGGCACAGGCAAACAGAGATGGCACTGTTTTTACATTTAAAAAATAGGGGGTGCCAAACATAGGCTTGCCTACTGTGTGTAGATTTTTATTTAATAATGCCTCTACTAACCGATGATTTTCTTTGAGAAACAAGAGGAAAGGAACACATTCAGCAACAAATGTGATTTGCATAAATCTAGAATTGCGCGGAAATAATTCCATTGAGTTGTCAAGCTTTATTTGAACGCAAACTAAAACAAATGTGATTAATTCCAGTCAGTACACATCGAATGTAAGAGGGAGAGTACTCTTAGCAATTAAACAAACGCTTTGCTATTCACAAACGATTCCTGATTCACTGTTAACACAAATAGATGGACGCACAGCGCATTTGGTTCCTGGACTAAAATTGGTTGCATCCAATTTGAAGGGCATTTTTATAGCTGTTATGGTTATAAGAACCGTCACAAATTGTGTTTCCATGGCAACAGGATGTGGCCTAAAGCCTGCCTCAGACACAGCAATATCAGAGCACAACCAAAAATCACACATTTTTCTTACAGCTATTTTAAAAGCCCTTATTTTGGAGATTTTAGTCACACCATATGGCCATATCATGATTAGCCCACCACTGCATCAAAATACTCCAATGTTGGTGTGGCCTAACTCACTATTTTACTCACATGGACCTCGGTCTCCCATTATTTGACTTGGACTCTATATAATTTAAATAATTTCACTGGACGCTACACCCAGGAGCTTGGTCAGGCTTCAAATATTCATAAAGAAATGAGGGAATGCGAAGCACAACCCTAAACCAGCATTTGTAATACAGTGTGCCACCCAAGTCACATCAGCAGCACACTTCAAATGCCCTGGCCCCACATAATGTACAAAAAAAAAATGCCCCCTTAGCCCCCCCTGAGGCTGGAAACATGCTCATAATCCCATAAAATAAAAATATATGGCCCCCTCAGTGGAGGACGAATGCAGAACGAACTCTCGGCCCAGCAGGGCGGGGAGTTCAAATTGTTCATCCGAATTGTTCATCCAATCAAATTGTTCATCCAATCAGATTGTTCATCCAATCAAATTGTTCATTCAATCAGATTGTTCAATTGTCATCCAATCAGGTTCCTCCTTTTTGCAATGTGAGGTACCCGCCCTTCCGGGCTGAAATTTCATTCAGCATTCGTCCTCCATTGAGGGGGCAATATATTTTGAGGGGGCATGTTGCCAGTCCCAGCCCCAGGGGGCCATTATTGATTTTTAATATTTTACGGGCCCAGTGGCATTCCGCTGTACTAAGGCGCGCCATTTATGTTATTTTTAATGGGGCCAGGGGTATAGTTCTGTAGGGTCCGTGACCCCTGTCATGAAGCAAATAACTTGTGCCCAAAACCTATTAACTAGGACTGAGCACAATGTTTAAATAGACATACAGAAACTTAAGGCCAAAGTAGCCGAGCTGGAAGTATTCTCATGTCAGTGAACGAGAGAATCGTTCCATCGACTGTTTTGGCGTTGCATTTAACATTCTCCTCTCAGTTCCCTGCGATTCTCTCGTTCAGCAATAAAGCCCTAAAAACATTGGCGCATGTTTTGTACTTTAGTCAAACAAACTAATTTGCTGAAACTTAAGATATTATTTATTCCTATTTCTATTGAAGAGTAGGTATTCTTTGATAAGAATTCTGGATTATTTCTAGAGATAAATACTGATGTTGCTTGGCAGGGAACATCAAATTCCAGCATCAAATGAATCGCAGTTACGTAGATATTCCTGCCTAGGGACGATGGGAGTAGTAGTGCAAAATATATGGGGTGCCAAACGTTGTGTCCTTCGACCATTCATCTCCTTTCTCTCTGTGTCAAGAGAGCTTTGTTATATGCCTTCAAAACCGTAGTCTTGGGAGAAAGGACCAGGCTTAAATATTGTTTTTTTGTTTTTTTTTAAAGAGGCTTGTCCCTTTAATTCAGCAGTATTATATATTTTAATACGTCCATTATCCTAGCCGCAAACACAGGCACCCACTCACACATTCCCTTATCTCGCTGCAAGCACCTGCCTCCGAAAGATGCTTTAAACTTGCAAATCCACAGCTCAAACAGGGCAAATATTCTTACTTCAATCAAGATGCCCAAGAAAAGGCAATGTATAGGATAAATTTGGTCTGTGGATTAAACATTTCATATCTTTAAAGAGCAAGCTCGTGTCTGTGTGTGTGTGTGTGTGGATTAGTATTGGACAGGGTAGGTCTCAGTAATTATTCCGAGGCAGCATATTTATTGAACAAACGTGAAGGATTTAATGCAGGATAAAAGTTAAACATCTATCAGGCATAAAAATAAAAATGAATTTAATTTTTTTTTTTTTTTTTAATTCATTACTATGGAACACATGTAGAGCTGACTGTAAACTGAAACTGCAAACGCTGCTTGTGGGGGTAAGTCTGTGGCTGCTATCATCGGCAGTTTTTTTAAAAGGCAATTTATTACAGAATCATGGCGGTTGGGATAAAACAGGCATGAATCCATTAGGCTTCTATGTAAATCCCAGAGTGGGAGAGAAATGTGTTGTTTGCATTGTACTGAGTGGGTTACATTTGCGAACAGCTGCCCTTTCTGATAAGCTTTGTCAAGTTAAGAGACCCAAAGAGACACATGTAGACTGTCTAATAATAATTACCACCGGCTTTAGGAATTGCTGGGCTAATACCTCTAGAGACAAAAAAAAAACATCCCCACTGAGAACAGAGAGTGCTAAAATAGCCTGCCCAGAGGATGGAGCCGACTCCAAAGGGGTATCACCATTTTTGCTCACTTGCACCGTTACAGAGGAGACCTCTCCATTAGCATATCAGACTGGTCCCACCCATAGGGCTTGCTATTTTAGCATTGTCTGTTTTCTGTGAGATGTGGCTCCCATTTCCTTTTTTTGCATAATACTTTTTCTACATCCCTTGGACAGTCATCCCACTTAGGCATGTATCAGTTGACCCTTAACTGGTTGCATCCATCCTGTTCCATGAGCTCTCTTCAGTATATTTTCCATTAATCACCCTTGGCCCCACTCCATACAGCCTAATAACCCAATGTCCCCTCTTTCATGTGTCCCCAGTCCTCCAATCCCCGTTTCATCAACTAAGCCCGCTTCTGGGACAGGCAACATGTCGATACAAGGTCACTTGGTCCCTGGAAAGGTCAGTGAAGATCCAAAGAAGACCATTAAATTGTCCATCACATAATCCAGTGAATGAACACTAATAATAATTTTGGTGCCTAGCATTGTCCCTCTTTATTAGTTACTACGCAGTCCATTTTTCTCCTGCGGACCCCCTCCTACTAAATTACACTCCATCCTACTATATCAAATGCCCCATCTACATTCAAGACTCTGGAGCCCACTTCATCCCCATCAGAGGCATCTATTTCCCCAGCAGACCATGGTATACTGCAGAGAATGCCAGAGATGCTCTGACCTGCCATAAGCTTTCATTTGCCACATTTTATCAAGCAATAATCCACAAATAAATAAGAATATCATGATTTCAGTTTAGAACTCACACAGGAAAGAGGATGTTGCTAAAATCATTTCTGTCTCAAGCAGAAAAAAAAATAATTTGAATTCGTACTAAATAGTTTGACATCTCTCTAGCTCAGGCGGTCCTAATGTTTTTTGAGTTCATGCCCCCTTCCAATTTTCATCAAAGTCTCACATCCCCCACTTCCATGTTTCTAGCCTTACTGGCTCTTAATCATCGGCAGGGGTAGGCACCACAATTGTTTATGGTGGACATTTTCGATGAACAATTTAATGATGCTTTATGGACCTTCACAGATCTTGCCCCAGACACGCTGCCTACCCCTTGTATTTGGCGACTTAGTACTTTGATAAAAAGCCTTCTTCATTCCTGCTAGGCTTTTCTGTTGACAATATAAAAAGCATGGATTTTTCATATCAGATATAAAGAGTAGACTGTAATTATGACTTTTACCGAAATGTTCTGAGCCCAAGGCAGATCCTCAGGGTAAGCCTTGCTAGTTCCAAATTTAACCCAGGGCAGTTAGCAAATCATTAAGTTCTTACTGAAACTGTTGCCTTGGATTCTACACCATCCATCAGAGCACAAACATTCCAAATTTACTTTTTCCGAGATTTTACCAATAAAAAGAAAAATGGCCGTCCCCATCGCCACAAATCTATTCTGCCTGTTACTCCCTGTTGGAGTTTATTGTTATGCACATGGTCTGAATATCAAATCCGTTAGAGCAAACGAAAAAAACTTATTTCTTCAAGTCAAAGGAATCTGTCTGTAAAAAAAAAATAAAAAAAAACTATAATATAATCACAATCTTTTATAATGTAAAATGCTTCATGAAGGAACTGACTTGAATCAATTTTTTTTAAACATCCCCTAAGAGCAGTTAAACACTTGAGATGACAGAAAAGGCGGAAAGGGAGATATTTGTCAGGAATTTTAGAAACAGGAACAATCAAGAGATATGGAGGCTTTGTTTTATTCCATATGATATCCAACATATTTTACTACATTTCTATTGGTTGGAAAGCAAATGAGTCTGCCAATGTGCCAAATGGGCATTAGCGTACATACAACACCCACATCTATACATATTGTAAACATGTACTAAATGTATTCTCTATATTATAAGGTGTCAGTGCTACTCTCCTTGGTCATAGAAAAATAAAACATCATTAACTCACAGTAAAGTCCAGTAAATATCGACCATGAAGAATGCTGGTTCCTGCCCTTATCTAATATTCTTGTGGAACCTATAAAAATGTATCACTGTCCGTGGCAAGGTTTGTGAAGGTCCACAGAACATCATTAAGTTATCAGTCACGGATTGAATGTTGGTGTCTAAATCAAAAAATGGCTTGGTTCTTCAAACATAAACATCTTTCTAGAGTAAAGGATTTCTCAACATAAATAAAATAGCATACACTGTGGCCACTGAGGACCAAGAAGTGCCAGTCCTCTAGTGTCTCAGAGTAGATGTGCAAAAACATTTATGTTAATAGGAAAGTGCTCATCACCATACACAATAACTCTTTTGTGTCCGTTGAACATTCTATGAAGTCCTAAAATACTGGGCTTACTTGCCCGTAAGAAGGCATCGAATGTCCTTCACAGTGGGATCCTACCTTTCCGATGAGGCCACTTTTAGTGCCCCAGTCTGACAGGCTAGGTGTAACCAATGCTCAAAGTGAGAGTTCTCAGGCTCAGACACGTCTCTGCAACATCACAAGTGGCATTGTGAAGTCTCAAGATATTTCGGCAGTGATCCACAGGGTATGTAAAGACCCTGATCGGGTCGGTGCCTCGGTGTCTCTGGTTCGCGACCACTCTGTGATCAGGGCTAGGAACACAAAGTTGCCGTTTTAGACACTAAGGATCAAAGTTCCATTGGGCATGAAGGGGATGAAAAAACAATAAACTTATCTTAAAGTCTGGTGCCGAAAACGCATCTTCCAAATATTAACCCACATTCATGGCCATACTTACTGGACAAGTGGGGAACAGTGATGAATGTACAGTGTGTGGGTAACCAGTACCCAGCAACTTTAAGACAAGAAATGCAAGAGCAGAAGCCAAGGTTTTTCATGGGATATGTCGCGGAGAGGGAATATCAGGCTTATTATACACAATATCATCATCAAATGCCCATAAAAAAAACTTGCCAATTTACAACCCAAACCCAAGACAGCTGCCATAGCAGAGGGTATGGTTACTCATAATCCTCATTGAGTCCATTAGGCTGTAGACAGTCCAGTCTACAAAAAAAAGTATGATGTGTTGATGTATGTTCTGCAATATGTTATATGTAGTAATGTGCACAGTAACAGACACTCACCAAACAATACTCACAGATACACTCTTCAACACTCAACAGTTTCTCCGCTGACGCTCCTCTATCTTTCCATAACAATACCTTCCTTCTCCGGCGGGGTGCCTTGGTAAAGTTCCTATCACAGGCAAAGTGTAACTAATTTCCTGGGCTTTTATAGTGCATTGTTTTGTGTGTTGGTGGCATCTCTGTGACTCCTGATTGGCAAAGAGCTATGCGGAGCCAGTTATTGGCTTGGATTTGTTGGGTTTCCGTTTGCTGAACTTTTTCACTTCCGCTATCAGGGAAGTGCCCATTCTTCTCCAGGCATGGGTACATGATAAACGGCGCCGTTCCTTTTTATGGCTCACTTTTTTTAGCGATACCCGTTGCCACTGAGTTGCACACTATTCCAAATTGAATAGCATGTGGTAGGCTAAAAGCCACGGATGAGGGGATTAATGGGGGTTCTGTATCAGTGGGGTTGATTGGCTCTGTATGTGCCTGTGTGTGGGCAGCAATGTATCGTACTTTCCATATTCCTTTATTAATACATCTAAACATGTGGATGTTATTGAATTTAAAGTATTTATCTGCTGAGATTTTTTGCTGCTGCATAATATTATGGGGTATATTCACTAAAATTAAAATTGTCCTCCCATACTTGACCACCTTAAGTTTATCCCTAGAAACGTCCTGGCCTCGACTTGAGTCCCCTCACCAAGGTTCAACTTGACCTCACAACTATATGATGCATAAAAAAATATGTATTCATTCAAAACTAAAGCCGTTCATTTGGGAGGTGAACTTACAAGGTCGAGTTGGACTTAGTCCCAAAAACATTCAACTCACCTCCTCCGAGGGTAGTAAGAGCAATTATGTTCGAAAGGGAGGACATGGCATTTTTGAGGCGAATTCCATCTCGACTTTCCAGCTAAGCTTCCCTAGTCACCGTCTTCTATCCCCACCACCTCCCAGTTTGAGCCATTATACTTCCTCACTCTATACCTTCGATTTCTAAAACTCCACCTCCTCACCACAACTCATCCTCCCTCCATCTTGACTCCTCACATCTCAAACTCAGAAAAATTAAAATTTTCAAGGTCAACGATGAAGGTAACGATGTAGGGGGTAGAGCGTAGTCGAGAGATGGGTGTCAAGATAAGCCCTTATTTCTATTACTAAACTTGAATCAGCGAACAGAAATGCGTTGTGTGTGTGTGTGTGTGTGTTTTTCATGTGTGTGGTTATCTGCATTTCTGTTCCTGTGTACCCAGCAGGATAGGAGTAATTATAGATAACCAATCAAGCCTGCCATGTTATTAAAGTCAACCCAGCAGTGTGGATATTGTTCTAGATTTGTGTGGGAGTTGTTTTCCTGCATTGCTTCTATTGTGTGTCTCACTGGTTCAGATGTTTTCACATTTGTTCCAGAAGAAGGTGACATTTTTTCAAGGAAAGGTCAGAGAAGGATGGTGGCAGGGAGAGCCTTGTACTTTAATAAAATACCATGATCTTCATCCTGGGGGAGAGATGTATACATCTAACAAAAACTTGAATTCAAATGAAAATATGTTAAAAGAGCAACCCAGCCAAACAGATATTTACTAACTAATGCATGTTAAACATGGGGTTTTAAAATTTAAAAAATGAGATACGTGTAAAATTTCTGTTGTGTTTGTTTTTGCAATACTTACTTTTGAAAACATACCTTTGCAGTTTCTTTTAGAGATCTTCTAATGTTTCTGGAAAGGGCTGACCCTAGCATCTCTTATGAGCCAGAGATCACCCATAAAGATGCATGGATATTTTTATTACTACGATCACTAGAAACACTTTGTTGGTGTATTGCCTACAGGCTAAGACCCTAGACTTATGGGTCTAAATGTCAGGCTTTCCACTATGCTGAATGAAAGATTTTTGTAATATTTAAACACATTGAGTGCCAAGTCTTCTATTCTTTTTAAGAAAGGGGGCTCTCCACTAAAATAGGAGTTTGCAGGTGAAGATTTCATCTCACAAATTTAGCTATACATTGTGCATGGGGGAAAAAAACAAGTGAGTTTCTTAGATGGGTGATAAATTGGTGTAATAGAATGTTCAGCTCACCTCAACCAACGTTTGTGTGAATAGCCACCAAGGGAATCTATTCACAAAAGTGAGCGACAGATGGGTTGAAGTTTTTTTTTTGTTTTTTGTTTTTTAAAAGCTTGGAGGCTATTCACTAACAATTGAGTTGAGTTGAGATGAACATTTACCAATTTAGCTATACATTAAGCTCCTGCTAAGCAAACTCACCAGGTTTGTATCCTCACAATGTGTAGCTAAATTGGTGGGAGGAAATGTTTTACTGAACTCCCCTCTTCTCACTTTCAACTCACCTGTTTAGAGATCCTAGCCAGATTCGTCCCAGCACAATATTCAGTAAAAGTTGAGGTGAGATGGACATTTCACCTCACTAATTTAGCTATTTATTGTCCAGGGACAAATCCGACGAGTTTGCTTAGTGGGGGGGGGGGGAAACTCAGCAGCTTTCCTCCCTGCGCAATGTATAGTTAAATTGGTGAGATTAAAAGTTACAGGGGAGAATATTTGATGATAAGGACAGAAATGATCGTGCAGACCAGAGTAATTCAGACCTAAAGAGCCTTAGAGCAGTAATTGCTGCAAAGTGTACTTATTCCAAGTATTTACTTCAGAAACGGAATAGTTATGCAACAAATAAATTATATTTTGTAAATATTCTCTGCAAGATATGCTGACATTTAATCTCCTCTTCATGTAATCATGTTCAGTTTAACCACTACAGCTTTGAATAAAGAGACATATTTAAACAACAAACTGCATTCATTATGGTATTTCAACAGAATGTGACGATTTTACAGCCATTAAAGTGATATTTCAGTATAGCAATATATACACTGTTGGGGGGTGGTCGATTTATTAAAGCATAAACTGTCATGGGCCCCCAAAGAAATGACGGGTTTAGTTTCCCCCCTTCTTCCACCTTGTTACTTACAGTGGAAAATGTTGTAGCTTCAACTGTGTTCTTTCTGTTATCAAACTGGCTTCGCGCCCAGCTTCGCAAGTAAAATGTTTTGACTATAGACGCCATTTTGTCCTGCTAGGCCAAGACATGTGCCTCATTATCTTGTCGTGGCCTTGACTGTTTGCCAAGGAATCAAGACCAAAGGTTAATTAATATTTTCTTGATTGACCGAGATTTACCCCAAAGTAAACCATAGTTACCTGTTTTAATGTATAATATGGTATTTTTCCTGCCCATAAATAAGGTTAATCTAAAATCTATATAACCACCAATTATTAGTTAGCGGACACAGAATTAGATTATGTTAATGCAACAGCATTAACACAAGAATGAGAGATTAACCTGTAAACAACCAGGAGGGTATGTGATATTATTTTACTTATTGCAAGCATATACATTTAACTTTATTTACTCTGCTTTTATTGGATTATTAAGTTGTTTTTTATATTGTCTATATTTATTTGTATTCAATAAAATATTTTAAAAGACAAAAGGATATTTCTTCCAACTCCAAATTATTTATAAATATAAATAGAGAAACCTGCCGATCTATATACAATTATTGTTAAAATATATTTGTATGTTTATCCCTGCTAAATTCTAAGAAATCAAGACATTATAGAATAATAGGGTACCACAGAGAATACAGAACTGTGGTAAACCTCAATAATTCTGTATTATGGACAGTGTTCAATAAAAAGATTACTAGTTTAAGAATAAAAGAAACAGATCTGACTTTTCATTTTCATCTCTTAAAAGATGGCAAACTCATGGAGGGAATGATCAAATTTAGAATTAAACTGGTCTCTGCCATGCTCAACAGGACAATTTCATCCAATATGGATTCTCCTGCAATATAAGCAATAGCAAATGTAGACAAAAGGGGACTAGAGCAAGAATACAAGAAATAGTTTTTTAAGGATTTACTGCATACATTTGTATACTTTTTTTTTTTCTTTTTTCAATTGTGCAGGTAAGACACTACCAGATGCATCAAACTCCAATGCCAGGTTTCCAATGCCTTTTGAACTTCTGAAAAATACTGTATACAAATTCTACACCCTATTGGGCATACATTACAAACCTTAGCATGCTCTGTACAAAAGGAATACCCTGAAATGTATGATCATTATCCTCTAATATAATGCTCCAGAGGGTGACCATCATGGTTTCTTCATTGCACAATAGGTAGCGCTGTCACTGGCGAAGTCGACCCATTCATTTTCACTGCTGTATAACCACGTCCTACTGGGCAGTATTGACATTAGCACATCTTTGAAGTGTACAGTCTCCATGACAGTCCATCGATTCTAATAGCCATCTCAGCACAGTCTCTTACAAACCATGCTGAGGAATGCCTTCATCTCTCAGCCTGACCTTAGCACTGCTGCTGAAGAAGTGAGGACCATTCATTTGTAAAGTGCACCGCTAACTGGCTTCACGGAAGGTAAAGTCCACTCACCGTACCCATACTTTGATCTTTTAATTTGCCCTTTTTAATTTGACACTAACACATTTGTTTCCAATCACCACATGTCCATTGGGTTTTTTTGATCTGATTATATTTTTAGGTTGGTAAAGGTCCTGTGATGACACCTAGTGGCCACAGAATTTTTTTTTTAAAAATAGGCTTTTCACCTCTCCCACAAAATTATTGCAGTGGGCCTCAAAACAATATTACAACATTGGATTGATCCCACAGAAACATAGAATGTGTCGGCAGATAAGAACCATTCGGTCCATCTAGTCTGCCCACAGGACCACCTATGCCCACTTTCAAATCTAAGCTTATTTTTTTTTATCCGTTCCCGAATGCTGGCTTTCCATCCAATGCACTAAATTAGAAAGCACAGGCAAATTCAGTAAGACCTGTGACCCCTAAATGAATTGATTAATCATCGAAACCAGACTTCAGGTAAAACTGGCATTTCAACATTCTTCTTGGTACATGACACAATCCAGTAGGAATGATGACCCAACTCCCCCTCCAAGTCACATCACCTCGATACCCGACACTCCCAGTGATTCACCGATACCCGACACTCCCAGTGATTCACGATACCCGACACTCCCAGTGATTCACCGATTCCCGACACTCTCAGTGATTCACCGATTCCCGACACTCCCAGTGATTCACCGATACCCGACACTCCCAGTGATTCACCGACTCCCGACACTCCCAGTGATTCACCGACACCCGACACTCCCAGTGATTCACCGACACCCGACACTCCCAGTGATTCACCGACACCCGACACTCCCAGTGATTCACCGACTCCCGACACTCCCAGTGATTCACCGATTCCCGACACTCCCAGTGATTCACCGACTCCCGACACTATAGTGATTCACCGATTCCCGACACTCCCAGTGATTCACCGACACTCCCAGTGATTCACCGACACCCGACACTCCCAGTGATTCACCAACTCCCGACACTCCCAGTGATTCACCGATACCCGACACTCCCAGTGATTCACCGACTCCCGACACTCCCAGTGATTCACCGACTCCCGACACTCCCAGTGATTCACCGACTCCCGACACTCCCAGTGATTCACCGACTCCCGACACTCCCAGTGATTCACCGATACCCGACACTCCCAGTGATTCGACTAATTATTTTTCAAGTGGATCTCTTGTGCCTTTCCCCATAGATACCCTTTTGACACCCGACTCTCGACTGATAGTATTGTTTCCGGCGCGTATGATGTGGATGACTTATTTATGGTAATACAATATTAAAAAAAATAAGAAAAAATACCCTCTTAATGTCTCCTGCTTATGACATCACCTGTGGCTACAAATGCAAACCAACTAAATGTCAAAGGGAAAGGTGTAATTTATTATTATTTTGCTGCTGGAAAGGGAACCTATATTTTAACAATGAAAAAAAATACGGTCTGTCTATTTAAAGTAATAAAAAAATTGTAGGTCCAACAGAAAGAATGGGTGAGGAATGATGCCAGTCAGCATCCTATCAAGCCACAAGATGATGTCATAAGCTGGAGACACCAGAGACACATTTAAACCATATAACGCTCCTATTTTACGTATTTGCTGCAATTCTACTAACACAATGTATAGATCATTTTTCATGATTTTTTACATTCTACATTCATAGTGTGAGCAATGGTTAGGTTGTCCCTTTAAGCCCAATATTGAGGAATAATTACAACCTTTATGCATGCGTGTCTCTTACTTTAGATGGACAGCGTTTATTTAAATATTTCACAGATGTGTGATGCACTGATTAAATATACTCTACCATTCACAAGTTTGGGGTCAATTAGAAATCTTTAAAGAAAAACACTATAGACATTTTTGATGTGTAAATTAATATTGTAGCTGGAATATCTTTACAGGCCCATTATCAGCCACCATCGCCCCTGTGTTCCAATGGCATGTAGTATTAGCTAATCCAAAGTCTTGATTGTATTTCCTATTCCTTTTGCAACTCATTTGATGTGCAGTAATGACATTACCACATGGGTTAAACTCGTTAGAGGTGGGCATTAAATCTACAGTGCCTGTCAGGGAGGATTGTCTCTACCCCACTGTCCTAACAAGGATACTTGTTCAGGATGACCACTGTTCCATGATAGGAGACTATCTGTAGCTGTGGGTTTCCTGTATAGATCACTTTTGATCTTACCATCTATGTCAACGAAGATCCAAAGATCAAGGAACACCAGTTCCTTCTCATTTAGGACTTTTGTAAGTTTGATTCAATGCTGTTTTATAGCCATATGGTGTAACACTGTGATTACGCAGGAGATAATGTACTCCCATAAAGTACAGGAATAAAAGGTTCATCTATAACTTGCTGGTTACCTTCTAGAAATGTCTTCAGCTCAAAAATAGCACATAAAACTTGACCGATATCACACAAAATCAAACAAATGTATTGTCCATAAAAGTTCTTACATCAGAGGATTCCAATGATCAGCATGAAACACTAAGATCCTGGACAAGAAGAAACCCCAACAATTCGTGACAAAAAAATTGCAATATCCAATGAAATATTGGGGCTCAGAATCCCACGTGTTTCACTCCATTGGGCTTGTAATGTTAATCAGGTTTTTCTGCACCTCTTTTGAGCGGAAGCAAGTTACTGATGAACCTTTTCTTCCTGTACTTTGTACGAGTGCATTACCTCCTGCATAATCACAAATTTGAAATATTACAGCACACACAAAGATCTACTCAATAAAGAGAGAATCGCATGGAACCGAGACGGGAGTTTCAAACTTTAGGAAAAAGTAGCCGAGTTCTCCAGTGCTTCTGAATGAGAGGTTTTTTTCCAACTACTTTGACCTTAAAGGGAATGTATCGTCTAAACACTGCATTTACTGAGAATGTAGAGAATATAAATGATTGAAAATGATCTATACATTGCGTTAGCAAAACTGCAAACAAATACCTAAATTAGGAGACAAAATGTTTCTTAACCCCTTTGTGACGCATTGTGCTTGCGTCCCAAACGACGCAAGCACCAAAACGTCACGATTTGTTCCTGACAAGGTGATCGGTAGCCAGGAACACTCTGGCTGAGACCCGATCAGGGTCTTAATAGACCCTGTGGGTCCCTGCCAAAAAATCGCGAGACCTCCGGATGTCACGTGTACCCGGAAGTTCGGGCACAGCGCGATTTAGCAAAATGTAGCCGGTGCTTGAGAACGTCGGGAAGGGGTTAAATATGCCACTTCGGGGCAAATCAGGTCTCCGTGATGATTCATCTGTATCGGATTCCGCAAGCAGAACCTAGTGGGCCTCATCAGTTGAGCTCCGATATTGTGTAGTTTGGAGTTCTAATTCTTTTCCTTTTGTTTTTTCTTTTGCCCATATTGTGGGTAGGTCTCGGGCTAAGCACAGGATTCAATTTCAGAGGGGGGAACATGAAAAATTGGGATATTTGCATAGTCTATGTGAAGAGCTGGAGGACATGGGACTGCTCAGTCTGCACTAACTTTTATACTTTGTAAAAATTAGGGAATCACTTTGATCGACTGTGCTCCTGGTGTGGGGGAAGAGCCAAGTACACTTAGTTTTGTCTATTCCAGCCATATAGTAAGTGCCAAAGCGGATGAGATGGTAGAGTGCACTAACTGTTCAAAGCGGAGGTTTGCAGGTTCAAATGCTGGCAGGGTCAACTCAGCCTTTCCTCCTTCTGAGATTGATAAATTAATTTATGTTAGGTACTATTAACTTCTACTATAAACTGCTGACTCAGTTCATTCAAAAAGTGAGCAATGAGTCTCATGGCAAGACACAGAGCAAAATTCAAAGTAGTTTTTATTACCAAATATTATATTAGTAAATTCATTTTTTGACTTTTATTTTTCTTTCAGCATTGAGACCTGGCAATAGTCTATTCCATTAATTTGTCACTATGTTAGAAACTAGGATGACAATTTTTACGGATTTGACAAAATAATGAAAATGTAGAGAGAGAACATACATCATATGACATTTGATGCCGACAATAGGTAAGGCTTAATTTAATACTGTGTCTTTAGCATTGTCTAATCATGTCGTCTTCCTACAGTTCTGTCTGCACGCTTCCATTTATCATGATTCATAAAAGAAAGAACCGATTAGATTAAAAGGAGAAATATGTTTGTTTTTTTTTAAAAAGGAAATTCGATTTGCTGTAACATCAATTACGTTATAGAAGTCATAACAAATGATCCAGTAATGTGGCATTCCAAAAAAAATACATTTAGAACACATTCTAAACCATAGAAAACCCAGTGAGCACTCAAAGGAGGTGGCCTAGTTGGAAACATATATATGGGGGAAATATGTCAATGTGGAGGCCTACCAATGACATAAAAGGAAGAATCTTGAGGGTGATATCAAACAAAGCATTTGCAAGAAAGAACTGAGATGGAGATCTGTGCTACAAGTGGTACAGATCTTCACTCATTCTTGTAGACCATTGGTTCTGAAACCACCAATGATATAATGATTACCCAGTTGTAATTAAATAAGGATATATAAAACCTGGTTCCAAAACCAGTCCTCGCAGTCCCCAACAGTTCAGTATTTAGGGCTTACCTGTTGTGTTAGTCCTTGAAGACTGGTTTGGGAAGCACCAATTTTAAATTAACAAATGAGGTGTTGAAAGTCGAACTTGATATACTTTTTGTCTTTTTAAAAAAAAATATATAAATTAGTGATTCTCAAACAAGACCTCAAGGATTAACACCATACAATGTTTGATACATATCCTTATTTAAACACGGGTAATCCCTAAATATTGGACAGTTTGGGGGCTGTGAGGACTGGATTTGGAACCACTGTTCTAGACCACTAGGACTGAGTTTTTTCCCCAGCTCCTAGCCCCATTTATTATAAAGGTCCAGGACTACTGGTAATCCTGAAACACCTTGGTACTTTCTGAGTAGCCAGAATTCAAGGGCTATCCGGGTCAAAAAAGTGACCCGAAGCAGTCCTAGACTTGGACGTTCGATTTTCCATAAGAAAATTGGAGTAGATCCTTTTAAGTCTCAGTGGGGATTTCGGCATTCTTCTGGATAAACAAATATGTCTGTACAGAAGGATTGAGTTTGATAGACTGCATATCTTTTTGAAACTAATTAACTTTGTAATATCTATATTTAGCATCCAAGTAAATATATATATATATATATATATATATATATATATATATTTAGAAATTCACAAAACCACGATTTTTATTAACTTAGATTTGTTTATTAAAATTTACATATGTTTGCCCTATTTGTCTACTTTAAACAATAATAAATTTAAAAAAAAAAACATACAAAATGTATCAGAGCATGTTTATCATCTCTATGGGGTACTGCAAAGCAACATTTTGGATTTTTTTTTTTTTTTAAGACAAACACCAAAAAATCAGACTGTAAAATAGAACCTAAAGAATATTCAAAGTTGTTATCTAGAATGGCACAGAGCTCAGTGGAAAGATTCCTTAATTCCAAACTTACTTTATGCTTTTTGTAAAAAACGCACAAATGGAAAATTGCAGTAACAAAGAGATTAATATTGCTTATGAAATACACCACTGCTGATATGTGATGCCCCTGTATCACATTTGCTTACTCTGCTACTTATCCCAGAAGATGAGATAAACCCATCATACAGATTTTTGCAAGAATCAGAACAAATTGAGAGACTTAAATAGAACACTTTTGCTTTAAAAAATGTTACCCTAATCAATGCAGCTTTATTAAAGAGCCAATAAACTTGTTTCCCTCCAATTTTTCTCTAGTACAGAAGAAAAAAAACGAGAGGTTCAGTAGCTATAGTAGGAGTATGAAATTGCATTCACTTTTTAAGATACAGGTATAGAGTGCCGGTAAAGCCAGTTACCGAGTCAATCACTGCTAGTGCAAGGGACTGTGATGCTTTGAGAGGTCATCAACCTGCGTTGGCATCAGTGCACATCATACTCTTCAGTGTGTTAAGTTGCAAGTGGGATTTAAACCTCACCCAGTACCCAATCATGTTGAAGTTAGGACATGTCAGGACCATATAATATAGCTATTGGACTACAACGCTACAAACTTGGGATGCAGATAACGTGCAGCACATACAAAAAAATGTGCTTTCACCAACCATGAGCATGATCACTGCTGTTCAAAATATGCATTATTTGTGTGTATTACACATTTTTGTATGTGCTGTATATGTTTTACACAGGGGGTTGTGTATCAAGTAATTTCTTTTTGCACTAATTTGCTAGTTTTTGCACCTAAAAATGTATTTATAAAACGTTTTTGCACGTTGAGCATTCTATTAGAAGCATTATGATCTAAGCCTTATCACCATCCCAAGGAATCATTGCCACAGCCTTCCTTAGTCACGGTTCCCAGAGCTGCTTAAACAGCATCAACCCTGCAGAAAGGCCAAATGTTGTCATCAAAACCCATCTATCTCTTTGCCGTCATGGTTCTGAGATTAGGAAGTGACAGCGCTTACATTTAGAAGTAGTTTGAGGTCAGGCGTCTGAAGCTCTAGTCGTCAATAAATCATCATGATGTAATCTCCTTTGATGATCCGGTCATCGGCTGGGATAGTCCAAGGATTGGATTCCATTCAATCTGAATTAGTTCCATGCTTTCCTTCTCTAAAAGCATAGGTTGAATCAAGGCCTGTTTTGGTTTCGTTTTTACTGCAAATCCCATTATCCAGACACCAGCCAAATGACAGAGCTGTTCATCAACGTTCAACCACAACAATGGAAAAAAAAGCATAGTCCCGCAGGTCAGATAAAGAGTTCCAAAGCAGGCTACCTGTATATATTCTCTAGGAAAAGATGAAAAGTAAAGATTCCTCTTTATTTATCTCTTAATCTTGTAAATCAGGTGGCAGTGCTTAACCCCTTTGTGACGCATGGTGGGTCCCTGCCAAAAGATCGCAAGACCTCCGGACGTCACGGAGGCGTGCGCAAACACCGAGGTACGGGCAAGGCCGATTTAGATGTAGTCGGTGCTCGCTTTGAGCACCGGCTACATTTTCACTGTCAGACTGTGGCTACTCAAAGTGGCCTCATCTGACCGTGATCCGAGCACAACTCATCGTGCGGAGCTGTGATGAGCTATTAAACGCAGGACGTACTATGCCGTCCTAGCATCTTTAAGGTACTCTAAAATCAGGTCAGCATAGAACGTCCAACGTCGGGAAGGGGTTAAAGAACTATTTTAGAGGGACTCCGTCAACCTGGTCATTGATCAAACTGTGAATGGGGAGAATAAAAAATTGATGACAAATTATCTATACTTTGTGTTAACCGAATTGCATGTAAATGCATAAAATTAAGAGGGAAATTTATTTTAAATGTGTCTGTTGATTATGACATCACCTTGTGGGTTGATATGCAATACTGGGCAATAATGAATATGTGAATATTTTAATTTCTTTCTAAGCATCCTTGGTAATTGTCATAAAACAAATTAGCAATTAATACTTCACAGGCCATTCTTAATCTTGGTTTGTAACCAGTGTTTTACATTCTAGCAGGGAAAAGGAAAATGTTGGTGCGCTAAGCTAAGTCACAGGCTCAAGTATTATAAATACATAAAATGAAGCCTACCAAACAGGTGTGAGCAGAGGAAGGTTTTGGTAGCAGAAAAAAACTGCTTTGTGTGCCCATAGTTGAGGTCAGGTTCTCACCCTAATGAGAGTGTGACTTGACGTGGCCGGTGAACTTGGGTCACTTCACATAACCAAAACCTCTCATTTATGTTATGTTATGTTTATACTGTTGTTGTCAACTTTACTAGGGTGAGAAGCGCAGACAGTTTTAGTTTTGTCTGCTTAAAGTTTTCGCCTGGTAGGGAAAGAAACACTATCTTCTTTTTATTCTTCATTCTAATGTGAGCACTGCAAGATCGTCAGAGTTATTTAATAAAGTGCGTTGAGTGACAAACGGGTGCTGCCATCGGGAATTTCTCCCTCATCTGATTTGAATTGACATGCAGCAGTACCAAATTGTATGTAGACGGTCTCTACTGTAGCTCAATGGCACTCACACATTTTCCTATATTTCAACTTTTTGACCCAAAATCCAAGATGTTGAAAGGCAGGGCCTTCCTAGGAGCATGTCATGCACTGAAAGTAAAAGGGTGTTGCACATGCTCGAACGAGAACATAGTATGCCATCCAATCACACGTGTATGGCTGCCGGAGACTGGTTAACATGCTCAGGATGGAGAATTTTATCAGTTTGCACATAATCATTGCACATGCCCTCCCTGGTCCCAGAGAACAGGAACACTGGAGGGAAAACCCAGAACAGGGGAAGCATGCCCTCTGATAAGAAAGAGAGTTGGGAGATATTTATTTTTACCTTGCCAAGGCGTGTGCGCTAATTATAACTGTCTACACAACCCGGGCCGTATAGGCATCTAAACCAAGAAATCCTGAAGAAGGCAGTTAAAGTCTGAGATATACATCTATGGCACTCTAGCCTACATCATGTACAACCAGCACGAGGCCTTGTATCAGCCTGCTGGAAGACTGGACTTCACTGACCCCATCTTTGGCCTACTACCTCATGCTCAGTCACCTTAATGTCTTACATCTGTCAACCGGAGAACTGGACAACAAATAGTCATCATTCTGCAGCAAAAACTACATCACACTCCCACAGACTAAGGCCATACATCAGACAGCCAGAAGTTTTGGCAGTGGCTCGGATTATACTCCATTACAAACACTTGAGTTGGCTGTAGAAGATGTGAAATACAGTCCACCATATCTGGAGTACCAGAGGTTGTCTACTCCTGGATAGAGCAATGTCACTTTTACTTTCACCAGTTTGGCTCTTTGTAGCAGGAAAAACAGGCAAGATCATTGAGCCTCATTCGAATTCTGTAGAGAGTCGAGAAGGTTAGATTTCATAACTAGATTCGTAAAAATTCGAACTCAGAAGCCAAATTCGACTCTACATCACAAAGATCTTCACATCCAACTGCCTTTGTTTTGATATCCACCATTGAAATACACAAGTTCAATTCCACAACACCAGTCCAGGACAGCTATCAGTATCCCCTTCTGAGAGGATGAACAGGAATGATAATCAGTATCATGTATCAGTAGCTTAAAGTTGATTGCTTCATGTAGAGACACTGTAGCTTGTTATACAATATCAGCTGGTGAGTGAGGATGCTGGTTTCACGAATCTTGGGGAGGAGATGGAGCTATCTTTCCAATGGACGGTACTAATATACATTATGAACCCTAGTAAATTTACTGATTGGTGTTTTCTTCCATAGGATTCCCTTGAAATCAGTGTTTATGACCTATACCTTGCACCAAGTATAGTTTGTGAATTATTGTGACAACATTATCTTCAAGCAATCGTCGTTTTATCCCTTTTAATTGTTGGGGGCTAATAGAATAATTGTCCCATGCTTGTGTGTCTTTGTTATTGAGTTGTTTTTTTTTTTTACTTATTACCAGAAATTAATGAACGCTCTGTGGCCGATTCTGCATCACCGAAAGAATGTGCTTCAGTTGTACAAGTCTGTCCTTCAAGGAGGTCATGGAAAAGATGACCATCTGGTGGCCTGGATCCAATGGCAGAACAGACAGGAGCCACCAACACCATGAAGGGCCATCTTGGGATGCCTATATGAACAGAGAAAGGAACAGCAAGCCAATATGTTATTTTTGAACAGATACATAATATCACATATTCATTAAGTTTTTTTCAGCTCCCGAGTCAAATGTTTTTTTAGGAATTTAGTTTTAAAATGTAACTTTCTAGACTGCCTGTTGAAATCAGGTGATGCTCAAAAATCTTTTTATTTCATCTCTTGGACAAGCCTGCTTTTCTTGGTCAGGCAGGTCCTGACTACATAAGTGATGGCCCATTAGCAGGGACAGGTAAATTGTCTTCTATATGGTCAATGCATTAAAGCCTACCTTTTGGTAGATGGTTTAGGTGCTGGGCCAAGTCCTATTTGTGAAATCTGGGTGACGGGCAAAGTCCTATGGGTGCAATCTGGGGGCCGGGCCAAGATCTATGTGTGCAATCTGGGTGACGGGCAAAGTCCTATGGGTGCAACCTGGGGGCCGGGCCAAGTCCTCTGTGTGCAATTTTGGGGCCGGGCCAAGTCTTATGTGTGCAATCTGGGTGCTTGGTCAAGTCTTATGTGTGCTGGGACAAATCCTATGTGTCCTGTGGATACAAACTGTGTGTTGAGGCAAGTTATTTGTGTACACTCTTGAGTTAAAAGTTAAAAGTTAAATGTTAAAAAGTTAATGCCAAAATCCTATGATTATAAAAGTCACTTTTTAATGTAGTTTGTGGCTGTTGTGGGTTTTTTGTCTATGCACATTGTAAGTGTAAGTAGTGCTGTACCCATGATATCACTGCACACACAGTGTTTTCATACAACATTTCTAATTAGATTTAATTTGCAACTAGATTGAATCTTTTACATATATATTTGTTCCATAAACATGCCAGTATATTTTAGTGGATACTGGCACATGGAGAAGTGAACATGGCAGACAGTTATCTTGTGCTGATCCAGTGTGTTTATAACCACATTATATGGTGCTAATTGGCCAAGCTTGACTATAAACATTTCTATTAACTTGCCTGATGGGTACGTATGAGAAGTGTAGCTGCCCAACAGTTGCCAAACTAAACTGGGGGCAGCCAACAGGGAGTCTATGGCCATTTTACATGAACAACTGAATTGCAGGGAATTAACAAGAGAATTAGAACTTAAGGCCAATGTAGCCGAGTCAGTAAAATTATCCCCTTCTGTTTGTACTTCAAACTCTGCTATTTTGGGCTTCATTTTGCAATTCCCATCCCAATACCCATCCATCCCCTCTTTTCATGAAGTAAGTCCTCCGTGCACTGCAGAACCTGCACATTTACGCTCGCTTGCCTCCCAGGTCATTAAAAAAATGTTTAAAAAGAAGACGGGCACAGAAAGCACTGACTTATGATCTGCTATTTTGGTGATGTGTCCCCTTGGAGTCTTTATATATGCTATTTTGGCCGGGAGAACATTTTCCAGTCCTTTGCTTGTAAGCACCTGGCTTCAATTAATGGACAGAATCATCAATCTGGCATCTAAACCCGACAGTACGGAGAGGCAATGCAAGCGCCCTATAGAGATAGGCACAGCACTGTGCACTGCGGCCAGCTAACTGCTGCCATTAACCCCTGTTACCTCTGCGATCAAGTCTACATGGCATATAATACAATCTGAAACCTGTTCTAGCTTCCTTAACCCTTTCACTGCTGTAGCCCAAATAACTAACTAGAGCTAAAATACAATTTACCATCCTTAAATATATGTGTAAAATCTTTAATATTGGGGCCTGCCTTTCTAGCGCTGGGTTTACTAGAACAATAATGGTTGCAGGAGGTGCAAAGCACCCAGGTCTGTCCCTTTAAGGGCAGCCACCATAAGTACCTGCCAGTGTATTCTCATACTAGGCGATACTTACAAAGAAACAAATTCTCTTGATGGAAACTTTATCAAATATATTTATATTATATTTCTACGACAAACCTTCAGAAGGTCGTACTTAATGTTATCTCCTTAAAGGACAATTAAACATATTTTTTTTTTTTTTTTTTTTAAGTACCTCATCACTAGAAGTGAAAAATAAAAGGTTAGTTGCCCTTTAAATAAATATGACTGTGCCGACTGTGAAGGTAATGAATTGATCTGGTAGCGACTGTCGGCTGTATTCAATCTAAACACTGATCTGCTACTTGTATTAGCACAGAATGGGGTGGGCGGGTATGAATAGGGGGCACATGATGGCAGGCTATGAGTGGCACTACACCATTTGCGGTAATGTATGATGCCAGCTTCCAAAAAAACATCCGTGCAACCTATATATGAAGAATCAGGTGCTTCTATAGCACCAGATAAGTGTTGGACAGCATTAGGTTTGGTAGAGGTGCAATATCCCGCTAATGTATCATTGTCATGATATATAAAAATGGGATCAATTGTCATTATAAATAATTTTTTTTTAAACTTCACCACACTAAATGTATGTACTTTTTATGCGATTGAATTGTGTCCGTGTTGTTTATTCTGTTTATGACATTTTGTGTCACTGTTTGTGGCTTGATATGCAAATTAAATAATGAAATTAATTACTTTGCATATCAAGCCACACTGGCTTGATTTTCCTAAACTCTACATTGGTTACAATTCTGCACAGGTTTTTTTTTTTTTATTATTCTCTTTATTAACAAACCAAACACTGTTTAAGTAACAGAGTCCTTTTAAAAGGGACTATCTACTGCCAAAAATGCATCTTCCAAATGTTAATGCATATTAATGAGCTTTCAAAAGTACTTTGAAATGCATGTTTTACATTTTGCATTGCTTATAATATAAAATACCTACAGCTAGATGACATTGTGAAATTACAGTTTTCAAGAAGCCAGGACTGCCCATCCTAGCTCAATGAGGAAGCAATGAGAATAAATTATAATAAAATAAATGGAATTTCCTCTAGAACCTACTGTGTGCAAGGTCACTCAGAGTCCACATAATGTATTCAATTGGAAGAGCACAGGAAGTGACTAAATGAAAAAAAAAATGTTTATTTCCTCAGTGTCTATATAAAAAAAAGTTATATTTAATTAAAATCATCGCCTATATAGCTCTATGCAGGGGGTGGACATCTTGGGTCAGATGAAGGAAGATCTGGACGATTCCAAAACAACATGTCAGCCCCCTGATGTAGCAGATAGTTGTCCTTTAACAAACCCCTTCAGTGTTTCTATGGATATTGTGTGTTCATTACTGAATATCCCCACTTTTTGTCTTTTCTATAGCACACACACATTCAAACTCCAAAATAAAACCGACCTGTATGTTGTCCTCTTTGGGAGGTGGAGGACCATGGTGCATAAAGATACGTCTGTGCTGAATAACACATTCCTCCAGCTGCTGATACACCATATTATTCAAAGTCTCCACTTCCTGCAGTTCTTCACCTTCAAACCTTTTATCCACCAGGTATTCCACCTCGGCAGTGTGGTACCCATCAAGCTGCCCCCTCTGCAGTACGCGGAAACGTCTCCTACCCACAGTTTCTACCAACGAGCGTCCGTCTGGTAGGAAGTCCAAATTCAATATCTCCAACATACAGCCATAGTCTGCAAAGCTGGAGAGGGAGACAATCATAGACAACAGCTCAAGTATAAAAACGTCGCTGTAAACATACTTATTATAATAAAAGGGGAGTGCCATGCAAGATCATTTTTTTATTTCCTGCAAGTTGTACATGATTTTTGTATACGTTTAATAACTTTTATTTCACAATTAAAATAATGTCACTGGGGCAGCAATTTTCTGGAAAGTGCTCTAACAGTTTTCTAATAAAGTGCTATTAGATATGACGGTGGAATCAGCCTCTCTCTGTTGGACTGTTTGGAATGCAGGAGGGCTGGTTTCAGGCAGCTCTATGTGCTGTAATGTAACACAAGATGTAGATCTTGGGAAGATGGGTAGGACTGCTGCCATTCTACTTTTCAGACCTACTGTACGGGTTAAAAAAATAATTAAATAAATGAAAGATGCCAAGGTAAGAGACAGAGGATCATCACTGTACCCCTTTTATTGTGTGTGCTTGAGGCTACCTCGGGTGCCTCATCCTCGTTACTGCTTTTCTTCCCCAGCAAAAACTGCAAGATTCACTTATTTGGAATATTATTTTAGAGAGAGCCATTGACACAGGTGAGGAATTGGTACCTCTTTCCACTTTCGTACAGGCACATGCCAAACGATTTTGTTCCAGTTTCCAGGCAGCGGCGCATCATGAGGCGATAACGCGGCTCAAAGACGTGTAAAGGGCAAGGAATCCCAGGGAAGGCCACGGTGCAAACGAAGATCGGCACATTCCTCACTAAGCTACGGGATGATACAATGACAAGAGTTACAATGCAAAAAGTATTCATACACCAATTCATGCAAGTTACTGAAACGGTGTAAGTCTACAACCCCCCAACTGTTGGAGAACTACATCTCCCATATGCCTCTGCCAGGCTAGACCATTCCCCCGCAAATGTTTAGCTTTAAAGGGACTTTGTCACCCAAACATCGTTTTTACTGTGAATGTTTAGAATAAAAACTGATCAAAAATTATCTATACATTGTGTTCATAGAACGAAAAATGTGCTTTTAATGTGTGTCTGTGGTAGAAGGTTTTTATGTATTTTGTAGTGGTGTGTTGTAAATATTTCATTACATTTTACAAATAATATTTGAAAGAGCGGCGCACTCATATTTTTAGTTTAGTTCCTGCCTTTCACATTGCTGTAATACAGGGGTTTCTAACCTGTGGCCCTCCAGATGTTGCAGGACTACGTTTCCCATACTCCTCTGCCAGCAGAAAGAGCATCGTGGGAGATGTAGTTCCTCAGCAGTGGAGGGCTGAAAGGTTGCCCACACCTGGTTTAATATCATGAATACAGAAATTGATAGAGCAATATAAAACATTCTAAACAACCATGAACCGTGAACAATTTGAAGCACGTCTGACATTACGGTCATTAGGTCCATACCTACAAAATATCATTGTAAATGTCTTGCCATGCACTATTTACCAAACATACCATTAAACAAGAGTATTTCCCTTTAAATCAATGTCTTTTATTGGCCCTTAAGGGTTGTCATTTACACACCCTCCAGGGGAAAGGTAGAAAACAATAATAAAATGGAAAAATGATCAGGGGAAATCAATTTAGGGAAAAGCTTGCACACAAATGTTGGTATGTGAAGTCAGCAGGAACCCAGACTACCTCTGTATATTAATTACTGTGCAATTTGGAAGGGTGAATCCAGCATCCTCCCTGCTGTGCCTACAGGTCATAAGAAGAAGAATTACATTGGACCCTACAATTAAGCTTTTGCTGTTACACTAATTATCATCTATCAATATTAATGTCTGAGCGCTTATGCATTTATTTCGTTGTATTTGCATTTGAAGAGCAGAGAGAAAAAAAATCCACCTCGCACCCTTTCCCTTACAGTTTGTTTTTTTAATTAGTGTACATTTTGCAAGAGCAGTAGCAGTGATTGATTATACATGTAATGGGTTTTATTGCAATGTTCATTGTGTGTTATTTACAATTAAGGATTAATTTATTCCAGGGCATATTCCGCAGATTTTTAGCAATATTAACCTTTATCTTTTCTGCTGGAAGGCTATCCCATGTATTCACCATTCTTGTAGCATCAAATCAATGTATCACTCTATATAAAGAAGAATGTCTTCAGTTCCCATGTAATTATTAGGAGACTTTGTCTAAAGAGGTGAGTTTTGATGGACTTTCTAAAAATGGAGAGAGAGGAAGAGAGCTGGATGCTCTGTGCAATTGTAATATCAAGAAATGGATGTGGCCGTTTAGGATGCTGGACTCTTTGGGGGGGGGGGGGGGGGGGGGGAATCATCTCCCCATCTTAAATGTACATTGTGCCATGGACAACCTGTGTGAATTTCTCCTGCTAGAAGAGCTGCTATCCAAGTCTTTAAAAAATGCTCATCTTTTTACCAATCCATTGTCCAGGGCTAACTCGGCCAGTTTGTCCTTGCACAATGGTTAGTGTCAGGTAAGTGGAGGTGAGAGGAACATGTCAGATCAGTGATTTTACTGTACATTATGCAGAAACCATCTTTCTGGGTTTCTCCTAAGTAAGACCAGCGTTGGCCCTGCCTAATACTGTTACATTTTTGCCCTCAATATAGCCACCTGGGCTACAGGTCTTATTACTTACTTAGACAGCTCTGCAATCTCGGAGAGATGAAGCTGATTCCGGTCAGACATCTCTGAAGGAAATACACTTTTCATGAGGTCCTGCAGAAGGGCAGTGACTGGGTAGCAGCCCCCCTGCAAGTACTGAAACAACAAGGAGAAACATTAACTCAGTAAAGGTTGATATGTGTCCGCCAAGCGGTGTATTAAGAGTTTTGGGCTGTCCTAGGCCTAACTAAACTCAAGAACTCAGCCCTCATTTGTTGAACTACTTTCTCTCCTGGCTGTACCTTTGGTCACATGAACAGATTGCCCTCACATTCCTTCCCATATCACCAGATTGCTCCCACATCCCTTTCCACTGCACAAGATTGCTCCCAGGTGATCTAGTATAAACAGCCCAGATGTCTGTGCAGCCAGAACAAGGCAGTGTGGGCAGGTGAACCACAAAAAATGGTAGTGCTGACTCCGCTTTCCATCTATTGCTGCCCTCTCTAGTCTGCTGCCCCTAGGCCTAGTGTGTCTAGGCAGAAAAATAAAACTGTCAGCCAGAAACTATTAAATCCTATTGGTAGTAGCACTACCTGATGAAGACAATGTAGGCCGAAACGTACGTCTGTGGTTTGCTCACAGGAGCCCAGCCATGCATTTCGGATTAATGGTGTGGTTGTAATGGTGTAAGCAAGCAAAAAATAGTGACACCATCCCAAGTAAGCACCATCCTATAGGACAGGCTATTGTAGTGCTGTCCATTCTCGATGAGTCTGTGCTCCCACCCCCGTTTTTTTTGCTACCTCTCTGAGGCTTTGCTTGCAGAGTGGGCAGTACGGCCGGTGATCCATGCAACGCTCCAAACACTCTCTGCAGAAGGTATGGCCGCAAGGTGTAGTGACAGGTTCCAAAAACATCCTGTGATTTGGGGGGGGGGGGGGATAAAACAAAAACAAAACAGGTGATTCCTTTAGCACTGGACTATCAGTCTTGTTTTGTGGAAGTAAAATGGTTACAAGAACATGTTTGGGACTTTTATTCTCCCTGACAATCTGCATTAGGCACAGAGTAGGGGGGGGGGGGGGTGAAAGGGAGCTTTTGTCTTTGGTCAATGAGAGGGAGAACGCAGAGTTCTGTGCTGGAACTGGTGCAGATCTCCAGCATAGTTATCACTCTATGTACCCCTGCATGCATCCATAAAGACTGAGTAAGCCAGGTCAATATACCTCAGGGCGGATTCCTGTTACATTGCTAACATCAGGTTTTGTGTCTTTTGAAAGATAATCCCTATGACATGTCACCTTAGGGTAAAGTAAGAAGATCTAAGTGATGTTAAAAGCCCAAGCCAACTTGAAAATTACCTCACTTTTTAGAAAAATGCGAATTAACTTCAATAATTTTGCAGCTCGTACTGATTCTCGCACTCGGCTCTGCATAATTTGACTTGGGCATTAAGGACTAAAAAATAAAAAAAATCAATAATCAAAGTGTTTTAAATTAGAACAGGAATTCAGCAATTGCACGCGTTCGCTGCACAGGTTTCTCCACCAGGTGTACAGCTGTACTCTTGGAAAGCTTAAGATCCAAACAGTGGGTGGAGATGAGGTAAGATGTACTTAAGTTAATAGTAAGAAAAATGTAGCCGTTTATAAAGCATGGTTGAGATGGATTTCTGTCAAGGGTACAAGTAACAAAATAATATAGTGCTCTATAAGGACCTTTGTAGGACAACTAAACTTTTTCCCCCATTTTTACTGCTACTACAGAAGCACGGGCAAAAAAATTGGTTGCCCCTAGTATGGGGATAAACTGGCATGTATTTTTGACAGATCGGCATCCATGTCTGAACCTCGTTTCTACATGGGACCAGCAGAGGGGACCTAAACTAGAGACCCCCGTACAATTCAGATCTCAAATCAGACAAGCGGGGCAAGCCCCAGTTCGGAGTACGCGCTGACACCGTGACTGTGCGCCAGCTTCAGATGAGCACAGCGGCAGAGCTCTAAGTAAAATTGCGTCGATCTGCAAAGATACAAGCCGGGTTCAGTTTAAAGAAGGGGACATGTTTTTTAACCCTTGTTTCTCCAAGGAAAAAAAAGAGTGGCATTTAAGCCCCCAAAATATAACAGTCAATAGATTTTTTTTTTTTTTTATCACACTTAAAATGTGTGAGACAGACTGGAACTAAAATGTGACTTGTTTCATTTGAGAAGGGCACGTTCTCCTCGGTTTTGGCTTTTCTATGGATTCCGACTGTGTTTCTCGCAACAATGAGAAGGTTCTCTGCCTCTGGTTTCCAGGGAAACATTCTAATCTTTTCCGAATCCCACTGAATGCAGCTCTAAATAGTCTCCAAAGCGGCCTCGCAGCTTTATACTGATGGCTGTTACAGCACAGCATATCATGCCATAATGACTGCAGACTATCACCCCATTAAGAACTTCCCTGCCTCAGGTCTCCAGGCTATTTCTCCTTTAACACTATGATTGCTGTGGAGATATGGTAATTCTGTGTTTGTTTGTTTTTCTAAAGATATGGAAAGGATTCTTTCAACTCTTAATGTGGGCCATTTATACTGTGAATGTAGAGTGTTTTAAATGTGTCTGTGGTGTCTCCAGTGTATGACATCATCATGTGGCCCAATATGCAAATGACATATGTTGCACAAACCACCAAACATTTAAAAGTAGATGGGGGGGAAAAAAAGCCTTTTATTTGAAGTTATGCGGGAACACCACCATACACCAACTGGTTTCGTCTAGACTGCGCCATTTTCAAAGGTGATAATCAATTCAATTCTCTTTTTTAAAACAACTTGTATAAAATGGCAAAATTTAGTGTGCAAACAAAATGGTGTACTTAACCCCTTTGTGACCTTATGATGAGTTAACTCGTCATGCAGTCTAGCCGGCAGTGCACGCCGTGCGTACCGCCAGCCGGTCTGAAACAAGTCCAGGACTCTGCCTCAAATCCGAGGCAAAATTCCTGGGCCTGATTGGCGGGTTACTGGGCATGTGATCACTCGATCACCGCGATAACATGCAAATTAGATGGCAAAGTCTCTCACGCAGTGACTTTGCCTCTAATTCACTCTCTGTGCTTCTCGTACTTGTAATGCAGCACAGAGAGTGATTTTGTTTTTTTTATTTTTGAATTTTTAAAGTTTTTTTTTAATAAATACATTTTATTGTAATATATTCATTTAATTAAAAAGTTAACCCCTGCATCCCCGTTCTTGTGATTCTTATGGCTCTGACATCGCACTGGTCAGAGGTTTTTTTTCTGTGTTTTTTTTTGTTTAGGGGGGTTTGGGAACCAATATTTTTCTTTTTTATTAGTTAGTTAATTAGTGGGGATCAGTGGGTTAGTGTTGCACTAGTTGTGTAGCTTATTATTGGGAAAATAATAATAATAATAATAATTTTCCCCTTTTATATGTAGTGTTTAATATTAAATTGTAGGATTATTTTTATGTATAGGATATCAAAAGAAAGCTCTACCTGTCCTTTAAAAAACAACACATAACTTGTATGGGTGCGTTAAATGAGAGAGAGGACATTCAAAAAAATGTTTTAAATCGCTCTGGTCCTGAAAGGCTTAATACACCATGCTCCGCCAAAATAGGGGGGAAAAAATGGATCAGTCAGCAGAAACATTCTGTTGGTTTCCTTGCTGATTTGTCCACTTTTAGAACTTATCACCCAATTTGCTCTTTTTTACATTTTTATTGTCAGTGTCTACTGCTTACCTAATGCACAAAGAGCATTCAACATCAGAAAGGCTTAGTAGGTCTTGCAGGGAAGGGTCGGACTGGTGACAGCATGTCAGATTCTCATCTTCTATCCGATTATCTGTCAATTATATAGACAGTGAGGACAGATCCTTTATGCCATGTAGCCTGTCACTCAGTGACTGCATTATTCATACCTGTGGACACAAGGTTTCAAATCCTGGGTGCATTAGCTTCAGCCGATTTAAGAAGCATCGTTAATGGATGAATTGTGCTGCTCCTGTTAATTACAGGCTGCCAATCATGGTCACTATAGAGGGGACCATCAATGTAACCTGGTATTTACTTGAGAGCTGAGCATTGAAATCAGGCTTAAAGTGAAAGAAAGCAGCAAAGAATGAACACAGAAAAAGAAAACGGACTCTTGAAAATTGTGGGGTTTTCCAGCAAAAATGTGGTTGAGTTGGGAGGTTTAATTTGACTTAGTTTAAAAATACAATTACGACCACCTTCCGTTATTAATTAAATTAAATGTGCCCTCTCCTGCACTGCAAAGTGCCGGGAGTTATCAAAAAAAAAAGATTTTTTATAAAACTCCTGATACTATGCATTGCGGGGGTTTTTATACATAACCCCCCTGTATTTATTACCCCTTTGATTTTTTTTAATAGAAGTTTAAAACGTAGCATCACTTGTTCATTGTTAATCAGGTAGGTATCTTTATTCATACTTTATTTGTGTAACTTTATTCATACACCCAGGTTTACATACTGCAAAGGCACTGCTGATCTGGATGTTGTGTGGACGAACATTGTCACAGCACGAACATTGTGACAGTACGAAGTCAGAAATTCCGAACATGTGCTAACCACGCATGGCTGACTGGGGTCTGTAAGGTCGGAGTGACTGTCTCTGAGTCAGCCAGCAGTGACAAACTAGCCTCCTGGGATACTTCCCGGCAGGCCGTCCAGTGTTATGGCTGGTTTGGCTGCTGAGGGTTTTTTTTTTTTGTCTTTAGTGTTAAGGGGTATTGCGGATTGAGTATCAGCACACCATGTATGCCATGTCAGTAGGCAGTGTTTAAGCCCAGGTCCGCATTTCTTTTGGCACAGACCTGTTACTGCTCGTGCCCGCATGAGAGCAGGCATCATATACAAAGTTTCTGAAGTTTCTGCTCATTGACATCATATACAAAGTTTATGTGTTTACTGCTCATTGGCATCATATACATAGTTGATAAATTTACTGCTCATTGTCATCATATACAAAGTTTATGTATGTAATGCTCCTTTTCATGATTTACTAAGTTTATCTATTTACTGCTTATCGGCATGATATATAAAATTGATACATTTACTGCTCATTGACATGGTTTCACATCCCCAGATGGTCCCCTCTGTTGATTATACATAAAACCAAAGGTCTATTTTTTGCAGTAGAAGAGAGTAACAGGGGGATGGGACTCTTTATCGCGGCTGCTTCCGCGCAGCCGCTTCACCGCCGACTCTGCACCCCAAGACAGCTCGTCGCTGGAGATTTCATCACGGGACATTTCATCGCTAAAGGTAAGTATTTTTTTTGTTTAGAATTAGGGTTTACGGGGTTAGAATTAGGTTTAGTGTTAGGGGTTAATTAGGGGTCAGGAGTTAGTATTAGGGTTTAGGGGGTTAATTATAGTATTAGGGCTCGGGGGTTAGTATTAGGGTTTAGGGGGTTCATTTTAGTATTGGTGTTAATTTTAGTGTTAGTATTGGGGTTTAGTGTTTAGTGTTACTATTGGGGGGGAATCATTTATTAGGGGGGGGGAATTTTCGTTTTACTTTTACATTTGTAAGAGCTGACAGTTCAGCGCTGTACTGTCAGCTCTTCCATAGCTGCAGCCGCGGTGAAACGGCCGCGTTATACTTCATTGCTGACAGTTCAGCGTTCTAACTGCCGCGCTGAACTGTCAGCGATGAAGATGCGGCGAAGAAGTGTCCTAAACCCGGTTGGTGACCAGATCAGCCTGCAGTGAAACATGGAAGCTATGGGTCACAGGATAAAACAGTATGCATCTTAAAAATTAAATGCCTTTTCATCTTCATGCTAGAGCCATTGAAGGGCCTTTTTTCATCTTATATTCAGGCATGGATCAGTGGCACATTCTAATACTGATCCATGCGTTCTATCCTTATATGCTAATAACTGTCCATCCTTCTACTGACCTTTCAGCTTTAAATGCTTACTTAATCTGTCCTTGTCTGGTGAAGTGAGTTCGTCTGTCTCCTTCCGCTTCCTTACATTTTTGCCCGAAGATTTTACAGGCTTTGTTGTCACATCAGATGGAGCTTCCCTTTCCTCATCAGCAGCAGCCACGTTAAGCTATGGAGGAAAGTAAAAAAAAAAAAAAAAAGGCCAAAACTGTCAAAACAGAACACAACACTCACAGAAGATCAAAAAAGCACAGCTATTGTCTGGCGTGTAGACAGATCATGTCCTTATTGAAGAATAGCTGCAGTATTCAAACTAAGGACGTATACCGGCAGACACTGTCAAACAACAAAAGATTCAGGAAATGGGTGCCACATTCCACTGGGTTACCTTTGCGTTTCGCTTTTTATTGACAGTTTTTTTTGTTGTTGTTTTTTTAAAGTTGCTTCAGCATATTGGCCAGTCAGTTAAAGTGTCTCTGTTGTGAAATTAAGAGACATGGGGACAGTAAAATTCCATCTATACACACTGTTTGGCAGAGGTCGCTCTCTCACACTGCAAAGTTCTGGAGTTATAAAAAAAAAAAAAAAACGCAATCACCTCTATTCATAACAAACAGCAACTGCGCCTTTTAATTATGGAGGGGTATATTTAAATAATGGTGCGGTTTTATGTCTAATCCTGATTCCTTTAGTCAGGTTTTTGCTCTTGCGCCAGCATGGGATGTATAAACCTGTCAGCACGGATACAGACCCTACAAAGACAGGCAAAAAAACTGTGACTTTTTGTTCAGTGCGACTAAAGCCAGTTTAAGAGTGGTAGAGAATTGTAAAGCGATCTAAAATGGGCACAAATTTGCGATATTCTTTCTCCATGCCCTGTGCCAAAATTTGAAAATCAATAATTAGATTTTTTTTTTTATTATTTTGGTGCAACTGGCACAATGGGGGTTATGTATAAATAACGGTGCCATTTTTTGTTTAATCTTGATTCCTTCAGTTAGGTTTTTGCTCTTGTGTCTGTGTGGTATCAACGAAACTGTCGGAATCGGTTTTATACATTAGAAAAAAAAGGAGGCAAGACTGAAACTTTTTATTCTCCATATGTGACTTTTTTTGTCTCACTTTGTGAACTTTTGTTCAGTGCAGATAACGCGGGATACGGAGTGGCGTAGAACTGCAAAAAAAATGTTTTATCCATAATCTGCGACAGAATGCTTAAACTATAAATTAGACCACTTTATATATTTTGGCGCAGAAATAATTTTCTACATAGAATTCGACGAGAATAACGGCGCTACATTTCTGTCAGAAACAACATTATAAAAATTTTTTTTATACATAGGGGTAGACATTATTTATGGCGCAACTGCACTATATATCTGACAGAACCGCCTATCTACATAAGCCCCTTGTGCAAATTATGAATCCATCTTGAATATCAGGTTGCTTTTTTTTTTTTTATACAATAAAAAGGTTTAATTTTTACATTGAGAGCGTCGCCCCCTCCATTTTTATGTCACGACGATGACATAACATTTCTACATTTATTTCTACATTATGGGCCACATTTATCAAGACAAAATAGGAAAAAGTTCTATAATAGTATTAGTAACCATGGAAACCAATGAGAAAGTAATGGCAATTTTCCCACACAAAAAAAAAATAGCAAATTGTTCTACCTTGATAAATTTGGCCCCATATGGCACAACAGCAGTTGTGTCAATGAAAAGCTGGCCGACGATGTATATTTGGGGTTTCTTGGATACGAGGACCGAATAGGTTTTTGACCGATTGTTTTGATATACACCTGTCACTTTCACTTGACGCACATACTTAAGTTGTTGCCATGGTAAGGGTCGTTAAACCCTTGAGATAAAATACTACTAAAGCTCTATCACAAGGTTTGAATAAAACATTTGTGGAACATCATACAATTGATAATAAATAAAAGGCTATTGTGAGAGTGTTATCAAATGATGTTGTATTCCACCAATAGCAGAGCGCGATAATGGAGGGCTCCAGTGTCGCAAACTGTGTTAGCATTCAGCCCAGCTTTATTGGCCCACTCTGGATTATCCAGTTAGTCAGCGGCCGGGGAAATGGAAGAGTCAGCCCAATCCGTCCGTACGTCACTCATTGGAGCTGCGGATATTGAGTGTATATTTACTTGTATGGAATATACATTAAGGGGTCTACGCCATAAAGAGAGAACTGCAGGGAATTGAGCAGGGAATTTCAAGCTTAACCCCTTAGCGTCCGAGTGCTATGCTGCATTTGATGTGCCTTGAAGACCAGAATTCCATTATTTTTGTCATACGTTTACTGAACTGTGAATTTCTTTCTTTGTGTTCAGTCCACCCACACAAATTATATATAATTTTTTAACTGACGGATAGGGCTTTCATTTGATACTATTATTTTCATCATATGATATCATTTACTATTAAAAAAAATATATAAAATATGCCTAAAAAAAAAACACTTTTTTTAACTTTGACCTGATTTTTTTTTTTTTTCTTTACACAATTACAAATGGTAAAAAAGACCCCGTCTATATATTTCTAATATTTGCCCTGAGTTTAGTAATACCAATGTTTCCTTGTTTGTCTATGTTTTATTTCAATAGGGTAATAAACAATATTAGTTTTTTTTTTGTTGTTGTTTTCTAACCATTTTCTTCTACAGTGACTTTTTAACTCCAACTCTAAATTTACCCTAACCCTAAATCTACCCCCACCCCTTAATCTAACCTTTGTAATCATCCGAACCCCCCCTGTAACCCCAATTATGACCCTAACCCTAGATCTAGGTTTAGTAGATCAAGGGTTAGCTTTTTCCATTTATTTATTTATTTATTTTGTTATTTCTAACTGTAATACTGCCTAACTTCCCCAAGGGGCAGTCAAGTAGCGGTTTCAGAGCGATGGAAGAGAATTTTATTTTTCTCTCTTCCGTCGCTCTCCTCTGGGCACGCTGTATTGGAGGATCGCGGTGCCCAGGGGGGCACACAAAGTGTTGCATGATGCCTCAATCGAGGCATCATTGCAACACCTTAACACACAGGCAGTGAAAGCTGATCACTGCCTATGTGTGTAACTTGCATTCGATCACATTCGTGGTGATCGTATGCAGCACAATACGTTTCCTTACTGTGGAATCTAGGTTTGTTTCTATATAGAAAGCCAATCCTAGGATATATCTTTGACACCAGCTTATCAATATGGAGACCAAAGGATACGTTTGTGTCTAGCCACATACCAAGATACTTATATGAATTTACCTGAGTCAGGTTATAACTGGATTTTGTCTTGATGTTTATTTGAGGATTGTTTAATTTAAGTAGTTTAGCATTTGTCCCAAACAACATGGACACAGTTTTTTCAGCGTTGAAGAATAATTTGTTTCTAGATATCCAATTTTCAACTTTAGAAAACTGATCCTGTAGCACGGATTCCACTTGTGATAGTTTAGGACCACACGTATAAATGACCGTATCATCAACCGTATCAAAGGCCTTTGCAAAGTCTAGGAAAACTGCACTTGTGAGTTCACCACTATCCATTGCACTCTCAATATCATTGCTCACCTTTAAGAGGGCAGTTATCGTGGAGTGATTTGACCGAAACCCAGACTGAAGTGAGGTTAGATAGTTTGGCCGTTGATAATACTCGCACAGTTGATCATTGGCACATATTTTCAGGATTTTAGAAAGTATGGGTAACAGTGAAATTAGTTTGACACTATGTTTACATCACCATTTTTAGTTTGACACTATGTTTACATCACCATTTTTGTGGATGGGGATAACTCTAGCTTTTTTTCCAGGCTTTGGGGACATAACCGGAGGACAGGGACGCATTGATTAAGTAATAACTTGAAGGGAAAGTAATCTAATTAAAGATTCCCATCAATAGGTTGTGGGACATCATTTATAGTACACATAATATTTGCAGACTAGTAAAGGAAGTGTGGTAGCAGTACATACATGTTTTACTTAAGGAATTATAATATTGCCTGCAATAGGAATTGAGCTCTATATGTAATAAATTGGAATTTAAGGGACAACTGTAGCAACAAATTAACTTGTGTGATTGAAACATCACATAAACTGTAGGCATTTTACATAGAAATGCTTTAATGAAATAATACAAATAATGTACTTTATTAAGCCCTCTTTTCTTCATATACCTCTAACAGGGGGCAGACATATTGTTTAGAATCTTGGGACAGATCTTCATTCATCTGCATGAAGGTTAATGCAGCTCTGACCCAAGATTCTACACAACATGTCTGCTCCCTGGTAGAGCTATGTGAAGCAATGAGTGCTCAGTAAGGTGCTTTATTTGGATTCTTTCATTAAATCATTTCTATACTCACCGTTTACACTTGATGTTGTCTATCAATTAATCATGAGTTATTTCTTTCCTACAGTTGTCCTTTAAGATTGAATCATATAATTTACAATGAATAACTAGGGGTCTAGGACAGTTCACTGCTGCCATTTTACCGTTTAGAGCGGGAGCTTGAGGTGTATGACAGTGCTGCAGTTTCACACCGGCTCCCCTATCCCTAATACCATCCCTAAAACTAACCCCTAACCTCCTCTTCCCCTTTGCATATACAAGCATTACCCATCGGGCATTTACCTTCATTGTGGCACTTGAATCCTCGGGACTGATAGAAGCAGCTTTCAGAGGAGCTATGAGGATGGCAGCATCAGGACTGGACAAATTCAAGTATTGAGACATCTCAGCCAGCAAATCTTCAAGAGATGAAGGCACAGGACGACCGAGGTCCATCAGTAGCTATGGAGAGGAGAATCAAAGACCAGAAGGTGGCGATGTTGGCATATCAAAGACTTATTCAAGGTACTGGGATCTACCTAACCACCGGAGTTAATGTATCTATGGTCATTGGATAACATAGAATGCATCACAAAGTCACTGATAAGTCAGGTCATTGAATAGAGCCCATTGGGTTTTTCCAGTACCTAGAGTGGCTGCAGTGATGGAACAGGACTGTTATGGGCCCTGGAGCCAAAAACCATTTCTGTGTCCCCCAAACTGTAGCGGAGATAATGGACACAGTACCTTTTATATAGACACCCTTAATGGAACCAGCCTGGGTAAAATTGAACTTGCTGCACCTCTATTGGTCCACAACTCAAGAGTTGCTCTAGCATGTTATAGGTACTCTATCTAAGCAACCTTGCTTATACTGTGAATGTAAAAAATAATTATGAAAAATGTGTAAAATTAAAAGAATACTGGGGGGCATATATAAACATGTTGTATACGTAGGTGGCGCCAAATGCCGGTGCACTCGGCATGTGCGCCAATGTATAAAGCAGACGCCCGACAAATAGTCTGCGCTATGCAAGCCGAATGCGTACATTTTCATTGTGCTCACGCAGCCAATGTATACAAAAATAAAAGCGCCTGATTTGTGTTGGGCAATCTCCACCACACACGGTTTGGCGGGGGTGCCTCGCTTGCACTGCAGTGTTGGAAGTTTTTAAAAAGCGCAATCGTCATTATACATACCGAACGGCGATTGCGCCTTTTTTTTATAAAAACCCCCAACACTTTGCAGCCTGGGCGTTTTTATACATATCCCCCAATGTGTTTTAAAAATGTGTCTGTGGTGTCTCCTGCTTATGACATCACTTGAATGCCTGATATGCAAATGAATTCATTTTCAATGGGAAATTTATCATTTGCTTATCAAGTCACAAGGTGATGTCATAATCAGGAGACAAAAAAAAAAAGATACATTTAAACTTATCTTTATCTTACTTTATGCATTTGTATAGATCATTTTTTAGCGTTTTTTTTATTCTCCACCTTCCCAGTATAAGCAATTCTTTAATTGAGTAAAAGCAGTACTATAAGTCTGGTGTGGACATGGAAACAGAACTGAAAAAGTCCAGCCCCATTGTAGTTGGATCAGTATGTGACCTGACCAGGTAAAGGAGCCTGGACAGACAGTGTGAAAAGAACCCTGAAGAAAGAAGAAACACAGTCTAAAAAGGAAAGCATTCTTTACTACAGGGAGGAATTATGTCATCAGTGGGGTTTTGGTGATCAGATCAGATATGAATAACAGTTCAGATTATTGTTTTGAGTCAGATGCGTTAGTATAAGTCACATGTCTTTAACCCCTATGCGTTTCAAGATGAGCATAAAGAAAGAGAGAGTTTATGTCACCTGCTCAGATTCCCTCTGGGCTGCAGTGAATTGTGGATTCAGCATCAGGCTCTGGTGGAACTGGGCCAGAGCCTCTTTCTTATCTCCCATGTGCAAGAGAGCCATTCCCTTTCTGTAGAATCCCTGTATAAGAGATACATTTGAGAATAAAGGAGTATTAGCAGAAGAAAGTAGGTGATGGGTTCTCTGGGAGGTATCTCAACTCAGATTACACCATAAACATCAAACAACACTTGTGATTGGTACATAAAATATAGATATATTCAGGTGATCAGTTGGATTGCCTGAAGGCAGGCTACGAATAAATAGATATGCCCCCCCCCCCCCCCCCCCCAAAATAGTTTAGGACCTCACTGTACATTCAGGAATGGGCATACAATAGGCATTTACTAATCAGAACTAGGGTATAGCCCCAGGGGGTGGTTGACAACTGGGGCAATGATGCAAATGCCTCTGGGGTGCGTTATAACCTCATGACTCAAAAGGGTGGGCTGCACCACTTTTTCTTCATGACCCGGTATGCAGGTTAAGCAGCCATCTCCCTCAAGACAAGGCTATGGCTGGTATCCGTAGATTAGGACAGAAATCCCCAAGGTCAAGTATTCTCAGTATTTTGGCCACCCACGTAGACCCCATGGGCATGAGCTTGTGTGTGAGGAGAGTATCTCGCTATCTTCACAGCCTCTCTCTCCCCCCTCTGAATTCTGGATCTGGGTTAACGAAAAAAAAAACTGTCCAAAAATGGATAAAAATAAGAATGCATTTGGGCCCAACCTCTGCCTAGATGTGTGTAAGAAATTATTACACCCCCTATATTTCTTAAACGTGTGTCTATCTCCTATGACAAGCGGTGGGAGGATGAAGCTGCATCATGACCGACTTAAGTGTTTATTTCCCCCTTGAGCAAAACTTGACAAACATCCCTTGACAAACACATTGGTCTGGTTGCAGTATGTTAGATAAATATTAACTCTGATACATTGTAGGCAGTGAGTAAATTACCTTAAGCGGAACCTGACAATATCAAATATTGTGTGCCTTAGATATAAACATACAAATACCAACAGGTTAATACTTTTATTAGTGGCTGTCCAAAATAGACGACTTGAAAAATGTGAAAAACCCAAATCTGCATGATAACCAATTGCTTACAAGAATATAAATAGCAAGATGATTAAAGTAGCTATTTGCCATTGGTCCGGCTTTTAATTTTTATTGGTACTAAATGCTAACCTTGTGTCCACAAAGTGGATGCCAAGATGGCTGCCGGGACATGATCAGCTGATCATTTTGACACGCTCGGCATTGTGGGAGCTGATATCACCATTTGGGGAAGTGGGGTGATTTTACCTGTTTGCCGAGGTATAGTGGTAAAGCCCAAAAAATCAATTTCTAAACCAAGAAAAAATATTCTACATATTTCTAGAAATTTGCATCCCACAAGCTATAGAATTTGCCTCAGTTTGTAAACAAGTAGAGTTAAAATGATACCGTTTATTGGCCAACTATGAGTTTGATTGCAAAGCTTTCAAGACTAAGTTGCTTGGTCCCATCTTAAAAACAAGATTTTCTACCTGCAAAGTACAGCTCCCAGCTTTAAACAAAAAAGGGAAAATAAGTACGAAGGGTATGATGAAGTGATACCATGTTATCTGCATCTTACAAGCACATCTTAAAGATATTTAACCCTCTGGTAGCCGATGCACATCCTTCAGTTTCTCACAGGGTTATATATACATCCCATGGCTTTTTAACATACGTCCCTCCTCCCTCTTTCTTCTGCCATTGACAAGTTAAGTCATAATCTACCCACCTCTGGATTGTGTTTCTGTAAATTACATATCACCTCGGCTTCCCGTAGAGCCTCTGGGTATTGCTTTAAAGCCAAATAGGTCTGGGAACGAAGTATCCTCAAGGGAACATCCTCAGGAGCTATAAAAAAATATATATATATATATATATATATATATATAAAATATGTACATTTTATAGTGGATATTAAATGCTCTGGATACAACACTGTTGCTGTTATTCAAGACTAATAAAGCAATGCTGATTTTTTTTTTTAAAGATGTTTGTTCAACTTTGGACACAGCTGGTCAAGGGTCCTTGATGTTTCTTTTGAATTAGGACTGTTGTGGCCCCTCTGTGTCTGGAATTTGCTTCCAAACTAGTCTGGGCAGGGAATCTAAAGAATATTTTCAGCAAATAATCCTGTTTAAAGATCAGTCATTTGTGTGTTGCACCCTCTAAGTATTCAATTGGATATTCAATATACAACAGAGAGTCTTACGCGTTTCGCGCCATGACAGGATGCTAAATCATAGGCCTACGATTAAGCGTTCCCTGGTGCGAAACACGTAAGGCTGTTTCATCTTGTCCCAGGGATGTCTGCACTCTGCTACATATGTAAGTGAAATAAATATTTTGATAAGTCTGACGTTATCACAAAATTTTTGGAGTATACGAGGTCAAAACCTCTGTACAAGTTAGGGAATTATTCCACTTAGCATTCGGAAACTGAAGCACCGGAGGCACTCCCTTACTGTGTTGATTCCCTTTATGTACGTAACTGTTTCAATCATGATCCCCCTGTCTGGTCTTTCTTCCAAATAATAATTTCCACATCTGTGATGTACAGTTCTCTTGATGCATAGCATGCCAGTGACTCAAGCCCTCCCCAGTGTTTATTCTGCATATTTACTGCAGGTGCATCAGCACTGATTCTTTAGTCACTTCCTGTGCTGTTGGAGTAGAATACACTGTGTGGACTCTAAGTAACCTTGCTCTTGTACACGTAGGATCTCTTAACAGTGCAATGCATTGTCTGATGACATCACTAGAGACAGGAAATTCCATTAATTTCGATTAAATTATTCTCATTGGTTCATGCCGCAAAAAAAAAAAAAAAAAAAAAAGGAAATTACTTTTATTCAGTTAGTGTGGGCAGTAATATTTTAAACAATGCAAGATATAAAACAAGCATTTTAAAGTACTTTGAAATAGCCCCCTAGCTGACTGAAGGAGTGAGTGAGCCTAGAGAATATCAGGAGGGGCTGTAGGGGACAACATAGCCAGGGTTCTCTTCCAAATAATACAGGCCATGATATTAGGGTCTACTCAAAGGGAATTAAGATGGAAATTTCAAATTTTAGGCCAAAGTAGCAAAGTTAAAAAAAAAATCTCCAATCCAGCTGAATGGGAGAATTTTGGGAGAAATCGGCTACTTTGGCTTTAAGTTTGACAATCCACTCTCAATTCCCTGCAGTTGTTTCTTTACTGAGTAGGCCATTCAATGCTAAGTGCTGCATCCAATTTAAATAGTTTCAAACAGGAGCACCCTATAACCAACCAAACTGGTTCAGATAACGCCCAATGCACAGCCTCAGAATGAGCTTTGATGTGGTACATAGAACCTTTAACATGCAACATGTTAATCCACTGCTATTTCTAAAGTGCAAACAGTGTGTGTTATATAAGAAGAGTCATTCTGGGGCAGAGTTCTAAAGGAGGAGCAAGCAGCTGGAACATACTGTTGGTTTCCATGCTAGATTTTTACAATTTTGCCCCAGAGTTGCTGTTAAGAATTCTCTCATTCAGCTGCATTGGACAATTTTTCCCTAACTCGGCTACATTGGCCTAAAGTTTGAACATCCCATCTCAATTCCCTGCAGTTCTCGCATTATTGAGTAGACCCTTAAAGTGATTAAACCGCTCTCTAGTTAGCTCACTTACATAGCAGCCCTGTCCATTGTCCCTATATCTGCCTAGTTCATTGTGCTTTCTCTACCCACTATAGTCTGTTCAAATAATCACTACACTCACTAGTGGGCCACTTGAGAATCCACCCAAGATGGCACTATCTACAGAAGCACAGAGAGGCCATGTATTATATTTTCTAACTTGTCTTCTAGAGAAAACAAGTTTGTTATCGCGATAAAACAACCTGTCATAATGATAAAAAAAAAAACTTGTTATATTGAGAAAGCAAGTTGTTTTCTCCAGAAAACAAGTCATAAAAAAAAAAATAATAATACATAGCCTCTTTGGGCTTCCGTAACTCTCTGTACAAATGCACATATTAAGCATTTGATCAAGCGTTCAACTTTGAGACCCTTGAATGTAAGCAAGAACATTACATTGGTGTTCATGGTGACTGCTCCACTTTTAGAACTTTGCACCAGAATTGTGTCTAAGAATGCAGTGGCAAGCATACTTATTACACAAAATGGTATTCAAGGGAGCTACCTGCTAAAAAAAAAAAAAAATGTTAATCTTAGTTTCAACACTGAATGTCAATTCTGTAATCTGCTTATTTAAGAAAGGTTGAAATATATGCCAAAAAAATCCATCCATTAACACACCCCAGTAGAATGCACACTGCCCACAAACTTACCCATCACAACCCCTCTGTAGGCTAGTTTTGCAGCTTCTTCATATTGCTGGCTTGAGATAAAGTCTTCAAGGTCTCTTTTCACCCTGTCCACTTTAATCCCACTTTCCAGGCACTTCTCCAACAGGTTGCATAAAAGGGTATTACACCTCAGGTCCTGGGCAGCTCTGATTCTCAACTTTTGCTTGCAAACATGGCACCTATCAGCTGCTGGTCCAAGCAAACATTTCCTGCAGAAGGTGTGCCCACATCTTACGGTCACTGGATCCCAAAAAAACTGTTGGCAGGACGGGCACTTCAAGGCATCCATGGGTCAAGTGGCTACAACCCACTAAAGAACTGAAAAGGCTCTGATTGAATAAATAGCCAGCAATGTCACACACACACAAAAAAAACACTGTCCCTTTAAATATCCTTGCAAACCTTTTTAGAGGTCCATCTTCTGGTGCAAAGCCTTCTCTGATAGAGGTCCTACATCTCTCACCCAGATCAATGGATTACAGAACAAGTGATACATGTATCAATATAATACAGATCACTGGCAGCCAAGTTACTTTGTTATGTGCAGTGCACTGAGGGTCCTTTTAGTAATCCATGGTGATTGCTGATCTGATGGAAGGTGCAGGAGGACATAGTGCAGCTCTGTATCTATGTCTGTGTCTGTGTATGAGAGGTGGTAGGAAGCGGAGCACACAAAGACACAAGCCTGACATAACATGTGTAGTTACATTACATAAAAACAGGCAGTCACATGACCCGGCAGGGCGGCTTCTCATTGGCTCTCGCCCTTGTTGTGAAACTGCCCAGTTTCTTCGTTTCATAATGGTGCAAATAAGGAGGGGGGAGGTTAGCTGAGGAAATGAAGACGCCTTCAGGGAAGGGGGGGGGTCACAGTATTATGCATGCATGTGTAGGACCACCTTATACCACATTGTATGACAAATACAGGAACCATGGCTGCACTGAGCTGCAATGTGTATATTGTATGAACCTATATGCAAACATAAATCCATACCTACCAAGTGTCTTCATTTAGGAGGGACAGTCCCTATATTGCCCCCAATACCCTATTCTAGGAGTTCAGAAACCCTGGTTTGTATAATATTATCACATAGCTCTAGAGCAATATCCAACTTATACACATTAAAGGAGGAGAGTATATTTAAAAGAAGAAAAACTACCCCAACTAGAGGACATAGTCTAAAATTAGAGGGCCAATGGTTTAAAAGTAATATCAGGAAGTATTACTTTACTGAGAGGGTAGTGGATGCATGGAATAGCCTGCCAGCAGAAGTGGTAGAGGTAAACACAGTGAAGGAGTTTAAGCATGCGTGGGATAGACACAAGGCTATCCTAGATATAAGACCGGGAACTGGGGACTAATAAAAGAATTCAGAACCTTGGGCAGACTAGATGGACCGAATGGTTCTTATCTGCCGACACATTCTATGTTTCTACAACTTACATTAAAATGTATTTAAACTGTAGTAAATGTGTTTTTATATTCATTTGTATAAGAAAAAAAGCAATATTATTAATCTGACAGTTACCAAACTACATAAATACATACCTACCCAGTTTCTCCTATTTAGGAGAGACAGTCTCTATTTTGCACCCAAATGTCGGCACAATTATCATCTTTTTATGTGTACAGACACAAATTCTGCTGAGTGTTTTTTTTATCACATACAGCATGTGTCAAGTCATGGTTACATAATCATATAGTCAGCAAAAATAAAGAAAATTTACAAAGCCGATGGTGCCTCCTACCTTTATCCAGGCACTAGCAGTGCAGTGCAAATCTATTTTAGAAGAACCAACTTACACTACACCTGCATATTTGCACAAAACTCAGGATTATTAAATGTGTGTTTGTTGGAATCCCTGTATGATTAAGTTTGCAATTCTAATCAACCCTGCCAATGTTTGTTTTGTTTTTTTAATATCAACTTTATAGGAGGCTTTCTGCCAATATAGGGACTGTAGTTTGTTTTATGCAACTGTTCTGTCTCACAGTGTATTTTGTATTAAATAAATTGCTATGACATACTTCTAAGGTCTATGGGATATCCTGCTTTTGGTCGGCATCTGTAAAACACTCAGGGTGGGAGTACAAGGGGGGGGGGGCACATTTTGTAAGTGTCTTGCAAAAACTGTAGTCCAATAAAGTTCAAATAAATTCAATATAATAACATTTTCAAAACGATCATGACATAAGTAGTTCTGAAATATTTGTAGTCCAACTATTAGCATCACTGTGCTCACCTGTAATATAAATACAGTCTCTGCATTTGCTTTTTAATACCTAGAGGGAAGGGCCGTACTTCGAGCCGTGGTTCCCCAGAGGTTTTTTCTCGTGGAGCGTCAAGGTGTAGCTTATAGCTTGACCAGTTTTCTGATCGGTTCTGTTAGAACTTGCAAGATGTAGCCCATCCCGTATCTCCCTACGAAGAGACTTAACAAATCTAGTATATCTTTTTGTGTTGTATTTATTTATTTATTTTTATAATGTTTGAGTTCTAGCATTAAGCAGGATATAATCAGGGGGTATGAACCCATGGTAATCATGAAATTGGAAAGACATTGGGCAGTTATATTGGTGTATGGAGTGGATCTGATAGGAAAATCACTGGAAAGGGAGAAGGTTATGTGTGGGTGCAATAATCCAGAATGATTCTTAATACATGCCTCCCAACTGTCCTGCTTTGCCCTGGACACTTCCGGGCAAATCGCGCTGTCCCACCGAGTTCTACCACTGTTCCACATTCCAGGACAGAGGTAGAGCTCAGCAGGATTTGGTACCATAATCCCTCAAGAAAAACGTAATTCTCTGTTGCAACATTATGCGCATGGGCAGTAACAAAGTCAGTTGGAGTGACAGGCCCTAGGCAGACAAAATTCGTGCACCCCTCCACCCACGTTGCACACCTATGACATGCCCCATCACCCCATTAACCACATTGCACACACATTAAATGCGCAATCTCCCCATTACATGCCCCCATCACCCACATTGCATACATACTAAATGCCCCACCACGTCCCTTACATGCCCCCATCACCCAGATTAATTGGAAGGTGCTAAAGTTTGCTGAACGGTGGGGGAGGGAGCGAGTATGTTTGAAGCACCAGAAGTGTGCTTTAACACCCTCAGGCAAAGTGCCGCCCTAGGCGAGTGCCTTGTTTGCCTTGCAGAAGATACACTACAGGCAGTAGTGCTAACACTTGAACCTCCCAAGCCCTGCCCACCTACGTCCCAATTTGAAAGGACAAGAGTTGGGAGGTATGGTAATATGACTGCTGATAGGTCTTTCCTATCTCTGCATCACAATTTGACCACTGAAATACTTTAAACTTTTGTTGGCTGGTTGAACTACTATCACACCTATTCAGCTCTTGGTTTGCTTAGGGCAGGGGCGTCCAACTTGCGGCCCATGGGCCAAATGCCAAGGTGTGGTTCTGACGTTTACATTATTCCTATAAATGTATATTTTGTTTTTAAACTTGTTTTGAATAATTGCCAAATAATCAAACATGTGCTGTGACTGTTGACTTAAGCTTGGTTTGTGTTACTGCATAACTCATAGTTGCCAACATCGGCCATGTTTCCAGGGACACATATTTGTTCCACATGCTGCAGAAAGAACATGCAAAGTCCAGCCCAGCAGTATGTAGGATGTACATACGCACAGACACAATTCAATTAATTACCGTATTTGCTCGATTATAAGACGAGGTTTTTTTCAGAGCAAATGCTCTGAAAAATCCCCCTCGTCTTATAATCGAGGTCTCTTATAATCTGACCTCAAATTGAGGTCAGATTATAAGACATGGATCCAGGTCCCCAGCAGAGCTGCAGGGGACCTGGATCCCCCTCTCTAGCAGCAGGGGATGTCTGCGCAACGAGCGCAGACTCCCCTGCTTCCGCCCGGCACGACCGCCGGGGCTTCTGTGAAGAAGCCGGGAACTTCCGCTTTCGTCACAGAAGTCCCGGCGAGCGTGCCGGGCGGCAGCAGGGGAGGTCTGCGCTCATCGCGCAGACTTTCTCTGCTGCCCCACTAGGCACCAGGGACAATCGGGCAGCTGGGGGATGTCTGCACTATACGTGCAGATATCCTCCATGCTGCCCGACACGGCAGACTATTATGACGGACAGCTGTCCGTCATAATAGACTGCCGTGTCGGGCAGCATGGAGGATATCTGCACGTATCGTGCAGACATCCCCTGGCTGCCCCCACTAGCCACCAGGGATCAAGGTAAGGGGAAGGGAGGGAGGGGGGCAGAGAGACAGGGGGGACAGAGAGACAGGGGGAGGGAGGGAGACAGAGTCAAGGGGAGGGAGGGGGTTAAGAGACAGAGACAAGGGGAGTGAGGGGGTTAAGAGACAGACAAGGGGAGGGGGGAGAGAGAGAAAAATGGGGGCAAGGGAAAGAGAAAGGCAGCATTGGCACATAAAAAGAAATAAAAACTAGAAATACATTTTTTGATATCATAATTTTTTATTAAAAAAGCAATTTACATGTGAATATATACAAGTTTAACTTTTTTCCTATAGGGTAGTCTTATATTCAGGCTTTTAGTTTTTTTCCTAAAGGAATATCCAAAGTTTGGGGGGTCGTCTTATAATCAGGATCATCTTATAATCGAGCAAATACGGTAATCATGGTAGGTTCTATGAGATCTCCATTCAGAATCTGCAATTCAGTTCTTGAACATCTTGTAGACTAAGTGAAGAGTCACTAGGGGGCAGTGTGCACATTCTGATATCAACAAATGAGTTGTTTGGCAATGAAGAATTCATTGGTGTCTAGTAACAAATGGGGAGGTGCAATTTAGGATAACTAATGGATAATCTGCATAGTTACATCTTTAAAAACTCTCACTTTTAACAATTCAGTATGCAAGTTGAAGTCTGTTGTTCTAGCAGGAGAGATATATTTTTGCATAATTTAGGATGCTGTTCCACATATGACAAACAATTTCTTAGAGTGCAACCTTAACAGCAATGTATTGTCATCAGTGTTTATTTAATAAAGTTTTCTTTTTTCCACTGATGTGGGCATGTTAGCGCAAGATCTGAGCTTCCACTTCCTTCCTGTTTACCAGAGTCATGTAGTGTGTAAGCCCAGTTGGTTTGGACCCCTCTCATCTAAATACCTTGTTTGGTCCATTTTAGAGGGCTGCCGAATATGATGGCACTCTATAAATAATAATAATATGTTTCTGTTGCAGAAGAGCTTATCTTAAGGGGTGCTGAGCCAAAGTAGCTGAGTTTATTTCATTCATCTGCATGGGAGAATTTTTCCAACTCGGCTGCATTATCCTAAAGTTTGAAATTCCCTTATCAATTCCCTTCAACTCTCTCTTTATTGTGTAGACCATAATATCATGGCCGGTATTATTTTGAAGAGAACCCTGGCTATGTTGTCCCCTACAGCCCCTCCTGATAGTCTCTAGGTTCACGCACTCCCTCAGTCAGCTAGGGGGAGTTGCAGGCGAGGTAAGGTGAGACTAACATTTCATCTCACCAGTTTAGCTATACATTGTGCAGGGATAATCCTGGTCAGTTTGCTTAGCAGGGAGAAATTCACCAGGTTTGTCCCTGCACAATGTATAGTTAAAATACTTCCTCTCTGTGAGTTACTATGGTATCCTCAGCTGTGGACTGGAGGGACATCACACTGAGGAGGCCAATGAAGGATGAAACGTAGGTCTGTGGTTTCTGTGTTCCTTGTGCAGAGGAGACTTCCCAAGCATTTTGGCTCTGCACTGACCTTATGGGTGGGACCAGTCTGAAATGCTAATAGAGAGGTCTCCTCTGTAATGGTGCAAGTGAGAAAAAATGATGATTATCAACTGGCCAATTTGAATGTTTTGGGGGGAGTTTCCAAGGAAACTTTAATAATGTTGCTAAGTTTCCAGGTGGAGAACAACTGATAAAGTAAGAGACAGCTAAGAGGCAGAGAGCAATGGGACTCTATGACAGGACTGGAACTGTATAACAGGGCTGCACTCTAAGACAGGACTGGAACACTATGACAGGGATGGAACACTATGACAGGGCGTTAATATAACCATTAAAGAAACTCTGTGACAGTGCATCCCATTCAAGGGACTCAGGTCACCCCTTTTACAGGGCTCAGGTCACCCTGTTTGCAGGGGTGAGGGCAGGTGCCAGTCTATGCCTAGGCTTGGGCAGGTACCAGACAATAGCTAGACTTATGCAGGTGCCACTTTGTGGCCTAACAGGGCAGGTACAACTCAAAGATACAAAAAAACAAACAGGAACCAGCATAGACTATAAACAAATGAGCAATACAGAAATGTCTGGATACAGCCAGTATGTGGGTTGACTTGTGACAGATAGGGACCTCTCTAGTTGTTCAGAATTAGCTACTATAAATGTAACAGCAATTCAAGAAATCTTTTGATAATCTCAAAACTCTCAGCCTTCCTCCTTAGGAAATGACTTTTTAAAGACGGCATTATGACTAGGTTTAGCTGAAGTGAAAAGTCCTTATTCATACAGAGTCAAAGCAGGTTCCTGACTGGTTTATTTCACAGAGTTGCTAGAGCAGATCTTACCATGAAGTGCTAGAATTAGATTGCCGCTTACGATAAACGAATTCCACTCACGTCAATTTTATTTGGAGAGAAGCTTCACTTCTTTAATTTAGGCACCTATTACTATAGCATTAAAGTGTCAGCAAAAAAAAATGAACTTATTTTTAATTGAAAGATGGCATCTAGCGTAAACATTTTAAATTGAAAAGCTTTAATGAAAGGATGCAAATAAAGTACTTAATTGAGCCCTCCTCACTCCATATCAGCTTTATCAAGGTGCGGACATATTGTATAGAATCTTCATTCATATCTGTAAGACGTTCTGTCATCAGACAAGAGATTCCATGCAACATGTCTGCCCCCTAAAAACAGAAGGTAATAGACTAGTTGTGGAATTTTGGGGAAATATCTACTCAAAATTAGTGTAGAGCGAACCTGAACCGCACTGTTCGGGTTCGTACCGACCTTTACGATTTTTGGACCCCGGACCCGAACACGGACATTTCACTGTATGTCCATGTTGGAGTTCGGGGTTCGGCGATTACATTGTATCTAATGCTATTGGCTTTCTATAAATCGAAATAGAGTCCCCATTCATAAGAATTTCTTATGAATGCGGACTCTATTTCGGTTTATAGAAAGCCAATGGCATTACATACAATGTATTCGCCGAACCCCGAACTCCAACACGGATATACATGACCATGCACCTTTCTGCCACAGCGGATTGTTCATACATATTTTCGATTTAAGATATTTCGCTGTTCCTTAAATTCATTAGGCACCCGTACTTCTGACACCCACTTCAACTCCTCAGTCTATGACTTATTTCGGACGTAAGGATGACCATTACTGTGAGTGCAACTTGAACTGTGATGTTTAAAACTGTCCGTTTCTCAGACTTCACAGAACCGTGAGAAGTAAATAGACAGTGAAAGGTTCCGAAGACCTTTCATCAATGGCTTATCACGTCTGAAATATCAACCCCCTATAACATATCTTCATAGATAAGATACACAGTGGGATAACAGTAAGAGGCTACAATTGCAAGCAGACCTCTTTTATTGTTCTTGAGTAATGAGTGGAAGCTAAAGGAACCTGGCTTGTGATATTGACTGGGATTGGTGCAAGGAGGACCTTTGTCAGTAATCCCAGCCCATTAGACACATGAGGTTAGGAGCAAGCCTTTCTTAAATGTCTGTATTGTGAAACCAACCTTGTAGAGATATAGTTCATTGTACAATATTCCTCTATGAGTATCTATTATTCATATCCTTTTTAGCACGCCTGTTGAGGTCTGACCACAGCGGACCGAGGACTCCTGGAAGATACAACAGATCTTCTCATAATACAATTTATGTCACCTACTGTGGGTTGTATGGGTTTACACAGAATGCTAAACCACTGTAATATGGTGAAATAAACAGTCAGTCCATATGAAGGCTGAAAAGGCTGTCTGAGATGAGAAGGGGGCTTTGATTCATGTCTGTTCATGCCACAGCTCAATCTGGCATTTCTAAGAAAAATAATAAGATAGAGCCTGGCTTATTAATCCATAATATAGACTATTTGGTACAGTCCTAACCTCAACATCTGAGGAAAGGGATTTAGGAGTAATAATTTCAGAGGACTTGAAGGTAGGTAGGCAATGCAATAGAGCAGCAGGAAATGCTAGCAGAATGCTTGGTTGCATAGGGAGAGGTATTAGCAGTAGGAAGAGGGAAGTGCTCATGCCATTGTACAGAGCACTGGTGAGACCTCACTTGGAGTTTTATTATGCAGTACTGGAGACCGTATCTCCAGAAGGATATTGATACTTTGGATAGAGTTCAGAGAAGGGCTACTAAACTGGTTCATGGGTTGAAGGATAAAACTTACCAGGAAAGGTTAAAGCATCTTAACATGCATAGCTTGGAGGAAAGACGTAACAGGGGGGATATGATAGAAACATTTATATACATAAAGGGAATCAACACAGTAAAGGAAGAGAGTATATTTAAAAGAAGAAAAACAACCACAACTAGAGGACATAGTCTTAAATTAGAGGGGCAACGATTTAAAAGTTATATCAGGAAGTATTACTTTACTGAGAGGGTAGTGGATGTATGGAATAGCCTTCCAGCAGAAGTGGTAGAGGTAAACACAGTCAAGGATTTTAAGCATGCGTGGGATAGACACAAGGCTATCCTAGCTATAAGACCGGGAACGGGGGACTAATAAAAGTACTCAAAAAAATTGGGCAGACTAGATGGACTGAATGGTTCTTATCTGCCGACACATTCTATGTTTCTATGACATAGACAACTCCAGCCAGTTCTGTTCCCTGATGCAATAAAAAAAATGCGTTGGGATGCAATCCTGCATGTTTGTGGTGCGTTGGCAATTACTACTGCTAAAGTATAGACATATGGGCGGAGGTGGTGATGGGGAGATTCCCACAGCAGAGTAGCGCTCCCATCCCCCCATATCCCACCTCCCCAACACTAACCCCACTGCGACATAGCAACTGTGAAGGAATTTTCTATGAGGAAGCAAATCATTACATCCTTCCCCCATTTCAAACTGCCTACTAATGACTCAGGAAAAGGGATCCCTGGTGGTCCAGAAGGGAGTCTGTAGAGGAGTTGCAGGGGAGTTGAGGTGAGATGCACATTTAATCTCACCAATTTAGCTATACATTGTGCTGGGAGGATCCTGGTAAGGGGAAACGTACCAGGTTTGTACCTGCCAAATGTATAGTTAAAATGGTGAGATAAAATATACATCTCGCTTCAATTCACCTAATCTTACCTCTACTCATGTGAATTTTAGAGAGGCGTATGTTATTTAGCCCCATTTGGAGTATGTGTTGTGTACAAGGTAATCAGAAGTATGTTTAGATTTGGTCCCCTGGGGTGGAGCATTGAGAGAGAGTTGGGCGAGCCAGAGCTGCACTCCGCGGTTTAAAGACAACTGAGAGAAACACACTGCTCAGCTGGAGGCAATAAGCAGCAGTAAATTAAATAAGTCCCTGTCTAGTAGACAGGCTAGGGAGACTTTTACTTTATATTTTGAGGGTTGGAAGCAGCATGCAAGGCAGCAAGCGAGGACTGGAGGGCAGCAAACTATGATGTTCTATAAGGTTGGGGAAACCCGTGTTTTATTTCGTTTTTAAATCCTGACCTTAAGGGATAGCAATGTTAGTAAGAGCCCAGAGCTCGGTTTTAGTTTTTTTCGGAATTTCTTTTTGCGAATTATGTTCCTTTTCACAAATACATATTTTTATTGATTTTCACAATGTAAGACACTAAAAGGGACATTGAAATGCAAGTCAAAAAATGTCGATAATCAAGCAAATACAGTGTGCATCTAATAGGCATTAAAACGGTGGGACACTCCTCCCAACTGTGTAGAGTCACACACGCCCCCTGTCAGCTGGCTGAAGACATTGATACATTTTTCACAGAGTTTGGAAGCAGCGCACATGACCCAACAATCTCCAAAATTGTTTGCATGGGCCTAGGCAGCGCGCATGCGCGTAGGCTCTCGCCAATATAGACAAGCTTTCCAACTGTACATACAAATCTGCACGAGTAAGGTGACAGGGTTCAGCTCTGTGACATAGAATAGGGTCGTAATACAGGGGGCTCTGCGACATAGAACAGGGTCGGTTAATACAAGGGGGGCTCATAAAAGTGGGGGTCAGTTAATACAGGGTGGGCTCATAGAAGGGGGGGTCAGTTAATACAGGGGGGGCTCATAGAAGGGGGGGTCAGTTAATACCAGGGGGGTATGGAATAAGTATAGTGGTGAAACAAAACAGGGAGAGACCCTAGTGTGAAAGACCAGCAACCACACAAAAGAAAAAATTGGGCCTTAGAGGACCTACTGGAGTATTCGTCTGAATCACAGGATGGGCTGGGTTGCCCTGGGGTAATGTGCTTCCAGTGGCCAATAAGAGCAACATGGTGTTAAAAGAAATATGTCGCTGGCTAGCATCTACTCGTCTGCACCTTTGGGTCGCTGAAAGCTGTAACAGTTATTGTGGGTTGAAGTGTTCTCCTTGGGCTCCAAAAAATCGAATGGTGGGGAAAAAGCGAAAAAAAAGTGAGGAAAAGAGTGTTGCCACAGCATCACCAAATAAGCATCTCTTGCACTGTTATCTGGCAAATGAGCTCCTGGGTTCACGGTAGCAGCCCAAACAAAATTTGGTTTATGCTGTGGGTCAGCAGTAGTTCTGCTCCGAACTAGTCCAATTCACAATGTTTGTAGATCCAGGAGAACACACAGTCTAATAATATTAACAAGAGGAGAGACATTCAGTCCAGCTTCATGGTGGGTAGAGTAGAATCTGAGATGAAAGCCTGCAGGGCGTCTGTCTTCACTGGTCTGCCAAAGTCATGTCAATATCGAGAATCATGCTCCTCAGTGGGGCTCGGAAGGTTGACAACATTCTGGCCCTTCAATATTAAGAAGGCTTGGAGTGCTGAGGAACACGGATAGGCCCGCACGGTGTGTTAAGAAAATGGATGCCATTCTCTCCAAACTTGTAGGGGCAAAGGACAGGGGAGTCACTGGGTGACACCAACAACGGGGGTGACACCCATGCTCTCAGCATCCTCCTCGTGGCGCATAACGCCACTGAACTTAAATTATTTTTTCTTTTCTTCGGCAGCCACATCTGATGGATTCAGCTGCGGAAATAAATAATAAAAAAAAGATTAAAAAAATAAAATCATTACCACCAGAAATGACAGCACGTCATATCCGGTAACTGTATTTCCCTCCTCCGTGCAGGAGGGAAGACTGCACATAGGAGATGGTAGGGGGCACACTGAGCAAATGATTATTGGCATGTTAATGGGCAAACTGGCTGTGACATGTTAATAGTCAAAATAACACTGGCATACTAATGGACAAACTGGCTGTGGAATATTAATGGCGAAATAATACTGGCATATTAATGGGCAAATTAGCTGTGGCAGATTAATGGACAAAATAACACTGGAATATTAATGGACAAAATAACACTGGAATATTAATGGACAAAATAACACTGGCATATTAATGGGCAGATTGACCATGCCATATTTTAATAGTCAAACTGTCTGTTGTATATGTTAATGACAACATGACAGTGGAATATTAATTGGAAACTGACAGTGGATAATTTTAATTGGCAAAGTGTTCTGTGGGGGCAGTTCTGTGGGGCAAAGTGACACTGTGGCATGCCAAATTGTATGGGTGCAATATGAGTGCAAGCCAAGTGCTATGGGTGCAATATTTGTGCATGGAAAGAGCTGTGGGTAATGTATGGTGCTGTGTTAAATCCTTCAGGTGCAATGTGGGTGCAGAGTAATGGAATGAAAACAAGAATTGCAATTTTTCAATAACATTTTTATTACATATGAAAATACTGTCTGTGTATATAAATATTTATTGTTTTATAATTGTACAGTTGTCATCTCACAGGGCTCCTGTGTAAGGCCTAATTAATGGGACTCCTGTGTGAGGCCTTGAAAGGGTTAAATTGATGTTGAGAAGCCCCCCTTGCTTGACCAAGTTCAGATAAAGGTCACAGTCCCTGAGGAAGTCAGATAGGACATAATGGTTTATGTAAGAAAGGTCTTAGAATACAAAAAGAGGAACTAATGTTGTAGCAAGTTTCAACTGTCTTTTCTGCTGACTGACTATATTGAGATTTATTTTAGCTTTTCTGCCTAGTTACAATATATGTACCCATTGTCCACCCCCCCTTGTGACATGTATACGCCGTCTCTCATGTACTTGATGCTATGTTTGTGCAAAACCTATAAGCCATGCTTAAGAGATGGAGTCCTTTTACAGAGTGTGAGGGATGTGTATGAAGCTATTCTGTAGAACAAACTGATATTGGTTAGTAACTGGTACCCTGCCGCATACATTCACATACCGAACATAGTCATAACAGTGCGTGTTGGTCAGACCAGATGTTCACAGTTATATGAGAAACAAAGCCCTAAGAAAAGGTTCTCGTTTCGGTTCAGAGGAAGCAGAAAATATCTGTGACTAGTTGACCACAACGGAGTTCCCTTCAGTCTCTTCCTAGATATTTTACATACACACTTCAGATGACTACTTGAAGCCAGCACACTGAGACAGAGGCACACATGTTTGTACAGAGGATCTCTCTTATTCTGCTGCTTTGCACAGGTAAGTGACCAGATTTACAAGAGGTGCATTCAGTGGTGTGTCTTGGTTTTGTGCTGCCCAAGGACAGACAAAATTTGGGCATCCCACCCCCACCCACATTGCACACCTACAACATGCCCCATCAACCCTGTTATATGCCACCATTACCCTCATTTCATACCCCCACCACGTCCATTATATTCCCCCATCCCCATGATTTAATTGTAAGGAGCTAAAGCTTGCTGAACGGTGGGGGGGGGGGGGGGGGGGGGTTGCAAACATGTTTCAAGCACCAGAAGTGTGCTTTAACACCCTCTGGCTAAGTGCCGCCTTCTATTACAGTGCCGCACTAGGCGAGTGCCTTGTTTGCCTTGTGGAAGATCCACTACTAGGTACATTTGCCTTTGGGTTTAAGTTGGAAATTCCTGTCTCAATTCCCAGGTAATTCTCTCTTTATTGAGTAGACCTGGAGATTTGCTCCATGATTAATTACTAACTGGTTCACCCTGGACACACTTACATTCTACAGAGGGGACAGGAAAAAGATTTGTGTCCACTAAAAAAAAAACTGAGTGATCTGGCCACCCCAGATATACAACTGGTGGAAAACAAAGCTGCAGATGTGTGCTCTGTACAGGATCCTATACAATATATGTAGGCACACATTGCAAATAGCTATACTAAGTTTACTTTTTTTAAACACGGTGATTGGATGGCAGAGGGAGGCGTTTCGGAAGAAACTATTACAGCTGATCCTGCTTGCGGTTAGACTCTGGCACCTGCTATTCGGTTTATAGTGGACAGAGTACCACTTCTAGTCACGCAAGTCATCTGCTGCTGTTTGCTTTTAAAGCTATTTGTTAGTGTTTTTATCATATCCTGACCATTTATATGTGTTGAAGTTTGTGTGCAAATCCTGCCTCCTAGTCCTGCAACTGAAAACTATTATCTGAGGCTGCACCCTGACGGATGGTGGGGATTATTGTCCCATAACATGCATAAACTAGAGCCAAAATAAGGGCTCTAGTCTGAGAGAGTTTATTCCCAGTGGGGGGGGGGGGGGGGGGGGGTCTGGATAAATGCTCACTATTGTGTTTACAGATATACACATTATTTGTTTATATTTATATTTTCCATTTTATTAAGATAAGTACCTGTTTTTTTATTGCACAACACTCCCCTGTTTCACTTATACTTACATGTGTTTCTCACTAGTGTCTGCAGCATTTCATGATATACTTTTTCACTTTTTCTCTACTTCTGCTACATAATCTTCATTATTTGTTGATTTGTATTTTTATATAACAAGCGCCTTTTTTCTACATACTTTAAAATGTTGCTCTTTTCCCCCTGGACTTCAGTGCAATGCCGGGAGCTAAGTGGGAGAGTCAGACCTGGTATTTGTGAGTAAATTAGACATGTTTAGAACACAGTAACTCCAAGTTTAATGAATGCATGCATTTTTATCATTAACTGTAATATGCATGCCGCAAGGTAGGTTGTAACGGAGCCTTCCATTACTAGGGCTCCTGGAGGCGACTGAGGGCCAGCCTCCTCCCCACAGATTATGGGAATGCTGGGTTTGGGGGTACACACATTTGGGGTCCCTGTTTTCAGTAGAGCAGGACTTCCAACATGCCTGGGGAGGGCCAAGGCATTGTTCTGTTGTGTTTGTAAAGTCTTTCCTGATGTGGTCCTATCTAAACCTGAGGCCTTAGTATTCTGAAAGATGGAGTCAGGCAGACGTCATCCCATTGAATGCTAATTATGTATGACTCGGACAAGAGGACATAGTCTTAAATTTTTAAAAGTAATATCAAGAGGCATGTGTGGGATCGGCATAAGGCTATTCTAGATTTAAGATAAGGTCACGGACTAATAGAAGTATGTAGAAAATTGGGCAGGCTACATGGTCCGAATGGTTCTCATCCGCCGACACATTCTATGTTTCTATGACAATTCTGTTTAACTGGATGTTTAGTTCCTGCATTATATACTAATGTCTGATTCGATTATGTTGGTCTCAAATAAAACTGTTATTTTTCTTTACCCTAAACAGGGTTTGGGTGGCTGGAGGTATCAGGGGAATTTTATTCGGGGATAAAATTCACTATTCTCAAAAAATAATGTGTAATAGAAAGGTAGCATGTTAAATAGAAATGTTTTAATGAAAGAATTTATACAAAGTATTTTATTGAGCCTTCGATAAAGGAACTGAAGGAGTTCATAGTACAAACTAGATGGGGTTTAGCTACAGGGAAACTTTCCGGCTTTGGCTAATTTCTACAAATCTAGTTTGTAACTCTTTTTGGAAATCTCAGTGAATCTTCAATATTCTGAATCTAAAGGCAATATAGTAACAAAAAAATACAGCCTAAAAAATGGGGAAGTATAGGATTACATCTCGTGTAAGGAAGGAAGTGGTGTGAGATCAACTTGGGGGTTATAAATAAAAAATGGTGTTCATTATGTAGAAGGCGAATTATACATCCTGCCTCTTTCCAGTGCGTGAGATGCACTTTTGCGGAGGTTCTTCGACACTACTCCAGCTCTTTTCAATGCCTGATTATTTTTACATCCGTCGGGAGCCTACTTTATACATTGTGGACCCGCAGAAAGTGCCAACTATTTGACGCCATGTTTATAAATCACCCAATGTGTTTTAGTAAAGATTGGTTAAAAATCTCAGAAAGAGGATTCTAATCGATTACTGAACTATATTTGCCACATTTTTATCATAATGTAAGGTACGGAAGCCCAGAGAGGCCAAGTATATTTCAATGTTTCTGATTTGTTTTGTCAAATTTGTTTTCTTGAGAAAACAAGTCAGAAAAAGATTAAAAATACATGGCCTGTCTGGGTTTCTGTAATAGGGCTCAACAATCGCTGCTTGTGCTTAGCAAGTGTTGCTGTGATGTGTTGATATTGAGGCATCATGAAACATCAAAATTTAGTACCCCAAGCACTGCGATCACACCACACTCTGATCGTAGGTGCCATACTGGAGAGCAGCATGCCCTGTATCCGCCAAGTGATCAGAAATTACTTCTGTCACTCTGTTGCTTGACTGCCCCTAGAGGCAGTCAGCAACATTGCATTGAAAAAAAATACAAAACTAACATTAGATCTAAAATAAGCTCCAGGGTTAGAGTTGCATTTAGGGTTACAGAGGTTTTAGGGTAAGCTTTAAAGTTAGGGTGATGATTAGGATTTAGGTTAAAAGTTGCCCTATAAAGTGCAAAAAAAACCCAGAAAATTTTTATTATTATTTTTAAACTTCGGATACAATTCAGAAACATTTTTTAACATTTGTAATTGTATAAAAGATTTTTCAGCCAAAAGTTAGAAAAAAAATAGTTTTTTGCATCATATTTTATGTTTATTTTTATAGCAAATTATACGATATCATGGAAATAATGGTATCTTAAGAAAGTTCTATTTATGGTGATAAAAACAGTATCTAATATGTTTGGGTATATTAAATGAGACTGGAGGAAATTACAGCTAAACACAAACACTGCAGAAATGTTAAAATAGACTTTATCCACCTGAACGACCAAAAAATGTTTTAACCCCTTATAGGGTTAAAAAAAAAAAAACTGGGACAAACTGACAAATGGACTGTAAAAATCAGGTCTTAGCGGCCTCATAGCATTAAATCATGAGGAACTTCTCCTGCAAGTTAAAAAAGTGAGAGTTTGTAAAGATCTAACTCTGCATTATCCAAGGCCAGCTGAGATCTGTTAGAAGGAGGAGCTCACCAGGTTTGACCTTGCAGAATGTATAGCTGAATCGATCTATCCTCTACTCACCTGCAACTCACCTTTTTAGTGAATATCTCCCAAAAACATGAAATTCTACCTTCATCTCCCCTCCATGCCCCCACTCTGCAAGCAGAGCTTATACTTTGCTCCTTGTCTGGACTTGTGGATTCGGGGGTTAGTGTTAGTATTAGGGTTCAGGGGTTAGTGTTAGTATTAGGGTTTGGGGGTTAGTGTTAGTAGTAGGGTTTGGGGGTTAGTGTTAGTATTAGGGTTCGGGGGTTAGTGTTAGGGTTTGGGGGGTTAGTGTTAGTATTAGGGGTATTAGTGTTTGGAGTGTTAGTATTAGGGTTTGGGGGTTAGTGTTAGTATTAGGGTTCTGGGGTTAGTGTTAGTATTAGGGTTCGGGGGTTAGTGTTAGTATTAGGGTTCAGGAGTTAGTGTTAGTATTAGGGTTTGGGGATTAGTGTTAGTATTAGGGTTCAGGAGTTAGTGTTAGTATTAGGGTTCGGGGGTTAGTGTTAGTATTAGGGTTTGGGGATTAGTGTTAGTATTAGGGTTCAGGAGTTAGTGTTAGTATTAGGGTTCAGGGGTTAGTGTTAGTATTAGGGTTCGGGGGTTAGTGTTAGTATTAGGGTTCGGGGCTGTTAGTGTTAGTATTAGGGTTCAGGAGTTTGTGTTAGTATTAGGGTTCAGGGGTTAGTGTTAGTATTAGGGTTCGGGGGTTAGTGTTCGTATTAGGGTTCGGGGGGTTAGTGTTAGGGTTCAGGAGTTAGTGTTAGTATTAGGGTTTGGGGATTAGTGTTAGTATTAGGGTTCAGGAGTTAGTGTTAGTATTAGGGTTCAGGGGTTAGTGTTAGTATTAGGGTTCGGGGGTAGTGTTAGTATTAGGGTTCAGGAGTTAGTGTTAGTATTAGGGTTCGGGGGTTAGTGTTAGTATTAGGGTTCGGGGGGGGTTAGTGTTAGTATTAGGGTTCGGGGGGTTAGTGTTAGTATTAGGGTTTGGGGGTTAGTATTAGGGTTCGGGTTAGTGTTAGTATTAGGGTTCGGGAGTTAGTGTTAGTGTAGGGTTTGGGGATTAGTGTTAGTATTAGGGTTTGGGGGTTAGTGTTAGTATTAGGGTTCAGGGGTTAGTGTTAGTATTAGGGTTTAGGGGTTAGTGTTAGTATTAGGGTTCAGCGGTTAGTGTTCGTATTAGGGTTTGGGTGTTAGTGTTATTATTAGGGTTCAGGAGTTAGTGTTAGTATTAGGGTTTGGGTGTTAGTGTTAGTATTAGGGTTCAGGGGTTAGTGTTAGTATTAGGGTTTGGGGGTTAGTGTTAGTATTAGGGTTCGGGGGTTAGTATTAGGGTTCGGGGGTTAGTGTTAGTATTAGGGTTCAGGGGTTAGTGTTAGTATTAGGGTTTGGGGGTTAGTGTTAGTATTAGGGTTTGGGGGTTAGTGTTAGTATTAGGGTTCGGGGGTTAGTGTTAGGGTTCGGGGGGGTTAGTGTTAGTATTAGGGGTATTAGTGTTTGGAGTGTTAGTATTAGGGTTTGGGGGTTAGTGTTAGTATTAGGGTTCGGGGGTTAGTGTTAGTATTAGGGTTCAGGAGTTAGTGTTAGTATTAGGGTTTGGGGGTTAGTGTTAGTATTAGGGTTCAGGGGTTAGTGTTAGTATTAGGGTTCGGGGGTTAGTGTTAGTATTAGGGTTCGGGGGTGTTAGTGTTAGTATTAGGGTTCGGGGGTGTTAGTGTTAGTATTAGGGTTCAGGAGTTTGTGTTAGTATTAGGGTTCAGGGGTTAGTGTTAGTATTAGGGTTCGGGGGTTAGTGTTCGTATTAGGGTTCGGGGGGTTAGTGTTAGTATTAGGGTTCAGGAGTTAGTGTTAGTATTAGGGTTTGGGGATTAGTGTTAGTATTAGGGTTTGGGTGTTAGTGTTAGTATTAGGGTTCGGGGGTTAGTGTTAGTATTAGGGTTCAGGGGTTAGTGTTAGTATTAGGGTTTGGGGGTTAGTGTTAGTATTAGGGTTCAGGAGTTAGTGTTAGTATTAGGGTTCGGGGGTTAGTGTTAGTATTAGGGTTCGGGGGTTAGTGTTAGTATTAGGGTTCAGGAGTTAGTGTTAGTATTAGGGTTCGGGGGTAGTGTTAGTATTAGGGTTCGGGGGTTAGTGTTAGCATTAGGGTTTGGGGGTTAGTTTTAGCATTAGGGTTTGGGGGTTAGTGTTAGTATTAGGGTTCGGGGGTTAGTATTAGGGTTCAGGGGTTAGTGTTAGTATTAGGGTTCAGGGGTTAGTGTTAGTATTAGGGTTCAGGGGGTTAGTGTTAGTATTAGGGTTCAGGGGTTAGTGTTAGTATTAGGGTTTGGGGGTTAGTGTTAGTATTAGGGTTCAGGGGTTAGTGTTAGTATTAGGGTTCAGGAGTTAGTGTTAGTATTAGGGTTCAGGGGTTAGTGTTAGTATTAGGGTTTGGGTGTTAGTGTTAGTATTAGGGTTCAGGAGTTAGTGCTAGTATTAGGGTTCAGGGGTTAGTGTTAGTATTAGGGTTCAGGAGTTAGTGTTAGTATTAGGGTTCAGGGGTTAGTGTTAGTATTAGGGTTAGGGTGTTAGTGTTAGTATTAGGGTTCAGGAGTTAGTGTTAGTATTAGGGTTCGGGGGTTAGTGTTCGTATTAGGGTTCGGGGGGTTAGTGTTAGTATTAGGGTTCAGGGGTTAGTGTTAGTATTAGGGTTTGGGGATTAGTGTTAGCATTAGGGTTTGGGTGTTAGTGTTAGTATTAGGGTTCGGGGGTTAGTGTTAGTATTAGGGTTCAGGAGTTAGTGTTAGTATTAGGGTTCAGGGGTTAGTGTTAGTATTAGGGTGTTAGTGTTAGTATTAGGGTTCAGGAGTTAGTGCTAGTATTAGGGTTCAGGGGTTAGTGTTAGTATTAGGGTTCAGGAGTTAGTGTTAGTATTAGGGTTCAGGGGTTAGTGTTAGTATTAGGGTTTGGGTGTTAGTGTTAGTATTAGGGTTCGGGGGTTAGTGTTAGTATTAGGGTTCGGGGGTTAGTGTTAGTATTAGGGTTCGGGGGTTAGTGTTAGGGTTCGGGGGTGTTAGTTTTAGTATTAGGGTTCAGGAGTTAGTGTTATTATTAGGGTTCGGGGGTTAGTGTTAGTATTAGGGTTCAGGGGTTAGTGTTAGTATTAGGGTTCAGGAGTTAGTGTTAGTATTAGGGTTTGGGGGTTAGTGTTAGTATTACGGTTTGGGGATTAGTGTTAGTATTAGGGTTTGGGGGTTAGTGTTAGTATTACGGTTTAGGGATTAGTGTTAGTATTAGGGTTTGGGGATTAGTATTAGTATTAGGGTTCAGGGGTTAGTGTTAGTATTAGGGTTCGGGAGTTAGTGTTAGTATTAGGGTTCGGGGGTTAGTGTTAGTATTAGGGTTCGGGAGTTAGTGTTAGTATTAGGGTTCGGGGGTTAGTGTTAGTATTAGGGTTTGGGGGTTAGTGTTAGTATTAGGGTTTGGGGATTAGTGTTAGTATTAGGGTTCGGGGGTTAGTGTTAGTATTAGGGTTCGGGAGTTAGTGTTAGTATTAGGGTTCGGGGGTTAGTGTTAGTATTAGGGTTTGGGGGTTAGTGTTAGTATTAGGGTTCAGGGGTTAGTGTTAGTATTAGAGGTTCGGGGGTTAGTGTTAGGGTTCGGGGGGGTTAGTGTTAGTATTAGGGGTATTAGTGTTTGGAGTGTTAGTATTAGGGTCAGGGGGTGTAAGTATGGGGGTGCGTGGATCATTTTGGGGGGTTTCATTTATTATGGGAGTTTATGTCTGTAAACGCTGAACGGTCCACATGCATTTTTCTGGGTGGTTGGTTACCCTACACAGGGCTGATTAGATAAATCTACTACCCACACACTTTTCTCTCTTTCTTTTTACAGACCTGTCGGTGCTGGCTGAACATGTGACTGGATCAGTGGGTTATTCAGTGACATTACCCTGCACATACTCTCTTAAATGGGCGACCGCCACCATGTGCTGGGGAAGGGGCAGCTGCCCATATTCCAAATGTAACAATGAGATCATTGGGACTGATGGCAGCAGAGTGACCCGGAGGAATAATGAGAGATACCAGTTACTGGGGGACATTACCCAGGGGAACGTGTCTCTGACTATGAGTGAGGTGACCATCAGTGATACAGGAACATACTGCTGCCGCGTGGAGATCCCAGGACTATTCAACGATTTAATGCAAGAGATAATTGTGGAGATCCATGAAGGTGAGTTCTGTTTATATTGTATTTGCTTGAATATAAGATGCTCTGAACAATACCCCAAATATCCATGTTGTATGTCATATTGGCCTCATCTGACATCAAGTTCCTGCAAGGGAATCCACAGCACAGGACAGGTTTATTAGTAAAATGTAGCTGGCACTCACTTTGAGCGTCACCGACATATCCTGTGACCCTCCTCTGACAGTGGGGAGGGGCGATGAGCTGGTAAACTCAGGACGATCCATGACATCTTACAAGCCTTTGGGCGCTAAAAAGGTTTTCCAACTAATGCCTGATTTTTTCAGTTCACTTCGTAGATCACTTTTGGTGAAGATGTTTCACTAAAGGAATTTTATACCCACATTTATTGGGCTTTTTTTTTTTTTTTTTGTTTTTTTAGGCTCACCAACTGAGAAAAGCTTGCCCACAAGACCCTACAACCTCTCAACAGGTAGGACTGGATGACTTTCTGCTGCTAAATACATGGAGTGGAATTTGTATAATTACAAGACTTTCTTTGCAATTTCACTGAAAGGTGAGATGAGGGGAACATTTCCCCACTATATATGGTGCACGGAAAAAACTGGTGAGTTTCCCTCTGTCTCCTAAGCATTGTCTATACTGTGTGTTCACAGAATTGCAAGGGAATGCATACATTAGAGGCCCTACTCAATAGAGAGAATTGCATGGAACTGAGATGGGACGTTCAAACTTTAAGCCAAAGTAGCCGAGTTGGAAAAATTCTCCAATGCATCTGAATGTGCCAATGTTTCCAACTCGGCTACTTTGGCCTTATGTTTTGTAATTCCCAACCATTCGAGCGAGTAGACCGCTTGGAGAAACGTGTTTTTATATGTGTTGATGGTGCCTCATATTTATGACATCAATTTGTGGTCTGAAAATTTGGTTAATTTGCATTTCAAACCACTGGTGATGTCATCAACAAGAGACACCACAGACACATGTTTTATTATCAGCAATCACAGTACACACAATGATCGGGCGACGGAGTCCATTTGAAGCTTATTTTAATAGGTATCAACAGTACCATAAACTTAAGCCTTTGACATTTTAAATGACAAATGTTTTTTAGGTATTATTGTACCTCTATCTGTCTTTCATTTGGCTGTTTTCCCATATTTACTTTCAGTTTCCGACAGTCAAATATCAGTTCCAACCAGTGCCTCTCCGGAAAACAGTTCCTTTTCCGACGAAATCAAAACAGAGGTGTGTTCGGTAGAATGCCTCCTATTGGCTACCTGGGCTACAACGTTTGGACTTTCTAGTAAAAGTATAAACTTATGTTTAATTGAAATATTGAATAAAGTGTAGGCATTTTAAATAGAAATGCTTTCATACATAGAGAGAGATCGGCACTCCAGGTTAGCATAAAGGACCAAAAATATATAGATTAACTCCCAAATATGGGGCATAAAAAAAAACCTAAAAGGAAATCCATAATTCCACATACAAGAGTGTAGGACCCGTTAAGTTTCTGGAAAAAAATACCACAGTATTGATGCCAACACAGGGGACAAAGTAGTGTTTGTAAAATAAAATAAAAAACATTAATAAAATAACACCAACACTATAAAACAACATATTAAAACAGTGGCGTCCCGAGGGGGGGGCGGGGGGGGCGGCCCGCCCCGGGTGCCACTGACTAGGGGGGTGCCACCGGTGCTGCCGGCACCCCCCGCGCTGCTTACCTTTTTTTTTTTTTTTTTTCTCAGGCGGCCGAATCTGGATGCGGCCGCCGGGTGAAAAAAAAAAACCACAGCGACCGGATGTGACGATACGTCACATCCGGCGACTGTGTTTCCCTCCTCCGTGCAGGAGGGAAGAGAAGACTGCACGGAGGAGTCGTCCGTCCGGGAGAAGCAGCGATTTGGTAAGTGATGGGGGGGGGGGGGGGGGCTGGCACTATATTACTGGGTTCTGGCTGGCACTATATTACTGGGTTCTGGCTGGCACTATATTACTGGGTTCTGGCTGGCACTATATTACTGGGTTCTGGCTGGCACTATATTACTGGGTTCTGACTGGCACTATATTACTGGGTTCTGGCTGGCACTATATTACTGGGTTCTGACTGGCACTATATTACTGGGCTCTGACTGGCACAATATTACTGGGTTCTGACTGGCACTATATTACTGGGTTCTGACTGGCACTATATTACTGGGCTCTGACTGGTACAATATTACTGGGCTCTGACTGGTACAATATTACTGGGCTCTGGCTGGCACTATATTACTGGGTTCTGGCTGGCACTATATTACTGGGTTCTGGCTGGCACTATATTACTGGGTTCTGACTGGCACTATATTACTGGGTTCTGACTGGCACTATATTACTGGGCTCTGACTGGCACAATATTACTGGGTTCTGACTGGCACTATATTACTGGGCATCTGACTGGCACAATATTACTGGGTTCTGACTGGCACTATATTACTGGGTTCTGACTGGCACTATATTACTGGGCTCTGACTGGCACTATATTACTGGGCATCTGACTGGCACTATATTACTGGGCTCTGACTGGCACTATATTACTGGGTTCTGACTGGCACTATATTACTGGGTTCTGACTGGCACTATATTACTGGGCTCTGACTGGCACAATATTACTGGGTTCTGACTGGCATTATATTACTGGGCTCTGACTGGCACTATATTACTGGGTTCTGGCTGGCACTATATTACTGGGTTCTGACTGGCACTATATTACTGGGCTCTGACTGGCACTATATTACTGGGTTCTGACTGGCACAATATTACTGGGCTCTGACTGGCACTATATTACTGGGTTCTGGCTGGCACTATATTACTGGGCTCTGACTGGCGCTATATTACTGGGCTCTGACTGGCACTATATTACTGGGTTCTGACTGGCACTTTATTACTGGGTTCTGACTGGCACTATATTACTGGGTTCTGGCTGGCACTATATTACTGGGCTCTGGCTGGCACTATATTACTGGGTTCTGGCTGGCACTATATTACTGGGCTCTGACTGGCACTATATTACTGGGCTCTGACTGGCACTATATTACTGGGTTCTGACTGGCACTTTATTACTGGGTTCTGGCTGGCACTATATTACTGGGTTCTGGCTGGCACTATATTACTGGGTTCTGGCTGGCACTATATTACTGGGTTCTGACTGGCACTATATTACTGGGCTCTGACTGGCACTATATTACTGGGTTCTGACTGGCACAATATTACTGGGTTCTGACTGGCACTATATTACTGGGTTCTGACTGGCACAATATTACTGGGCTCTGACTGGCACTATATTACTGGGTTCTGGCTGGCACTATATTACTGGGCTCTGACTGGCACTATATTACTGGGCTCTGACTGGCACTATATTACTGGGTTCTGACTGGCACTTTATTACTGGGTTCTGACTGGCACTATATTACTGGGTTCTGGCTGGCACTATATTACTGGGCTCTGACTGGCACTATATTACTGGGCTCTGACTGGCACTATATTACTGGGTTCTGACTGGCACTTTATTACTGGGTTCTGGCTGGCACTATATTACTGGGTTCTGGCTGGCACTATATTACTGGGTTCTGGCTGGCACTATATTACTGGGCTCTGACTGGCACTTTATTACTGGGTTCTGGCTGGCACTATATTACTGGGTTCTGGCTGGCACTATATTACTGGGTTCTGGCTGGCACTATATTACTGGGTTCTGACTGGCACTATATTACTGGGCTCTGACTGGCACTATATTACTGGGTTCTGACTGGCACAATATTACTGGGTTCTGACTGGCACTATATTACTGGGTTCTGACTGGCACAATATTACTGGGCTCTGACTGGCACTATATTACTGGGTTCTGGCTGGCACTATATTACTGGGCTCTGACTGGCACTATATTACTGGGCTCTGACTGGCACTATATTACTGGGTTCTGACTGGCACTTTATTACTGGGTTCTGACTGGCACTATATTACTGGGTTCTGGCTGGCACTATATTACTGGGCTCTGACTGGCACTATATTACTGGGCTCTGACTGGCACTATATTACTGGGTTCTGACTGGCACTTTATTACTGGGTTCTGGCTGGCACTATATTACTGGGTTCTGGCTGGCACTATATTACTGGGTTCTGGCTGGCACTATATTACTGGGCTCTGACTGGCACTATATTACTGGGTTCTGACTGGCACTTTATTACTGGGTTCTGACTGGCACTATATTACTGGGTTCTGGCTGGCACTATATTACTGGGCTCTGACTGGCACTATATTACTGGGCTCTGACTGGCACTATATTACTGGGTTCTGACTGGCACTTTATTACTGGGTTCTGGCTGGCACTATATTACTGGGTTCTGGCTGGCACTATATTACTGGGTTCTGGCTGGCACTATATTACTGGGCTCTGACTGGCACTATATTACTGGGTTCTGAGTGGCACAATATTACTGGGTTCTGGCTGGCACAATATTACTGGGTTCTGGCTGGCACAATATTACTGGGCTCTGACTGGCACTATATTACTGGGTTCTGGCTGGCACTATATTACTGGGTTCTGGCTGGCACTATATTACTGGGCTCTGACTGGCACTATATTACTGGGTTCTGGCTGGCACTATATTACTGGGTTCTGACTGGCACTATATTACTGGGTTCTGACTGGCACAATATTACTGGGCTCTGGCTGGCACTATATTACTGGGCTCTGACTGGCACAAAATTACTTGGCATCTGACTGGCATAAAATTCATGGGCACTGACTGGCACAATATTTCTGGGCATTTGACTGGCACACTATTCCTGGGCTCTGAGTGGCACACTATTACTGGGCACTGACTGGCACAATATTCCTGGGCACTGACTGGCACTATATTACTGGGCTCTGACTGTTACAATATTCCTGGTATCTGACTGGCACACTATTACTGGGCTCTGACTGGCACACTATTACTGGGCACTGACTGGCACAATATTCCTGGGCACTGACTGGCACAATATTCCTGGGCATCTGACTGGCATAATATTCCTGGGCACTGACTGGCACAAAATTACTTGGCATCTGACTGGCATAATATTCATGGGCACTGACTGGCACAATATTACTGGGCATCTGACTGGCACAATATTCCTGGGCTCTGAGTGGCACACTATTACTGGGCACTGACTGGCACACTATTACTGGGCACTGACTGGCACACTATTACTGGGCACTGACTGGCACTATATTACTGGTCTCTGACTAGCACAAACAATAATACTGGCTCTGACTGGCACAATATTCCTGGTATCTGACTGGCACATTACTGGGTTCTGAGTGGCACTATATAACTGGGCTCTGACTGGCACACTATTACTGGGCTCTGAGTGGCACACTATTACTGGGCTCTGACTGGCACTATATTACTGGGTTCTGAGTGGCACTATATTACTGGGCTCTGAGTGGCACACTATTACTGGGCTCTGACTGGCACACTTACTGGGCTCTGAGTGGCACACTATTACTGGGCTCTGACTGGCACAATATTACTGGTATCTGACTGGCACAATATTACTGGTATCTGACTGGCACACTATTCCTGGTAACTATAATTGTACAATTTTCAAACATTGAAAAAATTGTGGGTGTTTTCTTGCATTTTTATTGTGGGGGGGGTGCCACACTCGGGGTCCGCCCCGGGTGCCAAATGCTCTAGGTACGCCCCTGTATTAAAACCAAAGAAATTGCTAAATGAAACACTAATAGCAAGTGAAAATAAAGAGATGAACTAAGGCCCAGTCATATGATTGAACTAAATGTGAGTGTGTATTTATATTACTTTTTCATTTACATTGGGGATAATGTAACTGCGAAGTGTTGGGAGTTTTTATTTTAAAAAAAGGGGGCAATGGCCATTGACATAGACTGCGGATTCAGCGTAGACAGTGGAGACTGCCGAAATTTGTCAGGAGACTGCTTTAAACATTGGCACACATGCTGATTGTGCCAGTTTACGGCCTATTCTGCGTGGATGCCTTGTTTATACATGACCCCCATTTAGGGTTGCCACCTGGCCGGTATTTTACGGGCAGGCCGGTAAAAAATTGGCATCTGGCCAATGTTAAGTCTATGGAGACAGTACCAAGGCCGGTATTTTTTTTTGAAGAAAAGGTGGCAACCCTACCCCCATTGTATCACAATTACATTTTCACTTTTTTTTTTTTTACTTTTAAGGATTGCATTTTACTGCCAAAAAACAGTCTGTACAGTGCAAATTTTTTTTTGTTAACCTCTGTTTTCATCTAATTATTTTAGGAGATAACAGACAATCAGAAGTCATCTGAGTCCACTACCTCTGAAGATACACCTTACATTATAGCTGGCGTTTTCCTCCTCCTCCTCCTCCTAATTGCCCTTGCTGGGTTTTTATACAGATGTAAGTTCTTTTTTTTTTTTTTTTTCTGGTCGCCAGGTCGCCTGTTTGAAAAAAAAAAAAAAAAACTTTTATGTGAAAAAACACAAATTTGCTGCTTCATAATATAGAGTAGAAGGCTTCCATCCAGTAACAGAGCGCCACCTACTGGCTACATCTATACAAGGGATAGGAAGTTCTACTCCAAACCAGAACAGGCAACATGTCCATAGTAGGAGCCCAGTTTTTGGGGATGTCTATGAAAAATGCAAACATTTTAGGCTATAACCAGAAAAGGACCTTATTCTATCCAATGCTAGCCCTTTAATAGGTTTCCCTGAATAAAACAGACCTGCCATGGTCTGTGAAGGTCCATAGAACCCCATTAAATTATCCAGTCAATGTACAGTATGAACAATGCTGGTTCCTACCCCCGCCCCAAACCTGCCTATTTCATAACAATGTATGAAGTATTACTGCAGGAACGTGAGTGACAGGAACAGCCTGCAATCTACAGGCTGAAACACATGGGTTCCAAGTGGGATGGGAGGGGGGGGGGGGGGGGGGATTTAACATACTGGACACATTATTAACCCCTTCCAGTTCTCATGCAGCAGGTAATACTCATATAACATAATGTAACATTGTCCTTTTCTTCCTCCTAAAATGTAGATCGATCCACAGTAATGAAAGGAAGTGAATTATTCAGGTAAATGCAATTTACTGGAGCATCTCATACACTCAGTGCTGATCATTCTATCCCTCCACGATATATGGCATTTAATAGATTTGATCCGTTACACATGTTATGTTGTTTGACATATAGATGCTATTTAACTGTAAAGGTTTTTTGATATATATATACATTTTAAATAAATGGCCAGGTTAAAATGAATAAAGTACATTTATTTATTTTGTTTCTCTCGTTAACCCTTTATGAGATATTAGAAATAATAGCATTTAATTCAAGCAATCAGATACCAGTCTGATAGTATTGCTTTAAATTAGATCATTTACTGACTGTCCCATGATTTTCTGCACAGTTTCAATATTTACCCCTTCAGTTCACAGACACATTTGCATGTGAAGTGCATCCTGTGAAAAACCACAGTCACCCTTTTAGAAGGGCAGGCCTTTTCTGCGATGGCTGTTTCATACTTTTCAGGGTTTACTCAATATGCGCTGATATTCAGCCCCGAAATGATGCCCCCAAAGACCGGACTTAGTCCAGGCACATCAGGAAACGAATTACATAGAAACATAGACTATGTCGCAGATAAGAACCATTCGGTCCATCTAGTCTGCCCAATGTTCTAAATACTTTTATTAGTCCCCAGTTCCCTGTCTTATATCTAGGATAGCCTTGTGTCTATCTCACGCATGCTTAAACTCCTTGACTGTGTTTACCTCTACCACTTCCGCTGGAAGGCTATTCCATCCATCCACTACCCTCTCAGTAAAGTAATACATCCTGATATTACTTTTAAATCGTTGCCCTTCTAATTTTAGACTATGTCCTCTAGTTGTGGTAGTTTTTCTTCTTTTAAAAATCCTCCTTTACTGTATTGATTCTCTTTATGTATTTAAATGTTTCTATCATATCCCCCTGTTACATGTTTCCTCCAAGCTATACATATTAAGATGCTTTAACCTTTACTGGTAAGTTTTACCCTTCAACCCATGAACCAGTTTAGTAGCCCTTCTCTGAACTCTCTCCAAAGTATCAATATCCTTCTGGAGATACGGTCTCCAGTACTGCGTACAATACTCCAAGTGAGGTCTCACCAGTGCTCTGTACAATGGCATGAGCACTTCCCTCTTTCTACTGTTAATTATGATCTACCCTATCACGTAGCCCTTATATATATGGACTGTGGATGATGTGTTTATTATAGTGTTGTGTGTGAATACAACTGTTTGGCCCCCTTTCTAGTACGATGTGTCAGTGATGCTGTGCACTTGCAGTTAATCAAAGCACACTAAACAATATATATATTTTTTTCTTTGCAGATCTATACCAGTTGCACACACTGACCACGTGGAAAGTCCACAGGATCGAGCCACTGAGAATATTTATATAATGGAATGAAGTGGCAGGAAGCACACAAAATGATTATTTTGGTTATGTAGAAAGCTCTTTTATGGGGCAATGTTTTAAAAGTGTTGTCATCAGCAGGAACATTCCCATTGGTTGCCTTGGTGACTGGACCAGTTTTAGAACTTTGGCTCACTAGTGACTCTCATACATAACTACCATTTTTAGTGGAACCGCTGATTTTCTTTAACTCTCTTTACTAAAAGTGTGAGTTGAGTTAACATGAACAATTTCATTCTCCTGATTAAACTATACATTGTGTAGGGATAAACCTAATGAGGGTCTCCTACTAGAAGTGATTAGCATTGTTAAAGGGACTGTCTGGTGTCCAAAATGCATCTTCCAAATACTAATGCATATCAATGTGCTTTCAAAGTACTTTAAAATGCATGTCTTACATTTTGCATTGCTTAAAATATAAAATACTTACAGCCAGATGAAATTGTGAAATTACAACAGTTTGCAAGAAACAAGGACTGCCCACACTAGATGAATAAAAGTAATTTCCTTTTTTTTTCCCCATCAGGAACCAATGAGAATAATGCCATTCAATGAATGGAATTTCCTGTCTCTTTAGTGATGTCATCAGACAATGTGTTGCACTGTTAAGAGTTCCTACTGTGTACAAGAGCAAGGTCACTCATAGGCCACACAACAGATTAAATTTGAGGAGCACAGGAAGTGACTAAATGAAACAAAACTTTACATCCTCAGTGTCTATAGAATCAGTGCTGACGCACCTGCAGAGTAATCACTGGGGAAGGGCTTGAGTCAAATATTAAAAATGGGATTTATACAGAATGCATGCATCAAATCACACAGGGATAAAAGCCTGTGCACTATACAAGCAGTAATCTTGATCTTGCACCAAAGATGAGTTTGGGGATTAGACTGTCCCTTTAAAAAGTGAGACTTTAAAGATGTAACGCTGCATTATCCATGGCCAGCTGAGCTTACCTACCAGGAGTTAGCCTCTGTACAATGTATACTAAGTGAAATGTTCATCTCCCCTCAACTCACCTTAGTGAATAGCTCCCTATGTGTCATTCTTGACAATTCCTGAATCCAGGGTGAATCTAAAAACCAAAAATACTAACTGCTACTTTTCATGCATAAAATTGTTGTTTGTCTATGTGACAAAATGTATACAGGGCACGACAAAAGGAGATCTGTAAATAAATATTGTTGTTGTTTATTATGGACTTTAATATATACTTTGGTTTTTATGTGATGTACATAGATTTTTTTTATATTACAATATCAGTAATCATGGCCTCTTTTTCCAAAAAAATTAGACAGAGATGAGGGTATGATTATGGCGTTCTTAACTTAAAGGGGCAGTAGCTTTCCCTGTCCTTTTTTAGAGATTAGTGAAGCAAAAAATGTATTTGCTCAAATGTTTATCATCAAAAACTGCAGCGACTGTGAGTCCTATGGGGGGAAAGAACTGGGTCTTGTGGCCCACATCATTTGGGTTTAACAGAACCCACATGAGAGTACCTTTTTTTTTTTTTTTCAGGCGGCCGAATCCTCTGGATGCGACCGTCGGGTGAAAAAAAAATAAATCACAGCGACCGGACGTCACATCCGGCGACTGTGTTTCCCTCCTCCGTACAGGAGGAAAGAGAAGACTGCACGGAGGAGGCGTCCGGGAGCAGAGACCAGCCTCGGTCAGTCATGGGGAAGGGGGGGAGGAGGGAGCACAATATTACTGGGCATCTGGCTGGCACTATATTACTGGGCTCTGGCTGGCACTATATTACTGGGCATCTGGCTGGCACTATATTACTGGGCACTGGCTGGCACTATATTACTGGGCATCTGGCTGGCACTATATTACTGGGCATCTGGCTGGCACTATATTACTGGGCTCTGGCTGGCACTATATAACTGGGCATCTGGCTGGCACTATATTACTGGGCTCTGGCTGGCACTATATTACTGGGCATCTGGCTGGCACTATATTACTGGGCTCTGACTGGCACTATATTACTGGACATCTGACTGGCACTATATTACTGGGCATCTGGCTGGCACTATATTACTGGGCATCTGGCTGGCACTATATTACTGGGCTCTGGCTGGCACAATATTACTGGGCTCTGACTGGCACAATATTACTGGGCTCTGACTGTTACAATATTCCTGGGCACTGAGTGGCACACTATTACTGGGCTCTGACTGGCACAATATTACTGGGCTCTGACTGTTACAATATTCCTGGGCACTGAGTGGCACACTATTACTGGGCACTGACTGGCACACTATTACTGTGCTCTGACTGGCACACTATTACTGACCCATGCAATGTGTAATTAGCGCAATCCTGACCGCTGCACTGTATACGTAGCACAATCCTGACCCATGCACTGTGTACTTAGCGCAATCCTGACCGCTGCACTGTATACGTAGCGCAATCCTGAACCATGCACTGTGTACTTAGCGCAGTCCTGACCCATGCACTGTGTACTTAGCGCAGTCCTGACCCATGCACTGTGTACTTAGTGCAGTCCTGACCCATGCACTGTGTACTTAGCGCAGTCCTGACCCATGCACTGTGTACTTAGCGCAGTCCTGACCCATGCACTGTGTACTTAGCGCAGTCCTGACCCATGCACTGTGTACTTAGCGCAATCCTGACCCATGCACTGTGTACTTAGCGCAGTCCTGACCCATGCACTGTGTACTTAGCGCAGTCCTGAACCATGCACTGTGTACTTAGCGCAATCCTGACCCATGCACTGTGTACTTAGCGCAGTCCTGACCCATGCACTGTGTACTTAGCGCAATCCTGACCGCTGCACTGTATACGTAGCGCAATCCTGACCCATGCACTGTGTACTTAGTGCAGTCCTGACCCATGCACTGTGTACTTAGCGCAGTCCTGACCCATGCACTGTGTACTTAGTGCAGTCCTGACCCATGCACTGTGTACTTAGTGCAGTCCTGACCCATGCACTGTGTACTTAGCGCAGTCCTGACCCATGCACTGTGTACTTAGTGCAGTCCTGACCCATGCACTGTGTACTTAGTGCAGTCCTGACCCATGCACTGTGTACTTAGCGCAGTCCTGACCCATGCACTGTGTACTTAGTGCAGTCCTGACCCATGCACTGTGTACTTAGCGCAGTCCTGACCCATGCACTGTGTACTTAGTGCAGTCCTGACCCATGCACTGTGTACTTAGTGCAGTCCTGACCCATGCACTGTGTACTTAGCGCAATCCTGACCGCTGCACTGTATACGTAGCGCAATCCTGACCCATGCACTGTGTACTTAGGGCAGTCCTGACCCATGCACTGTGTACTTAGCGCAGTCCTGACCCATGCACTGTGTACTTAGCGCAGTCCTGACCCATGCACTGTGTACTTAGTGCAGTCCTGACCCATGCACTGTGTACTTAGTGCAGTCCTGACCCATGCACTGTGTACTTAGTGCAGTCCTGACCCATGCACTGTGTACTTAGCGCAGTCCTGACCCATGCACTGTGTACTTAGCGCAGTCCTGACCCATGCACTGTGTACTTAGCGCAGTCCTGACCCATGCACTGTGTACTTAGCGCAGTACTGACCCATGCACTGTGTACTTAGCGCAGTCCTGAACCATGCACTGTGTACTTAGCGCAATCCTGACCCATGCACTGTGTACTTAGCGCAGTCCTGACCCATGCACTGTGTACTTAGCGCAATCCTGACCGCTGCACTGTATACGTAGCGCAATCCTGACCCATGCACTGTGTACTTAGTGCAGTCCTGACCCATGCACTGTGTACTTAGCGCAGTCCTGACCCATGCACTGTGTACTTAGCGCAGTCCTGACCCATGCACTGTGTACTTAGCGCAGTCCTGACCCATGCACTGTGTACTTAGCGCAGTCCTGACCCATGCACTGTGTACTTAGCGCAGTCCTGACCCATGCACTGTGTACTTAGTGCAGTCCTGACCCATGCACTGTGTACTTAGTGCAGTCCTGACCCATGCACTGTGTACTTAGTGCAGTCCTGACCCATGCACTGTGTACTTAGTGCAGTCCTGACCCATGCACTGTGTACTTAGCGCAGTCCTGACCCATGCACTGTGTACTTAGTGCAGTCCTGACCCATGCACTGTGTACTTAGCGCAGTCCTGACCCATGCACTGTGTACTTAGTGCAGTCCTGACCCATGCACTGTGTACTTAGTGCAGTCCTGACCCATGCACTGTGTACTTAGCGCAATCCTGACCGCTGCACTGTATACGTAGCGCAATCCTGACCCATGCACTGTGTACTTAGGGCAGTCCTGACCCATGCACTGTGTACTTAGCGCAGTCCTGACCCATGCACTGTGTACTTAGCGCAGTCCTGACCCATGCACTGTGTACTTAGTGCAGTCCTGACCCATGCACTGTGTACTTAGTGCAGTCCTGACCCATGCACTGTGTACTTAGCGCAGTCCTGACCCATCCACTGTGTACTTAGCGCAGTCCTGACCCATGCACTGTGTACTTAGTGCAGTCCTGACCCATGCACTGTGTACTTAGTGCAGTATTGACCCATGCACTGTGTACTTAGCGCAGTCCTGACCCATGTACTGTGTACTTAGTGCAGTCCTGACCCATGCACTGTGTACTTAGTGCAGTCCTGACCCATGCACTGTGTACTTAGTGCAGTCCTGACCCATGCACTGTGTACTTAGCGCAGTCCTGACCCATGCACTGTGTACTTAGTGCAGTCCTGACCCATGCACTGTGTACTTAGCGCAGTCCTGACCCATGCACTGTGTACTTAGTGCAGTCCTGACCCATGCACTGTGTACTTAGTGCAGTCCTGACCCATGCACTGTGTACTTAGTGCAGTCCTGACCCATGCACTGTGTACTTAGTGCAGTCCTGACCCATTCACTGTGTACTTAGTGCAGTCCTGACCCATGCACTGTGTACTTAGTGCAGTCCTGACCCATGCACTGTGTACTTAGCGCAGTCCTGACCCATGCACTGTGTACTTAGCGCAGTCCTGACCCATGCACTGTGTACTTAGTGCAGTCCTGACCCATGCACTGTGTACTTAGCGCAGTCCTGACCCATGCACTGTGTACTTAGTGCAGTCCTGACCCATGCACTGTGTACTTAGCGCAGTCCTGACCCATGCACTGTGTACTTAGTGCAGTCCTGACCCATGCACTGTGTACTTAGTGCAGTCCTGACCCATGCACTGTGTACTTAGCGCAGTCCTGACCCATGCACTGTGTACTTAGCGCAGTCCTGACCCATGCACTGTGTAGTTAGTGCAGTCCTGACCCATGCACTGTGTACTTAGTGCAGTCCTGACCCATGCACTGTGTACTTAGCGCAGTCCTGACCCATGCACTGTGTACTTAGCGCAGTCCTGACCCATGCACTGTGTACTTAGCGCAGTCCTGACCCATGCACTGTGTACTTAGTGCAGTCCTGACCCATGCACTGTGTACTTAGCGCAGTCCTGACCCATGCACTGTGTACTTAGTGCAGTCCTGACCCATGCACTGTGTACTTAGTGCAGTCCTGACCCATGCACTGTGTACTTAGCGCAGTCCTGACCCATGCACTGTGTACTTAGCGCAGTCCTGACCCATGCACTGTGTACTTAGTGCAGTCCTGACCCATGCACTGTGTACTTAGTGCAGTCCTGACCCATGCACTGTGTACTTAGCGCAGTCCTGACCCATGCACTGTGTACTTAGCGCAGTCCTGACCCATGCACTGTGTACTTAGCGCAGTCCTGACCCATGCACTGTGTACTTAGTGCAGTCCTGACCCATGCACTGTGTACTTAGTGCAGTCCTGACCCATGCACTGTGTACTTAGCGCAGTCCTGACCCATGCACTGTGTACTTAGCGCAGTCCTGACCCATCCACTGTGTACTTAGCGCAGTCCTGACCCATGCACTGTGTACTTAGCGCAGTCCTGACCCATGCACTGTGTACTTAGTGCAGTCCTGACCCATGCACTGTGTACTTAGTGCAGTACTGACCCATGCACTGTGTACTTAGCGCAGTCCTGACCCATGTACTGTGTACTTAGTGCAGTCCTGACCCATGCACTGTGTACTTAGTGCAGTCCTGACCCATGCACTGTGTACTTAGTGCAGTCCTGACCCATGCACTGTGTACTTAGCGCAGTCCTGACCCATGCACTGTGTACTTAGTGCAGTCCTGACCCATGCACTGTGTACTTAGCGCAGTCCTGACCCATGCACTGTGTACTTAGCGCAGTCCTGACCCATGCACTGTGTACTTAGTGCAGTCCTGACCCATGCACTGTGTACTTAGTGCAGTCCTGACCCATGCACTGTGTACTTAGCGCAGTCCTGACCCATGCACTGTGTACTTAGTGCAGTCCTGACCCATGCACTGTGTACTTAGTGCAGTCCTGACCCATGCACTGTGTACTTAGTGCAGTCCTGACCCATGCACTGTGTACTTAGCGCAGTCCTGACCCATGCACTGTGTACTTAGCGCAGTCCTGACCCATGCACTGTGTACTTAGCGCAATCCTGACCCATGCACTGTGTACTTAGCGCAGTCCTGACCCATGCACTGTGTACTTAGTGCAGTCCTGACCCATGTACTGTGTACTTAGTGCAGTCCTGACCCATGCACTGTGTACTTAGCGCAGTCCTGACCCATGCACTGTGTACTTAGCGCAGTCCTGACCCATGCACTGTGTACTTAGTGCAGTCCTGACCCATGCACTGTGTACTTAGTGCAGTCCTGACCCATGCACTGTGTACTTAGTGCAGTCCTGACCCATGCACTGTGTACTTAGCGCAGTCCTGACCCATGCACTGTGTACTTAGCGCAGTCCTGACCCATGCACTGTGTACTTAGTGCAGTCCTGACCCATGCACTGTGTACATAGTGCAGTCCTGACCCATGCACTGTGTACTTAGTGCAGTCCTGACCCATGCACTGTGTACTTAGTGCAGTCCTGACCCATGTACTGTGTACTTAGTGCAGTCCTGACCCATGCACTGTGTACTTAGCGCAGTCCTGACCCATGCACTGTGTACTTAGCGCAATCCTGACCCATGCACTGTGTACTTAGCGCAGTCCTGACCCATGCACTGTGTACTTAGTGCAGTCCTGACCCATGCACTGTGTACTTAGTGCAGTCCTGACCCATGCTTGCTATTATTCTTCCTAGGCTTCTGTTTTCAAGGCTAGTTATTACTTAAATTATTATTAAAACCAGTAGCAACTGAATGCAGAGGCAATTATTCATGATAATAAAGAGTAGATGCATAATCCTATACAACCGGCCCTTTTAGGGTAACCATACTGCTGATGCGGCCCCCGATGAATTTGAGTTTGCCACCCCTGGTCTAGATGATCCACAGAGCAAATGGCATAACCCAGCCCCAAGCTTAAAGAGATAACTTATTACCCACTTTCTCTTTGGAGATATAGGGAAGGTGAATATATGTTATATATGTACAGGCTAGAGAGCGAGGGGTTAGGAATAAGGATATTGTTATTAGATAATTTGTACCCCATAGGGTTAAGGATGATCAGGTGAGAGTGGAACACATGCAAACAGTAGGGTCTGGATGGAATAAATTCCTATATGTGTCTGCACATGCTCCACTCATAATAGAGAGCTCCTGTGGATTGTACCCAGTAAGGCTCATATAAGGCTCATATGATTGCAGATAGTGTATAGGGTGTTGGTGCATCCAGGTCTGCCCAATAGAGAGGATAATCAGTTAATTTGATTCTAATGAATGAAGGCTAGGGCTGGCACCACATACGCCAGTAAAGCAAGCAATAGGCACTAAATACAAACATAAGTAAGGCACAAAGTACAGGCAGAAGGACAATAGGACCCTAACCCGACGCGCGTTTCACCACCTTAGTGGCTTCGTCAGGGGGTAAAGACCGTCAAAAACGGGAAGTTTAAATAGTAAACCAGCTGGTGGAGGTGTGTGCTGGAAGTTAAGTATAATTGGTTAGGCAAAATGGGCCTCCGCCCCTTGTGGGTGGAGGCCCTTTAACTACTCCTTTTTATCGAACACTAATAAAGGCTACATTTTAATTTCCAGACTCCACTGATGTCCATTTAAATTTTGTTTTTCTATTCAGGGTTACCTATTGGTAGTTTCCTTACTTAGCACATTTGCTATTTGTGAGATCCATTTTTTTCTGATTTTTGAATGTTTCCACAATTCCCGCTGCATGAAACTCGGGAGCTGGCATCAGGGCCGCCACCAGGAATTTCATGGCCCCATACTGAACAAATTTTCTGAGCCCCCTACATGGCCCCCCCTGCCCGGACAATATCTCCAACTTGCCCCACCTAACCTCACAAGCATGTTATCCCTGTCTAGTGTAATATGGTGGTTGGGAGCAGTTGGTCAATATGCCAGTAATATTTTGCACTCAATAAGTCAGAATTTTGCCACTCAATATGCCATTGTTTTGCCATTTAATATGCCAGTATGTTGCCACTCAGTATGCCAGTTTTTTGCCCCTCAATATGCCATTCTTTTGCCATTTAATATGCCATTCTTTTGACCCTCAATATGCCATTCTTTTGCCACTCAATATGCCAGTATTTTGCCATTTAATATGCCAGTATTTTGCCATTCAATATGCCAGTATTTTGCCATTTTATATGCCAGTAATTTGCCCCTCAATATGCCATTCTTTTGCCACTTAATATGCCAGTATTTTGCCATTCAATATGCCACTATTTTGCCATTTAATATGCCAGTATTTTGCCCCTCAGTATGCCATTCTTTTGCCATTTAATATGCCAGTATTTTGCCCTTCAATATGCTATTCTTTTGCCATTTAATATGCCAGTATTTTGCCCTTCAATATGCTATTCTTTTGCCATTTAATATGCAAGTATTTTGCCCCTCAATAGCCTTTCCATGTCACAAGTTTCCTAAGACTAACTGCTTGTAGTAAGCACAAAATACAATGGGCGTTTCACCCCGTGTGGGTAATCTGTCTCTGCCTACGTTATTATTCTGGTGAAGGATTGAATAGACATTGATCAGGATTTATTATCAGTGTTTGCTGTGACTTACTACAAGGTATTATGCTGCCTAACTCCTTTTCATTCTCTCAATGCTACTTGGGGTTTGGATGTCACGGAAGAGCCCTTCCCTCCTTACTCCTTCACCTCCATGGTCTCCAGGTGCTGCTTCACATGCATGCCGAGTTCTGCATTTTGGAAACTATCAGTGTCGAGATGAGAGAAAAACGAATTCTAAAATGACACCACCGCACTATAAAACAGTAAAGCACAAATAACAGCTCAACAAGTGGACTATTCATTTAAAATCCACTTAGCTTTTTTTTATTTATTTTATAATTTTTTAAATGTAGCACGAGTAGAGTTTGCAGATGCTTTGCATACGACAAATGGTATGCTTGCAACAATCTCACTTCTGCATCTCTCCAATGATCCATGCACTATATGAGTAATCATTCTGTGTACCACACTGGGTAAGTATACTACTCATCATCACTTTACCCACAGCCCCCATCTGTCTTCCTGTACGCAATTAACTCTGACTTCAACTTTGTAATGGGCAAATGAAGAAGTGATAAGCAGACATGGCGTCTGTCTCCCTCTGGATGCGTCTAGCTAGCCTGTGCTTCTCCGGTAAGTCTCTGTTTCTAGCATAATTTATGGGGGGGAATCTAAGGGATTGGGAAAATAAAACATCTATTCTTAAATTACTTACATTTCACTGGGCAGCAGAGACCTTAATAAACACATATCAGGTCACGCTAAATTACAAATTCACAGAGCTGTCATCACTGCAAGGGATTCTGGGTAGGAATACCCAAATAATGTCAACAATGATCACCCCTTTTGTACCTCTATATCTACTTTATACATGGCCCTCTTGGCGCAAATGACCACCGTACAAGAAATCCTCTAAACACAGCTCAGGACAGAGGTGCAGAGCCAGATAAGCACTCATGGACGGCTGATTCAGCCTTAATGTGGACTCATCAGCATGAGGTTGGTTACTGGTTTTCTGCTAGAGGCTTTGGGGAGTATAAGAAGCAGAACAAAGTTATGATGGAATAAAAATGATGGGAATACCCTTCCCCTTATCCCCTTAAGGGCACAGGACGTACAAATATGTCATGAATTTAAGCATAATGTAAGGGTGGGGCCAATGTTAAAAGAAATCATATTATATTCTGCTTTATAAGAATAAACATGACATCAAAAGAAAGCCAGCCATTTTTTTATTTTATTTTTTACATCTAGTTTGTATGAGTACTATAAATGAGAAATACAGAAATCGCAGTTAAATACACACATAACAAAAAACCTATAACAATTTACAGGGGCTATCAGCTAGCACCAACAGAGAAGAGCTGGCAAGGGGGTCAGAAGGGTAATTGCCCCTGGGGCTGATCTCTCACTTGACTCAATGGGCTGGTGGCTGCATCCCTTTTTACTTCTAAGTGCCCCAAAAAAAGTTGCACCCACCAAAATACACACATGTATCTTGTGCAAGACTCCACAGACAGGAACCAGTCAGTTTTATATACTTTTTGTTTCAAAATGTTTCATCATGCATGAATGTTACCTCAGGTGGTCTCAGTCTAGCTTTATTTAGAAACTGCAAAGACTAATGAACATGAGCAATGTACACTGGGGGGTTTCATTTTTCACATCCGACAGGGGAGAGGTATTAAGGGGACCGGGTTTTTATTTCTGTGTGTACATTATTTTAATATGGGTGAAATAGAAATACACTTAGTTTTACTCTTTTATTTTTTAAATTGCAATTCTCCTGTAGTTTTACACTAAGGATAATTTCACCGGAGAGTCTAACTTCATTGGCATCAGTGAGAGGGAGCACACAGAAGGCAGACTGTCTCCTTGAACACTTTTTCCCCTCGGAGAAAGTCATTAGTCCGTCATTAGCCATTACTGTGGAATCAACCTCTCTCTGTTGTGCTTGGAATACAGAGGGTGTGATTGCACAGGGAAATGGAAGGATTCAGCACGGCAAGTTCAGCACGGCCATTTCATAGCAGCGGCAGTCTTAAATCCCTCTGTGCCAAAATGGGACTGGAGTAGAGCTCAGGGGAAAGTTGGATTTCCTCTCAAAATTGGGACTGTCCCACACAAAGTTGGGAGACATGCAATAGTTTAGGCACACACACACACAAAAAAATCCTAGCGCATGTTGCAGAACTAACCATTTTAATGCTGCAGGTGTATGCAAATCCACATAATAGCCCAAAAATGTACATTTTAGATGTGGCTTGTGATAAATAGACATCACTTTAAATATAGGCAACTCTAATCAAATAACTAGAGTGTTTGAAGTTATACACTAACTTTATCTACCATTTAACTTGGAAGTTTAATAAGGCTATTGCTGGTGCTGAGGTAACAGTTCTGTCTATTCCTCCTTATTGAATGTCGCAGACCCGATTAAATTATTTTCAGTGTAAAACTACAGAAATGTAAATTGTTTTGATGTCATCAATATGTTTGTGGTAAGCTGCTGAAGGAACATTTCCTTGGTTTTTATCTTTGCACAGTGCTCTCTGCACGAGCTCTACAAGTGAGAGGATCAGTGGGTGAGCCAGTGACCATACCCTGCACATACTCTGTTCGAGGCAAGACATTATATGACGTGTGCTGGGGACGGGGCAACTGCCCAACTTTCGGATGTGACAGTGAGATCATCAAGACTGATGGCAACAAAGTGACCTGGAGTAAATCCGAGAGACACCGGTTACTGGGGGAGATTGCACAGGGGAATGTATCCCTGACTATCAATAAAGTGACCACCAGGGATGCAGGAAGATACTGCTGCCATGTGATAGTCCCAGGACCATTTAATGATATTAGGGAAGTGATAACTGTGGAGGTACAGGACGGTGAGTACAGATGATTTCATTAAAAAATCTTACTTATTAATGAAAGTGATTTTAATCAAAATTAAAAACTCAATATGCACATATTTAGTATCTTGAGTCAGATCACTCCTTACCTGACCCAAGATTCCGAAAAACTTCTCTGCCCCCTGATAGAGCTATACAGAGCAAAGGGGGGTCAATAAGCTACTTTACACTTATTCTTTTATACAAGTATTTTTTTTTTTTAGGTATATACACTTGAGTAAGCTTAATAAACATTCATTTTTTTCCCTAGTGATGTCCTTTTAAGTGTTGGTAATTTTTGATGATTATTAAAAGGTTTAGGGAGTTTTTTTTGCTTGCCATCCCCCAAACAAAATAATATTTTTAAAGCCTCTACAAATGAGGCTGGAAGGAGCACTTTAAAGTTGCATCACTTCCTACAACTAAGCCCTTTCCCAGCCCACCACTTATTTGTGGGCCCCTGGGGGTATAAAAAGGGCAAGGATTAGTAAAAACCCCACTTACGTTAGTTTCTTGTAATTGTGCATGCTGCAGTTACAACATAAGTGCGAAATGCGTCAAGAAAAACAAATGGCTAATGTCTTCTTCCACTGTGTGTATACATTTTTTCTTCTCCATTAATGATTTTAAACATTTAATATGAAATGATGCACACATTGTTTATGCAATGTAAATTTATTTCACATTAAAACAAACCACTTTGCATGTTTCACGCTTAGCTCTGCATATTAAGTTTACATTTGAAACAATTTTTCCCTGACCCGCAGTGAGGTGTGTTTAATAAAAACAATTTCCAAGAAGGAGGGGCTTGGAGAGATAGGCGGGGCTGCAGCAATAAAACTCTCACATTTTATTGGCAGATTTGGAACATAGGAAGAACTAAGGAAAAACTTGATTAGACAAATCAGTTTCTCACATTAACTTTACATAGTAAAATACCTATTTAAAAATAAAATATATTTAAGCAACGTGTGAGTTTTCTTCAAAACAAAATTCTGTTTATTCTATTTCATGTCACACAATTACCTCATTTTATTACCAGCACGGGGAGACACAAATATACCTTCAAATAATTTTCTTACTACCACCACCACTTCCACCACTGCCTTGACCACCATTACCACAACCTCCAAAGCTTACTCTCAGACAGCAGCAGGAACCACCATTTTCCAGTACGAGGGTAAGTGGCAAAACCGTCCATTGGTTGCAATGCAGACACATGGAAGGTCGAGCAAGGTCAATGATTCCAGCTGTACTCAATCACCTAATTTCAAGTTGTGGTCTATTAATTTAAGGTCGGGCTAGCAGAAGGAGAGTATGGGTTTCCATTACAGGGGTAGCCAGTGGGGCATTTTAAGAAAGCTTAGTTTTTAATTTGTCAAACAGTCCTATCTAGACTGAGACAATTATCAACCCAGTAGTAACATTGGATTGTAATGGGTGGGGCTTCACAGGGGGAGATGATTTTTTTAGCCACTCCTTCTTGTGGGATCAGCCCCACATGCCTTCTGAATATTGGTGGCACAATGACCCATCTTGTTCCACTGTGGTCAGGGATGGAAAAGTCCTTAATGGGAAGAAGTACGGCCTACAACTGAACCAAAAGTAGGAAGAGCTGGGTGGGAAGTGGACAAAAATGAATGGTGCTCATCCAGCTAGAGGCAAATGGTTTGGCCCAGAAGCCAGGTTGACCTCCTGACAATATCTTTGTCATTATGCCTACAAATGTGGTCGGATAAATGAAAGTTTGTACACTTCTTTGTTTAGATTCATCACAATCTAGATTTGGTGTTTTTCCACCTGGAGGAAGAACCATGTTGGATTCCAACCTTGACATCACCCAAGAGAACCAGGTTCATATAACCTTCCATTTCTCTTGACTAACTTTTGTCTTTCGTATCGATTTATCATTGTATAGCTACTTTTGGTTGGTTGTTTAGTTAATATATTTTTTTTATATGTATATAATTATTGGTTCTCTTATTTCAAAAGACACAGTCAGTGATCACCAGTCTTCCAAAAAGTGGAAACTCTACAGTGGCAGCAGTTCTTGTGGTGCTATTAATTCTGTCAGTCGTCATGGTGGCAGTGATCGTATATAAATGTAAGTGTAACAGTTTTTTGGATGACAATAACACGGGATCCTTCATGTATCACCCGAAAGTTCTGGTTGCCCAAAGAAAGGGACCACACAGCCAGGTTGTATAACGCATGTCAGATTATGCTGAAGACACTCTGTGTTTCTGTAGTGTGTATGGCACTACAATTTGCACGTTAGTAAATGTCAGGTTGGAATATTCATTGAAAGGGGCAGTTCCACAGACACTATTATCAGAAAAGTGGTGCATAGTGTAAAATAAAGATACAGATCTGGGGGGGTTTTCTTTTTCAACTTTTCCTAAACACGGCATAGGAAGTTTAACCCCTTTCGTTCAGCTGGTATTGATGCAATACCTCGAAAACGAGGCATTCGGCAGCATCTAAACCCCTCTCCGGAGAGACCACATTCGCCATATAGAAAGACATAAAGGCAAGAGCTTCGGAAGTGAGCAATGATCACTTCTGTCGACCAGGGAGTACTGTAGAGGCCGTCAGCAACATTACAGTAAAATAAAAAAAGACTTGTTTGTTTAGACTTAGATCAAGGGTTAGGGTTTGCATTAGTGCTAGTGTTAGGCTAAAGTTAGAGGTAGGTATGGGATTAGGTTTAGGGTTGGGGTTGAAGCGTGCCTACTACCTATAGCTATTGCCCTTGCAAAAAACAACAGAAAAAACATGTATACATTGGGTAATTCTAAACTTCAAACCTTTTAGCATTTTTGTCTATTAGCATTTGTAGGTGTGTAAACTATTTTTCATCTATAAGTTGGAAAAAGGTTTTTTTTTTACATTTATCATTTTTATTATAGTAAATTATGTGATCAAAATAATACATATTTACAGTAAATGAGAAAGAGGGAAATTGCAACTAAAAACAAACACCACATAAATGTTAAAACAGCTATTGTGCAGAACAACAAAAACAATTTTAGTTGCTGTGGCATCAATCCTGTTTATCTTCTCAAGCCCCTCCTTCTTGTTTTAAATCACAGCATACACAGCTGTCTGGAAACCCCCATGAATTCCATATACTTGGAACAGCTCAGTTCAACAGAGAAAGGCTGATTCCACAGTAAAATAGTATCTGTTAGAAAAAAAAATAATCATGCATTATCGATGCTCTCTTAATTAATACAAAGTTGTTTTTTAAAGTGACCGCCTAATATTAAAATACTAACGTATTAAAGTACGTTAATTTTAGACATAGAACAATTAGCAAGCAGGTAAAGAAAAGATATATTATAAGATATATTAATAAATCTGACGTACATCAATACAATTTTCGTTTTAGAGAGTGATGGTTCTAATTTTTCTTATTTTTTTTATTTCTCCCATAATTTTATGCAGGTTGGTTCAAGAAAAGAAACTCGATTGTCAAGTAAGTGTCACAGTATAGTAATAATAATAACAAAGTAGTTCTCCATTGGGGGTCCCTATGACTGTAATATATGACATTGTGTATCTGCTGTTACTGTGTAATAATGTATTGCTATTATGTGAGATGTACTAAGTCAGTATAGGTGGTATTTCATGAAAAAGTTCTAAAATAGCAGTAGTAACCATAGAAATCAATGGAAAGTTATTGCAGTTAGCTCCAAATTTAGCACTTTAAAAAAAAAAAAATAGCACCTGTTTTGCGTTGATAAATTTGGCCGTATATATATAGTTGTATGAAAAGGCTTTGAAAGCCAAGGATCTTAAATTTGTGCTAAACCCCTACGATGTATTAATAAGGGAAGTTCTAGAAATTTAGTTAAGGGTTGAGTACTGTCAGTGCTCGTAATGTCACGGCATGAAAGCCTCTAAAACAGGCACGCGGATAATAGGAGATATAGGGCTAATTTTGCCAATGTGTTTCTCTGCAGTGACGGACCCATCGGCATGCAAAGGACTGTGGGAAATACAGACAACCAGGCTGTGGATAACGTTTATATAATGGAATGAGGGGCCTGCAGAAGGTTATGCATAAACTAAGGATTATGAGGTCATCGTTGCACATGACCAGTATACACTATGGTGCAAAAATGGTTCCTCTCTGGAAGATAATCTCCCCATATTTACTGCTCAACAAATTAAAGAGTGATCTCAGAAACACCAGGGTCTCCCCAATCATCAGATCTCCACATCACTGAAGCTTGATAGGAAGTTCCACCTCGCACAAAGAACTGGAGGCTTTTCTTCTTGAACAATGGTGGAATCTCCCACTACACACAGCTCAATACTGTATTATAGCATCCCAAGATGGGCCGAAGCTTCTCTACAGACAAAAGGGTGGCCTTGTTACTTATTAGAGTATATTATACAGGAAAAGCCGGGCGTCAATAAAATATGGTTCGCTGGCACTCAGCAAACCTTGTAAAGAAGTGTAATATAATCCACAAGATACTTCATTCAAATAAAATAGTTTATTCCAGGTTGACCAGGGCAGGTCATTAACCACATATGACTAACGCGTTTTGCAATAGTAGTGCTTACTTATTAACTACACTTGTTTGAATGAAGCATGGTGTGGATTATATTACATTTCTTTACAAGGTTTTCTGAGTGATTTTTTTTTCTATGCTTAATTAGGGCCATATTTATCAAGACAAAACTGGTGCTATTTCAGGAAAAGGTGCTAAAATAGTTATAGTAACCATGGAAACCAATGGATTACTATGGCAGTATGCTCCAAATTTAGCACCTTTTTTTCTGAAAATAGCACTTTTTTTGCTTTATAAATCTGGCCCTTAGTTCAAAAGTTTCGGGTCACTTGGGATTTTCCTTGTTTTCCACGAAAACCGACATCGAATGCGTTGTAAAATGAATTGGAAATAGAGTCAAAATGTGTACTTTAAAATGATAATTTTGCATTAGCTAACACAACGTGCCATTGGATCTAGGGTTGCCATCTTTTCTTCTAAACAATACCAGTCTTTGCTATCGCCTCCATAAACTTAACATTGACCTCAAGTTCATTTGTTACCGGCATGCCAGAAAAATACATGTCTGGGTGGCAATCCTAATTGGAACTCAGGAGCGATGGGTGCAGCTAATGGGCCTCTGTACGCCAATTTCGAAATTCCATTAAAAATCATACGTTTCCAACCACAATAGTCATTTCCAATATTATCGACACTGTATTCCTGATCCATTGATGTCATATTATTGGACACCTTTTAGCATGTTTTTCTATTAGCATTTGTAGGTGTGTAAACTATTTTTCATCTATAAGTTGGAAAAAGGGTTTTTTAACATTTATCCTTTTTATTATAGTAAATTATATGATCAAAATAATACATATTTACAGTAAATTGGACAAAATGTACATTTCCTTCAAAAACAAGGATTGCTAAACGACCCCAAACTTTTGAACAGTATTGTAAATACATTGGATGTGTTCCCTTTATTTGGTTCACTCCCTGTACATAACATCATAAGGCATTCAATCATTTGGTTCTTGTTATATTCACAAGTATTTTTTTCCTCTTTATAAATATATATATTTTTTAAAAATTGTTAATAAATTTTGCTTTATATTTTATTCAGTTTATATTTGTTTTTTTTCATATGTAATAGAATTTGGAGGGTCCAGATTTTTACCACAAGGGGAGTTAATCTGAATATTCAACATCTATGTCTAGCATGGCTGGCTGGCTGGCTGAGCATGATGGAAGTTGTAATCCATAGCATGGGACCTGAGCAAGGTTTTTCTTATGCCTGACAACAAATCAAGTGTAGGAATAAGTAAATTGATCTCTCTTATTTGACATTTAATGACAGCTGATGGTAAATGCAGAATTAATCATGATTAATTACAATTTGCAAGCTCTGGTAAATTCTATTTAGTTAATTCTAATGACTAGAAAGAGGAGACAAAATGTTTCTCATAGAAAATTCCCTGCAAAAAATATTGTCCCATTTATTAACTAGCTCATTTAAAATCAATACTTGGTTGAAGTAAGAGAGTAATTAGTAGGGTGAGGGGGGCAAATACAATAAGACTTTATAGGCTATATTGATTAAACTCTGCACTTAATGGGCAAAGGTTATTTGTGGAAGAATTAATGATAATATAGCTCCCTCTAGTGGTCAGACAATGTGGGATGTGATTGAAGCTGTTGTATACAACATGACCAGCATGTTTTCACGGCGCTGTGATGGCCGAGTGGTTAAGGCGTTGGACTTGAAATCCAATGGGGTCTCCCCGCGCAGGTTCGAACCCTGCTCGCAGCGAATACTTTTTGTGTTTTATTTGAACCATTGTGGACATAATTATAAGAAATACCATGTTTACTTAGTTTGACTATGTATTAGCACATATCTATCTGTCTAGGTAGAAATGCATGTGGACATCTAGTTTAATCTATAAATATCTCTCCCAAACTATACATACATACATACATGTATGGATTCACATATGTCTAAAAAGCTGCATCATAGTCCTCGTTAACTATAATATTAGATATTAGTATATTTTTGGGAACATTCAGTCAGTGTATCCCTATATAAAATAGGATGGGCCATATTTGTATTGAATAGGTTAATGGAAAACTGTTGGCAAAAAACGTAATTACCTTTGATTGAAAGATTGCATAAAAAACATACATTTAATTTTTTTTTTAAAAAAGAGAGTAAATACAGTACTTTATGGAGCCCTCTTGGCTCTGTATAGCGCTATCAGGGGGCAGACATGGTTAGAATCTTGGGTCAGATCTTCCTTCATCCTTCCCAAGATTCTACAAAACATGTCACCCCCCTGCTAGAGCTATAAGAAGTAGAGGTCTTAGTAAGCTACTTTATTTCCTTTCATGAATGCATTTATATATAATAATATATCTACACTTGATGCAATCTTTCCATTAAAAAATAACTTTTTTTTTTGCCAACAGTTGCCCTTTAAGCGATATCTATCAGATTCTTGAAATCCATTTAACTATGCAAAGGTTTGGGGGATGATTCAAATGTACCAACTCAGGAAGAAAGGGGCAGGAATAACACAGCATGAAGATGTCAAAGACTGCCAAGATGACTTTAGGTTAAATAACATTTAGCATGGCTTTGTCATTTCGCTTTATTCTAGTACTGACAAACAGCATCAATGACAGTTACAACCAGTCCCTGGGATACACACATTGAAGTCAACGCATTTCACTCCAGTGTGATTAAGGAGCCACTGATTAAAGGGGCCATGTTACCAAAAAACAATATTAATATAATGAAAAGGTAGAGAATAAAAAATTAAAAAAAAGATCTATATATTGTGTTAGCAGAACTGCAAGCAAATGAATAAAATAAGAGAGAAATGTGCTTTCAATGAGTCTGTAGGGTCTATGACATCACTTGAGGTTTGCTATGCAAAGGATTTGCTTTTCAATGTACTGTGGTGTGACCAAGTCCAGTGAGGTAGATGCAAAATAACAGGATGCTGTAATGTCTTGTAATACCTGTTTACATTGGGATGACAAGCTTTCAGGAATCCTCCCTTTATAACTTCAAAAAGATTTTCACTGGATAAAGGGACGATTCTGGAAAGCTTGCCAATCCAAAATACTGCTAGTCCAATACAAAAAAACTATAACATTCTGTTATTTGGCATGTTTTTCAGTGTGTAATTTGTATATTATGCCACTAGGTGTCACCATAGACACATATAAAGTATATTTTTCTCTTAATTTATGCATTTACAGCCAATTCTGGCAACACCATGTATAGCTCAATTTTCATTTTAACTTAGTACAGAGGAGGAAGGCCAGTCCTATACATCCTATCCGGCCAAATACTTGTATCTGACCTCTGAGTGTTTGTTAGTACATATGATACCTACATTCTAGCTCATGCCTATAAAGTCTAAGCTACGGTCTGTCCTCATGAGAGACAAATGCAGGGAATTTCAGGTCAAATTAGCCGAGTTGTACAAATTTTCACATTCAGAATTTTTCAAACTACCGGGATGGCCTTCATTTTGAAATTCCCTTGTCAATTTCCTGCCGTTCCATCTCTCATGAAGAAAGTCTATGGGTTGGACTTAATTCTTATAGTTACGTGTCTTGTAGCCAGATCTTGTTCTGTCTGTAGAAGTGCATATTGGAGAACTTATAGCAAGTTAGATGTATACATAGTGGGCCAGTCTTGTTCTTGCCATCGTTGTTTGCTCAGGCCCACCTATGTTCACGGGTGCGAAGCCAGGGTTATCAGATTGTCCGCCTGGCTTTCATCCCTCTCTTACCCAACGGCATCTTTCACTCCAGGCCTCCCTCCGATTATCCTAGCCTACTATCGCCTTCCGGTTCATATCACTACCCCATCGTAGAACCCAAAGGAGGAATCTGCTATTATTTGCTGTATTCTAGATGGTATTTATAAAACAGAGCCTGGAATTATAACAATAACAAAGCATAATTAACATTGGAGAAACTAAATATAGCACGACCAATTTATATCCTGCATGGATACAAGTCAACCAATAAAAAGGTATAGCTGAAAATTCTTATAAACCATTGAACGTTACAGGTTTTATTGACCACAAACCATTGCATGGTCCACCTTTGTATGGTTACAGACCTTCAAACAAGGATAGGACTAAAGTAGAACATTTAGTCAGTGGCCTAATTATACTTAAACTTTAAGACAGAGGTTTTGGTTCAGACAGTCTTATACTTATTTATTAATGACCAAAAGGAAATATCAGAAAACACAATATGCCAAAACATTTCCCGTGAGTTTCTGATCAGTATTGGACAGTGGATCTTCTCAAATCCTGTACAGTAACAATCTGGCAACTGACAGGGTTAAGGTGTGAATCAGTCAAAAAGCTGTCAGAACATGGTGGGAGCTGTAGTCCACAGCAAGATGGCCTCTCTTCTGCCAAAACAATCTATATGAAACAAAAGCAACATTTTCCAGATACTTTTACTTGTGATAAATGTATTCCTTTTTATTTCAATATTGGAAGCTGTGGACTAAAGCTGAACTGTAAAATAATACATTAATAGCGTTGGGAATCAGCTACAAAATGGCTGACCATGAATAGACTCCATGGTCGGTTTCCCTCTAGAAACCAACATGGATTAAATACATTAATTCATATCCCAACAGCTGTGATTAATACAGAACTTATTTTTGCGAAGGAGACACAAATCAAAAGATGCCCGGCACTTGCTACAAACGTATTGATCAGGTCTGACGAACACCCGCGAGAGTTGAAATGTTGCCTGCATCTGATCAATAAAGTTCTCACGTTTGTATCAAGTGCTGGGTGTCCATGGATTGTGTATTCTTTTAAAGATTTGGGTGGCGTATATCCCGGAGCACAGAAAAAGAACGCACGATTTACCGAACCATAATTCGCCTTCTACAAGGGAGGCCTGTAACATCATCATGGGATAATAAGGATGTGTCCGTTCATTGCACAGAGTATCTTCGTTTTAGCGCTGATGCTTTAATTACTAAACAAACACAAAAGGGTTCTATTGGAAAATAACTCCCATCGAACAATAGTGTGCCCTTCAGAGTCAAGAGATTGATCTACACCGTGCTTTGCACATTTTCTCTCATTTTCTAGGTCATTTTGTCTATGTAACCGCACATAACCGCGTCCTTGTCTGCTTTCAATACCGCAGCGCCCTCTTGTGTCCCATCACTCTGGTCCATACAGGACTCCTCCATATCCATGGATTCAGTCTTTATACCGGCTACGCCGTCAGGAAGAGGCAAGTCATCTGGCAACGAGGCCAGACAATTCTGGATCATCTCTGCTACGCGCTCCAGATGTTTCTGGAACCTCTCTGCGGTCTCCAGCCGCTGCCGTTTCTGCACCTCCATCATTACCCGTAATGTCTCGCGGGCCTGATGCGGCCTGTATTCGTTAATTAAGTGGTGCATGTGAACAAACAACAGCTTGAGGTCTTCCAGCTTCTCCTCCCGTCTGATGCTACCGGGACTCCGAATAAGGATGTCCAGGAGATCCAAAAAGTTGATCAGAATGGACATATTGAGCTTTCGCAACTCCTTCTTGTGATCAAACTGCATAGGATGGAGGCGTTCAATACCCTGGCCTTCCAGTGGGCGGATGATGAGGTCATCACATTGAAACTGGTTGCCAAACATCATGTAGCTGTCCTTAATGGGGACAGGGGGTTTGGGGACCAAGGCCTTGCGTAGGTTTTCATCAGTGTATTCTTTAATATACTGCATGGGGGGCATGGGCAGAGCACTTACTTGCTGTGGTTCCCCCATGGTAAAAATGGAAAGGAGAACCTGAAACAAAAAAGGAAATATAAGTTTGACTTTGCAATATGCGTGCATAGTTCTCAAATCTTTTACAAAATGGAGAAATGATTAGGAATATTAAAAACCAATGTCTAAGGCAGGACTTGTCAAATCTCAGGGAGCTCTAACTGATTAAAAAAAACCAAAAACAAATCATCACTACTGATGGCTCCTAACTTTTTAAATAATTTTACATAGAACTTTACGAAACAACCAATTTTCCTGGCTCCTAAAAAATAATTTGGCTGGCACCTGAATTGGCTCCTAAATCCTCCAAACCCTGGCCTAAAGATTTATTTTCCATTCTGAATAAAAATTACACACTTAGCTTCCATAAACAGTTCAGTATTTATTACAGAGTAAGATTTATTCAATTATAAATACTAATAAGAATTTGTAAACAGGGATTAGTATTAGCAATTGATGCTCCTTTGGCCACATATAATCCATAAACAAAAAATATATAACAATACATTCTAAGAGTCCCACAATGTTCCATCAAGCCAATTTATCAAGCTATCAAATAAGGGCAATAAACTAAACTAGAGTATTCTTACCTAGCAGATTAGTAAACCAAAGAATTGTATTGGTATAATCAGTGATCTGCTACCACACATGCATACACACTCAATACATTTCCTGATGTTGGAAGCATTTTAAACAGGCTGATGTTCCAATATCAAAGTAACGGGAGTTTCCATGTATCTCAAATATGATACCTAGTGCCCTAGAATCAATATATTATTATATAATTTACAGGTCGACCCAGCTGCCCCCCTCAAAAAAAATCCCACAGTCGTGATTATTCAAACTAAAATTAAACTTATCAGGAAGTGATAGTTTAATGCAAGAGCACCTTTCTATATGCAAAATTATACAAAATACTGTATTGGCCTGAGTATAGGCTGGCCATGATTAAAATGTGTACCCTTAATGTTTGAGCATTTAAACTTAATGTACAATATTTGAGCAAGTCATGTTATAGGTCCGTGACCACATATTATCTTTTGGGAAATTGCACAGCCTATTTTCATAATAATGTTTGTTTTACCATTTCTTTCATTTCACCTCGTGGGTGAGCTCCTAGAAAAAAATATTTTAGCACTTCTTATATACTTAATACAATAATCTTTTCAAAGAGCTCACCCATAAGGTGAAAAGAAAGTAATGGTAAGAAAGAAAGAAAAAAGGGGAACAAATGCTGCATGGAGCAACAAAGTGTCACCTTCGCCAGGGTGTCATCTGGGGCAGCTGCCCCATTAAAGGGTCGGCCCTGATCATTTATTTAGTTATTGCAATAAAATTAGGATGGCCCAGGCCTTTAAAGGGACAGTATCATCTCAATATTTTTTATTGTGAATAGAGAGAATGAAGAATTATTGAAAATGAGCTATGTATTGTGTTATCTTAATTGCAAGCAAGGGCCTAAATTAGGAGAATAACATGTGTGGAGTCTCCTGTTTATGACATCACCTGTGGCTTGATATGCAAATTACACGGTTTACAATGGAAAACTGTAATTTGCATGTCAAGTGACAGGTGATGTCATGAACAGGAGGTAAGTACACTTACTTACATATTCCAGCCCACTTGGAATTGCTGCTATCTAACCATAAACCCACCAATATGGGTGATGGACAGGTAGAGCTCTCTCTTGTTTTCCACACTACAAATCCCATGACGCTGAGCTAGACTAGGTTACTTTGATATATCAATGGGAAGGGGTATTCGTCATTTGCCGTAGCTGGGGACAAGGAACGTTTTTTAATGTGATTATAATAAAGGTCTCCTTGGACTGCACACAATACCTGCAGGTTCCTGCGTCCAGAAACGGAGCACCAAACCGGAAACCACACTGTACCAGCGCTCAGACTGATACACTTCCGGAATGATAGACGCCATAGACTGATCAGCTTCCGCTTCTCCCAAGCAATTGACTTCCGCCCAAACTCTACGCGATCACTGATTGGCGGCTGTCGTGTGACGCAGCCAAATGATAATGACAGATAAAGCCTGAGCCCTGAATCCAGCTGCATGTTGTTTTGTGACTAACACTTTCAATTTAAAGGGACCGTAGTCAATTTACAAAACTAAAATATGCATCAATGCAATATACATACACTTAAATGTACATAAGATGTATGTGTGTTAGGGTGACATTTAATTTCATTCAGGGGCACAGTGGGAGTGATAAAATTGTACAAGAGCAGTGACTGAGAATTAACCCCTCTGTTAGCAGACATGAGCAGTTTCAGAAAATTAGCCCCCTGTACCACCAGACATAAGTAGTTTCAGAGAATCAATCCCTCTGTTAGCAGACATGAGCAGTTTCAGATAATTAACCCCTGTACAACCAGACACAAGTGGTTTCAGAGAATCAATCCCTCTGTTAGCAGACATGGGCAGTTTCACAGAATTAACTCTCTTATTAGCAGACACAAGTAGTTTCAGAGAATTACCCCCTTTATTAGCATCATAGTATGGTATTCTATTACCAGTCACGGTCAAAGAATCAACTCAGCAGACGCCAACCGTTTCAGAAAATCAACTCCTTGTTTAGCAGACATGAGCAGTTTCAGAATATCAACCCACCTATTACCAGACATGAACAGTTTCAGTTTCAATTCAGTTTATTACTTGCTAAAAAGGCAATTTGAGACACACAGTCTGTCACTCATACACAGATACACACAGTAGAGGCTTCTGAACTCTCAGCCAATCAGGAGAGTTGAGAGGTCTCAACTGATTGGTTAAGACCACCTTCTCTCAGAGCTCTTAGTCCGGGACTTTGTATTGTCTCCGATAGATGCTTCCTGGGACATGTGGTCATCCTAGTGGTCCCATGTGTGTGACCTATAGACGTTTGTGGGCTGCACATTGCTGTTTTTATTCAGGAACACTTACGAAAAATGTATACTCTCAACGGGGTTCCAGACACCAGAGAATGCATATTGCCTATGCACAGCATACACAACCCTATACACAAAGACCCTTGACAACCACATCCGTGAGCTGTCAGTTTGACAATAATGCCTTGTGGATGTCGATGTCCAACTGGCAGTCCATGGGCCCTCAATGGGTGTTGCGTGGCCATGATTCTGATTGAGAAGCCAATAGGTTCTATGTTATTATCCCATTAACTGAATCATGTCTATTGTACCCGCCCTTTCCTTTGTTTCTGCAGGGCGTGCAGCCCTCCACATTAAAAAGCTGGTACACAATATTGTTTTCCTCCAAAACCAATAATAATAATAATGAAAATTTTTAAAAGAGATTACAGTGAAACGAAAGAGGAAACTTTTTTTTTTTATTTTGTGAGAATGACCCTTATTTTCTCAGTAACCATTTTAATTCCACTTGTCTCCCGTTTCTTTACAGGCTCTGAGGATGGTAAGTGCAGTAGCTACTTTCTTTCTGAAAAGTCTTTCAACAGGCACTTGGGACGGGACAGTCCCAATTTGGGAGCTATGTCCTGCCGATCTCTACCTCTCCCGTTTTTCGGGACATTATTGTGCACATGCGCAGTAGCGATCCTGGCTTCAGATGCCAGGATCTAAAGTGGGCGACAGTGTTACCGCACATGAGCAGTAGCACTGACTCCTCCTCCCCAGGCTCTGCCCCCTGTGTCCCGCTCCTCCCCAGACTCCACCCCCCAGTGTCCCAATTCGCCTAGGGGTAAAGCTGGGAGCTATGGTAACAGAGGCGGCTCTCTAATTAGGCAAGTTTCCTTTCACTTTTTTTGTGTTACATGGGGAGAGAGGACATGTTATTTTGCAGCCATTTTATATTTAATCCCCTTTTGTGAGGGATTAGTTCACATTTGTTTTCTATATGTTCATACAGGGCTGAGGAGTATGATTACACTTTATTAATAAGAAAATAATAATAACACATACAGCTAAGCTACAGCACAGTGCTCGGGGTCCACAGCATCACAGAAACTCACCATGAAGGATAAAATGTAAGCTCATGAGCCGAGCCCCTCTAACCATTGTGTGTCAGTATGGACTTACACATACATTACATAAAGTAATGTTATTACATTGTGCGCCACCTAATGGTAACTCTATAATATTACATGTAATATGCTAGCGATTTATTAAAAATAAAATATATATGCGTAAAATCAATTTAAGTACAGCACCACAGCATGCATTTGTCATATCTGTTCATCAGTAGCTGACCTAGGCACCCTACTTTAACGAACACTGCTGTGCAATCTGACCTAGTGACTCCATCTTGTTTATGGGAAAGAGTCACTGTCCAGCTCAAAATGCTTTAAAGGGACTGTACCACCTAAACATTGTTTTTTACTGTTAATGGGGAACAAAACATGTTTGAAAATGATCTATACATTGTGTTAGCACAATTTCAAACAAATGACCTGCAGAGCACCGGGAGACAGCAGCAAGGAGGTAAGTACTGGCATCTTAAATGGCAAAATCCTGGCATTTTAATTGGCAAATTCCTGGCATATTGAGGGTCAAAATTCTGGCATATTAATTGGCAAATTGCTGGCATATTGAGGGGGAAATTCCTGGCATATTGAGGGGCAAAATACTGGCATATTAAATGGGAAAAGAATGGCACATCGAGGGGAAAAATACTGGCATATTAAATGGCAAAATAATGGAATATTGAGGGGCAAAATACTGGCATATTAAATGGCAAAATCCTGGCTTGTTGAGGGGCAAAATCCTGGCATATTAATTGGCAAATTCCTGGCATATTGAGGGGCAAAATCCTGGCATATTAAATGGGAAAAGAATGGCATATTGAGGGGCAAAATCCTGGCATATTAAATGGCAAAAATAATGGAATATTGAGGGACAAAATACTGGCACATTAAATGGCAAAAGAATGGCATATTAATTGGCAAATTCCTGGCATGTTGAGGGGCAAAATCCTGGCATATTAAATGGGAAAAGAATGGCATATTAAGGGGCAAAATCTTGGCATATTAAATGGCAAAAATAATGGAATATTGAGGGGCAAAATCCTGGCATATTATTTGGCAAAATCCTGGCATATTGAGGGGCAAAATACTGGCATATTAATTGGCAAACGAATGGCATATTGAGGGGGCAAAATCCTGGCATATTAATTGGCAAATTCCTGGCATATTGAGGGGCAAAATCCTGGCATATTATTTGGCAAATTCCTGGCATATTGAGGGGCACAATTCTGGCATATTAATTGGCAAAATCCTGGCATATTGAGGGGCAAAATACTGGCATATTAAATGGCAAAAGAATGGCATATTGAGGGCAAAATACTGATTTATTGATTGGCAAAATATTAATGGCATACCGAGTGGCAAAATATTACTGGCATATTGACCAACTGCTCCCAACCACCTCCATATTACACTAGACCGGGATAACATGCTTGTGAGGGTAGGTGGGGCGAGTGGGAGATATTGTCCGGGGGGGAGGGGGTTGGGGGCCCAGAAAATTTGTTCGGTAAGGGGCCTTGAAATACCTGGTGGCGGCCCTGGCTATAGCCCCCAGTGTATCTGTTGTGTAGACATCTACTCATTCCTTCCCATATTGGTCAATATAAATCTTTATTTCACCTGATATTGAACCTTTCTTCACTTCATTATCTAATGCCTACATTTTTTGTCATAATCCATTTACCTTTTCTTAAGTCTAAAAGGAATGTTCTTTTTTTTTGTGTGAACACACAATAAACTAAAATCCACAATAAACCAAAATCCATCCATGTACTCACTGTGGGCTTTACCCATGAAAAGAGAGAATTGGAAAAAGGCCAAATTAACCGAGTTGGAAAAATTCTCCCATGAAGCTGTACTTCAAACTCAGATAATTTGGCCTGGATTTTGCAATTCCATTGAATTCCCTTGTTGAATCAATGTTTTTGGTTCAGCTCTGCATTTTTCCTCCTCTCATCCCCCAAATAGTACATCATTTTGTTGTTTGATTTTTTACAAGTGTTCTACCTTGCCGTTTTCCGCAGTACAGAGTACACGGTGCAGTCGCAGGGGTAGATAACCTTTGGGTAGGTGTCTGCTTTTTGGAAGTTTTTATAAGCAAGCATTTTGCTGCACTAGCTGCTCAGTCAAAAAGGAGGATGTGGTTGATTCTTGAGGTCATAACGCTCATATCACCTTTAGTCTTCTCACTGATCGCTAGATAAACACTGACAATCTACTCCTCCGCTCTACATGCCAGAATCAGCCACCCCTAAGAGCTGGCCCGTTCCTTGCACATCGCGGAGAAGATCACTGTCGTGTCCCCTGTCCTACGCCCCGCGCTGGACCCGGATTTTACGCACTGCCCGATGTTGACCGATCTGAGACAACCTTCCGTGTGCGAGGTCCCTCGGACTCTCCCTCCGCCTCTGGGAACGGAGGTCGGGGTGTCCCAGATGAACTCTCCTGTCATCTTGAAGCAGTGCCTAATTAAGAAATCCCAACAGAAGAGGAGAACGTCCCCGGCCAACTTTAAATCCCGGATCTTTGTCCTTACCCACTTCTCACTCAATTATTACGAACATCGTCAAGGGGTGAGTTGAAATAGCTTCTCACTTGTTGTGTTGTTTTATTGTGTGTTGATTTTACTTTGATTCTTGGCTTAAAATATATTTTTTTAGGTAGCTGTAGTAATCTCTGGCTCTCCAGCTGCTGTTGACTACAACTCTGAGAATAGTTAGCTAGTCTTTGGATACACAAGAAATGCTAGGGTGATGCCAGAGCACACCATAGTGGGAAGATAGTACAAGATGGGAAGGAATGCCATGTGCCACACAAGGCGTAGAAGTTTGAGACACACATATGCCATCAATGTATAACGATGGCGGAGAAGCTAATTTAATAACCTATCAGAAGAGCTTGTATTGTTTTAATAAGGCTAGAGTCCACAGCAGCTTGTATCGGTCCCAGATTCAGGGCAAACCTTATTTTTTTGTTTGTTTACAGTGGATTATCATTTTCCATAATACCTATGTTTGTAAAAAAAAAAAATATCGAAAAATAATAGAAAACTGCAATGGAAGTAGGGCACCTCCTACTGGTGTAAACACCCTGAACGGCACCCTTTTCTAATTCCCCTCAACAGGGTTCATTTTTTAGAGTTGGTATGAAAGACCCCGTAGTGGATTTAATGCCCCTTTCATAAAGTGACTTCACCAAACTAGCAGCTTATAGATCTGATCAGGACCCTGATTGATCGAAAAGGCTCAATGTAATTATGTTGAGAGATCTTTAAAAGTGTTAAGTGAACCTATGATACGCTAACTGATACACAGAATTGTATCTTGAGGCTTCTGGTTAAGTTTTAAAAAAATGAATTAGTTTGCATTTCATTTGAACAGTCTGTTTCACTTCTATATCTTTCCCTTCCATATATTACACACATCCCATTGAAAGTAATTAATTTGCATAGTAAGCCACAGATGATGTCATACACAGGAGACACCACAAACATTTTAAAAAATAGTTTTCTCTTCAAGAGCAACTAAACTTTTTTTTTTAACTTCGGCTTCTAATATAGGAGCATATAATATAGAGTGCTGTGATACTTTGACGCACATCAAAAATGCTGTGCTCAGGGCCGTCTTTAACGCGGGGCAAACGGGGCAGCTGCCCTGGGCCCATTTACTCCTGGGGGGCCCCAAGGCAGCTGTCCCGTGGGCCCCCAGCCCCTGCTGCCGCGTTCACAGCGCATTGCGCTTGTGAACGTTTTTTTCCGGCAAGCCGCATCCGATGGATGCGACGGCCGGAAAAAAAAAAAACTGACGCCGGATGTGACGTCGCGTCACATCCGGTGTCTGTTTCCCTCCTCCGTGCAAGAGGGAAGACTGCACGGAGGAGACATCCGGCGGGGGACACGGAGCAGCTTCATGTAAGTACGGGGGGGGGGGGGGGGCTGGCTGGCACAATATTCCTGGTATCTGACTGGCACTATATTACTGGGCATCTGACTGGCACAATATTACTGGGCATCTGACTGGCACTATATTACTGGGTATCTGAATGGCACTATATTACTGGGTATCTGATTGGCACAATATTACTGGGCATCTGATTGGCACTATATTACTTGGCATCTGATTGGCACTATATTACTGGGTATCTGATTGGCACTATATTACTGGGTATCTGACTGGCACTATATTACTGGGTATCTGATTGGCACTATATTACTGGGCATCTGATTGGCACAATATTACTGGGTATCTGATTGGCACTATATTACTGGGTATCTGATTGGCACAATATTACTGGGTATCTGACTGGCACTATATTACTGGGTATCTGATTGGCACTATATTACTGGGTATCTGATTGGCACAATATTACTGGGTATCTGACTGGCACTATATTACTGGGTATCTGATTGGCACTATATTACTGGGTATCTGATTGGCACTATATTACTTGGCATCTGATTGGCACTATATTACTGGGCATCTGATTGGCACTATATTACTGGGTATCTGATTGGCACTATATTACTGGGCATCTGACTGGCACTATATTACTGGGTATCTGATTGGCACAATATTACTGGGCATCTGATTGGCACTATATTACTTGGCATCTGATTGGCACTATATTACTGGGTATCTGATTGGCACTATATTACTGGGTATCTGATTGGCACAATATTACTGGGTATCTGACTGGCACTATATTACTGGGTATCTGATTGGCACTATATTACTGGGGATCTGATTGGCACTATATTACTTGGCATCTGATTGGCACTATATTACTGGGCATCTGATTGGCACTATATTACTGGGTATCTGATTGGCACTATATTACTGGGTATCTGACTGGCACTATATTACTTGGCATCTGATTGGCACTATATTACTGGGTATCTGATTGGCACTATATTACTGGGTATCTGACTGGCACTATATTACTTGGCATCTGATTGGCACAATATTACTGGGCATCTGATTGGCACTATATTACTGGGTATCTGACTGGCACTATATTACTTGGAATCTGGCTGGCACTATATTACTGGGCATCTGGCTGGCACAATAATACTGGGCATCTGGCTGGCACTATATTACTGGGCATCTGGCTGGCACAATAATACTGGGCATCTGGCTGGCACTATATTACTGGGCATCTGGCTGGCACTATATTACTGGGTATCTGACTGGCACTATATTACTGGGTATCTGGCACTATATTACTGGGTATCTGACAGGCACCATATTCCTGGGCTCTGACAGGCACAATATTCCTGGTATCTGACTGGCACAATATTATTGGTATCTGACTGGCACAATATTACTGGTATCTGACTGGCACATTATTACTGGGCTCTGACTGGCACAATATTACTAGGCTCTGACTGGCACAATATTGCAGGCATCTGACTGGCACAATATTACTAGGCTCTGACTGGCACAATATTACTGGGCTCTGACTGGCACAATATTACTGGCATCCGAAAGTTACAATATTACTGGCATCTGAATGGCACAACAATTATGGCATATGTGTGTGTGGGGGGGGGGGGGGGGGGGTAACATTGCGATGGATACACACAGTCACACACAGTCTGTCACAAGGTTGGGTCTAAAAATATTGGTTGCCAGAAGACAGAAGGGGCCCACCAACAACTATAAGGCTATAATTTAATTTTTATAATAAATAAATAAAAATTTCCAAAAATACACAAGTTGGAAAAAAGGTACCATGAAAATGTTTGTGATTTTTTTTTTATTTATATTTTCTAGTAATTACAGTGTACATATTACTGGCAGTAAACAGTAGATACTAAATGTAAATACATATTGTTATATTTTATTTTATTTATTTTTTATTTTAAATAAATGGGGCGTTTTGTTTTTTTTTACTTAAAATTTATTTGGCATCTTCACAGCCTTCCACAAAAATATAAAGGTACAACAATTGCCATTTCAAGGTTTTTGAAACATAAACACCGACGTATTTGAATATTATATTTCACATTTTTACATAACATATAGACATAGAATGTGTCGGCAGATAAGAACCATTCGGTCCATCCAGTCTGCCCAATTTGTTTTGAGTACTTTTATTAGACCCCCGTTCCCGGTCTTATAGCTAGGATAGCCTTGTGTCTATCCCACGCATGCTTAAAATCCTTGACCATGTTCACCTCTACCACTTCTGCTGGCAGGCTATTCCATACATCCACTACCCTCTCAGTAAAGTAATACTTCCTGATATTACTTTTAAATCGTTGCCCCTCTAATTTAAGACTATGTCCTCTAGTTGTGGTAGTTTTTCTTCTTTTAAATATACTCTCTTCCTTTACTGTGTTGATTCCCTTTATGTATTTAAATGTTTCTATCATATCCCCCCTGTTACGTCTTTCCTCCAAGCTATACATGTTAAGATGCTTTAACCATTCCTGGTATGGTCAAATCTTTAACAAAAATATTGTAATTTCAATCAATTGGAACTTGAGACATAAAAAAATATAAATGGTATATTATACATACCAAATGATGAACTGTATCTTTACCGCTATAATAACATACATCAGGTCTGTATACATGGCATAAATATCTACTACAGACTAAATGTGGTCCAAACCCCATAACTCAAATATAGAAAAACGTAGTTAAGGAATGGTTGCAGTGTCTATTATTGGTTACATAAACTTTCAGTAGGGAGAGTAAGAATGGACTATTTCTAGATTCATACTGCCCTCTTTCACCATGTATTGGACAAAATAAAACCAGACCTGTGGTTGTGTAAATGAAATCCACTAAAGAAAAAGAATAAGAAAAAATCTACAAATATATCACAAATATGGGTTTGCCATTGAGAAGTTGTATGCAGTTAACCTTTTGTATATGCGTCTTCTTGGATTAGAATCTCCGTTATCCGGTCGCCCTTATAATGTTCGCTGTCATGACACTTATCATAACAGTAAGGAATACAGAGCAAACAAATAGTGCAGAGTCCTATACTTAAAGTGAACTGCTCAAATGGAGTATGGAAGAAAGGATTAAGGCAGGAATATATACTGAAAGAGAATAAATCAATAGATTTAAGAGGGAGTAAGTAAGAGAAAGAGTACTTAAAGGAGAGGAGGCCTCCTGGCAGCGAAGCCAAAAAAAAGGATGGGGCCACATTTTGTGTCCCAAAAAAGTACTGCCATGTCCAAGTTGGGCGGCGGAGTTACCTGGGGGAGTCAAGAAGGTACACAAGAGATCACCTCATTAATATGCCACTGATAATTTGCTCATTAATATGCCACTGATAATTTGCTCATTAATATGCCACTGATAATTTGCTCATTAATATGCCACTGATAATTTGTCCATTAATATGCCACTGATCATTTTTGCTCATTAATAGCCACTGATAATTTGCTCATTAATATGCCACTGATAATTTGCTAATTAAATGCCACTGATAATTTGTCCATTAATTTGCCACTGATAACTTGCTCATTAAATGCCACTGATAATTTTCTCATTAAATGCCTCTGATAATTTGCTCATTAATATGCCACTGATAATTTGCTCATTATTATGCCAGTTTGTCCAACAAAAAAAAAAAAACCTCCTCCCCCCTTCCCCAGTACTCACCTAAATGCTGTTCGTCCCCTGCAGTTTTCCCTGTAGCATTTCTTCCTGTACTTGCCATCATTTCCGAAGACTGTGACAGCAAGCCTGCGAGCAGCGGGGGCCCACTGGGCAGCTGCCCCGTTTGCACATGCTTTTTTTTACAATTTTTTTTCTTCTTTTTTTTAAAAGGCTGGGGCTCAAGCTTGGCCCGTGACTGGTGCATCGCTCATTACCCCCTGATGGGGGCCCTGCCCAGAGCAGCTTAAAGACGGATGGTTTTATTTGTTTGTTTTTTTACTTCATCACGGGCGACCAGGCCCACTTGCCATTGGGCAAGCTGACACCCTGGCCAGTCCGCCACTGCGCACACACACACACATACACAGTCACAAAAAGTTCCATACACATAGTCACATACAGTCACACACAGACCCAAACACTGGATCTTCAACGAAGGTAGCTCCGAGTATCGCACCGCTTCGGATCACTCCGGTGACCCTCTTCATTTTAAATCAAATCCCCACTATACCAGGAAGGGATTTCATACTTTCATCCAATAACATTCATGTGATTCAATGTTTGAGCTTACTATGTTAGAAAAGAGTAATAACACTACAAATTACATAAACAAAAACAGTGGACAATGAAGTCATACATAAAAGATTTTGTAAAACCTAACTGTTACTGATGTTGTTACATGACAATAGAAAACATAATAATGTGAAAAACACAATGTGAAATACTACAAAAGTGTGCTTAAAAACACTAGCCTTGGAGATCCCTAGAAGTGGTGTATGCAGCATGTAAATGAAGAAGGCTGTGAAAACCCTAAAAGGAGTAGACTTGTCTATTTAACCAGTTTAAAGTGAAATATATATCACTTAATCAGTCGATACCAGTCATATTCCAGGTATGGAGAAACCAAAAACAGAATAGCAAGTGTTAAACCTGTAAAAACGCTTCTTAATTTGTATCTTCGATGCTAGAAAAGATTTCTATCATTTGAGTCATCCAGTAAACTGAGTATAAATGATTAAACTGCTTAGGTTGAACCCTACAAAGACCCACAAAACGTATTCCCGATAATAAGGAAAATAACCTTTAATTAAATTGTAATAAGGTATGATTTATCCAGAGAGGCAGAATTACTCAACATTTTTATTCAGTATTCCTGGAATCATACATACATAATCCCCTTTGGCTGTGTTTTAACCCTTGGTGACATGGGCTGTTTTAACATTTCTGCTGTGTTTTTGTGTAGCTGTAATTTTCTTCTTTCTCATTTGCTGTACCCACACAAATTATATATTGTTTTTATCGGCATAAGAAAGGGACAGTGTCGCCTGCAAAGGAATCACACTATGCATCCCCTATGTGCATGTTCGTTGTCTGTATAAGAGATCCCGTGGAAAAGAAAGTGATAAACATTTGCCATCAATAAGATTGAGTAACATTATTTGTCATCTGTGGGTCCAAGTCTTGGAAATAAAGTGTATAATTTACCACACGTTAAGCAACAGGGTTCCCTGTTAGCCGTTCCCAAAATCAAACAGACACAACAAGCCGAATTATCGTAGCCAAACACCAAGCCAAATTATCGTAGCCAAACAACAAGCCAAATTATCGTAGCCAAACAACAAGCCAAATTATCGTAGCCAAACAACAAGCCGAATTATGGTAGCCAAACAACAAGCCATATTATCGTAGCCAAAGAACAAGCTGAATTATTGTAGCCAAACAACAAGCCGAATTATCGTAGCCAAACAACAAGCCATATTATCGTAGCCAAACAACAAGTCAAATTATCGTAGCAAAACACCAAGCCGAATTATCATAGCTAAACGACAAGCCGAATTATCGTAGCCAAACAACAAGCCAAATTATCGTAGCCAAACAACAAGCCAAATTATCGTAGCCAAACAACTAACTGAATTATTGTAGCCAAAACAGGAAACCCTAATGCAATGAAGCGGAGTTGGTTGCCTCGTTAGCCGTTTGAGTGCTGCTCTCTTGGTGTACACAGATAGTCGTATGAGGATGTAATATATTAAGAATGGTCCTTTTCAATAACCACTATATAACGCATCAGGATAGTAAAATCATCAGTTTATAAAATATAAGAGACACTGGTGTTGTCTCAAAAACCTGATGTGTGTTTCATAGTTCCATACTAGCTTTGTTAGGGGATTTAAAAGTCCCATTACAGGACTGTTCTGGGCAACCTGGCACATGTGGTCACCCTAACCTTAACTGGGTCCCCTCTGTTGGTGCCATGTGAAAATGCTGGTTTCTCTCTACACTAACACAGAGAGGCTGTCAGCCCCCCACCCCCTCCAGAACCTTGTGCTGATTGGCTGAGTGTATGCTGACAATGAGAGGCAGATCTCGGCAGTAAACCTGTGTTTATATGTAGAGATTTACTCTGCACTAGTGGCACTAGGTTTTTTAGTCTTTCACCTATGCATTTGCTGGCAATGCTGCTAATACAATGTATAGATTTTATTTTCTTAATTCACAACATTGATCATACTTAGGTGACAGGATTCCTTTAAGATAGAAATGTCTCCTTTCAAACAACACAATAGACTTAGCCCAAATCTAAAATGCAATGAAACTAAACCAATGTGCTGAGTGATTCTGAATATGCACACAGCCTACTCAGTGGCAGTGGGTGTTTTGCAGGATATTAGTTTGGAAATTTGCAAACTGATGCAGTCTAACTAGTTTTCCAGTAATACAATTACAAGCAATACATGTTTCTAAAACAGCCTGATTATAACCCATATTGCACTTACAGGACTTACCCCCACACCCAGAATCTACCCAAGCACCCAGAACTTACCCCATCATTCAGGTGACACCCAGGACTTGCCCCAGCACCTAGAATGCACCTGTGATTTGCCCCAGCACCCAATTTGAAGTCACAGAACTTACCCCAGCACCAAGATGGCACATATTATATGCCTGAGCACCCAAATGGCACCCAGGACTTACCCCAGCACCTATATAGCACCCATGATTTGCCCCAGCACCAAGATGGCACACAGGACTTACACCAGCACTCACATGGCACTCAAGAGATGTACCCCAGCACTCACATGGTTCCCAGGATTTGCCCCAGCACCAACACAGTACCCAGGACTTGCCGCAGCACCTACATGGTACTCACAGGACTTACCCTAGCACCTACATGGCACCATGATTTGCCTCAGCACAAAAAAAGTACAAATAAAGTACCTTATTAAGCCCTCATAGCTCTGCATAGCTCTATCAGGGGGAACATGTTGTTTAGAATCTTAGGAGGCATAAAGAATGATCTGACTCAAAATCCCAAACAACATGTTTGCCCCCTGATGGAGCTATATGGAGCAAAGGGCGCTCAATAATTACTTTATTTGTATTCTTTCATTAAAGTATTTCTATTTAAAATATCTACACTTTCACTTAACCTTTCAATTAAATAACTAAAACAGTCTAAATTATTATAAAAAAACATTTTTTTTATTAGATTCTATTAGATTCTGTAAAGCTTTTATTTTTTTTATAATGAATCACTGACAATGGGCAAGCCAATTTAAAGACTGTACACTGCAAAATTTCGAAAAATGTCCCATATTTCAAGAAAGAGTGCCACCCTAGACAACGGTGCCCGTTTGCTGGGGTCTGTGATGGAAAATGTAATGATGTTCTATGGACAAATCTTACCAGGGACATGGCCTGTCCCTGCACCTGGAGCAACCCCATGCCATACTGTCTCTACCAAATTTGTAAGGTGTGTGGTGATTGGACAGCTAACTGTACCATGTGATTGATGTATATAAATATCTGTGGACAAGGAGATCTAACGTCATTCTGTTCTTGGCAGTCAAGAATAGAGTGAACAAGAAAGAGTGTCTCATGCAAGTGCAGCATACACAGTGTTTCCTGCCCTGAAAGAGTATACTGGGCTACAAAGCGAATGGATGAGAACATCTAGCCCCCAGTAATAACGAGAATTCAGTCGAGAAAATCAAACCTTTATTCCACCATTAAAAACCTCACTTGGGAAGAGAAAGCGTCCCACGCATTTCGCATAAGCTTAATCATAGGCCCGTCTACAGTGCACTTATCCACACGTGTGTTTTTTTTAGCCCAATTTAGTATCAGCGGGTCAAGTCATGAAATAATTCTAGTTTCCAGCAAGTAGAATTAAACTTTTGCCTGGTACTTTTAATTTATTTCTCTCCTTTACATTTGATAAACATTTAATAATTTATCTTCCAGAAAATCCGTAGTCTTCGTGGCTCCATCGAGTTATCTCACATTAAATGTGTCGAGATTGTGACATCTAATGTCTGCATCTCCTGCAAGAACAAGTACCCTTTTCAGGTGAGACCATTATTTATTACTTGTAGGAAATCTGTACCTGAAAGTTAGTTTTGTGAATATATTTTACCTCACATTTATTTAGGGGGATTACAGCTTCCAATCAGTAGTGTATCTTCCACAAGGCAAACAAGGCACTCGCCTAGGGCGGCACTTTGCCAGGGGGTGTTAAACCACACTTCAGGCGCTTGAAACATTTTTTCGCTCCCTCCCCTACCGTTCAGCAAACTTTAGCTCCTTCCAGTTAATCGGGGTGATGGGGGCATGTAATGGACGTGGTGGGGGTATGAAATGAGGGTGATGGTGGCATATAATGTAGTGGTGGGGAATGTCGTGGGTGTGCAATGTGGGTAATGGGGCATGTCAAGGTGTGTAACGTGGGTGGGGGCGTGCCCGAATTTTGTCTGCCTAGGGCAGATACACCACTGCTTCCAATACACTTATTAACTAAGAACATTTAGATTCTACTGCTCGACTATATTGTCTCCTGCGACCTTAAACCAGATACCGATCTACAATATTAATGAGTAGCATCAGAAACAAGACCAGGATTCCACAATGGATGCTCATTGGTGCAGAAACCCAAAGCTTATCCATACATGAGCTTCGTCTTGAAGATCTCAGTGTGTATTATAGCCTTCTACATAATCCAGTGGTGGAACTATAATTGGGTAGACTAAAAGGGCCAAATGGTTCTTATCTTCTATGTTTATATATGTATATTTCTATATGGAACATAGGGGGTGCCACATATGTAATGTATCTGGACCCTTCCTGTTGAAGGTGGTCAATGACAGACTCGCTGTCCAGTATCACAGCACAGTTAGCCATATTGCCGTAGTTTTTGTATCAGGATCCTTACAATAAACATTGCTGTTTAATTAATGGCATACTCTCATGTTGTGTATTTTGTAGAGCGCGCTATCTCTCAAGTAGCCTTGGTGACTGTCATGCCTGCTTTCTGTCTCCCCAGGTTGTCCATGATAACTACTTTCTGTACGTATTCGCTCCAGACAGAGAAAGCCGGCAGCAATGGGTGCATGCCTTAAAAGAAGGTAATGTATATACTTACTCTACATCAAACGTGTAAATGTCTGCTGTGTAATAACAGAGGGCTGGCTTGCCAACTTTCATGTTAAAATAATCCAAATATGCTCTTGGCTTTACACGGTATTTAAAATGTATGGCTAGTATTCTAGAATGCAACACTATTTTTTTCATGATGTCTCCATGTGGTGGAGGGCTGACAAGGAAGGGCAGATGGGCAATAGACCCCATGCTGTCCTCTACCCTGGCTCAATGGGCTGGGCCTGCACCACTTTTCATTTATAAGAAATGTCCAACTTTGGCCCTCCAGATGCTGCAGAACTACAAACCCCATAATTCCCCAACAGCTTTCTAGATTGGCAGGGAATTATGTTAGTTGTAGTACAGAAACTGCTGGAGGGCCGCAGTGGGACACCTAGGCCTTAGTGTATAGCCCTTTCCACCCTATTGCTCTATCTGTCTGTCAATATCTGTCCTGCCTGTCTAGCTGTGTCTATCTCTGATGACATTGCAAAATGGTAGAAACGTTACCATCCTTCTCCTGTCTCTGAGCCAGATTTACCCTAAGAAATCCCAAGCCACAGAGTCACGTCACATCCAAAAACAAGCTTTCTAGAAGGGGCATTCTTTACCTTCTGACAAACACTGAAATTAAAAATTAATAGCACACATTGGTCATTAATAGCAGAATTGGAATAATTGCAGAATTAAGGAATTTTTAATTGTGCCATTAAAGTCTTTTAAGAATTATCAAAATCTTTATCGCTCCTTAAAAGACATCTGTCGGCAAAAATGTAAGAGATATTTAATTGAAAGATTGCATCAAGTGTAGACATTTAAATAGAAATACTTTAACGAAAGACTACAAATAAAATACCTTATTGAGCCATCTTTGCTCTGTATAGTTCCATCAGGGGGCAGACATCTTGTTTAGAATCTTGGGTCAGACCGTTCTTGGGTGAGATGAAGGAAGATCTAAACCATCTGACCCAAGATTCTAAACATCCACCCCCTGATATACCTACATGAACCAAAGAAGGACCAATAAATGAATGAATATTTGGAATTTCACTAAGCCACTCTCTGTCCTCTAGACGTGTCTTGTCTGTAATAATTTACCTCTTGACTTTGTAAAACTTTAATAAGTAACGGGCTGTGAATAATCTGTTTTGCACTTCATTTTTGCAGAGACTAGGGACAACGAAAGCATTATACCCAAATATCACCCTAACTTCTGGCTTGAAGGTAGGTGGAGGTGCTGCTTCCAAACTGAGAAGATGGCAGCAGGTTGCGTGGCCTATGACCCCAACAAGGATGGTAAGTAACGCCCTCTGTTTCTGTTTTAGGTATTGTTTTAACAGTTCTAATATCTATTGATATCAGACCATTTGTCTGTTATTTGCAAGTAATTCCTAACAGCCAAATGGTCTGATATCAATAGATATTAAAATTGTTAAATGCAAAGTTATGCGTTTTGGTAACAAAAATAAGTGTGCAATGTATTAAACTCGGTCAGTTTGGGGAAATCATTGACTGAGAAAGATCTGGTGGCAAAGAAGAAGACAGTGGGCCACGTCAGGTGGCTGCTACAAAGGCCAGTAAAACGTTATCATGTGTAAAAAATGATTTTGATGAGCAGGAGCAAAACATGACACTGCCTCTTTTCCTACCAAAAAAAATCAAACTAGAAAAAGCACAGTGGTTCTTATGGAACAAACGACCTTCGGTTTATAGACTTTCGGCTTATAGAATACATGTAATACTATTGGCTTTCTATAAACCGAACTAGAGTCCCCATTCATAAGAAATTCTTATGAATGGGGACTCTAGTTCGGTTTATAGAAAGCCAATAGTATTACATGCATTCCATAAACCGAAAGTCGTTCATTATGTCGGTTTATGGAATGTATATGTAATGCTATTGGTGTTCTATAAACCGACTCTATTTCGGTTTATAGAATGCCAATAGCACGAATGGACAAATGATTTTCGTTTATTAACCATTCGTTCATTCGTCTTTCGTTAGTTTAGCATTTTCGTTATTCGTTTTTCGGGCGAATGGATGAAAATGCTATTTTCGGATGAAAATGCATTAGTCCAAAAACGAATGCACATGTCTAGTGTTCACTAATAGGAAACCACATACAAGACCACCTTAGGCTGTTAAAAAAATAAGGGGTCTGGTGTAACACCTGAATTTTAGAATTTTTGGTTGATTTTTTCCCCCCATGTTTTTCTGATTTGATAATTATACTATTAAGAGACATGTATTAATCAAGCATTGCCAGCTAAATTGGAAACAAATCTACAACTTGGCTATCTTTCCAAATCAACTACTATAGGATAACTTATGTCAGAAAATAAAGTTATAGTTAACTGAAACATTTCAATTTATTCAATTTAAATAATTTGAAAAAATTTCAGCCAAAAGGGATAATACCCTTACTGGGAAGTAAATCTAAGGAGACAGATGGATAGAAGCGTGGAAAGATGCAAAATAGCACAAAGTATCAATTAAGACCCCCTGGGACATGATAGTAATATATACATTTTTAAATGGTAACAAAGAAAATAAAATAAAAATGGCCCTCTGCGATGTTCGACTCCCGTGCCGAAATGTGTAATGATTTTATGTTTGTGATATTAAACATGAGTAGAAAGGAAGTATACACAATTACGAAATTTGTCATAAGAAGTGTCTCATGAAATGATATCAGTCTTTTCAGGCTTTGTATAAGTATTTATTAATATGTGAGTATGTATGTAATTTTGTACTTTAATTAAAAAAAAAAGAAACATTGCATCAAGTGTATGTATTTTAAATAGAAACACTTTAATTAAAGAACACAAATAAAGTAGCTTTTTGAGCCATCTTTCCTACTCATAGTTATATCAGGAGGCGGACATGTTGTTTAGAATCTTCGTTTTTTTTAAACATTTTTTGCCAACAGTTCCCATTAGGGTTCAAAGTTCAGGGAAAAGCTGAACCCTAAGAGAACATAGGTCAGTATGACTGAGCTGGAAAAAATGGTGTAGCTTGTGTCTTAGTCCAGTTCATCTATTTTGGTATTAGCTTTTCATCTTGTTGACAGCTCAAGTAGGGTCTATGCAAGTAATTGCATAGGCGGTATTTCCTGGAAGATAGGAGACTATTCACTAAAAAAAGGTGAGTTCCAGGTGAGTTGAGGTGAGATTAATATTTCATCTCACCCATTTATCTATACATTGTGCAGGGATAAATCTGGTGAGTAGCAGGGCTTGCACACTAAAATATTCATCTCATCTCAACTCACCTCCGCTCACCTGCAACTCACCTTTTATTGAATAGGTGACAACCCCAACCTCAGCTCACATCTTGGTTCTTAATTCACTATTTATAGACTTTCTAGACTTCATTATTCCATCTCTTTCCAGCCACGAAGAAGCCACTGCCACCAACACCAGATGACAACAGTGTAAGTGTACCCATATAACTTGGGAAGTCAGTCCACCTATGTGAAATGAGACCTGGCTGCTTATTGTCACTAAAACTGTCTCTTCTCAGAAAATCTACAAAATCAGTGGTTGCATAACAACATCCACTTTGCCTTATGTATAAATCTATTTTTTTTTTTCATTTTTCTTTTAAACCACAAAATTACTGTTTCTTCCTGTCTTATGGTTATCCAGTGACACTTTGCAGCTAGCTTTGCTATCGTCTTCATCTGTTTCCTGTCCCACAGATCAAACCGTCCCAAACAAGCTGGGTGCTAGCATTATACGACTACAAGACACAGAACTCCCAAGAGCTGGCTCTCTGTCGAGGAGAAGAGTATCTGCCTCTGGACACCTCCGAAAATCACTGGTGGAAAGTGCAGGACAAGAATGGGTAGGAGACAGACACAAAAGGCTTACTTCATGAAAGAGCGAATTGAGAAGGGTGACCACGTTTTATTTCTGCCATTCAGTGACACATTTTATATTAAATAAACTATTAGGAAGCATTGGGAACCATGTAAAGTTCAGATGTAATAATATATTTCTATAATAAATCTATTAGCAGACAGGAGCAGTTTCAGAGAATTAAACGCTCTATTAGCAGACATGAACAGTTTTGGAGAATTAACTCTCTTATTACCATCCATGGCACACAGAAATTCACACTTTTGGTGTAGACATATTCCTTACACATTCCCTAGACTACAAAAGACAAATTAACAATGGAAGCAGCTGATATAGTAGACATATTTCAGTAGGTTTAATAGCTTCATTATGAAATACTGTAGCAATAAACCTACAGAAATGTATGCGGCACCAGTTTTATAGCTGATACGCTGATTCTTTAGTAAATTAACTCCATAGAAATGTATTCTAGCCCAGTGATGGCTAACCATGGCACTACGGATGTTTGGGAACTAGTTATCCCATGATACTTAGCATTTCATAGGACTGACTAAACATCATGGGATATGTAGTGCCAAAACATCTGCAGTGCCATTCAGAAAGACGTCTCATGACTGCCCCCAGTGGCAGTAATTTAGAAACATGATCGTTATTTGGCGTTTAGAACTGTTTTGACCATATTCCAATTTTTTTAGTGCATATTAGTACTTTCTTCTCTCACCCTGCAGCTACTCAGCCTCCAATCTTACAAAGAAATAATAATAATAATATTAATAATATGAAACTGTCTTTGTTTCAGTCATACAGGGTATGCACCGAGCAGCTACCTAGCTAACAGGAGCGAGGACAGTCTACAAACCTATGAGTAAGTTACTCACAGTTACACATTGGTAAATCACTGGGCTCCATCACCTAATTTTGCTTGTTTGACTGCAGATAATTAAACATGTTCTGTACATTATGCTAGTGGGGTAATGTATAGATTAAGAGACAACTCTGCTTATGACATCACTTTATACTTTATACTTTCCAGACATACACAGTTTAACTGCGATTCTGCCTGTGCACTCTGCATGGGCAGTATTAATGCTGGACAGACCCCTCCCCCCCCCCCCCCCCCAAAAAAAAACCAGGACTGTCCCAGGAAATTTAGGACTTTTGGCCACTATGCGGAGGTTCTCTGACACCTTTCAGGAGCTAAATCTTTGTTGCCAATTAATTCTATGGTTCCCTCTCGCTTGCAGGTGGTATAACAGAGACATCAACAGAAACCAGGCAGAAAAACTCCTCAGTGAGAGGGTAAGAGAATAAACACTACATGTTTAATATTCATTTGAAGTTTAAAACCAACTCCTCAATGCCTCTGCTCCTATCTTTTCTGCAGCCTAGACCTTCTCATAAATGTTTCACCCCTGTCTCGGTCTGCATGTGCTACTAATTTTAATGGAGCAACTTTTTATCAGGAGGGTAAACATCTAATCACAAAGGATTCTGGGATTGGTCGGAACTATTGACCTAAGAAGCTAAAAACAATTAATGGAATTACAAAAACTGGTTCTGAAATAGTTGGGAATTTGTGCAGTATCCACAAGACACTGGTAATTTAATTACACGCTACAAATGATTATTGAGGGTACACCTGAACTAATGACATGCGTGTGTGCCTTTGACACCTACAGTTTCCTTAATAAATAGACTTTTTTTTTTAAACACAGTTCTGTTTCATTGATGTCTTCGAACTCACAATAAAAACAAAATTAAAAAAAAACATCCTATCCCTAAGTGTATATAAATCAATTTCACTTTGAAACTTTTATACTGCAGGAAAAACAGTAATTCATTGAAAAAAATGAGAGTTTTGAGAGATTAAACAAAGCATTATGCAAGTCCAGTTCTGTGCTTCTAGCAGGGGGAACACACCCGTTTTTTTCCTGCCCCATGCATATGTTCATCTCAACTCACCGGCAAGTCACTTTAAACGAATAACTAATTCTTAAAAAAAACAGTTAAAAAAAATACCCTTGGCAGAGGTAATAAGCAGGCATGGGAAGAATATTTTTCACATAGGTGTGGCTGCAACCCTAACTAGAAGGTAAAATGCTTGGAGAAATAATTTCTGTAGAAAAGAATTCAAAAGTGTGTTTAATACGTGTCTCCTGTTTATGACATCACCTGTGGCATAGTTGCCAACATCAGCCATGTTTCCATTGACATATATTTGTTCCACATGCTGCAGAAAGAGCATGCAAAGTGCAGACCGGCAGTATGTAGGATGGATATCCGCACAGACACAATCCAATTAATTAATCATGGTGGGTCCTGTGAGATCTCCATCCCAATTAATTAATTGGGTTCTGTCTGTGCGGATATCCATCCTACATACTGCCGGGCTGCACTTTGCATGCTCTTTCTGCAGCATGTGGAACGAATATGTGTCCCTGGAAACATGGCCGATGTTGGCAACTATCTTGTGGTTTATTATGCAAATTCACAGCTTTTCAAAAGGAAATGTCTACTTTGCACATCAAGCCACAGGTTATACACAGGAGACGCCGCAGACACATATAAAACACAATTTTTCTCTGAAATTAAAATTCTGCTAACACAATAGGGTCTACTCAATAAAGTAGATGGGAATTTCAAACTTTAGGCCAATGTAGTCGAGTTGGAAACATTCTCCAATGCAGCTGAATGGGACGATTTTTCTAACTCGGCTACTTTGGCCTTGAGGTTGAAATTCCCGTCTCAGTTCCCTGCCATTCTCTCTTTATTGAGTAGACCCTGCAGGCCATTTTTTTATTCTCTACATTTGCCATATAAAGAATATTTTGGATTCCTTTTACATATATATCACCTTTGCCTTCACCCATTTCCTTTCCCATTAATTGAGTAAAATGATTTGTTTTAATATGACCTTTTCACCCTGTGTACCTGTTCTCTACCCGTTATGTTATATACATTTCTTTTAATTTGTCTTTAATCTAGGGCGTAGAAGGAGCCTTTATGGTCCGTGATTCCAGACAGCCGGGGATGTACACAATGTCTGTCTTCACCAAAGCTTTTGGGTAATTTATGACACTGACACTGTCTCACCTGGCATATTTTCTGTATGTTTAATATGTTAATATAGGTGAGATGCACATTTTTCAGTTTCCTGTAGTTTTCCATTGAAAATAATTTCACCGGGGCTTCTTAATTCACTGACAGTCAATAAGAGAGGCAGAACTGTTGCTATAGCAACACCAATAAATCTATTACACACACTTTATGTGTAGCCTTTAAGAGATAGTTGAAGGAAAACATGATCCGATAGATCTGCCTGTTTATGTTCATATTACATGATCCAGCACGGTTCTTTTTTCAGACACTGTAGGTGGAACTTGCCCCATTGAAGGTCACATGGTACTCAAGCCTGATATACCCTTTTCCTATTTTGGGGGGGGGGGGGGGGTTCCATTAAATCATAGGTGCAATATCCAACCTTTCTTAAAGGACAACTATAGCAAAGAATTAACTTTTGTTTAATTGAAAGATTGTATCAAGTGTAAATGATTTATAAAGAAAATCTTTAATGAAAGAATACAAATAAAGTGTCTTATTGAGCCTTCTTTACTCCATATCGTTCTCTCAGGGGGCAGACATCTTGTTTAGAATCTTGGGTCAGATCTTCACTCACCTTGGTTCCGATGAACAAAGATCTGACCCATGTGACCAAAGATTCTAAACAACATGTCTGCCTCTTGGTAGAGCTATACAGAGTAAAGATGGCTCAATAAGGTCCTTTATTTGTAGTCTTTCATTAAAACGTTTCTATATAAAATGTCCACACTTGATGCCATCCTTTAGTTAAACACAACTTCGTTTTTTGCTACAGTTGTCCTTTAACCTCACTCCAAAATATTGTCTTCTGTTTTCAGTGAGAAAAACCAAGTCGTGAAGCATTATCACATACGAGAAACAAACGATTCGCCACCCAAATATTACTTGGCCGAGAAATTTGTTTTCGTCTCCATTCCACAGCTCATCACTTACCACCAACATAATGGAGGAGGTGAGAAGTGCACCATACATAGGCATGTCCTGTAAGACAGTAGGAGTTACACATTAGGTCATTTGTAGTACAAAGTTCTAAAAGGGGTTCAGTCACCATGGAAACCAATGGAATATTCCTGCTGATTAGACCACTTTTGGAATGTTGTACTAGAAATTAACTTTATATATAACCACTAATGTGTACCAGTCTGTGCTCTCTGGGTGAAACAAAAATTGTATTTATGAGGCTATTGCAGCCAGACGGCCCAAGGAATTCTTATGAAGTCATTGATTTTGATGCAGTGTCCTTTAACAAGCATAGTCAATGAAAACTAACATTTTGGTGGAATAAAAATAATCATAAATAGTATTTTAAAAAATAACTATAAAACAAGAACTAATTCATAAGGTTTTAGTAACCAATTTACAAGTAATAGAACCATCATCTGTGTCAAATAATCCTCTAATACCCCCACAGGGGGATAGGGATCTGATAACTATATATGTGTACTGCATAATTGTTTTTTAATGTGTCCTGTCTGTGTCTTTTTGCAGTATTCTATCACACTAAGTTATTGTGGGGTATAGTCAAATACTACCCTACAATATTTTTGAAGTAATCTTTATTAAAAGTTATTTTTTTAAATTTCACCCAGTTTCCACACATACTATTTACTAGACATGTGCATTCGTTTTCGGACGAATGCATTTTCGTCCAAAAATAGCATTTTCATCCATTCGTCCGAAAAACGAATAACGAAAAAAAAACGAACGAGAGCCCCATTCATAAGAATTTCTTATGAATGGGGCTCTCGTTCGGTTTATAGAAAGCCAATAGTATTACACGTATTCTATAAGACGTACGAATAAAACGAAACGAAAATAATGAACGAATTTCGTCTGAAACTAATGCAGTAATGAACGAAATTCGTTTTAGACTAAATAAATAACATTTTCGTCCGAATGGACGAAAACGAAACAAAAATTTTAGTTTTGCACATGTCTACTATTTACGAAATTAGGTTTTCACTACCTCCCCCAGGGAATCTGGGAATAGAAAACTAAGCTTCACGTGGCTTTGTTTTCTCTCTCTGCAAACTTTCTTGCTAAAAATAATCATATAAATATATTTATTAATTTTCCATTGAATCCAGTGTAAGTTTTGGTGAGAAGCACAGAATCAACCCTGACAACCCAAGATAGAATATCCAACAGGTCAAATCATGAGATTTTATCTGATTTATATCTTTACATATATGTTTTTATTTGAAATGCTATATCATTAATACACTACCACAACTAGAGGACATAGTCTTACATTAGAGGGGCAACGATTTAAAAGTAATATCAGCAAGTATTACTTTACTGAGAGGGTAGTGGATGTATGGAATAGCCTTCCAGCAGAAGTGGTAGAGGTAAACACAGTGAAGGTGTTTAAGCATGCGTGGGATAGGCACAAGGCTATCCGAGATATAAGATAAGGAACTGGGGACTAATAAAAGTATTTAGAACATTGGGCAGACTAGATGGACCGAATGGTTCTTATCTGCCGACACATTCTAGGTTTCTATGTTTCTATTAATAAATTCCAGAGGTAACAAAGTGGTAATCATTAAAGAGAGCTAAATATTATTTATACTGTGAATGTAGAGAATAAAAAAAGGATAAATAAAAGATCTACATATGGCATCAGCAGAATTGTAAGCAAATGCATCAAATAAGAGAAACCTATGTTTTAAATGTGGTGTCGCCCGCTTATGACATCACCTGTGGCTTGATATGCAAAAGCGCAAAGCCACAAAAAGATGTCACAAACAGGAGACGCCACAGACACATTTAATACGTATATTTATCTTAATTTATGTATTTGATGCAGTTCTGTTCACATAATGAGGGATCTGTATAAAAACTCCCCAACTTCAAAGTTTTTTAAAGAGGCGCAATCACTGTTTGTTATGGATAACGGCGACTGCACTTTTTTATAGCTCCCTACACTTTGCAGTATGAGAGTGACACAAACAGGGTTTAGTGGAGGTTCCCCAACTTAAATCAGGGTCTTTTTTTATACATAGGCTACAACCATGGACATTTTGGCGAGTCTGCTTTATATATTAGGGCACAAGCCTACTGAACCAGTATTTGGCGCAATATGTGTGTGTGCTCCATGTTTATACATGACCCCCAATGTGTAAATCATTATTATCATGTTTTATTCTTTACATTCACAGTATAAGCAATGTTTAGGGTGACAGAGTCCCTTTGAATTCGGTTTATTGGATAGTCACACTAAAACATTTCTTTATTTATCTTGTGTTGCTGTTTCAGGTTTGGTTACGCGGCTTCGTTATCCTGTATGTTCAGGAAAGGATACAGTGCCAGTCACTGCCGGACTAAGCTATGGTGAGACATTTATACTGTGCAGTGTTGGTCTTTTACTCGCAAAACTAAATTAAATAATTCAAGGGCTTCCATCCCCAGCCCATTTCCCACAATACTATAAGGGAAAGTAAAGTTAAACCAGATAATCTGTCTCCATGAGGGTTAAAAGGCAATATATACCTGTGTCCTTAGTTAAAGCACATATTTCAATACAATATGCTATCTTGGAATATCCATATAATACAAAATGGCTGAAAAATTTGGTTTACTAACCGTTTGTAAATCTTTCTTAATAATTGTCTTTATTCATTGACCTCTAGGGAAATGGGAAATTGACCCCACACTGTTGACGTTCTTACAAGAGATTGGCAGTGGACAGTTCGGAGTAGTTTACGCCGCATATTGGCAAGGGACGAGGAAAGTGGCGGTGAAGATGATCAAGGAAGGGATGATGTCAGAAGAAGACTTTGTAGAAGAAGCCCAAGTGTTGATGTAAGTTATTTACACCCTGTGGGTAGATTAAAAGGAAAGTAAGTGATGAGGCAAAAATGTCGCCATGAGAACTATTGGGTGTGTTGTGCTTCTCAACTGTTGCCATCAGTATTGTCTAAGGCCTAATTCTCCAACTGCGGTCCCTTAGCTGCTTATGGATGGCTACTCCGCCCAGTCTAGAGCTGGTAGATCGTCTACAACTAAATAAGGTTTTGTTAAATAGATTATCATGTAACTTTCCCTCCTTTTTATTTATTCTCACATATTTAACTCAACAACGTAAAATATCGGTCCAAGAGGACCCATGTGTCACCTTCCATGACCAGCCCCCACTACTGATTCACCCTAAGTTTTCACCCTCTAATGCCACCTGTCTCCATGTTCATTACTACATAGGAAGCTTTCCCACCCCAAATTAGTGCAGTTCCTGGGTGTCTGCACTCAACAACGCCCGCTGTTTTTGGTGTTCGAGTTCATGCAACATGGCTGTCTTAATGACTACCTCCGCTCTCATCGAGGGACTCTGTCCCGGGGCACTTCTCTAGAGATGTGTCAGGACGTGTGCGAGGGGATGGAGTATCTAGAAAAAAATAATTTTATCCACAGGGACTTGGTAAGTGTCACATCCTCTCTTATACGAAGCCGTAGAGCATGTTCAGACTTTGGCCCCATTCCTTGAATTACCCCACTCTGTTATCTACTCAAACAGGCCGCACGCAACTGCCTAGTTGGGGAATCGTTGGTAGTGAAGGTTTCAGATTTTGGAATGACAAGGTAAGTGGTCCATTAAAACTCCGCTGGGTTTGGAATCATTAAAGGACAACTAAATCTAGTGCAGAGAGAGATCCTCATTTTCAAGCATTTCCCATTCTGTAATGGTATTGAGGTGAGATCTGCTTGAAAAGCAAAATGGCTGTTTTCAAAAAAGATATCATACCTTAATTAAGTACCCTCTGCTGATCCTCTTTGAAATTGAGAGTCCTCCCCACGCAATTTAGACTGGTTTTTATCTGCTGACACAGTCTATGTTTCTTTCTTTCTTTGTTAAATAAAAGAAATTGTAAAAAAAAAAAAGAAAGAAATAGTTATTTAAAAAACACATTTTTTTCTTTCTTTGTTCATTTGCTTACAATTCTTTTTTTCCCCTTCACATTCACAGTATAGCTAATGTTTAGGTGATAAAGTCGATAATATCTAAGTATGTATCTGACTACATAAACATTTTTGCTTGGATACCATCAGAAATCTGCCTTGTACAAGCTTATCCATTATTCTTATTAAAAAAAAAAAAAAAAAAAAACGTATTGATCAAATGCAACAAAATAATTTTAAAAAAGCCCTTGCTCACCTTTCCCACCTCTTTCTCAGGTTTGTTCTTGACGATCAGTACACTAGTTCTACCGGCACTAAATTCCCTGTGAAATGGTCAGCTCCGGAGGTATTTCGATATGGACGCTACAGCAGCAAATCCGATGTGTGGTCCTACGGTATGAACTTATGCATAGCTTAAAGGGACACTTACATAAGCTGTTACTAGATTACCTGTGCAGAGAAGGGCTACTAAACTGGTTCAAGGGTTGAAGGATGAAACTTACCAGGAAAGGTTAAAGCATCTTAACATGTGTAGCTTGGAGGAAAGACGTAACAGGGGGGATATGATAGAAACATTTAAATACATAAAGGTAATCAACACTGTAAAGGAGGAGAGTATATTTAAAAGAAGAAAAACAACCACAACTTGAGGACAATGTTAAATTAGAGGGGCAACGATTTAAAAGTAATATCAGGAAGTATTACTTTACTGAGAGGGTAGTAGATGTATGGAATAGCCTTCCAGTGGAAGTGGTAGAGGTAAACACAGTCAAGGATTTTAAGCATGGGATAGGCACAAGGCTATCCTAGATATAAGACAGGGAACTGGGTACCAATAAAAGTTTTTAGAAAATTGGGCAGACTAGATGGACCGAATGGTTCTTATCTGCCGACACATTCTATGTTTCAAACACAAATGTAAGGCATACTCCACTGTTTGTTTGTTTCTATGGTTGAATTAATTGCATATAAAATTAAACTCAGTGCAAGTCTATAAGTCAGAATTCTGACTACTAGACTGCATTCTGTGTCCCAAGCCCCAAAAGTGAGATACTAGTCATATAAAGTCACTGTGGGGGGGGGGGGGGGGGGGGGGCACCCAACAACACTATATTTCACAAAATGGAGGTGCCCAGTCATACTTGTTTAGTAAAATATTTTATTAAACAAGCTCACATCACAAAAACAAAAGATATTTCTGAAATCAACAATACAAAAAAAAACCTTTTAATTTTTTGGTGGGAGTGTCCCTTTAAGAGGAAAGAGATATTTTTAAAATGTCTCCTACTTATGACATCACCTTGTGGCTCAATATGCAAATTACACATTTTCCATTGCATTATTTAATCTGCATGTGAAGCCACAAGGTGATGTCATAAACTGGAGACGGCAGACACATTTAAATTACAGAGGATTGAATTTGAACAGTTAGGGCCTGAGAACAGCCATTTTGCTACCGAAACAGATCTCAATACTATTATAGAATGGGAAATACTTGAAATGAGGTGCAGTCGTTTTTCTTTCTAGTCATCTGAAAGAAATAGACCCTCCTATTGACATTTTATGAACACTAGGCAATAAAGCCTTTACACATACAGTGTAGTGGATTTGTGAAGTCTAGCAGTTTTGCGTAATGTAATCAGCATGTGCCTTTAAATACAGCTTATTAAACTGGATTGGTTAGATAAAAAAAGGTCAATTTTTCTATATTAATTTACCACAATAACTTGATATTTTGGGAGCAGACTGTAAATAGCATGGTATTACCATTAGAAACCCATTTAAATAACTGTATTGTGTAGATATAGTGTTGCTGCACTGGCCTATGACATGCTAGGCACCAAGGGAGGGCTGGCAAGGGGGGGTATGGGCCAATTTCTCCTCAGACTGCTCTATAACCTGACTCAATGCGTTGGGACAGCACCAATATCCCCTTCAAGATCCCCCAGTGCACCAAACTTTCTATCCGGTTGTCTTGTTCCTCAATCGGCCTCTGTACATTATCTGTCCTGCTTATCTATCTGTGTCTATCTCTGATGGTGGGCTGATGAATTTGCACCACTGGCCACCAAAAAATGTTTGTTTCCCCAAACGTTGCCAGCCCTCCCCTGCTACACACCATCTGGGAGATGTTATTGGTGTACATTCCCAGGCTGTTCAGCCAGATGAGGCTAATCTCCTCTAACAATATGGAGAGAAAAAAATCAATCAGTGAACCGTATTCCCCATTCAGTAAGGTAACAGATCACATTCAACTGGTATCTGGTTGTCAAAGTCTATAAATCTCTACATTTGAAGAGATACTGAGCCCAGTATTGGATCTCTTCCCACTTCCTCTACCCACTTCCTCTACCAACATGTACTCCCTTCACCTCTGTACTCCTGATCGATTTCCGCTGAATAGTTGTAGTTTTACAACTATTCACTTACATTTCTCCACTCTAACCAAAGTGGGAGTGCCGCACCGCCTCACTTCACACAATGAATCCACAAGAGTAGTAGTTAAAACTTGTAATCTTCTATTCAAAATATTTTAAAAAGCCTTAAACAACCCCCCAAAAAAAAGCTGGACAGCAGCATGCCGAGCCTTGTTATCAAATAAATAACACCTGACGCGTTTTGCATCTAAGAATCAGGTTCCATCTTACTTATTAAATAGGTTAAAATGAACAATGTTTAATTATATGTACATGTTTTCAGGTAGTGCACCAGAGACAATGGATAGAAAACATGTAACACCAACAGAAAACAACAAATTGTGTGGAAAAAAGAGGGGGCTTAAAGGACGACTGTAGCAAAAAAAAGATTGTATCAAGTGTAAATGATTTATAAAGAAAATCTTTAATTAAAGAATACAAATAAAGTTCCTTATTGAGCCTTCTTTACTCCATATAGTTCTCTCAGGGGGCAGACATGTTGTTTAGAATCTTGAGTCAGATCTTCACTCACCTTGGTTCAGATGAAGAAAGATCTGACCAAAGATTCTAAACAACATGTCTGCCTCCTGGTGGAGCTATATGGAGTAAAGATGGCTCAATAAGGTACTTTATTTGTATTCTTTCGTTAAAGCATTTCTTTATAAAATGCCTACACTAGGTGCAATCCTTTAATTGAACAGAACTTCATTTTTTGCTACAGTTGTCCTTCAACGGAAAAAAAAGAAAAAAGTTCAGAAATGAAAAAAAACATAAAATTTGTACTTCGAAATACATCTGGCAAAACAGGGCAGGAATGCTACAATTATACCACAGATTCACAAGTGCTTGTATACAAATTAAAGTACTCCTAGCAGGCAGAATAGCAGCATCACTGTTGCCATATAGAAAAACAACCATAGGAATAAAGACAGAATACATCAAAATGTAACATTGTTTTCATAAAGTTCTAATACATTTTCAAGCCCCCCAAGAAATCCATTTCCTTCTAAGAAGATAGAGCTATTAGGGGGAATACACATAGATAAACGAAGGCGGTATGTGGGTTAGTGGGTGTGGTTGTAAGTTAGCCCCACCCAGTTACACAAGGGTCGCAGTATATCCATCACTTTCCACTAACCAGCATGTTGTCCTCACTATAAATTCTCAATTGTAATTTTCGGATGTTGGGGCCTCTTGGGATGTAGAGTTATCTTATCATCCCTTATTTTCTCAGCCCCTTTCATCACCCCTTGTTTTTTTCAATGATCTCCCACCTGCTAACATCGCTGACATAGGGTACCACTAAGACACACCATTTCCCCCAGTTATCATGTGTACTTGCCACTAACCCTAGCTGTTTATGTTTTGCAGGAGTGCTAGTCTGGGAGATCTTCAGTGAAGGAAAAACACCCTTCGAGCTTCTGAGTAACTCGGAAGCCGTAGAACAGATATCAAATGGGTTGAGGCTCTTTAAACCCAAGATGGCTTCCGAGAAAGTATATTGGCTCATGAACAGCTGTTGGCAGGAGGTAAGTTTAATAACAGCAAGAGACAGGTTTTAGTTTATTTCCCCAATCTCCATATATCCAAAAATTGCTGGAACGACTACTGTTGGCAACACATTAAAGGACAACTGTTGCAAAACAACTAAGTTCTGTTTAATTGAGAGATGGTATGTAGTGTGGACATTCTAAATAGAAATCTTTTAAGGAAAGTATACAAATAAAGTACTTTATTGAGCCCTCTTTTCTCTGTATAGCTATATCAGTGGATGGACATGATAGGTCAGATGAATGAAGTCACCTGACTCAAGATTCGAAACAACATGTCCGCCCCCTGGTAGAGCTATATAGAGCAAAAAAAAAAGGCTCAATAGGGTATTTTATTTGTATTCTTTTATTAAATCATTTCTTTTTAAAAATGTTTACACTTGATAACAATCTTTCAAATAAACAGAATATGTGTGTGACTATTGTCCTTGAAGTTTGCATCAAGTGTAGGCATTACTGGGTGACTTGTGGACCAATAACAGCATGACCCTGTGTGGACTAAAATTGCTGGGCCAATTAGTTTTTTTTTTTCATGGTGTTTGTAGCTGTTATTAAATCATTTCTTTTTAAAAATGTTTACACTTGATAACAATCTTTCAAATAAACAGAATATGTGTGTGACTATTGTCCTTGAAGTTTGCATCAAGTGTAGGCATTTTAAATAGAATTGCTTTGATGAAAGAATACAAACATAGTACCTTATTGAGCCCTCTTTGCTCTACATTGCCTTACAGCGGAGCAGACATGTTTTTAGAGCTTTGGGTGAGATCTTCCTTCATCTGACCCACGATATGTACAAATCAAATGATTAAAAAAAATAAATGACTATATAAGTTACTAAAAATGGAGCATTTATTTTAATGTAAAAAAAGACAAACCCCTAACGCATTTCACCTTAGTTATGTCCTATTGTGGTAAAGTCAGCAAAGCAAAGGGATGTATTAATATAAATGCTGAGTGCATTGGATCAATAGAGCACATAGTTTGGAATAGTGCATGTAAAATAAGGTAAATTTGCATTAACAAACTTTTTTTTTTGTTTTTTTAGAAAGCAGAATTACGTCCGACATTCAGAGCTTTAATGGGAGATATCATGAAAATCGTAGAGTGTTAAATATGACTGGGTTCTCGGGGGTGGAGGAGCAGCTCTTGCTCTCAGTCTACCGAGGAGGATTCTGGGACATTGCAGAGCCAGATTTACTCTTTTGGGCACAAATACCACAAGCCTCTCCCTTACCGCTTGCAGAAATCAGAATACTGAAGGTGCCGTGAGCGGAAGTCATTCCTTGTGTCGCTCTCCTTATAAAGTGGCGCGGTAGAAAAACTGTGTCACATGTGGAAAATCCGTCCTGATGAATGCAGACATGCAGCTCCCGAGGCTACAAACCTGAGAGAACGCAGCCAAACGTTTTATTTAAACCTGAATACCATAGAAATGTTTACAGTGAAAAATGTGTCAGGGGGATTATTCATTGTCCAAAAATGGTCAATGACTGAAGTATGTGTATAATAAGAAATGTATTAGACAGATATCCACATGCAGGGCAACAATATCATTGGATAATAAGAAGCCAGACCTTTCAAAGTCTTTTTTCTTGTAAAGATGCTTAGTTAGGATGGTTATATGACAAATGCAGATTGCAGGGCTTCATGAAACTCATTGCTCCCCAGCAAAGTTAATTCTCTATCATCACATTATAATACAGTTGATCTTTTATGATGGAGGTACAGCGATTTGTTTTTGATTAGCACTCTGCTATCAATCAAGCCATTATTGCACCACAGCTCCCACAATGCTGAGGCAGCATTACTGGGTGACTTGTGGACCAATAACAGCATGACCCTGTGTGGACTAAAATTGCTGGGCCAATTAGTTTTTTTTTTTCATGGTGTTTGTAGCTGTTAAATATTATTAAAAACATAGAATATGTTTGCAGATAAGAACCATTCAGCCCTTATGCCTATCTAGGGTTGCCACCCAGCCGGTATTTTACCGTCAGACCGGTAAAAATATGGCTTGCTGCCAATGTTAAGTCTATGGAGGCAGTAGCAAGGCCGGTGTTTTTTTGTGGAAAAAGTGGCAACCCTATGCCTATCCTACACATGCTTAAACTCTGTGTTAACCTCTACCACTTCTGCTGGAAGACTATTCCATACATCCACTACCCTCTCAGTAAAGTAATACTTCCTGATATTACTTTTAAACCTTTGCCCCTCTAATTTAAGACTATGTTCTCTTGTTGTGGAAGTTTTTCTTCTTTGATATATACTCTCCTCCTTTACTGAGATATTGTTATTATTATGTTGAAGAGATATTTATTATTAGTGTACATTTACTATTTGAGCTTTTAATGTTTTTGTTTTTTGTAAAACACTTCACCAAGAAGTGAAAAGCAGCCTATACTGCTGTTATGTAAATCTAGTAGTGGCTCTCTCGCAGACTGCATTTCCCCTGATGCATCATAGGAAGTGTTATGCCATATCATGCCAACCTTTATAGACAGATCTCATTTAAAACTGGACTTTTAAGACCTATTTAAAAAAAAAAAAAACTATTGTGCAGTATGATATTAATCCTGTATGTAAATATGCAATATACAATATATAATATATTGAAAATACAATATAAAGGGAAGGGGAGGGGTCTGATTTATCAAATCAAAGAGAGAGTCTGAAGTAGTTAACACATCATCTAATAATATTTCAATGTTTTAAGAAATCTTGGTGGAAAGGACAGAATTTTTTTTTTACAACCGTATGTTATATATGTAACAGACAAGCTCCAGATAATTTATACATTGGTTGTTGCACCAGCGTTCAGATCGCAGAAGATAAGGGGCCGGCACAAACGACACACATGTACACCAATATATAGCGCCAGTTTTAGACGATATTTCTTTGTGTACCTTCATTATGTACCCCAGTCTACAAACTAGTGTAAGAATTGTATTCAATACATTGGGTACAAAGGTAGTCATATTATTTATTATAAATTGTACATTTTTATTTTTTGTATCATTAAAAAGACCTTTAAAAAAACAATCCTCTGTGTCTAATCTGTTCTGATGTTTAGTAATGGTTACATTACTTGAAAGGCCATGTAACTGATAATAACACTGAGCTGGCCCTGCACAGGAAAGACTTATCCAACACTGAGCAGCTGTTGAGCCGTGAACACCTTGAGCCGCAACCTCAGTAATCTTTATGCAGGTTGTTGGGTTTTACAGTTGAAGGAAATGCTATTCAGGGGGCTGGGCCAACATCCTAAACGCAAGGGGGAAGTTTACAGTTTAAACCATGCTTTTCCCCTAACCTGCAAACTGTTTAACCATTTTAGTGCCAGAAAGGGGAGCAGTCAAGTGAACATCCTGCACCTAACGGGGCTCCAGTAGGTGTTAGAAATGGTTGGCGCTAAATCCTGGCACACAGATGGTTAAACCATGTTTTTTTTTTCTTTCTTCCCCCATTGCTGCCACAAACAGGTGACTCATGACACTGTAGGTGTGCTTTGTTACTCAGATTTAGCAACACAATGAGTGATTTAATTGAAGAGTAATTCTAGAACAAGGTTCTAAGGATTGAGCGGTTACCAGGGTAACCAATTACATTTTCCTGGGGATTTCTTCACTTTTAGAACTGTGCCCTATGTATAACCCCCAATGAGTAACAAGGTGTGTTGATCTTAGGTGCAATTAACTGTATTTTTAAGCTTAAGCCTTCTAGGCCTAGGTCGGCATGTCACCGGGGGCGGCATAAAATGGTGCCTTCCTGGAGCTCCACCCACTCGCTGCGAGGGGTGACTTCATGCAGGGAAAAATCTTTTAGCCTAGCAGGAGAAACTTGCCAAGATTGTCCATTCACAATGTATAGATAAAAAACTCAACTCACCTGCACCTTTTTAGTGATTTGCTCCCAGAGCTCCACAGCAATAAAACACAAGTAATGTGCCGTGTGCGAGCGTACCACATTGCTCCATAGCAATAAAACTCAGTAATATGCAGTGTGTATGTATCACAGAGCTCCACAGCAATAAAACACAAGTAATGTGCAGTGTGCGAGTGTACCACATTGCTCCATAGCAATAAAACTCAGTAATATGCAGTGTGTATGTATCACAGAGCTCCACAGCAATAAAGCACTGTAATAAGCAGTGTGTGTGTAACGCAAGAGATCCACAGCAATAAAACTCACAGTAACGTGTGAAGTGTGCATCACAGAGCTCCACAGCAATAAAGCACTGTAATAAGCAGTGTGTGTGTGTGTGTGTGTAACGCAAGAGATCCACAGCAATAAAACTCACAGTAACGTGTGAAGTGTGCATCACAGAGCTCCACAGCAGTAAAGCACTGTAATATGCAGTGTGTTTTTGTGTGTATCACAAGAGATCCACAGCAATAAAACTCACAGTAATGTGTGAAGTGTGCATCACAGAGCTTCACAGCAGTAAAGCACTGAAATATGCAGTGTGTTTTTGTGTGTATCACAAGAGATCCACAGCAATAAAACCCACAGTAATGTGTGAAGTGTGCACCACAGAGCTCCACAGCAGTAAAACTCACCAGCTGGAAAATAATAGTGTGGTCCCACAAGCATACATCGCACTCTGTAGTTAAAGTGTTAAAAAAAAAAAAAAAAAAAGAAAGACTACACGAAAACATAAAACCCATCATCAAATCCACAAACAAGTCTCTTAGAAATTGATGTGTAGGTGGAAGGTTGTTATTGTATCAGAATGCACAATGTTTTTAGTGATGTATACTTGTTTGTTTATTGCTTTACTTATAAAAACTAAAACATTATTTTGAAAGTTAGGTATCAGGTCTCAAGTATTAAAAGTGGAGCAGTTACCATGACAACCAATGGAATGTTTCTGCTAATTGCTCCACTTTTTGGACTCCACCCAAGAATTCAGTGCTTTATACCCCTTGTTCTTTTTATGTGTGCAGTAACATTGTGTGTAAACTGTTTATATTAAAGGGACAGTCTAGTCCACAAATTCACTATGGTGCAAGATGAAGATTACTACTTGTATAGTGCAAAGGCTTTTTTTTCCCAGTGTGATTTGATATAGGCATTCTGCATAAATCACATTTTTAATATTTGTTTCAAGCCCTCTCCAGTGATTTCTCTGCATAATTACTGCACGTGCATTGATTATATTAACACTGAGCATCTAAAGTTTTGTTTCATTTAGTCACTTCATGTGCTGCTGGAATAGAATACATTGTGTGGACTTGCTCTTATACACAGCAGGAGCATCAGACAGTGCAAGGCATTGTCGTATGACATCACTACAGAGACAGGAATTTCCATTCATTCATTATTGTCATTGGTTCCTGCCAAAAAAATGACTTTTACTCAGCTAGTGTGGGCAGCCCTGGTTTCTTTCAAGCTGTAATTTCACAATTTCATCTAGTTGTAAATATTTAGAATTTTAAGCAATGCAAATGGTAAAACACGCATTTTAAAGTACTTTGAAAGTATATTAATATGCACATTTGGAAGATGCATTTTGGGCACCAGACAGTCCTTTTAATTGGGATATAAGTAATGTGGTGCAAATCACTAATGCAAACATAACATAAACAGTTTGCTCGAAAAGAAAACATTTTTCAAGGTAATTTTTATATAAAGCAACATTTTTCATTTGTAGGATTATTTTTAACATTTCCATGTATTTGTGGGTGTCATTTACCCTGCAAAACTTTGATAATCCAAAGCAAGGAGGAGCCTGCCTGCTGAGCCTGATGGGAGTGGTAAGGTTGCTTATCCCTGAGCCTGTGGGGCAGGATTATTTGAATTCCAGAATTAAATGCTATGTGGTGATTATCATTAATTACTTCACCTATCATCCAGCTAAAGGGTATAGTCCAGCTATTACAAATACATCATAATAATTTGACCTCTGCTGGAGGTTGACTGGTGTCAAAATGTATTAGGGGCGGTAGAAACTGCTCAGATCCATCATCAGATCTTTCCCCATCTGCTCCTTTACAGCCATGTTGAGCTCTCTGTAAAGGGGTGGGAGGAGAAAAGAATCAGAAGAGGGGTGAGAGAAAGAGTGATGGAGGAAGGGGTGGGAGGCATCATCCACACTACCAAACAAGAGACAATAACACACCGAAAGAAAGAGAGGGCTTCCAAATAAACCATCTCCTAAAGAAGACCAAAGGTTGTCTGGGATCCAACCAACATTCTACACCAGGATTCTACTGATATGGTTCTGGGATCTGGCTGTGCTGTGGTTATCTGATATTCCTGAAACTGTGTTTTGTATATTGGTAAGCAGATCTCTCACACACTCCACAGCCCCCATCCTCCCCCTCTTTGCTTTCATTCATATTTTCTATTGTATGGGTTTAAATTACAGAAGCAGTGCATGATGACATCATAGATCAAAACAAGGGTGGGAGGAGAAGGATGATCACTATTTTGCATGTGTTATCTTCCTTCATGATCTGAAACTATACAGTTAACCCATATTCCCATCATGACCATCACTACCTTATCCCTCCACCATATATACACAATTAATATTGGTTACATGTTACACTGCTCAGTTTACTGAATCCTCTCCTCCCAGATCTTAACCCTTTGACAACCAGAAAGGAGAGCTTAGATGTTCTGAAGGCTAATCCCGTGTTTAACCCCCTCCTTGGGACTCATGGGTACTAATGCCCTTTACCCTGGGGCATTAAAAGTCCTGGCAGGGTTCCTCTATGCCTGGCACGTTTTGTCGAGCATCATTATTATGCATGTAATATAGGCTGCCAAGAGCAGGTGCTCAGACAGGAAGGGATGGGCTTACAAGCTGCTGATCTCTGAGCTGCCTGCACATCGAGCACAAACATCCGCAGCATAGGAGACAGGCTGATTAATCCCCAGCAACCTTCCAGCTTGATGGTGCCTCTACCCGCCTAGCAGGTTCAGCTCACCCACACAGGCACTGGATAGGTAAGAAAAGATGGGCACAATCATGAATTAGCATTTTGCTGTGGACCACTGATGCTGCAATACAGGCAGATGGGAGGGGGGTGGGCAGAGGTCTGACATGTTATACTCTAATCAAGGATGGGGTAGAACTAGGCTTGTGTAAGGTTGAGGAGAGGGTTGAGTTAGCTTAGGGGTGCTGCATGTACCCCAGAGGTGCATATCCAGCCCCCCCTATAGTTGATGTTTGTTGCATTTGGATTCTGGAGCAGCTAAAATGTATGAGGCCCACACAGCCCTATCCCCCCCCCTCCCTTCTCCCCCCTTGATTTCGAATTAGGGTGATGGTTTTTCAGGATGCCTGTCTCTGAATGACACCCCAGGGGTATTTGTACATTCTGTGTATAACCCCTTCAATAAAATATTAATTAACATTTAAACTGAGCATAGCTAAGGCATGGGAATTGTAATTTGTTTTTTGCTGTAGAAGATGAATTCTATTCATTAGAATCGTTATATTATCAAGATGGATTCATGGACGTCTTTCGCTAGGAATGTCAGAGGAGGGGTAGATTAGAGGGTCTGATGCTGCAGCCTCTGTGGTGAACTGATATATATGTCAGAGATGTAATGTTCTGCCATACTCCATGTGACGGTAAGCTGGAGAGCAGGCTAGTGACAGGCTCCTTGAGATAAGGTGAGATATGCAGGGCTGTTGCTGCACTATTGGAAAGGTAGAAATTGCTACACTTGGAGGCATCTGGTGAATATTGGTGAAGCCCCAGCCTATTTAGCTTTGTTAGAGGGTATCCCAGGGGGAAATTGCCCCTCTTCCCCCCTTGCCTGCCCTTTCCTGGAGCTGAGATAGGTGGAGACGTAGCACTGGACCCATGGTGATGGGCAGGAAAGAGACCTTCTGCTATAGTTCTAGTGGTGGCCTGAGATGCACGGGTTATAGGGTTGTTATACTCCTGCTTGTAATGTGAGGTGTTCAGGCCTGTAGTGTGCAAGAAATGAAGTGTGCAAGATTTGCCTGCTACTGGATTTCTTGTGATGAGCTGGAATGTGCAGGATACTTCTATACAACATGTGATGATCTGTGAAATGCAGGACAGAGGACTGCTAAGATAATGGTCTCTGATATGCAAGAGAGAGAGGTCTGGTAATGAGCTGATGTACAGAAGAGGCCTATTGCTGCATCCCTTGTGATAACTTGAGAGAAACCTGGTGCTGTACTTCTTGTGATGGGTTAAAATGTGCAGGATAGAGCTCTGGTGCTGATGTTCTTAGCTTCTATGCACCAACACCAAATGCTTGTAAAAATGTGCTGCTTGATAATTAACAGGCGGTATGGTCGGATGAGAATGATAAGTCGCTGGATTATACACTTTTGAAAATCACCTGCACCTATAGCTTCATAAGTGCATTAATTTAACCCTCCCTCTTTTCTCTGCACCAATTATAAAATGTTGCAACGGTTCTCTCCCCCTGCATGTCTGATTTACAGTCTTTCTCTTAGTTTTTGAAGGCCACCAACAGAGAGGACCTAGTTATTGTCCCCTCTGTTGGTGGCATGCGAAAACAAAATCCTCTTACTTTACCACCAGTGAGAGACTGTCAGCGACCATGGCATCATGGCTGCTGGTAGGATGATAAACTAGCAGCCATGATGCCAGGGCCGACAGATTTTTGCACTTGTGATTCTGCATTACAAGCAACAAAAAAAAAAGTTTTGTGTCGCTTTAAATAAGTGAACACGGGATGGGTGGATTTTATTTGTATTTTAGGACACACGCAAAAACCACACAATGTAGCGAGCGTTGATTGTATACATTTTCCATCCATCTCTCTTTAGAAAAACATCAGCTCACTCTGTTTTAAAACATCTTTAAAAAAAAACGCTAGGCAGATAACATCAATTGTTAAGACATAATGATTTTTTAAAAGATACTGATAACATGTTGAGTTCTCCTGGAGCATCTTTGTAAAAGTGGTCCATCGCCTTGGAAACCATTGGAATGTTCTACTTGTAGAGCTTTAAGCCAGACTAAAAAATGTTATATATAAAAATTCCTTTTCTTATTCTCTATTGTTTAAGATGAAAACAAAACTGATACGTTGGTGTTGCATGGAACTGTTGTTTGTGGGATGGAGAGAGCACAAAATTCTGGGACTGTGGATGACATTTGCCTGACTCAAACATTAGAGGGTCAACTCAATAAAGAGAGAATTACAGGGCATCGAGATGGGAATTTCAAACTTTAGGTCAATGGAAAAATTCTTTAGTGCAGCTGAATGGGAGATTTTTTCCAACTCCAGCTACTTTGGACTTTGAAATTCCCATCTCAATTCCCTGCAGTTCTCTATTTATTGAGTACCCTTATGTGTGGCTTAAGCACAGAGATCCATAGCATACAAATTAAAACTAAAAGTGTGTATTTTTAGTCTGCTGCATAGTAACCAAACTATCTCCATTGTGCCATTTTTTAAATACTTGGTTGCAACACTGTAATTATCATATCTCTGTGAACAATATGGGTCTCCTACAAGTCATCCATCAGAGAAGCATGAGCCTCTGTAGATGGTATATTCCCATTCTAGGGGAGTCCTTGTAAGATATGTTGCAAGGTATAATTTGTTAAAAGCACAGTGCTGAGTAAACATAAGATGATGTTATATAAAAGAGCATATTTAGAGAAGTTTAACTGTACATATAGAAATGATTCAAGTTACAAATTTCTTCTGGTTTAGTACTTTGAAGTCTGCAATGTGTGGCAGACAGGAGCAGCCATTAGATTCATATTATCAGTCCATTTTCTGGTCAGTGACTATAATTTGTTTTGCAACTGTATTCTGATTGGCTTCTTGGTGTATTGAGAATTGACTTCAAAATCACATTCATTATTCTGTGTTGCTCTTGTTTACACACACCTTCAAAAAATAAATAAATAGACAAAGCAACAATAAAAAAAATACTGTGTTTGAGGCATAATACAGACAATTATGTGACAAACAAAATAATGTTTTTCCTGTAAAGTTAACTTTTACAGGAAATGTAGAAAGTTAGATGGGGGCATTTAACAGATCGTAATGTCTGGAAGAACAAAAACATTCCCATTTTTTATTCCTGTGTATACTGCTTATGGTGTGAATCTAGAGCATATAATCCATCTATGGAGTGTAGTTGTAGAAATCCATGCAAATGTATGATCCCTAGCAAGCACAGGGTTCTCTATCTCATGTATTGGTCTGTCCTTGCTCGTCTAACATAGTATATCATTCCCCTTTATGCTCTGAAAAAAATGGTATACATTTCCCATAATACTAAGTGGCTGGCAGGTCTATAACTATTCTTCGCCGGGCTTTCACCGGCCATTTCATCGTGGATATCACAGTGCTGACGGTTCCGCGCGGGCTTTTCGTCATTGAAGTGTCAGCAAGGATGCGTAACCCTAACCCTAGTACTAACCCTAAAAGTTACCTCGAACCCTAGTATTAAGCCTGTATACTAACCCGAAAAGTAACCGCTAAAACAAATCCCTAACCCTAATAGTAACCCTAAAATGAACCCTAACACTAACCTTGAAACAAACCCTAAAACCAACCTTAAGTTCAACGAACCATGGCGAAAATGCCACGCTGAACTGTCAGCGGCTGAAACGTCCACCATAAAATGGAAATACATTCCCATTCGGGGCACGGGAGAATGGAAGTAGTCTTCCAACAGATCAAGGGCCTTGGTTTGACACTGCTTGACTTAATGGATTTGCCTGTAGTCCCATAAGGTGATGTCATTAATGTGGGACAGAGACAACATCAATTATTTGGAATTGTATCACCATAATGCACTTGACTGTGTTCTGTGCTCTACATCCACACAGTACAAAACTGTTTTGAGTGACAGGGTCCCTTTAATGACCATCTATATGCCACAAAACTAATGTCTGGTCTTGCGTAACCTTTCAGTGTTTTATGTTTTTCAGAAGAATCCATGCGCCTATAACCGAAGGGACAGTGCACTACCGACCCTTTGAGTCCACTTTTTTTTATTCAGGTAATAATTATATTTAATTAACTAAAATGAATATTCTTTGAAAAGAAAATGTACATGTTATAACGTTACATAGCTACAAAGTTAATTAGGTCGGAAAAAAAGACATCTCGAATTCGTCAAGTTCCACCATACCCCACCATATTCGTTAATTCAGAAGAAGGCAAAAAATGTAACCTTAAAGGGGAAAACAATCTGAACAACATTATCTACTTTTTTTTTTTTTTTACTTGTGATATGGATTTTATATCTAGAAAAAACATTTCCTAACATTTTTTGTAAAAATTGACTGAATCGGCCACACTTTAATCCCCCTAACAGTAAAGAAACTTTCTCTATGTTTAAAATGAAAGGGCTTTTCTTCCAATCTTCAGGGATGTCCACGTGTTGAGATCTTACCAATGAATGTATAGCTTGGAGGAAAGACGTAACAGGGGGGATATGATAGTAATATCAAGAAGTATTACTTTACTGAGAGGGTACTGGATGTATGGAATAGACTTCCAGCGGAAGTGGTAGAGGTAAACACAGTCAAGGATTTTAACATGCATGGGATAGGCACAAGGCTATCCTAGCTATAAGACCGGGAACGGGGGACTAATAAAAGTATTTAGAAAATTTGGCAGACTAGATGGACCGAATGGTTCTTATCTGCTGACACAATTATGTTCTAATCTCTTAGACCTTTTCCCCTTTTAATACATGACAACAGCTTGCTTTCCTTTGAACAGCTGTGCAGACTGCTGCACAGTCTATTGTCAACAAGAACACCCAAATCCTATTCCATAGAAGACTTATCCAACACACAACCATTTCGAGTATAATTAGCATTTTATTTTACCCCAGTGCATCTTTTTTTTTTACATTTATCTATATCGAAACGCATCTGCCACTCAACTTCCCATTCTCCCATCTTGTCTAAAACCCTATGTAATCCGTATTTCAACTAGCTCCCTATCCATGTCCAAATATTTGTTTGCAATCCAATATGCTTTATTTTAGTAAGTAACCTGTTGTGTGGTACGGTATAAAAAAAAAACAAAATGTTGGCAGTGACTGCACTGTGCACAAAATGGATTTGATTTGTAACATTTCCATACAGTTCCGTTAAATGTGTCACCATAGCAACCATGAATAATGGATTTCACTGAGTGGGCGGGTCTTACAGAAACACAGCTCACTTGTATTCTAGTAAAAATTAACACCCTAAGTGCCAGGGGGGGAACAAGCTACGTAAAAATTACACACAAAAAAAAAAGCCCCGGCAGAATTAGGACTGACAAAAAACGTAAAATATTTATTTCTGGTGGAAAAAATCGAATAGATTCTGATACGTCATTCCCAGCCAAGTAAAAACAGAATAAGTGCAGATATCAACGGATAAGGTTAAGCCGCCAGGCAAAAAGATGGGCAGTGATATGGCCGCTGAGCTCCTGCACTATATTTTAAATACTATACAAGTTATAGAAATATAGAAACATAGAATGTGTCGGCAGATAAGAACCATTCTGTCCATCTAGTCTGCCCAATTTTTTTTTGAGTACTTTTATTAGTCCCCCGTTCCCGGTTTTATAGCTAGGATAGCCTTGTGCCTATCCCACGCATGCTTAAAATCCTTGACTGTGTTTACCTCTACCACTTCCGCTGGAAGGCTATTCCATACATCCACTACCCTCTCAGTAAAGTAATACTTCCTGATATTACTTTTAAATCGTTGCCCCTCTAATTTAAGACTATGTCCTCTAGTTGTGGTAGTTTTTCTTCTTTTAACTATACTCTCTTCCTTTACTGTGTTGATTCCCTTTATGTATATAAATGTTTCTATCATATCCCCCCTGTTACGTCTTTCCTCCAAGCTATACATGTTGAGATTCTTTAAGCCTTTCCTGGTAAGTTTTATCCTTCAACTGCCTTTGATGACTATGCACCCTCTAACAAGGGGGACATTAAGGAATGATTTAAGGAGCTCCATGACCTCTGGCAGGTGGACATGGTGGCCCTCTGACAGGGCGTTTCAATCTTATGAGGAAACGTGGAGACACTGGAGGTGGCGCCAGAAACAATGAAACAGACCGCTGATCTCACAAACACAATGGCAGAAAACAAATTCTTAGCTTTCAAAAAACGGGGGGCTATGCTACATACCAGAAACACCTTACAAATGCCCGACAGGGCCTGCCACCCTCTGACCCTACATACAGGAACTGTTAACTAATCTGAGAACAGGATACGACAGACTGCCAAATTAAGGCTATGTACCAGTTCAGGCACCACAAGAGGTACCAAGAGATGTAGTGCTAAAGGTCTACTCCACACAAGATAAAATGGCCTTCCCGACCGCCAGTCGGAAGTAGAGGCAGATCACCCCGAAACGTTAATGTGGAGAAGATCCATGTCACCATTCACACCTAAGACAACTGGGTATACGCTGCTGATGGGGTCTTCCACAATTACCGACAGTCACTAAAGTCAAGAATATGCTGGTGGTGGCTGCACCCGAGAACATTGCACCCGAGAACATTGGATTTACGAGCTATGCCAGACGGTGCCGGCAGTGACCACAGACAACTTGGTGGACATACTGAACCTGAACTGCGCACCCAGTCAGCAAGAACGGATGTAATATCTTCCAAAGTACAGTCACTCACTCCCAAATCCGGCCCGATATGACCAGAACTTTTCAGGTGCTGAGATATTGCTCCCCTAGAGGTGAAACGCGTGAGATATTGCTCTGCTCCTGGTGTTGGTGAATCTTTTTATGGACATGGATTATTTGTGGATGATCTATCATACAGCATGATGGATCTAACGTGTGCTAATAACTGTTTGACCCCAGCTCAGGAAGTGATTAGAGTTATTATCATTACTGTTACAAGGCCACAGAGCTTTAAAAATAAATTCAGGTTCTTTAATGGAAGTAGAAGTTATTTTTATAGCGACTCTCTTCCTGGAGAGGAGCGACATTCGGCCGATCAGCTCTTGTTGACAGAGAGGGTCTTTCTTTAACTGCTACGTCAGAGAGAGACCCTTGTTTTTGGATCAAATCAGTAGAGGGGATGTGAATTTGCGTCACCTCTATCAAGTGAGCCTAATACTGAGTGTCAGTAGTCTTCTTTGACGGGAGGGGAGAGGTCGGTCCTCCTCTGGTGCCCAGGTGTAAGGGGGTGACATCCTGCCACTTCCTGGCACCCTCGGTAAACAGTGGTAAGAAGAACCACACAGGCAGCTTCAGTAATTTTTGTGTTAATGTGCCAGACCTCAGTTCCGACTCTCTGAGTAATCGCTGACTGCACAGGGATCATGAGGCAACTATGTCTGAGGTCTGACACATCAAAACACAAAGAGTACAGAAGCTTCCTGCATGGCTCTGCGAGGTAGGGAGGCAGAGACAAGGAAGTGGGGGGTCGAGAAACAGACATGGGAGGAATTGGGGTAGAGAGACAGAAATGGATGGCATCATATTCAAAGTTTATTCACATACTGCTCATTGGCATCATATTCAAAGTGTATGCCATTACTGCTCGTTGGCATCCTATTCAGAGTTTTTGCATTTACTGCTCGTTGGTATGCAATTACTGCTCATTGGCATCATATTCAGAATGTATCCAATTACTTCTGATTAGCTTCAAATGTAACGTTTATGCAGTTACTACTCATTTGCATCATATTCAAAGTCTTTGCATTTACTGTTCTTGGCATCATATTCAAAGTTTCTGCATTTACTGCTCATTGGCATCAAATATACACAGTTGAGCTTATGATTAAGCGCCCATAGGCAGAAAATGCGTTATGCTTTAGTAGCTGACTTTGCCTCTCACCTCACATATTTCTACTGCACTTCCTGGAAACTGAAAGATGAAATTGAATATACTTTCTGTACGACTTGAGTACCAAGACTCCCATTTTTCTCTGTATGTGGAATATTGACTGTGCACAGTGGGAACAGCACAAGCATTCTCAAGGGATACTTCATTTTTTTGGGCCCTTCCAAAGCTGTTTGGGGGCGGAGATGGCATTGGCATGCTGTTTGGGGACATATAAAGTAGCTTTCTTTAGTTCCTATCAGTGTACAACTAGCTGGACTTAGATGGTGGTACTGTGAAGTTCCCATAAGCATGTAATTACCATTCATAGTATTAATAGTGGTGCATTGCAGCTCCCATCAGTATATAGCCAGCAAAATATACAAATGAGCCCCAAACCAGCAGAATAACCCCAGGAAGAAATGCACCTGGGAGGGAGGCTTTTTCTAGTTAGAATTGTGACTGGCTGGGCATCATGGGACCGGATGTTTGCGGCTATTATCTGCACCTGATGACTAGTTTCCATCCAGACATACTGCTCACAAGATGCTGTATTTCAGGGTTTTATGCTATCATCACTGCGCCAATCTGTTGTATGCGCCCAAGGTATCAGTGACCTCACCCTCTGCTCTGCTTTCTACCCTTAGCTACTGACCCAATGACTACGCACTGGGACACTTAGAGGTGAAAATTGGAGCAGCCAAGGCCCATTGAGTCCTAGGGAGGGGAAATTGCCCCCATTGCCATCCCTCTCCCGGTGGCAGTCAGTGACTGGATTATCCTGTATGTTTCAGATTAAAGCCTGTATCAATTCTAGGGGGGAAAAAATGTAACAATCGTCATGGAAACAAATGGAATCTGTTTGCTCCACTTTTAGAACTTTTGCACCACAATTTCTCTTTGTCAATTTTGATAACACGGACGGACAGTACCGCTGTCACCCCGCCGGTGGCCAGTAAATAAGAAAGGCTTGAGACAACGGCTAGGTCTATGGCGGCAATAGCACGGCCGGTATTATTTGAGGTAAAGGTGGCAACGCTTACCGAGTGGCTCCCTTTCTCACTCACCTTTGTGATATTAACCTATTGCTTAAAAAGGAAATGATCTGGAAACAAATAAGAGGAACTCGAGCTTTTAGACAGTTGTCTGTTGAATTTCCTGTCTGCACAGTGGGTCTGAGAACCTGTATTGTCATATTCGAATAATATTTCTTTTTTCAGTATCAAGAGAATAATACATACCTCCCAAGTGTCTCTATTTTGGAATTTCTTACATGGACGATTTCTTAATGGACCAGCCTGAAACAATAAGTAATAGATATTAAAACAGATATCATTATTATTATTTTTTGTGGGTTTTGTTTACGTTTTTGAAATACTTTTATAACTTGTCTTTTGCAGTTTTTCTCCTGGGGATGTGTCCTCCTCAATGCTTATTTTGGATTGTAATTCACCATTTGACAGAAAGGTCGATGTTATCTATTTATTGTACTTTGAGGATAACGTTTTTCGTTGACTCTTTCCCCTTCAGACAATTGTCACTACAATTTCTCGAGACTGTTGCTCCCGGATTTGGTAACCATGACAACCCACGTAACGCTGGAAGATGCGTTATCCAACGTGGACCTTCTGGAGGAGCTGCCCCTCCCGGACCAGCAGCCGTGCATCGAGCCCCCGCCATCGTCCATCATGTACCAGGTGCCATTCCATGACCACCTGAAATGTTATAATAGATAAACTCCTTGTCTCTGTCGTGTGGAGGATTAATCCAACACCCAGCTATTGTACTGTAGGGCTCACATCTGTGGGGGTCATGTACTAAACAAGTGCAGTGGGGAAAAAAGTAGGTGAAACATGAGTAAGGGGCAATTTGCGACTGTTTGTAACATTTTGCGCTTGTTTTCCGATATTTGCGCCTCTTCTGTTTATTTTTATTTAGCGAGAATTTTTCCGGTTGCGATTATATTTGCGCGCGCTAAAGAGTTTTGCGAATATTTTTGAAGAATAATTGTTATTTGCGTGTGAAAATTACACCAGCTTTTAGCGAGCGCTATCAAAAGAGGTAGAAAAAATATTTGCAAAATTGTTTTTATTCGCAATTTTGCCCATTTTTATTCGCAATTTGCGCTAAGGTACTATTAAATGTTAAATATTAAGTGTTAAATGTTTAGTACATTGCAATAGGAGCAAAGAGCAAAAATTGTTTTGCACATAAAATATATTTGCGTTTTTTTTAGTACATGCCCCTCATTGAAAGTTGCGGATTTGCCTGTAGAGTTCTGGGGGGGGAAGCGTTCTAAATAATAGAGTTTATGAATAATTAGAACTCTACACACCAGAGAATAAAATATATACATGTTAAGTTTAAACAATACATAATATATAAATAAACAGATAAAGTTACAAAATATATAAAACAGCTAGAACCTTGTATATCCGTTTTGGTTAACACACATGGGAAATGTAGTATATATAACTAAACAGGGCACACTACACGATATGTAGGTTTAGATGTAAGGATTAGTGTTTGTGTCTTTGAAGACTTTTATTAATAATGGCTTTTGGATCTTATCAATCACAGGCAAACTTTGACACCAACTTTGAAGATCGTAATGCATTTGTCACAGGGATAGCCCGATATATTGAGCAGGCAACTGTCCATTCCAGCATGGTAAGTAACTGTTTTAAAAGTTTATGCGTATTATGTTGGAACACATTATTTATTAATATAACCTCTCGGTTAGATTTCCTATACTTTCGTGGCTTTATGTGCTGGTCTGCCCGAAGTAACGACACCAGTCTGCCCCCTGTGGCCACGGCAGTCGCAACTACATCAGAGCGGGATCGTGCATAGCTAGCACACGCAGAAGATACGCCATTGAACAGAACATACAATTAGTAACACATTGTATAAAGTAGGTTCACATAGCAGAGACCATGTACATCCTTTCTTGGAAACGGTATTCCATGATGGCATTGGCCTCTTTCAGCAGGATAATGCTCCCTGCCACAAAGCAAAAAATGGCTCAGGAATGGTTTGAGGAACACAACAACGAGTTCAAGGTGTTGACTTGGTCTCCAAATTCCCCAGATCTCAATCCAATCGAGCATCTGTGGGATGTGATGGACAAACAAGTCCGATCCATGGAGGCCCCACCTCGCAACTTACAGGACTTAAAGGATCTGCTGCTAACGTCTTGGTGCCATGTACCACAGCACACCTTCAGAGGTCTAGTGGAGTCCATGCCTCATATTGTTATAGCTGATCAGTGACTGTAGAGCCTGTGAGATGAGTCAGGGGGCCAATGTGCTAACTGTAGAATATGTTCAACCACCAGGTTCGATTCCTGGCAGGGCAGATAAATTAAGAACCATTACATTGGGTTTTCCAGGAATACTTGAAAACAAGAGATAATCTGAACATACCCTGGTTAAATATATTACTACTGTTATACATAGAGTAACAACTTGTCTTCATCACATGAATTCAGCCTCCTAGATTAATTTCTCGGCCGCCCCATGAATAAGTCCTGGCAGAGTTATCTGTGGTCAAGGAGAGATTGTCCTTATAACTCATGAGCAGAAAGGAACACTGTATAATGAACTGTGGTCACTTCTTACCTTCTCTCTTTTGTTACAGAATGAGATGCTGGAGGAAGGACAGGAGTACGCTGTCATGCTATACACCTGGAGAAGCTGCTCTCGAGCCATCCCACAGGTGAGTGACAGGTCGCCATGGTAAATACCAGCTGAGACTTGACCATCATGGCAAGTCCATCCTGGCTCCAGGTCAATGTTCTATTCACTAGATACCTCTGTTGGGTTTATTTATTATGAGCAATTCTGGGCCAGAGTTCTGCATATCCCATAATGCTCAGTTACTCTTAAGGACAACTAGTTCCCAAACATCTGCAGTGCCCAGGTTAGCCATCACTGGCCTCCAGCTTGGGACACACTGGGTAGACAGACAGACAGACAGGCACACAGATAGCTTTCCACAGCTTATAAGGTCTGCTAAATAAAGATAGGGAATTCCAGCGAATTAAGACGGGAATTTCAAACTTTAAGTCCAAAGTAGCCAAGTGGGAAAAATTCTCCAGTGCAACACGGTTACTTTGGACTTAAGTTTGAAATTTCTGTCTCAATTCCCCGCATTTCCCTCTTTCCCGAGCAGACCCTTGAATGTTTCTGTGTGAAGACGGAAACAATTCCTGGGAAATCTTCCACAGGAATAATTAACTAACGATGAGGCTTTACTGTCTTAATTTCCCGTTTTTAGGTGAAGTGCAACGAACAGCCCAACCGGGTGGAGATTTATGAGAAGACGGTGGAGGTGTTAGAGCCGGAAGTCACCAAACTGATGAAATTCATGTATTTCCAGGTAAAGTGAATTAACTGAGAAAAAAAGGGAATATTTTTCGGGGAAAATTAGAGGAGCTGAAAGGGAGAGAGAGCTGGGGCATTGGGAGTTACTAAATGAAATCATTCAGAGAGGAGCAGGTAGTCACGCAAGGCCTGTTGGGCGTCAGATTGATAGGACAAGTTGTAGCAGAAGAAATTGAGAGGCCTTATAGAAAAAAAAAATTAATTCCTCTAACATGTGGGCCTACCTATATCCAATTGTGGAGCCTCGTCACCAAGGCCTGTGGAGCCTACCTATATCCAATTGTAGAGCCTCGTCACCAAGGCCTGTGGGGCCTACCTATATCCAATTGTGGAGCCTCGTCACCAAGGCCTGTGGGGCCTACCTATATCCAATTGTGGAGCCTCGTCACCAAGGCCTGTGGGGCCTACCTATTTCCAATTGTGGAGCCTCGCCATCACGACCTGTGGGGCCTACCTATTTCCAAACGTGGAGCCTTGCTCGCCATCGCGTTCTGTGGGGCCTACCCGTTTCCAAGAGTGGTGCCTCCACACCACTATGGCACATCCGGGAGCCTCGTCACCAAGTCCTGTGAGGTCAGATATTGTCGACTTGCCATGAAAATTCCGCTACCGTCACCTCAGAATTCTATCGGTTCTCCTTGCAGCGCAAAGCTATTGAGAGGTTCTGCAACGAGGTGAAAAGGCTGTGCCACGCGGAGCGCAGGAAGGACTTCGTCTCGGAGGCCTACCTGCTCACCCTGGGCAAGTTCATTAACATGTTTGCGGTGCTGGACGAGCTGAAAAACATGAAGTGCAGCGTTAAAAATGACCACTCGGCCTATAAACGGTGAGAACTCCGATCCGCTTAGTGTCACTGATACCGTCTGTTAATACATACAACTCAAGGTATACACATGCATGTTAAACATTGTTTAGTGGACAGGTTAAAATTTAATTAAATTCTCTTGTGTCGCCCCTGATAGAGCTGCCCAGTTTCTTCGAAAGATGGCGGACCCTCAGTCTATACAGGAGTCTCAGAACCTTTCCATGTTTCTGGCCAACCACAATCGGATTACACAGGTACATGCCTAGGAACCATTGACTACTTTATTATTAACACACCTGGTAACTTTCAAGTCGTTCTTTCTCCAACTTCCTCCTTGAGTTCTTTTCTCTTCCTTCCTTTGAAATATCTCAGACCGTTGTAAGGCCTTATCTCAGCTAGACACTGTTCGCGGCATAGGTATCCAGGGGTGAAAATTAGAATTAACACTGACTGGAATATTGAACAACAGGTTGATGGCTCCTGGGGTCAAGATGTACATACGGTGCTAGAATGTAGGACCTGTGCCCACAGAATAGGGTTGTAAGGTTACAGACATCTTAAAGTACTCACATGACCACGCATGAAGACTACGAGAAGTAGAGGACGAAGTGTGTACCGGTGTTGGAATTAGATTGACCCACTTAAAGCCCCCTCCTTAGCTGTAATATTCTATAGTGACATATGCTGGTTTCCATTAAAATATGAGGAGACCCAAGAAAATTTTAAGGTAGACCACCAGACCGGCAAATAGCCATTGGATAGGGCCCCACCTAGGATTGTCACCCAACCAGTATGTTTTACTGGCATGCCATCATCGTTAAGTTTATGGAGGCAAAGTTATGGCTGGTATTTTTCCGAAGAAAATGTGCCAAGACTAGCCCCACTTTTGGACAGTAAGGTCGAAAATATGTCCCAGACTCACCTGGTGATAAGCTAAGACTGTCTCAGATTAAGCCCTTAAGGAGCCAGAGCTTCGTCTTCTCGGAAGGGTGACATTGTTGTCTCCATGTGGGAGGAGTTAGGGAAGGACCCCACTGCACCCTAGACTCATTGCTGAGGCCTGAACTCAAATAATGAAGTTGCAATTTAATAAGTTCCTCTCTGAAACGTAAAGATCTGCTCTTATTAAACTGCAAAAGCAGACACTTTAGGATCTCAGAAATACATTATTTGGATACGGTCAGTAAGCCAAGGGAAAGCACTGGATATATGGGTAAGCCTGACACTTTTCACAAATTTATAATACATTTATATAATCATTTTAGCAAAGCACAGGGACCTCTACAGGAATAGTTTATCCGTATTTGATTTATTTTAAAGTAAAAGCTGGCCACAGTAAAAACATTCCACATAAAGTTGTACTGAACTGTCTGGGGAGATAAGAATTCTAACCACACATCTTAAAACTACAAGATTTTGGAACATTCTAACTTGCTTTCTTTAAAGTGCCTGCACCAGCAGCTGGAGGTGATTCCTGGCTACGAGGAGCTCCTGGCTGACATTGTGAATATCTGTGTCGATTATTACGAGAATAAAATGTACCTTACTCCAAGTGAGAAACACATGCTCCTCAAGGTAAAAACTGCTGTGGTTTTACTGGGTTGAATTTGGGCGATTGGATCAGGCTAACAGTTTATCCACTAGAGGGAGAGCCAAGCATGTCTCCCCATGTGGGCAGTTAAGGTCAGTATGTGGTAATTGTCGGTGTGCAGATGGACGCTTAGAGGTCTCTGCTTATCAGGGGAGGGCTGGCAAGGGGGGCAGAGAGGCAATTGCCCATCCTGTTTGCCCTTTACCCAGTAGTTCCATGGATTGGGATTGGCCCACTTTTCAATTCTAAATGCCCTAGTGTCTAGGTGTCCTCCAGCTTCAGCAGAACTACAAACCCCATATATCCCCACCAGTATTCTAGAATGGCAGGGAACTATGGTAGTTGTAGTACAAAAACAGCTGAAGGGCCACAGATGGGCTCTACTGCACCTTATCTGTCCGTAAATACGTCCTACCTGTCCATTTGTATCTGTCTCTGATGATAACGGGTGGGCTTATAAAATTGCAAAATGGGCCACTAAATAATTTTTCCCCCCTGTGCCACAAGCTGCCAGCCCTCCCCTGCTCTTTATATACAGTATCTGTGTTAATATATACGTATGTATATATACTGTAGTATGTATGTACATATGTAAAATGTAATATATGTCTAAATACTACTGTAATACTGCTTTAACCACAAAATTGTAGCAGAAGTGGCTGAAATGCTGTGTTATCAAATCCAGTATGAGATAACACTTAATTAACACTGATAGTGTTACAACTACAGAGAACAGGAAACTGCTTATCTCTTACTGATAACACCTTGGTAAACTTACATTCTCTTGCAATATTATCATTTAAAGACAGGGGGCAGCAGCACTGTATCTGATGCACCACTGTGCATTAATATGTTGCATGAAATTATTTGTGAACCGTTTCCGATTTTACTTTTGTTTTTCAAACCCCTCAGTTTATTTCTAAGATAATTTTTAAAAAACTGTTTATATTTATATATTTTCCTTTTTTATGACTGGAAAATGCTAAAGAAAAAATCATCTAGTTGAATTTCCTAATGTCTCTGGAGAATATTAACATCCGCAATGTGCTGTTTGCCGATGGGTGACAATATTTGGGGGTTTTTTTTGTTCGGAAGATTAGTATAACCTTCACCAATGATAGAAAATATAAATAGGTTTATACCCTAAAACCAAGGTTTATATACTGAGATAGAAAACTAGAACTTGGTATATTCTTGGTGAGAAATGGGCTTACCTGGTCCCAAGTGTCTAACACATTCACAGTGTTTTGAGATCAGAAATGTTCATGATTGAACAGGTGCCAACGCATTTTACTTTGACCAAACTGATGGTCCAAGGTGTAAAGAACATCTGGAAGGTCCAATATGTTAGTTGTCTCATCAAGACAAGGAGTATTATTCCGTAAACTCTCAAGTTTATATATTTTACACATATATTTCATGTGTAAAATGATATAGGGAGAAGATGGGTTTTCTGAGGCAAATGATATGTATTCCCTGAAACAATGGCAACTTTGACAACTGTACCAACTAATTAACGTGTGTTTAGTTGAAAGATTGCATTAAGTGTAGGCATTTTATATAGAAATGTTTTAATGAAATAATAAAACTACAATGTACCTTATTGTGCCCTCGTTGCTTCATATAACTCTAACAGGGGGCAGACATATTGTTTAGAATCTTGGGGCAGAACTTCATTCATCTGCATGAAGGTTAATGCAGCTCTGACCCAAGATTCTATACAACATGTCTGCCCCCTGTTAGAGCTATGTGAAGCAATGAGTGCTCAGTAAGGTGCTTTATTGTATTCTTTCATTAAAGCATCTATTTACACACTGTCTACCCTTGATTTAATCTTTTAATTAACTATGAGTTATTTTTTGCCTACAGTTGTCCTTTAAGTAATGAATGCTTTCCTTGTTGCAGAGCTACTTAATGGCATTTCCTATGATATTTTTATTTTACAGGTGATGGGATTTGGATTATATTTAATGGATGGGAACGTCAGTAACATTTATAAACTGGATGCAAAGAAGAGAATTAACCTCAGCAAGATTGACAAATTCTTCAAGGTGATGCCTAAAATTCAGAGCTTCTTAGCAAGTCCTAAGCAGCGAAGTTCTTCCCTCCGTTGAGCTCCGAGCCGGTTAATTATAAAAACTCTTGACACTCCAAAGAGTTAAAAAAAAATCTCATGTCTTGCGGTTAATGGCAACTCTGCCTTTTTTTTTTTTATCCCGTAAGTTTTGCGTCACAGCTTTTCAGTAATCGTACATTCAGATAAAACAACACACATATTTTTTTTTCTTTCTAAAACCACATCTGACCCATCAAATTAGGCAAATCTGGCACGCAAATCAGACAAACCTTAGTACTGGCCCTGCATCCCACCCCTCACGGTGGTGTAGATGTGATTTAATTGGCAAGCCGTCAGTTCATGAGCGACCCAGCAGCCCCCATACATATCAGTCTTCATCACTGGGTTCTAAGTGATAGATTTCCATTTTAAACAGAATATTTTGGTTCCCTCCTCTGATGCTGTAGTTCGTCTAACATATTCCCTTCCTGGTTGGTGCTCACCATCTCATTCCTATCTCAGTGTTTCAGCTGATCTTTATGTTCTTGTCCGTGTTCCGTTGAGTTCTGTTGAGAACGCTACATGTTCCGTCCTGAAGTTGATCTAAGTGCCCAGCGCATTTCTCTTCTCTCTTGCAGCAGCTGCAGGTGGTGCCACTGTTTGGCGATATGCAGATAGAGCTGGCCAGATACATTAAGACCAGTGCTCACTATGAAGAAAACAAATCAAAGTGAGTGCGTGCCGTAATGTCTCTCGGCGCTGTGGGGTAAAAAACGAAAAGAAAAAAATAACCCTGGTCGAGTCACATAGTTTTATTTGGGAAGTTATTTACTGCAAGAACTAAGCAGCTTACGGTTGTAAAAATGCTTTTAATTTAAGCCCCGGTTTGCTGCCGTAAGCTGCTTAATACTGTGGTTGAGTAGGGACCGAAAAGTGTCTAGCCTACTTGGACAAGTGATGCTGCTCCTGTTCGTTTTACTATTGGGTACTCAGAATCTGTCACATACTCTGGCACCAAAGCAAAGTATTTGAAAAAGTTAAGAGACAAATGCAAAAAGCCACGAAAAAAGGTTTCCAAATCTTTGACCTCGGAGCCTAGTACATGTCAGAGGCGGGACAACAGTCTTAAAATGGGTAGGAGCAGCGACTACTAATCTCAAGTTTGGCCAAGTAGACGCATGAGCAAGATGTTATGTCATTGATTTCATCCCACTGGGGTTTTAAAAAAAAAAAAAAACATATACCAATGAGTCAGAGAGGTGTGTTGGACGACTCATTCACGCACTGTGTTGTCAAAGAGCTTTTGGCGATGAGGCTTACAGCAAGTACATTCCTGTTTTTTTTTTTACTGAGTAAATGTATGTCCACTTTTTGGACTCTCAAGTGAATGGTAAAATAACTGGTCAAGTAAGATTCTGCTCTTTGAGTGAAGTTTGCTCGGCTTCATTGGTTCTAATGGATGAATGACCACTCTTTTCGTAGTGTAAGTTCTGTTGCATTTTATAAATTGTAATCATGGTCCTTTTGTTGAACGTCTGAGAGATGGGTGGTGGTAGAAGGATTTCCGATAGACAGCTTGCAAGGGGTTGTAGATTTTACCATTGAGGCTGGCCTGTGCTGAGCCTGTTGGGTTCTTCGAGGATCTTCTCAAGTGTCCTGTGAAGGTCAATCCACAGGTTTAAGCAGCTATCTCCTGCCCAGGTGGACCTGCACCCAGAGCAGTATCAGCCCCCAGTACAATATCTGTGAGCAGATGGTCCAGATCCGAGACGACCACATCCGATTCATCTCTGAGCTGGCACGTTACAGCAACAGCGAGGTAAGTACTGATCACAGACCACAGCATTCCAATGACCACGGTTCTCACAGATGCCTTTAAAAGGTTTCCATCGCCTAAGCAGGGCTTGTACTGTGAATGTAGAGCATAAATAATGATCTATACCCGACGCATCCCACTGCGGCCCTCCAGCTGTTTCCATACTACAGCTACCATGATTCTCTGCCATTCTAAAAGGCTGCAGTGGGATTGTGGGATTTGTAGTTTAGCAGCAGCTGAAGGGCCGCGGTTGGACACCTAGGATCTATATACTGTGTTAATAGAATTTCATGTGTAAAATGATATAGTGTTGAGTAATTATATTATATATAGAAGCCTATCAGACCAGTAAACTGCAAAAATCAGGCAATAATGGTGGAGTTGGAACGAGTCTTCAGTTTTCCTAATTTTTCAGCTATTAATGCCTGTATTTTACAGTTCCCTTGCCAGTTCCCTGTGTGTTGTAGGTTAAGTGATAATGGTCGCTGGAAGTTCATTCTCTTGTGTCTTCCATTGCTGGCAGGTGGTAACTGGTTCCGGATTGGACAGCCAGAAATCCGATGAAGAGTATCGTGAGCTGTTTGACCTGGCGCTAAGGGGTCTGCAGCTCCTCTCCAAGTGGAGCGCCCACGTAATGGAAGTTGTAAGTCACCAATATTTAACACATGCAACACATGGCACATCACTTATACAAAATAAAGTGTAACACAGAGGCTTTAGTATCACTGGCCTATTTACTGCTACAGGGTGACCCAGACACTATGGGGGTTATGCAGTGGTGTATTGTGCTGCCCTAGGCATGACCAAATTTGGGCACCACCCCCCTCCACCCACATTGCACACCCAGAACATACCTCAGCATTTACATTGCACACCCAGGACATGTCCCAGCATCTACATTGCACACCCAGCATATGCCCCGGCACCCACAATGCATACCCAGGACATGACCCAGCACCCACAATGCATACCCAGGACATGACCCAGCACCCACAACGCATACCCAGGACATGACCCAGCACCCACAATGCACACCCAGGACATGACCCAGCACCCACTATGCACACCCAGGACATGAGCCAGCACCCACATTGCACACCCAGAATGTACCCCAGCATTTACATTGCACACCCAGGACATGTCCCAGCATCTACATTGCACACACAGGACATGACCCAGCACCCACAATCCACACCCAGGACATGATCCAGCACCCACATTGCACACCCAGGACATGACCCAGCACCCAAATTGGCAGAACCAGGACATGCCCCAGCACCTACATTGGCATAACCAGGACATGCCCCAGCACCCACATTGGCAGAACCAGGACATGCCCCAGCACCCACATTGGCAGAACCAGGACATGCCCCAGCACCTACATTGGCAGAACCAGGACATGCCCCAGCACCCACAATGGCTGAACCAGGACATGCCACATCTTTTGATCTCCCCGGCCAGCACCCCTTTTATTTTTATTTTCTTAAAGGGGGTGCGTTTTTAGCTGCTCAATAAGCTCAGTAGATAGTTGCAGCTATTCAGCAGTTCATCATACTGTTAAGACACAAGACTAAGCTCACTGGCAAGTGGGAAATGCGTCTCCATTTATTTATTTGCTTTGTCTTCCGGATTATTGCTCAGGTTTGGCGTAAGAACCAAAATAAATACTTTTTAAATATCGAGACCCATTTGTCCTTTTTAGCATCCTGAGTTGGGGCCTTTGCTTGGCACTATGGTGAAATTTAACACCGAACATGCTGTTATTTGAACCACTAAGCAGATGTTTGGGAATCCCATGATGCTCAAACATAAGGCAGAGTAAGCATCATGGGATATGTAGTCCCCAATACATCTGTTGTGTCAAGCTTAGCCGTCACGGCTGTAAGACTTTTATCTTATTGCATTATGACTGAGGCAAGTTAAATAAATGTTAATGTAATGTAAAATTATACGTGATATTCACACAACAACAAAAGAACATTTTAATCTGAAAGCTAAATATCATGGGACATGTAGTTCCCAAACATCTGAAGTGCCAAGGTTAGCCATCATTGCTCTAAGTCTATTTCCTTATCCTGAAATTTAGTGCCTTTATTTTGTTTTTGCCCAGTACTCCTGGAAGCTGGTTCATCCCACGGATAAATTCTGTAACAAAGATTGCCCCGGCACGGCAGAAGAGTATGAACGAGCCACGCGGTATAACTACACCAGCGAGGAGAAGTTTGCGTTTGTAGAGGTAAGATGAACTTGCAAAACTCCCCATGACAAACCCCACAGTTCACCGTACACAGTGAACACAACGAACCCATAGAAAACATTCCAAGAACTCTTTAAACTCAAACTTCCAATAAACATGTCAGTCATATCCCTGGCATGTAGTGGAACTGAAAGGGAGGAGGAATCAATAGAGGAGCTCCAATTATTTATAGAGAGGCCCATGCTTGGTGGTCAGTGGAAAGGTGTCCATGGTGTCCATAGTGTAGAGGTCAGGAGTCTTTTGGAAATGGTGGTGAATGGAACTCTGAACCATGAACAAAACTAAGCGGAGGAAAATCCAGGTTGCGCAAAAAAAATTACTTATCTTTATAATATCTTGTAGTATCACACTATTTTGGAAACAAAAAAAACATGGGCCATAATATGGTGTAGTATTTGAGTACCACAAATGGCAGACCACCCCTAATAAAGATTAACTTACCAATAGTTGAGCCTATTTATAACCCGGCTCATAGTTACCTCTCTTGATGTTTAATGACCAAAATATCTTCTTAGTAGATTTTTTGGGGGGCTGTAGCTTTAATAACAGGTGGACCTTTCCTCTATTCTAGTCCACTCGTTCCTAAAGCTATAGCCTCTGTGTAGCCTGCGTGTTGGTTTCAGAAGAAGTAAGATCTTGACACAACATGTTGTTGTCCCTGATAGCGCTATATTGGGGAAAGAGAGCACAATAAGATAATTTATTTGTTTTCTTTCATGAAATCATTTCTATTTCAAATGTTTTCAATCTTTCAAAGAAGAGGTTATGTTAATGTAATGCCAACAGTCCTTTTAACCAGCCCAATTGTCATAATTTATTGCAAAGGAATTGCAACAAAGATGACGTTTGTCCAACTGTTAAGGAGGAACTAAACCCGCCATGTTTTAATGAGACAGAAGCCAACTTCTGCCCCACCTTTCATCAGTGATTCGTAATTCTTTTGGAAATCCGTATCCCATTGATTGGCATCTGTGAGAATGAACAGACCTCCAGCGGGGCGGGCGAAGGGGGGGGAGAAGATGATGGTTTCCTTCCTCACATTTGTAGCTCGATTGGTCACAGACCATTGGCCAGGGAAAGGTCATTCAAGGTCATCATTGTCCATGGCAAGGTCTGTAAAGGTCCATAGAACATTATTCGATTATCCACTGCAGACCTCAGTAATGTCCACCATCAGTAATGCTTGTGCCTACTCCTGCCAACAGATGGAGTGAGACAGTTATCGGTCCATCTCTCTCTTATTCCAAGGAGCTTTGCTCTGCAAGTTGGTGCTAGTGTTTGATTTAGCATCTTTTGAATGATGCACACTAAATACCGATGTATTTAGAAGTCACTTTCCTTCTCACCCTTGTTGTCGGGCTCTTGTGTTGTTTTTCATATTTCCAATGTCATATTTATTTTTAGGTGATTGCGATGGTGAAAGGTCTGCAGGTTCTGATGGGCCGGATGGAGAGCGTGTTTAACCAGGCTATACGTAATACCATATATGCCGCGCTACAGGACTTCGCTCAGAGCGCCCTTCGCGAGCCTCTCCGACAGGCAGTGCGCAAGAAGAAGAATGTGTTGATTAGGTAATAGACGCAGTCGGAAGCCATCGGTGGGGTTCACGTGAGTGGGTCAGGTCCTCTAGATTGTAAGCTCTGTGACCAAGGTCTCTTTACCTCATGTATCAGTCTGTTGCTGTTCGTCTAACTTAGTATGTAGTTCCCCTCTATACTCTGTACCTAGCGCTACGTAAATTGTTGGCACAATATAAATAAATGTTAATGTAATGTAAAGCTATACGTGATATTCACACAATAACAAAATAATTTGAATCTGAAAGCTAGCTCAATCTTATTTCTCATCAATATGTCCCAAATTATGGGAAGCTAGGCAAAGGCATAAGCTGATTACCCTATTCCATGACTATATAATGGTATTTGAGCATCATATGGATGACTCGGAGCTGCTTTTCCAGTATCAGCCCAGTGAAGAGTAAATTATGAAGGCCATTGTCTTATCTTACCAGAGACATATCTCCTTTCCCTATCTCTCAGCGTCCTGCAAGCTATACGTAAAACCATCTGTGACTGGGAGGGAGGTCGAGAACCACCTAATGACCCATGTCTACGGGGGGAGAAGGATCCAAAAGGTGGCTTCGATATTAAGGTCCCTCGGAGAGCAGTGGGACCTTCCAGTACTCAGGTCTGCGAGGGGCACCAGCATGTGTCAGTACACACTGGGGGTTATTTACAAAGGTCTTCAGCCTTCAGCAGCAACAGTCAGTTTTAATATAAAACCTTCAACAGCTAGACAGTGTGAAAGATAGAGAGAGCTTGACCTATACATGTAAGTTGTATGCTTGAAGGTCATGTTATTAGTACATACTGAATTTTATATTATGATTACATATAATTAAGGAAACTAACAGTGCAAGTATTCAGAACGTCTTCACACAAGCACAGGTCATTTCTCCCGCATTAGCATGATCTGTCAGATATTGATTAATACACACATATTTGTTTGAGGAATCCTGCAATCTTGGGTATCCTTTCAGAGCCTGGTGTTGTTCTGCTTGACGTTGGAGGTCCCGTCTTAATTGGCCAATGTACAGAGCAACGCCAAGTCATGTTCATTGGAGTCTAGGGACTAGTCGATGTTGGCCTTATTTCCAAGCTGATTTGTTGCTTCTGTCCTCCAACTTCCAATAAGGTGTACATTCTCCATCATGTCACCTGTGGAACGTTCATGTAGAATACTGCCTATCTGTGAGGTTCCTTAGATTAATACCGCCTCTTTCATTTGACATCTCCCAGTTGTACATGGTGCGTACGATGCTGGAATCCCTGATCGCGGATAAGAGCGGCTCCAAAAAGACGTTACGCAGCAGCCTGGATGGACCTATTGTCCAAGCCATTGAAGAGTTCCACAAACACTCCTTCTTCTTCACCCATCTACTCAACTTCAGTGGTGTGTAGTGGGAAAATTAATCTGTAGTTTATCTGTGCAGTGCGAGGTCTGTACCGGGAGGTTGTTGGGGATTTCCTGCTGCATTTAGTAGTGATTTCCCTGAAGATGGTCTGTGTACTAATAAATAACGGTGCGATTAAATGTAGGGACTGCTTTTGTATCCCTGACTTGGCCTTCTAACCCACAGAAGCACTGCAGCAATGCTGCGACCTCTCCCAGCTGTGGTTCCGCGAGTTCTTCCTGGAGCTAACCATGGGTAGACGCATCCAGTTCCCCATCGAAATGTCCATGCCTTGGATCCTGACTGACCACATTCTGGAGACCAAGGAGCCTTCCATGATGGAGTAAGACATCAATATCATATCACGCTCACTGAGCATACTTATTCCATAGCACATGGGTAGTAAGCAGGCCAAAGAGAGGACACGTTAGCTCATGCTATGTTTCTCCTTGCTTTGTCAGGTATGTGCTGTATCCCCTGGACCTGTATAATGACAGTGCGTACTATGCCCTGACTAAGTTCAAGAAGCAGTTTCTCTACGATGAGATAGAAGCCGAGGTTAGTGCTCTATGGGTTGAGTCTCACTGGCCCCAAATTGGTCAGTCAATGGCTTTCTTATAAATTATAACTTTTTTTGTTTTTTTTTTACTAAACAACTGATTTGATCACATTTTTAATTATTTTGTTTTGTGCGGAGGGTGATTTTCCTGCTAGAATTCGTCCGTTGTGGTGTTGTGTGTCAGCGGCAGCCAGTCCCCTTATTGGTCTGTCTGAATGTAAGCCCAACACACAATGCTAATGCATCTATTGGTCTGTCAGCTGTAAATCCAGTTAAACATTCATGGTATATTTGTAGAATCAAATTAGGAGATTAAACCTATAAAACCATTTTTTTGATTTAATGTCAACTTCCATGTGGCTTATTTGCAAAGGTCACTTGTGAGGCCAATGTTAAGTCAATGGAGACAGTACCAAGGCCGGTATTTTTATGAAGTAAAGGTGGCGGCCCTATCTATAGATGCTTTACTCTCTTTCTCCCCTACAGGTCAATCTGTGCTTCGATCAGTTTGTCTACAAACTATCTGACCAGATCTTTGCCTATTATAAGGCCATGTCAGGCAGGTAAGTAACCAGTACAACACATCAGTAGTGTGCAAAATGTTTTTAGATATGTAGTTTATCATGTAAAGAGAAATAAACAGATCTCTCTAATCTTTATTTTTATTTTTTTAACACTTCCAGTCTCCTAAAAACTGCAAATAAAGTGTAATAGATTTATTGGTGTTGCTATAGTAACAGTCCTGCCTATCTCTCCAAGCCCCTCCTTATTGAAATGTTGCTGAATTTAGAAGCCCTGGTGAATTATTATTTTCAATGTAAAACTTCAGGAGAGCTGGAAATTGTTTAATAAAAAAAAAACAAAAAAAGCTTTTAAAATCTATTAAACATACCGAAAATCAGCCAGGTAGAGCGGCCACTTGAAACAGATCTCATGGTAGATTTAATATACTGTCATCAATGTCCTTTCTCCCTTTGACAGTGTTTTGTTGGATAAACGTTTTCGTGCGGAATGCAAGAATTACGGGGTGATTATTCCATACCCGCCATCCAATCGTTACGAAACCCTACTGAAACAGCGGCATGTTCAGGTAGGAAACGTGTTCTCTTTAAAGGGACGGTATCGCCTAAATATTGTCCTTACCATGCATGTAGAGAGAAAAAAAATGATTGAAAATGATCTATACATTGTGTTAGTAAAATTGCAGGTAAGTGCCTAAATTAGGAGAAAAATGAGTTTTAAATGTGTCTCTGGAGTCTCCTGCTTATGACATCACCTGTGGCCTAATATGCAAATGAAGTGCTTTAGACTGGAAAATTTTTAATTTGCCCATTAAGCTACAGGAGACTGCACAGAGTGATTGGGAGCCGATGACACATATCTGGTCAGGGTCTTTACAAACCATGTCGGTCCCTGCCGAAATAGTGCGAGACTTTGGTTCAGGCACATCGAGGTTCAGTAAAATTTAGCTCACTTTGAGCATCGGCTACATTTTCCATGTCAGATTAAGGCTACTCAAAGTGGCCTCATGTGACAGGGGATCCGCAGCACAGATCATCGCGATGAGCAGTTACAGTCAGGATGTTCTATGCTGTCCTACAGGCGTCTAGGCACCTGTGATATAGGACGACATTATTGTAGTAATAAAATAATCAAATTAAGTACCTTATTGAGTCATCTTTGCTTTGTATAGCTCTATCAGGTGGCTGACATGTTTAGAATCTTGGGTCAAATCTTCCTTCATATTCAGCCAAGATTCTAAACAACATGGCCACCTCGTTATAGAACTATATGGATCAGTGAGGGCTTTATTTGTATTCTTTCATTAAAGCATTTCTTTTTAAAACCATGTACACTTGATGCAATCTTTCAATGAAACAGAAGATCATTTGTTTTGCTGACAGTTGTCCTTAAAGCCCATTCTAGTATTGGTTTCGGAAGAACGCTTCAGAATAGTGTGTGTTTATACAGCAGGTGACCATATTGTCCTATTCAACCCCAGGTGTCCTTGATTATTCCGGTGATGCTCCCAAAACAATAGCTCAGTTTCTTCCTTTCTTCTGCTCTCAGTTCTCAGTCTTTATTTGCTCTATCATTTAACACCTTGCAATGTGTAAATTCACCAATTAAATCTAATTTTATTAACACATTTGCAAGTATAATGACTATGTCTTCTGTTAGAACCTACAAATTCTAGGTATATACCTATCCTCCAATTGCTCATTGCTCTGGAAGCGTGTGAGGATAGGTTTTTACTTTTTAGAATCATTATAACTTGTGTTTTAATTTGTAGTGAAAAGGTCTCTTGAAATGTACCTTTTAAGAGTTTATCTTAACTAGGGTTGCCACCTGGCCCGTATTTTACCGGTAGGCCGGTAATAAAAAAATTGATAATTCTATGGAGACAGTAGGAAGGCCGGTATTTTTCTGACGAAAAGGTGGCAACGCTGATCTTAACTCTTGGGAATCGTACTTGAAATTTAAAGAAAAAAAAAATACACACACATAAATTAGATCACAAAACAATACAATAGAAATGAGCAAGCCTTGGCTAAAAGAAGTGGTTTCTTGAATCTGACTGGTCACCATTGGTAAATCTGTGTCATCAAAATGTAGACATGGCTCCCAGAGCCACCAAACCACCCACCATTCAGATCCACAGTGAAAATTCTAATACCCATTCTTTTTTCTTCCACTCAGTTACTGGGGAGATCCATTGACCTGAACAGGCTGATCACACAGAGGATCTCCGCTGCCATGTACAAGTCCTTGGATCAGGCAATCAGCCGCTTTGAAAGCGAGGACTTGACCTCCATTGTGGTGAGTTCCGAGATGGTACAAGCAATAAGTAAGGTTTGTTCCCTTTATGTTTTGGAAACATGGGTAAAAAAAATCAATTATTAAAGGACAGCTGTTATGCACAAAGCAAAAATAGTTAAAACAATGTATTAAACCATGCTATATATGCTATCAGTTTTTTTAATGCAATGTAAATTCAGTACTTTATTTAGTTCTAATCCAAGCTCTGCCATCTTGACTCGTTGGTTGGGTCGGATCACCAACTCTCTGACCCACACTTACTTCGCTCATGCCTCCCCTCATGCTTGGCCCAGCTCCTCCTTCAGCGCATGTGACATTACGCAAGTGTTCTACAAGATGTGCAATACGCACGCTTGTGACATTATGTGAGTTTTATACAAGCTGCATGATACGCACGCTTGTGACATTATGTGAGTATCCTACAAGCTGCACAATACACACGCTTGGTTATCTTGGCACAATCCCTTGCGTCGTCACACGTGGGACCGAATGAGAAGGGAAGCGTCAGCACAGTTAGCTTGGTTCGGAGAATTGGAGATCCAACCCAAGCAAAGAGGGAAGAATGGCATCACTTGCATGAGCAGCAAAACGATAAAATAACTAAAAAATTGATATTGTATCGTTTCCCTAAAAAAACGGATAGCATATGTAGACTTGTTTAATACATTGCTTAAATCCTTATTGTTTAGTGCATGATTGTTGTCTTTTAAGTATATAGTCAAATGGGCATGGGGTCTCCAGGTTCGTTGGTTTAGATATCCACCAGAATGACCTGTAAGATTCAAAAGACTGGTCGTCATTGGGAGCAGCAACAGGGTATAGTATCCGAGGCATGGTCTCTTGAGTGTCCATTAAAAAATTCCCATCCATTTTCTTAGGAGTTGGAGTGGCTTCTTGATATCAACCGACTGACTCACCGACTCCTCTCCAAACATCTGACCCTGGACAGCTTCGATGCCATGTTCCGAGAGGCCAATCACAATGTGTCTGCCCCGTATGGGAGGAATACGTTGCACGTCTTCTGGGAGCTCAACTTCGACTTCCTTCCCAACTACTGCTATAACGGTTCCACAAACAGGTGGGCCTTACTGTCTATATCATTGTCTATATCACTGCTGCACAGCATTACTAGGTAGCTATCCGTGTGTACAATTCGATTTTTATGTGTAATCCCAATTTCTTTACTAGTGACAAAACTAGCGACTTTATATTCTCTACAAGCGACTTTTTACTCGCACTCTGTGACTTTTTTGTTCTGTGCAGATAACGCCAGATAAGGAGTGGCAGAGAATTGTAGTCCAATAAAGTGTGGCTTTTTTATACAGAACTCTTACACAATAATTAGATCACTTTTTTATTGTGGCACAGCTGGCGCACACGGGTGGAGATCATTTTATACATAGAAGTAGACACAAATTATAACCATCAAGTATGCCAACATCACAGTTGATACCCGTTATTCTGATAGAACCTCCAGTTCTTCAAGCAAAGAGGATGATTTGTTAAAGTAGTTATTAAAGAGATAGCGACAAGTGGCAGAATATCTGCATGACGCAGCTTGCAACATTGCGCTGCCTGTGCTGGTCCCAAATATATGGATTGCTCTTTGCGCCAGAGGAACTTATTTATTAAAGTAAGGGGCGTGGAAGTGCACCTGTTTGTGTTGACCCGAATGAGGATTTTTTTTTTCTGTCACGACAATCTTTCAGCCTAGAGCCGACCCTAAACATAGCTCCATCTGTATATTATTTTCGAAAGGTTCTTGTTGTAATTTGTTTTTCATTTTTTTTTTTTTGTATCGCCAGGTTTGTTCGTACCGCCATTCCCTTCACACAGGAGCCGCAGCGAGACAAGCCTGCCAATGTTCAGCCATATTACCTGTACGGATCAAAGGTCAGTGAATCATTACAGTTGATACTGCTCTCCATGTTTCATAGGTAGCAAAAAACGGTATGCAGTCCTCCGACCGCCACCAATAGATCTTTGACCACACAGAGGAATTATCTCGCAAATAAAATATATTCCATACAGAGTAAGTGCTGCAAACAGTGGGGTGACCCTCCTTCCGGTGGCATAGATTGCCTTACGCGTTTCGCAGCATCAACTGGTGTGTAGACATAAGCTCCAAGCTTCATAATCGCCGAGCAGAAGTTTTAAAGACCTTGACTATCCAGTGAGACACTTAAGAGGGGCATGTACTAAAAATAGCAAATATATTTTATGTGCAAAACTATTTTTGCGCTTTGCTCCTATTGCAATGTACTAAACATTTATCACTCAAATAGTACATACGTGCAAATTGTGAATAAAAACAGGTCGTTTTGCACTCGCTAAAAGCTGGTGTAATTTTCACACGCAAATACGAATTATTTTTCACAAAATATTTGCAAAGCTCTATAGCATGCGCAAATCTAATCACGATTTATTAGCGCAACCGGAAAAATGCACGCTAAATAAAAATGAACGGAAGAGGCGCAAATCAGGGAAAACAAGCGCAAAATGTTACAAATAGTCGCAAATTGCTCCTTACTCATGTTTTACCTGCTTTTTTCCCCCACTGCACTAGTTTAGTACATGACCCCCTAAGGCTTTAGGGAAATACTATGAGCTTTGTTCTACCGTGGTTCGATGGAACATCTATCAAGAGCTGGAATCCTGAAGCTCTAAAATAGGGTTTGGCCCTTTAGAACACAGAGAAGATAAGAATACTGGAAAATGTATCAAGAGAAGGGGGGGGGGAAAGAATAAAAACCCATGGAGCTGAATAATAATAAATATGTGCTCAATAAAAATCTCTAACCCCTCTCCACTGTGAACAACAGTCATAGAACAACAGAAATACAAAGTGAAAAATGCTTCTTCTAATGCAACATACTGTGAATGACTTAATTTATGTGTGTCAGTGATAGAGACAAAGGGCACAACAAATAAATACATAAATATAAATGAACAAATGGGAAATGTGCAGTTTAAAAAAAAGACTTTACATTGGTCAAAATGTTTTACATAACATTGAAACAGTAGTCCACAAATAGCGCACAAATAAGATATAACGGCACTATATACAACAGCACAAAAAATAGAGTTCATTGATAAGAGGAGTAAGTATAGATAGATTTTATACTCACAAAATCAGCTTCTGTGATACAGGAGCGAATACTGCATAGATATGGAGCGTCTAGTACCTGCCACTTGTATCAGTATCCTGAAGACCATGTATAAGATGAATTCTAGTGGTCCTCGTTAGAAGAAGTGTTAAATATGGCCAGTCTATGGTTATCCAGGAGGGGTCTAGGACACTTCTTCGCCGCATTTTCATCGCTGACAGTTCAGCGCGGCAGTTAGAACGCTGAACTGTCAGCAATGAAGTATAACCCGGCTGTTTCACCGCGGCTGCAGCTATGTAAGAGCTGACAGTTCAGCGCTGAACTGTCAGCTCGTACAAATGTAAAAGTAAAACGAAAATAACCCCCCTAATAAATGATTCCCCCCCCAATAGTAACAGTAAACACTAAACCCCAATACTAACACTAAAATTAACCCAATACTAAAATTAACCCCCTAAACCCTAATACTAACCCCCGACCCCTAATACTAAAGTTAACCCCCTAAACCCCAATACTAACCCTAATACTAACCCCTAATACTAAAGTTAACCCCCTAAACCCCAATACTAACCCTAATACTAACCCCCGACCCCTAATACTAAAGTTAACCCCCTAAACCCTAATACTAACCCCGACCCCTAATACTAAAATTAACCCCCTAAACCCTAATACTAACCCTAATACTAACCCCCGACCCCTAATAGTAAAATTAACACTAAACACTAAACCTAATTCTAACCCCCTAAACCCTAATTCTAAACCAACTAAAATCGGTAAAATACTTACCTTTAGCGATGAAATGTCCCGCGATGAAATCTCCAGCGACGATCTGTCTTGTGCTGTAGAGTCGGCGGTGAAGCGGCTGCGCGGAAGCAGCCGCGATGAAGTGTCCCATGCCCATCCAGGAGACCATGGATAAGTTGAATCCAGGGTCTCTAACAAATATCCAAAGCAATGGAGATATAAATCTTGTTCATAATCTTGTTTTTTTCCTTTTTTTGTTCTTACAGCCCCTCAATATAGCCTACAGCCACATATACAGCTCATACCGCAACTTTGTGGGCCCACCTCATTTTAAGACAATCTGCCGTCTGCTGGGGTATCAGGGCATTGCTGTGGTGATGGAAGAGTTACTTAAAATCGTCAAGAGCTTGGTGAGAAAGAAGAGCTTGTTAGTGACAACTGTCGGCAAAAAAAATCAGTTCTGTTTCATTGAAAGATTGCGTTAAGGGTAGGAATTTTAAATAGAAATGCTTTAATGAAAGAATACAAATAAAGTACATTATTGAACCCTCTTTGTTCTGTATAGCTCTATCAGAAGGCGGACATGTTTAGAATGTTGGGTTAGATCTGTCACCTGACTCAAGATGAAGAAAGATCTGACCCAAGATTCTAAACATGTCCGCCCCCTAAAAGACCTATACAGAGCAAAGAGGGCTCAGTAAGATATATGCATTATTTAATTAAAGCATTTCTATTTAACATCCCTACACTTGATGCAATCTTTCAGTTAGACAGAAACTTGTTTTTTGGCCACAACTGTATATAACAACAAAGATTTTGTGTTACTAAGTGTTTTAATACTCTTCTCTGTTGCAGCTGCAGGGAACCATACTACAGTATGTCAAAACACTTATTGAGGTCATGCCAAAAATATGCCGGCTCCCACGTCACGAGTACGGATCTCCAGGTAACCTTAAAGGGAAACTATTGTTTATGGGTATTCGATGAGTACTTGAATGTACATTTTTGTTTATATAATTAAATACCCTGCATTGTAACCACTTGGAATCTCAGAAACAAATAATTTGAATGAATGGGTCCCAGCACTTTGTAAGTGGACAGATATTACCACTTTTATTCAAAATAATGACTGGATTGTCTCTTTAAAGGTCAATTAAACTTTTAAAAAAAAATGTTCTGCTTGTCCGGAGTAAACCCAGTGTGTATCTTAGTAGATACAGGTTTACTCTGTGCTGTGTCTCACAGCTGAGACACAGCAGGTCTGGAGGCTGATGGGCTTACCGTGCCAGTGGACGCGCAGCCAATCAGAGTGGGGGCTTGCCCCGCTCATCTGATCAGGGTCTGCTTTTTCTGGGGATCTCTATTCTGCTAGCATAGAGTTAATGTCACCTCTGTTAATCTCTTGCAAAAATCAGCAGCATAAGCAGAGAGAGACAGTCGCCGACCAGACCAGACTGCCTTTTTCCCATGGAAGCATGGCAGCTGCCAGTCAGGATAAACTGGCATGTACAATCAAAAGTACATGTCAGTTTAGCTTCATAATAGGGACAACTAATGTAGAAGCACAAGTGAAAAATAAAGTTTTGTTGTCCTTTAAGGCTAATGCAATGGATGGAATAATATATTGTATTTCCTGTGTTGTTATCAGGCATCTTGGAGTTCTTCCATCACCAATTGAAGGATATTATAGAATACGCAGAATTAAAGACCGATGTTTTCCAGAGTCTGCGAGAAGTGGGGAACGCTGTCCTCTTCTGTCTACTTATTGAACAGGCGTTGGTAAGAAACCCATAGTCATAGTAAAATCTTTGTTATCAAGGCCTAGTGAGGTTGTGCTAGCAGAAAGCAGTCCTTAAAGGGGCAGCTCAACATACAATATACATTTCTTGGTTTGTAAATGCATTTTAATGTATTTTAGATTGACCTATTTTTACTTTAACACAAATTAAAAATAAGTCCCTGTGATATCTAAATTGAGTGGCATCATTGAAAGGGACTACAACAATAGACAGGCTGGGTCCCTTTGCAGCAAAAAAAGCGCTTTGAAAGTGCCTTCATTAGCTGCTACTGTGGAATCAGCCCCCTCTGTTGAACTCAACTGTTTTAAATGTTTGGAATGGAGATGGTGTTGGTTTAGCACTTGGTCTGTAACATGAGGAGGAAATTCAATTTCAAAAGATGCCCAGCTCACAATGTTGTGGCAACTTACGAATTTATTTAACACACATGCCAATGTTTCGGGTCAAAGAACCTTTATCTAGCCAGGAGGATGGGCCTGGGAAGATAGACAGGACTGTTGCCACAGTTTAACTCAGTTTATTTTCCTTACTCTATACAGTACAGCAGCTATTATAATCACACATTCTGACAAATAATAGCTTGTTAATTCAGGGTGATACCCAACTGTTAATTTAAAGCCGAGAAGCTAGTCCTTCCCTGCTTTTTAACCTAGATCAGACACCACTACAATGTTTTGTATTATTCCCTTAGTATTCTCTATGTAAAGATTGACCCTTACCTCTATATTATGTATAATAATTCATTATGTATAAAGTACCATATTGAGCCCTCTTTGCTCTCTATAGCTTTATCAGCGGGCAGACATCTTTGGAATCTTGGGTCAAATCTGTCACCTGACCCAAGATGAAGAAAGATCTGACCTAAGATTCTAAACATGTCTGCCCCATGATGTGAATGGTTTAAATGTCATAAAACTAATTTATTATGGGTAACATTGTAATAAACACAGACCGGTTTGGATCCGAGTCACGGCACCATATATATTTAAAAATAAATACAGAATTGCAGGGAATTGAGGTGGAAGTTTCAAACTTCAGGCCTATGTAACCAAATTCAGCTAAATGGGAGAATGTTTCCAACTCAGCTACTTTGACTTTAAGTTAGAAAAATCCCATCTCAATTCCGTTCAGTTTTCTCTTTATTGTGCACATTCTCTGTCTGTTCATTCTCCTCCATATCTTATACTCACCGCTCTCCTTTCTCTTCTAGTCTCAAGAGGAAGTGTGCGACCTTCTCCACGCTGCACCCTTCCAGAACATCTTACCCCGCGTCTACATCAAAGGTAAAGTCAGAAGGGCCTAGCTGTGGAAGTTTTGCACTTTTCATATTGGCTGTGTGTGACCTCAAGGTGATATTGGGTCCTTCCAATGCCCCTGTGTTGTCTTTTTTCAGAGGGGGAACGTCTGGAGGTGAGGATGAAACGTCTTGAAGCCAAGTACGCCCCGCTGCACCTGGTCCCGCTAATCGAAAGGCTGGGAACCCCACAGGTACCAATGCTCAGGCCTCGGGCAATCACTGTTTGACTGACGTATAAAAAAGTTATCTGGTTCGTGTACAGTGAGAGTAGTCATAGTCAGCAACTTGGGTCAAAGGCCAACCCAACCAACTGACCATGTAGCATAGTGGTCTACTACATCTTATAACCAACTTAGGCATAGACAAGCATTTGGTATAGAGCTTAAGGTTAGTTACAAACACATAGAAAGTTCCATGCATAGGACAGGGAATTACAAATTTACAAAGTGGGATCTATTCACTTAAAGATGAGGTGAGATGAATACATTGTGCTGAGACAAGCCTGGTGACCTTCTCCTGCTAGAAGAGCATCGTTCAAAACTCCCTGTTTTAATAACGCACATTATGCAGGGCCAACTCTGTCCTTCTTGCAGGAAAACAAGAGGTATTCAGTTAACAGGTTTCAGCAGGAAGTCACCCCACATGTCTTCACATACACATATTAAGGTTCTGACTGACCCGGGCTTTCAGAGTTAAATCCCATTTGCTCTGGGCGTCTGTTTAATTTACATTTAAGAATCGCAGTCCACTTATCAGCTTATTTAAGTTATCACATCGGATTATGAAATATGGGGCGATTTATCGACACTCAACACCTTTGGAAGTAATTTGTTAAATATTTGAAGATCCCCACTTCAGAATGAAAAAAAACCAAGCTGTGTAGAGAAAATAGCTGGCACGATACCTAAACGACGAAATGATAAGCCATTGACTGACTGGTGACTGAGGGAATATATGACAATCAATGTCCACCTTGTTTGCACCAACAATATTCCAATGAAAATATAATTCACGATCCACAGATTTGTCCTCTTTCACATGTTTTCTCTAAGCAAATTGCCATCGCCCGAGAAGGGGATCTGCTAACCAAGGAGAGACTGTGCTGCGGCCTCTCTATGTTTGAGGTCATCCTGACTCGAATCCGTAGCTACCTGCAGGACCCTATCTGGCGCGGGCCGCCGCCCACCAACGGCGTAATGCACGTGGATGAGTGCGTGGAGTTTCACCGCCTGTGGAGCGCCATGCAGTTTGTGTATTGCATCCCCGTGGGAACCAATGAGTTTACGGCAGAGTGAGTGTTGGGTAAACAATTTTTTTCCCATTGTCTGGTTTCATATTATTCCCTTAGTATTCTCTATGTAAAGATTGTCCCTTACCTCTATATTATGTATAATAATTCATTATGTATAAAGTACCATATTGAGCCCTCTTTGCTCTGTATAGCATTATCAGCGGGCAGACATCTTTGGAATCTTGGGTCAAATCTGTCACCTGACCCAAGATGAAGAAAGATCTGACCTAAGATTCTAAACATGTCTGCCCCATGATGGTTTAAATGTCATAAAACTAACTGATTATGGGTAACATTGTTACAGCTCACGTCATTCACTCATTTTATTTTTACCTTATAACGTTTTTACGTTAAGTTCACCTTTACGTAGAGTGGCCATCTTGGCTATTTTTTACAGGCCATATATAACTTTTGCAAGCTGCCTTAATTTCTACATACTGCAAAGTTGCATCCAAAAGTTATGTGTAAAAAAAAAAAAATGGCTGAGGTGGCAACCTACCTTTACTTAAATGTTTAACCTACACAAAGATATAGTTACCTGATATTCTCCGCCTCCATCAAGTTGGCCGTCAGTTGGGATGCGATCACATCCGTCTCTGTATGATGAGATCAACATCCACCATAGTCTACTCTGTGGGCAACACACAAAGCATTGTGGGATAACATTATTATTAAAAAAATCAAACAAGAATAACAAACAGATATACCGTACATAAAGCTCTGAAGACATTGTGGGTTATGTGTAAAAACCCTCGCAATGCAAAGTGTCGTCTTGTTCTGTATAATGACGATTTTTTTTATAACTCCCAAAACTTTGCAGTGCGGGAGCGAGACCGCCGCCAAACAGTATCTGTTGGAGGGCCTCAGACACTCATCGGGTGCTTTTAAGCGCCTGATTATTTTTACATTGACTGCGACGGAGCACTGACCACCGGCGCAGCGGGTGCAGATTGTCAAAATTTGTCAGACACCAATAGCGCCATCACGTTGGCGTTTTACAAAGTTAAAGTCCGTTACCGCTTATGTTCAGTTCGTTAGGTCATCATGCCCGACCGTATGTTTATTGTCAGTGAATTTACTATCATTCTGCCTCCTCGTCACACCTTTCACACCTTCCCCTTGTGCCCCCTCGGCAGGCAGTGCTTTGGAGATGGTTTAAACTGGGCCGGCTGCGCCATTATTGTGCTTCTGGGACAGCAGCGGCGTTTCGACCTTTTCGATTTTTGCTACCATCTCCTAAAGGTGCAGCGGCAGGATGGGAAAGATGAAATTATAAAGAATGTGGTACGTTTCTGCTCTCCATCTGAGCCCCCTGTATGTCTTCTAATACCTCACACCAACCTTTGTTTCTGTAAACTCCTACATTGCTACTTAGTGCGGAAATTCAGTGTAGGGTGGTCACCTTTCCTCCAAAAAAATGCTATAATCTCCGTGGACTTAACATTGACCTGGTAAAAGTACCCGCTGGGTGGTAACCTTAATTCAGTGCTACACGTAACAAAATATTTTAAATTTGAACATTTTTGAATATGGGTTATATCTCAGCAGGTTCAGTTTACTTTCTAATGTCCCCTTGCCCTGTTGGGCAGTATAACAGCTCAATACTCTGAAGAGTTCCTCAGGAAGTAACATGGGCGCAAGTGAAAATAGCTTCCCCCAGGTTGCTAAAAAAAAAAAAAAAGCAACATAATTTATCAAGATCAGTTAAGAAATATATTTTGAATGCTTTTAAATACTATTTAATATTGTGTTATCCTTTGTGAATTTTAACTGAGGGTTCAGAGCAACCATCAATGTAAATTTTAGTTGTTGAGAAAAATATGGGTCTAACTGATGCACAAAGTCATTCCATCCAGAGACCAAAGTAGGGTTGGAGTAACGAGGGTGTCTGGAGTTCACTTCTCGCACAATTAGTCAGCGTGAGTCTTGGAGACATAAATAGTTTAAATGCAGTCATGCCAGGGCAGGACCTAGCTTACAAATACTGCAGAATAAGTGGGCAGCTTTGTAAAACTATAATAATAATTGTCCTCCTCCCAGCCCCTGAAGAAAATGGCCGACCGGATCCGGAAATACCAAATCCTAAACAACGAGATCTTTGCTGTCCTCAACAAATACATGAAATCGGTGGAGAGTGACAGCTCCACGGTGGAACACGTCCGCTGCTTCCAGCCGCCGATCCACCAATCACTGGCCACCACTTGCTGAGTTACACGCCAAGGACACATAATGTCAGATGCGGGTTCCGAGACAAACCCCATGTTGTTGTGGTGCATGTTCGTCCAGTTGTCAGCTAACAAGTTACATGCCCTACGACCCCAGAAGCATCAAGACAGCCATGAGCTGAAGCCATGCTAATTAGGGGTGGTTCACCCATATCCAGTGCTCAGGTGGTGACCAAAATCAAATGAACCAAGAACTGCAGATGCAATCTGAGCAGGGACAATGGTTTTATATTGGTTTTAAAATATTTAAGTATTATTATTATTATTATTATTTTTTTCGCTCTAAGACGGACATCGGCTCATTCATCTACTGGCAACCGGTCCGTGTCTTAATATGGAGGTGGGTATTTTGGCTGACTTCTCCTTTGTTATTCCTATTTATTGTGACTCTGTACAGTGTTGTTGTTTATTTTATCAGCTTGTAAAGGATCATTGACAATTCCACCCAGCATCCCATTCCCATCCCTCGCAGGCACCGGGTGGCCAAAAAAATACCACATACGCCCAACCACCTGTCCAAAAAAAGTTAATATGTCAAAATGCGCGGTGCAGAGTGCGGAATGTACAAAACTATTTATGGGTCTGTACCCATTGTCTTCATGACATCCCCCACCAAAAAAAATATATATATATAGTGTTATAGGACAGTATTGTCCATCTTTTTCATCTCATGCATTTAAAAATAAGCTAACCAGGTTTTTTTACAGACTGCGAGGGGGGATTTCCTTTTTATAGTTAATTAAGGGTCTAGAAAACCGTTGTTTTAACCAGCAGCATAACTATTTGAGTGCCACAGTCCTGTGCAGTGGATAAAACACACCCCTCTTTAATGAGATGATTTAACATGCCAAATTGTATATAGAGGAACAATTCAATTTTGTGGTGGCCATTGCAATTTATCTCGATTTACTTCTGAGGTTTATTATCGTCGCCTGCTAATAATATTTTGGTTCAAGATATTTACATCAGTATGATCCCGTGATAGCTCCTTCAAATCACTTCCATACAACAGATGTCAAACTCACCGGTCTGCGATTACTAGACTGAGATCTCGATTCCTTTCTTTATTACGTCCTACACCACTATTTCTAACCGCAATATTACAAATGGTTAATCTAGCTGGTATAGAAAGCAGACTTCTTCGAGGCTTAATGGTTTTAAAGGTCGCCATCAATGCACAATCCAATCCGATCATTAAACCCCTTCAACTCTTCATACTGCCACCTTAAGGTTCCAGAAGATATTGCAGTCTCTTGTCTTTTGCTGGTTTCCAGCTGAGAAATCTGACACTTCTGGGTCAGCTAAAGGGGGCTAGATTATTTCTACTCATCCAAGGTTCCAGGATTTTTGATGGATTTTTGTAGATAACCCTGATATTGTCATTCAATAAATTTGACATGTTAAAAAATGACTCGCTGAAATGTATTTCTCACCAATGGTTGTTTAGTTGTTGTTCTGTGGATTCTTGTGTTGATTTATCAAGTTAATTAATAAAGAAATGATTGTGACACATGCCACGACACAGGAAAAAGAAAAAAAGAGGGGTGGAAGGAGGGTAATCAGAAATACAGCAAAAAATATGAGGGCACCTGTTGGAAGAAACAGTGCATGCAGCATTAAAATTTTTATTAATTATTATGATTCCTTATGGGCAACCCCTCAATCAAAAAAAAACAATGACACAGGGACTAAAGTAATACATAAATAAATTACATCAATAAGTCAATATATGTTCTACAAACCCCCAAAATTGTAATATTCCCCGAATTACTGTACAATTAAAGATGCAACTCGAAATACTAAGGTGAGCAAATAAATAAATAAAAATATAACGCACAAAAATAGGTAAAAACAAATGAAAACACCATACACCATTGTGCACGCACAAAAAATATAAAAAATACTTATATTATTCAAAGAAGGTTCTTCTTGAATTTTCTGTCATTCCTCAATGTTAACATAGAAAACATTTTTAAAAATATATAACGCCGTCTGTTATAATTCATAGAAATACACTCAGTCTCTTTGTACCACTTACTCTATAATGATCATAATTATGCTCATATAGCAGGTTCAAGAGGGGGGCTAATTCAGGCCCAAAACACTATTGTGTTCATTGATCAGCACAACAGGGGCAGCAGATACACACTTTTATTCCAATACAGATAAAAACAATTAAATGCTAAAAAAAAAAAAAGAGATGGCGATTTCTCCTTCCGGGACTCACATTAGAGCGTAAAACAATCAGAAGTGTCTTCGATCGCCTCGGGGGTCTCCAGCTCTTAGTGCACAATAGTTCAAAAGCTGAATCCACAGAAAGCAAGTCCAATAACAGCAGTGTACTTCGAGGATGTCGGAATGTGCTCCAAGCCTCTGTTCCAAACAGTGACAGCGCGTTTCGCCTGCAATTTCCGCTTCGTCAAGTTGCATAGTCAGAAGCTTTTTTGTCAGCCTTATATTGTCCCTCTAATTGGACTATTTTCGATTTGCATAAATAAATAAACAACTTTACGGACAACTAAGTGGCATGAATTCTCAGTGGCGACAAAAGAGGGGGAAAAAACACGAAAGACAACGCATTTTGCTCTCGTTGAGCACATTCCTGTCTCTGTTTGAAAAGAAAGTGCTGGTTGGCGTTAAAGTAAGAATTAAAAAAGAGACTTAATTCATGAAAGCGGGAATTGACAAGGGAATTTCCAACTTAAAGCCAAATTGGAAAAACTCCAGCTGACTTGTAGAATGTTTCTAATCTTTGGCCTTAGGTTGAAAACCCCTCGTCAATTCCTTATCCTTATTACAAAACATGGAAAAGGGAAAAAAAATCCAAATACTGGTGTAATATGGCAAATTTCACGTGGAAAGAGATATACTCCTAAACAACTCAATTTATGTATACATTTTATTACATTTAATAATAATTTAAAACTGAAAACACAAAACATATTTTGACTCAGTTTTTTTTTAACATTTAGTCAATAATTAACTTAATTAAACTTTTTTTGGGGGGGGGGGGGGGGGGGTGAGGGGACTTACTTTATTTCATTCCCCAGCCCTTCCTACTTTCATTTCTGACCCCATGGCTCAGTTGCGTCACCCACACAAATTAAGCAAGGGGGCAGAATGATAAATCACTCCTGTAGGGAGTAAAGGACAAAGTAAAAGTAATTTAGCCTTTCTTACCATCCCCATTGTGAGTCTCAATTCAAAGATCAATGAATGGGTTTCACCTCTATTCATTGATTCTCAGATAACAAGACCTGCTAACCGTATTCGTTCATACAATGATGTTATATAGTAACAATGCAGGTCAGATTTACTCTGTTTGTGAAACTGTGGTCGCATTAGGTGTAAATTGTCATTCTAAGGGCCAAGTGACACAAGGGGGATTTGTAAGTTCCCCAGCAGCCAGACGCCTAGGCCTTCATCTGTTTGCGAATCATTTTACCAGTGCAGGTTATAAGAGAAATAAAGACTCGTTCATATCTGAGATATCGAGAATTGAAAAAAAAATTAAGGAAGAGAGTCAATTTAAAAGAAGAAAAACGACCACAACTAGAGGACATAGTCTAAAATTAGAGGGGCAACGATTTAAAAGTAATATCAGGAAGTATTACTTTACTGAGAGGGTAGTGGATGTATGGAATAGCCATCCAGCGGAAGTGGTAGAGGTAAACACAGTCAAGGATGTTAAGCATGCGTGGGATAGACACAAGGCTATCCTTGCTATAAGATAGATAGGGAACTATTGTTTTAGGCGAATTGCATGCAAATGTATATAATAAAAAATGAAACACTTTCTATCTCCTAAAAGCAGCAGAGAAAGTGTAACAGACTTATTGGTGTTGCTATAGCTCCAGTCCATTCTATGATTTCAAGTCCCTCCTTGTTGGATGTCAGAGAATTTAGAAGCCCCGGAGAAATTATTTTCAATTTAAAACTACAGGAGAACTGGAAAAAGTGTTTTAAAGTAATAATGTATTAAACACATGTACAATGTACAGAAAGTAAGTGGGGTGGAACTGCATCCTTCACACCATGCACCCATTCTGGGACAATTATATCTAACTACTTTCAGTTAATGTGATTGACAAGGGAGCAGAATAAGAGGCCTCTGTATGAGGGGCACCAATACTGTTCTGTACAGAAAGGTTTGAAACCTTTGCCATTCCAGGTATTTATGTGTTATCTGCAGGGGGGCTGGTTGTCTGGGTATTATTTGCTTTTTTCCTACTTGGACTTGCTCCCAAGCATGCAGTCACACCAGAAATACCTGTTAAACTCTCCTCTCGGACTGTGATGTACAAAGGATTCCTACTGGTTGTGCTGTGGATTGCTAAGCAGTAGGAAGTCAGTTGGACCCCCTTTAAAAAAAATACTCAATACAAAAAGAGAAATCTTACATATTTCGAAGTGTTGGGAATTCTGCACAATGGATATTGCTTGCTTAATGGACCACTGCAACTGGAAAATAAATTACCTACCTGTTTGCATGTATATTATAGTTAAATAATTCAAAAAAATTACATATTAATTCAAATGTGAATATCTGTATTCTTAAGGGTAGACCCAATAGTCACCTATGATCGGCCCCCGAAATGGTGCCTCTGAACTGGGGACAGATTAGAAAAGTCTGAATATAAGACTACCCTAAACGTTTTACTTGTAAATATTCACATGTAAACTGTTTTTTTCATATTTAATAAAATTATGATAGGAAAAAAAATGCATTTTTTTTTTTCCCTTTTATTTGCCAATCTGCTTCCTAGCCAATGCATACCCCCCCATCTGGACGTGCCGGGCAGCACCAGAGGATGTCTGCGCTGGATCTAGGTCCCCTTGCAGCTCTGTGGAGGACCTGGATCCCAGTCTTATAGTCAGACCTGGATCCCAGTCTTATAGTCAGACCTCTATTTGAGGTCTGATTATAAGACAGAGCTTGAATGGAAGACAAGGGGCATTTTTCAGAGCATTGTCTTATAGTCGAGCAAATGCGCTAATAGCCTATTCCACACCGATATCTTTGGAAACTGAATGCAGCCAAATTATGTGCCAATTCCCACACCTATTATCCCTCCTACGGCACAGGTGGTTGAAGGTTACTTTGGAGAAATGGAAGATGATCCCACCATAACTGGATGGCTGCCCAGTGTATCATACTGCTCCTCATCAGATGATGATGAGTAAATAACACTGCAGCATCTTGGTAGCAGTCATGGCACCCTTAGTTACTTACCAATTCTTATCACCCACTTGTACTCCTCTGCTGGCAAACTCTGCCCCCACCTCTCACTGCCCCCGTCCTACCCTTGTATATAATTTAAAACCTAAAAACCATGAAAGAAATATTTTCTAATGAAAATAATTAGAAAATAAATATATATGTATGTATTATTTGAACTTATCTTTTTGTGTCTGTGTTGCTATTAATTTAAATACACTCTTCCACAGTTCATGGTACCCTTTATTTTCTTCCCATTCATTGTGGGTGATGTGTTTTTTGATATGACCATAATTCCCTATATGTCCAAATATCTTTTGATCTAATGTCATAATGATGGCTAGTGATATGAGGGCATATATGTAAGCATATTGAGTCAACCCTTGGATGTTTTTAATTTACTCTTGAATCTCATGTTTGCGGCTCCATTTGATCCCCCCACTCAGCTATCAGCATTTGGGTGGAGTCTGGGAGGACATAAAAAAACATAGTATGTGTCGGCAGATAAGAACCATTCAGCCCATCTAATCTGCCCAATTGTCTAATTACTTTTATTAGTCCCTGGCCTTATCTTATAGCTAGGATAGCCTTGTGTCTATCCCACGCATGCTTAAACTCCTTCACTGTGTTTACCTCTACCACTCCCGACGGAAGGCTATTCCATGCATCGACTACCCTCTCAGTAAAGTAATACTTCCTGATATTACTTTTAAATCTTTACCCCTCTAAGAATACAGCTAGGGTTGCCAGGTCAGTAGCAAGTTTTGGGTTTTTTTGTTAGTTTTTTACTCACACATTTAATCAGAGGTCAGGGTAGTGTTAACCTTTTCACTCCCACACCAACTGTCTTTAAGGACCAGAATGTGGAGTCATTAGTCGTTGAGTCTTTGGTTGCTATGTACCAATGTATATCATTATCCCATGCCACAGAGTAACAAAAGGGACGGAGAATGCAGATCTAACATGAGCAATGATGGAAAGCACAGACAGAAGAGCTTACAATCGGTCACAATAGCAACTACCAACAGTACACATAATGAGATCTGACGACTCCAAATAAACTGCAAAAGTTACTAGCAGGGTCCGAAAAATCCCCCCAATTTTCCTGCTGAGCTATTAATTCCTGATTTTTACAGTTCCCTTGTCAATTCACTTTTTTTAGTAAATAGATATCCATATCATGCAAATCGGAAAAAAACACGGGGAAAAACCCCCATTAAGGCTTAAAAAAGGCTGCATCTGAAACACAAGCTATGTATCATTGATAAATAATGAAATGGCATACCACCCAACTCTTGCCCCTGGCAAATCTGTACAGCAGAGGGCGGAGCTTAGTAGCTAAGAGGCTGGAAGAGCTGATATGGGAGATGTAGTGGAGGGCCGCAGGTTGCCTACCCCTGCTCTAGACCAACTGCAAACCTGCATTTATTTAATAGTGCACCCCCATAAACCCCCTAATGTGATCTCCCATAGCTGGAAAGCACTGTGGTCTGTAATCTTTATCCAGGCAACCCTGGAATATGCATTTTTTCATATAGTCTCTATAAATGTAGAGAATAAAATATGTAGTTAATATACTATACAAAGTGTTGGCAGAATTGCAACATGAATAAAGTGAACAATGTGCTTTAAATGTGTCTGTAGTGGTCTCCTGTTCATGACATCACCTGTGGTTATCAACCACTTTCAATGGGTGTAATTTGCATATGACTCCACAAGGTGATGTCATTAACAGGAGACACCACAGATACAGTTAAAACACAGTATATGGGTAATTTGTGATGACTTTTTTTATCCTCTACATTCACAGTTTAAACAATGTTCAAGTGTTAAACAGAAACTCTGTCTCTTATACAAAACTACCAGGCTGATTGTATTTAATAATGAGATTTCTAATGCTCTATTGAGGTTTGGAAATAAGCATCAGCCTTGCAGTAAGTGTGTCCCATGTTGGTCCTCAATTCAAAGGATGGAGTGGTCACCCAAACAAAGTTGTCTTTTTTTTTTTTTTTTTTTTTTTTTTTCTTCCATTGTGTTTCAATGATGACATCATGGTTTTGTCAAGGTCAGTGTAAAGATAGGTATTCATTGTATTTACTGGTGGGACAAAGGGAAGGAGAGTGAGAGGAGGAGTGAAACTGCTTAGCTTAGGAGGTGTGTGTTAACTTAAAAGGGTGGGGGCAGGTATTGTGATTACTCTAAGTCCTACCTTATTGCACTAGTAGAAGACACTGTGTTTGTAGGGACATTCTTGGATCTGTTCGGCTGTTTGTTGCACCTGGGATGTATATTTCTATTTAAAATCCCATTGTTTTCCATTATCCCATGGCTGTCTCTTTAATCCACGCTTGTACCAATGGTAAGTTTACTCAAATTGTATTTGCTTAGTTACTTTTAAATTTTTTCCATATAGTTAAATAATTGGGCAACATTCTAAAAACCTCAGCAGGGACAGACCACTGGTTTCCACAGTGATGGGTTGCATTTCAGAACTTTTCCTCACAGTTGCTCTTTAATAAATAGCATTCTATGTACTGGAGTTTTCTCAGTGAGGAGTTAATTACTTTGTTCCTATACCAGATCCAAATTCACCTGTTTTTAGTTAACCAGTAAGTGCCAATGCATGGGCATGTTTAATAATTTATTAAGCTTAAATATTGTATTTATACAAAAATATTATATTTATTCCTATGTTGTGCTTTTTCATTTGAAAAAAAAAAAAAAAGAGATATTCATTGTGTTAGCAAATTAAGAGAAAATGTGCTTAAAAAAAGTCTGTGGTGACTCTCTTTCTTATGACATCACCTTGTGGCTTGATATGCAAACTACACATTTCCCATAGGAAAGCAGTTCATTTGCATATCAAGCCACATGTGATGTCATAGACAGGCGACACCACAGACCTGTTTAAAACCTATTATTCTCCTAATGCATGCATGTACTTGCAATTCAGCTAACCCAGTGTATAGATTCAATAACTGTTGCTGCTTTATGTATAATGCTTTTGGTATTAGAGCAAAAGTAATTTTGTGTGCACAATGGATGTTTTTATAACTAGAAGTGAGGGCTGGTTGTCAAGCATTCAATGGGTTAATGAACAGGTCTAGCTGGTGGGGTATTTCAGTTGGAAGTGCTCTATAATGGTCCTGTTTGCTCAGATCAGACAAGGCTGGAGGGAGGGAGGGATCTCCTGCTGGGATAAACTACAGGACAATCAAGATGCTTCCTTCACACCAGGTCACTGGGAATTTTTAGTTTCAGGTTTCAGAGATCTCTCTGCCCAGGGATTTATTTCGTCTCAGTCCCTGAATTTCAGAGAGAGAGAGATTAAAGGGACTGTGTCACCTGAACATTTTGTTTTTACTGTGCATGTAGAGCATAAGAAAAATGATTGAAAATTATCTATACATTGTGTTAGCAAAACTGCAAGCAAATGCCTAAATTTGGAGAAAAATGTGTGTTATTTTTTTTGTGTCTGTGGAGTCTCTTGCTCATGACATCACCTGTGTCATGCTATGCAAATTACACATTTCCCACTGAAAAGCAGTTCATTTGTACATCATGCCACAGCTGATGTCATAAGCAAGAGACTCGATAGACACATTTAAAACGCGTTTCTCCTAACTTGCAGTTTTGCAAACAATGTATATATCAATGACTATATGTATGTATATGTGTGTGTATATATGTTTTCTTTTTTTTTATGCTCTGCATGCACTGTAAATTCCTTTTGACACTTTTTTTTTTTTTTACATTTTATTTTCTTGCATTGCATGATGGGAGAATCGCCCAAACTAACCCTGTCCTACCTACTTCTACAGGAAGTCTGATTAATTTGAAATGCCCATCGCGCCAAGTGGTTTGCGTGATCTTGAGCGAAACGGACGCTATCTCGGGCTCCGCGGCAAAGAGGAGCTATGACTTTCTCATTGGCCTGGCCTTGGCTGTGTTTTCCTGCGTCCTCATTGGCAGTAGTGTCATCCTAAAGAAAAAGGGTCTGCTTCGGCTGTCCCAACAAGGAGGAACCCGGGCAGGTAAGAAGGGCAAACTGCCCCTAAAACTAGGATAACCTGGAGCTGATTTAGATACATGGGACAGATAATGAACAAAGACACGGAGAGGAAGTGGGCGGCACTGTACCATGGGCGGCACTGTACCATGGGCGGCACTGTACCATGGGCGGCACTGTACCATGGGCGGCACTGTACCATGGGCGGCACTGTACCATGGGCGGCACTGTACCATGGGCGGCAGGGCTAGTCTCTTAAAGGGACTGTATCACCAAAACATTTCTTATACTGTGAATGTAGAGGACAAAAGATGATTTGAAAATGATCTATACATTGTGTTTGCAAAACTGCAAGCAAATGCCTAAATTAGGAGAAATTTGTGTGTTTTTAAATGTGTCTGTGCATTCTCCTGTTTATGACATCATCTGGTGGCTTGATATGCAAATTACATCTTTTCCCACTTAAAACTAGTTCATTTGCATATCAAGCTTCGGGTGATGTCATAAGCAGGAGACTCCGCAGACACAGTTAAAAGCCCCATTTCTCCTAATTTAAGCATTTGCTTGCAGTTTTGCTAACACCATGTATAGAACATTTTTTTTATTCTCTACAGTCACACTAAAAACAATGTTTAGGTGATACAGTCCATTGTTGAAGAAGTTTGTAGTCTTGAACAGGGCTGTCCTTTTTTTAAAAAAAAAAATTGGACAATCTCTCCAGAAAGAAGGTAGAGAGCTGGGCAGGAAGTACACGGAGCTAAACCACCCCCCCCCCCACCTTGCATTTAGGAGACTGGTTGGTTGGAACGTTAAGCTCAGTGGGCAGTTGACAAACCTATTGTCCTTCTCCTGTTCCAGAAACCATAGTATTATGAATAATCACCTATAGTGCGAAATGCGTCAGGCATTTGGTATCTTTCCTTTTTCATCTGCCTAGTTACACTTTTATAACATTATTTAAAAACTTGCTCGACCCAAGCTTCGGAAGGGATCTGAAGTGTTCAAGACGAAGCAAATCATTCATGGATTTCACACGTGAAGTGCAATGCTAAACCCTTAATACACGATCTTTAAACATTTACATTAATTAAAGATCCCAAACACAAAGCATAGACGATCTCTGAATAAGATATGGCTGCGATAACAATCTATTAAGATTTAAATTCCTAGCCTGTCAGCGGAGCGTAACCAGGGTGTAAGGTTATAGGAAGGTGTTCTGATCAGTCATAGTGATTTTGAATTGGCTGCTTATTTCTCAGGTGCTGGTGGACATGGTTATCTGAAAGATTGGATGTGGTGGGCTGGCATGTTAACAAGTAAGTGGAACATCAATGCAACATCAATTTTTTTTTTTTTTTTTTTTCATAAGACAAAAGTGTTCCTGAAATTGGGTTCAAATCCATGGTGAAAGCACAATTTTCAGATTCAAAATAAATGTAGGTTAAATTTAAAAAAAAAAAAAATTGAATTGCTATTTTTATTGTCACCCTCCTCTCTCTTTCATATTCTCCAGCTTTATACATACCTTCTAATGTGATATTTGATTTTACCCGGTAGGTTGTCCACTGCTGTGGCAGGTTTTATTCCTGGACTTTTTGCAGACACAGGCCTGCTCCTATCACTGTACACATGCTGCTGGGGCGGCAGGAATATGATGTCACACATATATATATATATATATATATATATATATATATATATATATATATATATATATATATATATATATATATATCCCTACTCCCTTCCTATTGGTTCAGAAGATTTGGCCAATCGGAATGAAGCAGGGTATGTGACATGCAGTGGTCTCTTTATACCTTTCCTGGATATAGTTAGCCTGGGCACAGTAGGAAGCTTTTACTAACTAACAATGAATTTATAGCTGTGACATCATTAACTCATGAATTGATATATGTAATATATTCAGATATATATTTTATGTGTTTCTTTTTTTTAATTAAATTTTTTGGGGAACTTTATTGGGATTGTAGTTAATGGCACAAAATAGCTGCCTACCATGATTCCCAACTAGCCATTATTCTCCCAGGATTCTGGTTCACTATACTGAGATATATATATACCCACAAGACCTATTCTGAACTACTTCTATGTCCTCCTGGGAATTATATTATACTACAAGCCTTATAATTAGACTGATATAAGTTCACTGGCTCAGGAAAATAAACCTCACATTATATTCGAGAAATACGTTCTATACTGGGCCACCATTTAGAACTGGCTAATTATATACATTACTTCTTATGCAGTAACTGTGCAGGAACATTAACATTTCATCCTTTCCTCTAATCAGTTTTTATTTTTCCTTCTCATTTCAGTGGGTGGAGGTGAAGTAGCTAATTTTGCTGCATATGCTTTTGCCCCAGCAACAATTGTTACCCCTCTTGGGGCTCTGAGTGTCCTAATCAGGTAATAAAATAAAAAAAAATAAAACGTTTTTCAGTCTAATAATACCCTTGTTGTATAAAATGTAAAGCCTATTTTATGGGATTAATCTAAATCTTCTAATCAACATGGCTATAATGTAAAAGGGAGATGCATTCCACTGTCCTTCTCTTACACCACCACCATAAATAGGCCTGTAACTAAGCACCTTCTAGTGCGAAACGCATGAGTTGCTTGGTGCCTTGTAGTACAAAAGATATTATGCAGATTTTTTTTTGTGTGTAAAGATCCCACAGCACTGACCTTTTTAAAAATAAAAAAATATTTTTTTTATATATGTATATTATGCAGATTTAAAAGTGACTTGTTTTTCCTCCCGCAGTGCTGTGCTATCCTCTTACTTGCTGGGGGAGCGCCTGAACCTTTTAGGGAAGCTGGGATGCACCCTCAGTGTACTAGGAAGCACTGTGATGGTTATTCACTCCCCCGAGGAGCAGGAGGTGACCACTCTGGAAGATATGACTTCAAAGCTCAAAGATCCAGGTATAGATATAATTATAAGCTCTCCCGGCTGCTATATGGTGGTCCTGATTTTGTCTTTCAGTGTCCCAATTTTGGGGGGCAGTGGAGAACAAGCACTGTGCCTGTGCTGTTCAATAGCCAGACACTCCCCTAATGTGTTTTGATCAACCAGTTCCCCCACCCTTTCCAGTAATAACTATTTTTTGTGTGTGAATAAAGTCTTATCTATTTTTATCTACAGGTTTTATAGCCTACATCACCCTGCTGCTCATCTGCTGCCTGGTCCTCATCTTCATCCTCTGCCCTCGTTATGGGCACAGTAACATCCTTGTTTATCTGGCAGTATGTTCTCTCCTCGGAGCCTTCTCTGTATCTTCTGTAAAGGGCTTGGGAATCGCTGTGAAAGGTCTCCTGAATGGACAACCCGTGGTTCAACATCCTCTTCCCTGGATCCTCATCCCAATTTTGATCACGTCGGTGGTTACTCAGGTCAACTACCTTAACAAGGCTCTAGATGTCTTTAACACCTCGCTGGTTTTCCCCATCTACTACGTCCTTTTCACCACGGTGGTCATTGCAACATCCCTCATCCTCTTCAAGGAATGGGTTTCTATGTCACCGATGGATGGTATAGGAGCAGTTTGTGGATTTATCATCATCATCCAGGGAGTTTTCATGCTCCATGCTTTCAAGGACTTGGACATAAGCCTAAAAAGCCTTAGGCAACAGTTGCAATTCCAGGCGCCACCTTTGCTCCATCCACATACCACCCAGATGGAGGACAAGATTACTTTAATAGACCACATGGAGACAGAAGGTAAAGACCAAATGCCAAAGGTGTTTGTTATCTATACCTAGAGCAGCAGGTTCTGGACTAACATGTCTTCTGTTCCAAAATGGCTTCTGGTTTTTTTTTGGCCAGTATTCCAATTGGTTCTTCACAGATAAACGATGCTCGTTTTGGAATTAATATCTGTGGATCTTGTCATTACTTGGACTGTTGTCACCTCATGACACATTTTGCACTTGGGCCTACATCTCCAGTCATAGAAAACTGCTAGTTTCATTTAAAAAAAAAACTACTTCTCTGTGCACACATTTAAGTTTTTGTATGTAGACAATTCTGTTTGTCAAACACTGATGTCTCGGTTGTGTCAACTGTGTTTCTTTGTTTAGGCTCTTTGGGACACAGACCATTTTTCCTTTTGCACTTGCTATGCAAACAAAATGGCTGACAGTCTGCGCTAGTTCTGTGTAGTGTTTTAAATTCCAAATGTTTTTAAACTATTTGTCAGATTTATAAAATATATATATATACATTTTTTTTTTTTAAGTTGTAACTGAATATTCGTTTGTTACCCTCTGTGAGAAATTCTACTTATGTCCCGTACCACCCATGTCTCCCAAATGTTCCTGTTTTGCATTATGGGAGATGTAGTCCTCCAGTATAGCATTCTGTATGTTGTTAAATACTGTTTTATACTTGTTTTGTTCTCATTTGAAAGCTGGTTCTTTAGTATGTAAATTAAGATTATTGTTTTGTAAAGGACCAAGCTAGCTTAAAGCCCTTTTTGTTTCTTCCCCGTTTGCTGTTTTATTTTGTTTCCTTTACACATACAGTGCTCTTAAAACGAGTCACAACCTGTCTACTAATCCTTACACTTATCAGGTCACCAGCTTAAAACACTGGCCTCCCTCTATTCGCTAAAAGGTGAGCGGAATGTTCCAGCTCACTGACTTAACTATGCATTGTTTAGGGTTGAACCTGGTGACCTTTTCCTGCTGGAGCAGAGTTGACCATCCATGATGCCGGGCCAACTCACCAGGTTTGTTCCTACACAATGTCAAGTTACGTCGGAGGTGACCCCCTCCATCTCCCGTGCTGTAATATCACATTTTTGCTGATTTAACTTGAACCTTTCAGCTCTTATGATTTTCCTAATTTTTGTGTGTGCAAATTTGACTTGCTGTAAAGCTCAATGCATCTGCATTTCCTCTCCGTCTTTATCCATCCTGTACCTTGTAACAGATAATTAAGCTGTAATAAAGGGGAGTCTATATTTGCTTTTATGATGAATCGCAGGTTGTGCTAGTGTGACATCATTTTTAACTTTCAATCACATATTCACGAAATGAATTCTCAAGATCTCTTCAAAACATATATCTGGGTTCTTGGCTCCATGTATCCCTTCCCTATTTGGTGCTACACCCCCACTTGATTTGATAATAATCATCTTATTTATAGCCCAGTACGTTGGTTTTTATAAATTTTATTTTGTTCTAAATAATTTACACAATATAAAAAAGTGAATCCGGACAGACATGGTTTTAAAGTCAAGCAAGACCCTCATCCTATGGTCACTGCGTGTGAGTTTGTTTTGGTCACTGGAGATGAATTGTCCCTGTGAGCATGCTGCTTAACGGGAGAGTTCTGCATTAGGTCATCTGACATCCGCCAGGATCTCAGAGTGCTCCTCCCAAAACTGCTCAGTGATGACATCACAGTGCAGAAGGACAGTCTCCGTCCGCCATCGTGAAACCTCCACCTCTTTCTCTTCTGCCTCGTTGGGTAACTTGACTTTTTTCTTACTGTTTTCATTCACCTGAAAAAAAAAATGGCACTTTACAAATCAAAATATCACCCACAAAACCAATAATTTCCACAACTGAAACACTTTTTTAAGCCTGTCATTACCAGAGAGAGCTGAGAGATGCATTATTGCTGATACAGGTTCGAATTGAGTTTATTATAAAAGGAATAATAAAAAAAATATGCTTACTCCTTTCTCTCCCAAGCAATGCTATATGCCTTTTCCACTAACGTATTTTAAGAAAATGCTGATTCGATTGATGCATGGTACATATCTTGCCAGAACCGAGCATCCCAGCAAGATGCTCCTGAACCAACAGCACATGAGGCTATGACATCCATACTTCCTCTGATCCAATCAGAAATGTACAGACCAAAGATCTGGGGGGCAGCTCCCTTCCTACAAACCATGTGATGATGGGGATGCACAATATTCTTTTTTATTATAATATGTAAACATTACACTGGTAATAAGGTCAGCAGTTGCCTATAGGAATTTAAAGAACACTATTGGTTTATGGAAGGGTGTTGTAGGACAAGAAAAATATCCATTAAATTAAGTGCTCCCCAGGAAACTTGCACGTCAGAAAACACACTGTGGGTGGTCCAATTGCCTTAGCTCAGATTCTAGACAAGAAGACTTCTGCTGTCAGTGTGTATGATACAGAACAAGCTCAGGATTACTCACCTTCCTCCATATGAGCAGAGATCCTTTTCTGTACATTAGCGGCTCATTGTTATAGTTCGTGTTGAACTCGGAAAACAATATTTCATTTTTGTCCGCTGAAAGAGTCCCCTGGAGATAAAAACAACACATCAGACATTGAAACCATATACAAAAGACGTGACAAACTAAAACAATCCCAACTTAACATAAAGGACAGGTGAAGTGAACATTACAAGGCATTTTTTAGGTGGGATTGCCTAAAGGTTAATGGACGGTATTCTAGCAGGATGGGTAGTCCACTTCCTTAAAGTGGTTAGTTTTAAGGCACTTTTTTTTTTTGTTCTTCTGTTTTTATAAATATTCTTGGCATAGTCCAGTCAATAATATTCATGAATAAAATAAAGTGGTCCATAGAGACAAGTGCAGCACGAAGACTGATGAGTATTGCACCACAAATTCTTGGGTTAAGTGTCGAACACTGTGGGCTCCTGTGTGTAAAAAGTAGAATAGCCTATTTATAACCCAACAGTGCCCTCCTGTGACATAACATGGTATAACCTCCCAAAGTGAAGGGCTTGAAACACATATAGTGGTTCAAGGAGAATTTAAGAGGAAAGGTAAAGGAATTGTGGGAAGAGAGTCGGAGGTAGGTATAACAAGGGAACAGCAAGGGAAAGAGACAAGAGTGACCCAGAAGGGAATGTATCAGAGAATACAGTGAGAGGAGAGAGGGAAGCAGAGAAATGAGTAAAGACACAAAATGTGCATTATCCGAGGGATAGACCTATTGATTCTAATGATATTATTTCTGTATCCTTTTTTATTTATACAAGGGGGAAATAAAGAACAGAGCTCAGACAGTGAGCATAGGGTGCAGCAAGAAAGCTCTGACAAAATGGACCATCGGACCACTGAGTGTGGCCAGTGATCCAAATTCACCAGGTGGTGGTGTGGAAAGGGGGCCGGGGGTGAGATGATTTAAGACCAGTTATGTAATAAGCAGTATCAGCTTGAAGCTAAGCAGTCAGGGTATAAAACACTTCCTTTGATCCTAGCATAGCTGAGTCAGATACAAGGCAACACAGGAAAAAATAACAGAGTAATGTTCCATTGGTTCTGCCAGTCGGACCAAGAAGAGACGCTGGACAGATCCCAATTTTAACTAACCGCTGTTCCTACAGGTGGAGAGCTCACTACAGGGGAGGAGAGCTCACTACAGGTGGAGAGCTCACTACAGGAGGAGAGCTCACTACAGGTGGAGAGCTCACTACAGGTGGAGAGCTCACTACAGGTGGAGAGCTCACTACAGGAGGAAAGCTCACTACAGGTGGAGAGCTCACTACAGGAGGAGAGCTCACTACAGGAGGAGAGCTCACTACAGGTGGAGAGCTCACTACAGGTGGAGAGCTCACTACAGGAGGAAAGCTCACTACAGGAGGAGAGCTCACTACAGGAGGAGAGCTCACTACAGGTGGAGAGCTCACTACAGGAGGAGAGCTCACTACAGGTGGAGAGCTCACTACAGGAGGAAAGCTCACTACAGGTGGAGAGCTCACTACAGGTGGAGAGCTCACTACAGGGGAGGAGAGCTCACTACAGGTGGAGAGCTCACTACAGGAGGAGAGCTCACTACAGGTGGAGAGCTCACTACAGGTGGAGAGCTCACTACAGGAGGAGAGCTCACTACAGGAGGAAAGCTCACTACAGGAGGAGAGCTCACTACAGGAGGAGAGCTCACTACAGGTGGAGAGCTCACTACAGGAGGAGAGCTCACTACAGGTGGAGAGCTCACTACAGGTGGAGAGCTCACTACAGGTGGAGAGCTCACTACAGGTGGAGAGCTCACTACAGGAGGAGAGCTCACTACAGGAGGAGAGCTCACTACAGGTGGAGAGCTCACTACAGGTGGAGAGCTCACTACAGGAGGAGAGCTCACTACAGGTGGAGAGCTCACTACAGGTGGAGAGCTCACTACAGGTGGAGAGCTCACCACAGGTGGAGAGCTCACCACAGGAGGAGAGCTCACTACAGGTGGAGAGCTCACTACAGGTGGAGAGCTCACTACAGGAGGAGAGCTCACTACAGGTGGAGAGCTCACTACAGGTGGAGAGCTCACCACAGGTGGAGAGCTCACTACAGGAGGAGAGCTCACCACAGGTGGAGAGCTCACTACAGGAGGAGAGCTCACTACAGGAGGAGAGCTCACTACAGGAGGAGAGCTCACTACAGGAGGAGAGCTCACTACAGGAGGAGTTCAGCAAGGTTGGACATGTATTTGTAAGGCCACAGAGGAAGGTGGGTATGTCAGCGGGGTCTTCTGTCTGAGGTTGCATCTTATCCTTTGTGAATGTTAAAAGTCTGCAAAGGTCCCCATTAATATTTTACAGCGATCAAGTTGAGGTTAGTAGTTAAGGGCGCCATAGATCATCTCCGCATCAGAACTGCGGGTGGAAGGTCCTCACAGACCAGGATCTCTGCGCCAACATAGGAAATTTGCTTCTGTTTGAAGCACCATATGCTCCTTTGTAAAATGAAGGTGCTTAAATAAACCTTGTATATACAGATGGAGAGTAGTGGGCCCTATCGCCTCTGAAATGCCGCAAGTTTTCCTGAATCTGTTTGCAGTCAAGCATTACGACCTGTCTCTTGAGGTTATACACTTGATGTGTGAGCTGGTCAGTAAGGTCAGCATATTCAGTCAGTGTTGCATGGGTGGCTTCTGTTTTTTTATCCAGGTCAGTCACCTTTTGTTTGGACCTTGCTTTCAGCTGACTGTGGCCACCCGTTTTCCACATGGCCTGCAGTTCTAGCAGTAAGGCTTTAATATCACCTTTGGTAGAAGGCATATCATCTGAGGTAATAGTCTTAAGTAGCTTGCTCGACTCGGTATGATGCCGGTCTTCCTCCTCCTCAGAGGAGGAGGTTTCCAATTCCGTGGGAGGTTTGAAGCGGAGGAGTAGGCTTTTGAGGCTGAGGCCTACCCAGTCTTCTCAGAAATGTCTTTAAATTAGGGGTTACCTGCTTCTTGGGCTTTTTATTGTGTTTCTCATGTCTCCTCCTCAATTAGGAGTATAAAGCTTCCCAATTTTTGGGCTGGGTGGAAATATAACTGTGTACTTTTCAGTTACCGGCGATGGAGCTCCAGTGAAACAAGGCTTCTCATGGTAAGAGTCGGCTCCACCCCCTTCAGGGCACTTTTTTAAGGTTGAGAAGGAGAGCAGTATGCCCTGCGGAAGCGAGTTCCAGAGAAAGGGGGCAACTTGAGCAAAGTCTTGCAGTGGGAAGAAGTCTTGAGGTTGGAGGAGAGCCGCCTACGTCCATTTAAGGAGCGAAGTGGTAGTGTAGGGTAGTATCGGTTGATGAGAGAGGCAATGTAGGGAAAGGCCGAGGAGTGGAGAGCTTTAAAATGCATCCTAGAGTGGACAGGAAGCCAGTGGAGGGTGTTGCAGGTAGGAGCAGTCAAATCATAAAGACCAGGCTCGTTCTTGAACTCTCAGAATACAGCTTGGGGAGGGAGGTGCCATTTCCCCTCATCTCTTCAATAAGATGATGTCTAGAAATATAAGGAAGGAATAAGATTTCTTACCTTTAGCCGGTTCTGTGCCTGGGCTGGAGTCAAACCTCCCTTCTGCACCAAAGACCAGAAAACAGTATTGTACAAATTGTTTACATGACCTACAAGACAGAAAAATTCAAATAAAAATAAATGAAGTTATGGAGAAAACCCAAAAATTAAAAAAATAAAAACACCAAAAAAAAAAAAACCAAGTCGACATTCACCTCTTGACCTTTTTGGAAGAGGGAGAAAAAGAGTATTCTGCAATAAAATGTGTGTGCTGTGGGATCATTTTTCTAAATATAATATCTTGCAAAAGCAGTCTGTACTAAACTGTGCTAATATCTTTAAATATAAGTCTCTTATTTATCTCTAGACATTCCTAAGCCAATTTTTTTTTTGTTAATTTGGTCTGTAAGAGTCTATACAGAACAAACAGAAACAGCAATCACAGATGCAACCCTTCTTACAATGCCTACTGCAATTTCGGAAATGATTTTGCTTCACTTACAATCCGCTTGCCTCCAGCTCAAATAATCCTTCAGGTTTTGCTCGCTGGGATACAGGACCACTCTACCATCGAATCCTGGTGGGTACAGGATACACTGATCTGGGAAGAACTCCTTCCAGTAGAAGACATAACTGGATGCAAATTGCGAAACTACGTATGTCATGAATTTGCTTTAAAAAAAAAAGAAAAGAAAATGGATTGTAAAACACAGTGGAAGCTGCGCTGGTCTTTTTTTCTCAAACTACTTATATAATCAATACTTATAGGAACAGACATGAAACACCGGATGTGTGGAGTCACTGGTATTAGATTACAAAGGAATAGATTTGTTTTCTTCTTTATACTGGAAAGGTATCAGCCGGTGATTCCATGAAATATTCATCTAATGCATTTCCAATTGATTCTCTGAACTACGGTGAATTTTATATTTTTTGTTTAAAATAGCCAGTGAGTCTAAACATTACTAATGGTGAAATGGATTATCACCCATGGGATTTAAAGAGGGATTAGACAAAATAAAGATGTTTTTGTGTTGATGTGCAAATCGTGTATAATAAAAGGAACCCACATTCTAACTGGGAGAAAATGCTTATCTAACGAGACCTTCATGTAGTAAACAGAAAACTTTATTTGGCTTGATTAGCTTGAAATAATATCAAGTTGTTAGGGTTATTACTTTAGACTGAATTATGGCGAGACGTGTTCAGGTTACAGGTCCCTTCTAACTTTACAACTTCCTTGGTTTAGGTGATGTCATAAACAGGAGACACCACAGACACAATTAAAATACATTTTCTATTAATCTATGCATTTGTCCCTTTAAAACAATGGCCTCCAATGCAAGACACATTTTCTTCTCCTGATTTCGAAGCCACTGGCCTGTGATGTCATAAATATCGTAGCCACCAATAGAACGTATCCATGGGATTCTACAATCCCAAGTCTCAAACAAAGACAAGACTTGTGTTTAGTTGGGATATAGCAAATCCTGAAAAACTCAGCGATCTGGCCGAATATAGAGTATTCAGCACTTGCCAGGCGTCTTCAAATTTTGGCCACACAGGGCCACCAGCATCTCAAGACCTTTAATAACATACAAAACCTAGTTGGCTATTGAAGTTCCAGCCTTCACTACCCTACATCAAAAAAGGAAATGGCTGAAATGGAGAACATGAACTGACCTTGCTCTCCTTTTGTACCAGTTGGATTTCTTGTGGAAGACAAAGCTGTACTCGTCACTCTGCCCATATGCGAGGCAGACATCATTCAGCTCTTCCATCACATTCTGGGCACAGCGGTTCATGAGATTAAGGGCACGCACATCATTGGGTTTGGTGAAGTTGTGCTGGTCAGCGAACCTGTTCGAAGCGAGAGAAATCATCACGAGGGCTTGGTGGTTATAGTACAGAAACAGAAATCTGGTATGTGGATTGTAAATTAATTTGTGTGTGAAAAATCAATATACCCGATTCCCCTCTATTATTATTTTCTGATTTATACATTATGAAGATAGTCTAAAGAGGATGAGAAAGTGTACAAAAAAATATGCCATTACAAGTTCAACACACAGAGGTGTGGTCCAGTCTAATCTATTTGTCTCCTATGTTGTCTCAACTTAGTTAGGCGCCAATGGAGGTCACATAATTCGCATATATGGTAGCATGGCCACTGATGCGCCAGCATTCCGAAGCCTTTTAATAAGGCAGATATGTCTGCTAATGAAAATCTCATCTGGGTGGCTCATTCTCTCTTTACCCACTTATTTATATCTGTGTACTCAAGATACTCCCTCACCTCACACACTAATCCTAAAACTCCTTTGCCCAAACACCCTTTCTAATAAAGGACAATCAAATTAAGTGAATGCCAATGGTATTGAATAAACAACACTAAAACGAATGTAAATCCACTAAAAAATGAATAGATTAGGTTTTATTTAACTCTGTGCAGGCTGTTCAGGAGCGCACACTATCATAAAAAAAGAACAAAAAAAACCCCCTCCTTTTGGAGATATTGTGGTTTGGGTTTATTTATTGATGTTTATTGTTTTTTATGAGTGCACTCTTAGCTATTTGTTATTGATTATTAAATGTATTGCTTATATTACAAAAGCACTTATATATTGTATCCTCTTTGGAGAAGAGGTTGCACTTTTTTATTATTATTATTATTTTCTTATAATTTATCGTTTGTGTTTTCTTTCCATGGCTATTTTTTTTATTATTAAATGTATTGCTTTTATTACAAAAGCACTTATATATTGTTTCCTCTTTGGATAAGTGGTTGCACTTTTTTGTATTATTATTTACTTATAATTTATCGTTTGTATTTTCTTTCCATGGCTATTTTTTATTATTAAATGTATTGCTTTTATTACACTTTTCTGCGCCCCTCTGCCTGTGCTTGTAAGCACGTTATGAGCAATGCATTGGAATGAAAGAGGGAGCAGGGAAGGCAGTGTCACCTGTGGAAGTTCCTCCCGTCCACTCTGACCACCACCCAGCAGTTTCTCAGACACGTGTCCTGCACCTCGAACTCCCGCACGTACTCAAACTTGCTCTTGGCCATGGCCCCGTTGCCGGTAATTGCACGGCACCCGCTCAGACCCCACCAAACCAGCGTGGAGCGCAGAGGGCGCAAGCCTAGTGACGCAAGGTACATCACCGGAAATGGAGGGTGCTCTAGCCCAGGAGCAGCCACCTCTATGGTTAATCTCTAAGGTTACAGAGAAGCTCACTATGTACTCCCACTCTATGGTGTGGATACGTCACATGCCAGCCCTCCCCACGTGACAGGTGTAAACACAGCCCTGAGCCCTTGCATGGCTCTGTATTCAGCCTTGGCTCTCCAGCATTTCCCATAACGGTTACCTAGCTTTCAGAATGTGCAGAACCCATTCCCTGACAATGTATGTGTACACACAGCCTAGAACCCATTCACTGGCAGTGTGTGTGTGACCACAGCCCAGGACCCAATCACTGCCAGTGTGTGTGTGACCACAGCCTAGGACCCAATCACTGCCAGTGTATGTGTACACACAGCCTAGAACCCATTCACTGGCAGTGTGTGTGTGACCACAGCCTAGGACCCAATCACTGCCAGTGTATGTGTACACACAGCCTAGAACCCATTCACTGGCAGTGTGTGTGTGACCACAGCCCAGGACCCAATCACTGCCAGTGTATGTGTACACACAGCCTAGAACCCATTCACTGGCAGTGTGTGTGTGACCACAGCCTAGGACCCAATCACTGCCAGTGTATGTGTACACACAGCCTAGAGCCCATTCACTGGCAGTATGTGTGTGTAACCACAGCCCAGGACCCAATCACTGCCAATGTGTGTGTACACACAGCCTAGAACCCATTCACTGGCAGTGTGTGTGTAACCACAGCCCAGGACCCAATCACTGCCAGTGTATGTGAACACACAGCTTAGAGCCCATTCACTGGCAGTGTGTGTGTAACCACAGCCCAGGACCCAATCACTGCCAATGTATGTATGTGTACACACAGCCTAGAACCCATTCACTGGCAGTGTGTGTGTAACCACAGCCCAGGACCCAATCACTGCCAATGTATGTATGTGTACACACAGCCTAGAGCCCATTCACTGGCAGTGTGTGTGTAACCACAGCCCAGGACCCAATCACTGCCAATGTATGTATGTGTACACACAGCCTAGAGCCCATTCACTGGCAGTGTGTGTGTAACCACAGCCCAGGACCCAATCACTGCCAATGTATGTATGTGTACACACAGCCTAGAACCCATTCACTGGCAGTGTGTACGGTATGTACACACAAAATAGAATAAAATGTAATTTATTTAGTACACAACCAAACACACACACAAGAATATTAAGGTTTCCATGAATAATATATATCTATGTGTACACAGGAGGGCTGCTCTCTAACCTGAATGTATATTAAATACATAATTTAATTTTGTTCATTGCTGTAGTTCATATATTCTATACATTTATATCAGTACGTTAACTACACAGAGTTTATTGCTATACTACATATCTGATCTACTACAAAAAATGTATATGATATTTTTTAATATGTGTATGTTTAATACATAAAATATATCCAAAGAATATATTTTTTGGATACACGGCACGGCTGCCCGTCAGACTCACAGCTAGCCATCTTTACGTGGCTCTGGCAGTTGCTGCCGTGCGTTGCTATGGTTACAGAGGAGCGCGGGCCTAGGCTCTCCAAGGTACTGGCTCTGACGCTGCGTGCGCGAATGGTAGTTAACGAAGAGAAAAGGGGGCGTTACCGAGACAAGGGGATGGGGGCGTGAGCTCAGATTTGAATGGCCTTTGCGTTCTACGAACGTTACTGGCTGTTGCTCACAATAGACGAGCCATGGAGGTGGGGCCATGGGAGCGCGGGGGAGGGGAGAAACAAGAGTGGGAGATACGCGGTGAGGGTGAACAAATCACACATGTTAGAGGCCCAGGGCATGGTTATAACCAAGGGGTCGAAGTACCAGCGGGGGGAATACAAGGTCAGCTGTTTGACCAGCCTGCCATGTTGCACATGCCACTCCCCCCCTTTGCTGAACTCATAGGCCATGGCAGTCGTTTGTTTCCCTCATGTGGGTTGGAATGGAAACCAAGGGGTCATCATGGTGGCCAAGTACAAAGTAGAGAGGTCCTATGGAGGGCCCCCAACACCGAGGGATCATGGGAATTAAGTGACCCAGCTGTGTGTCACAATGCCTCTGACATAACAATTAGAGGTGTCACAGGTAATAAGGTGTTAACTGGGCAGCAATTAATTCACATTAACAGGGAGCACTGGGCCCCTGCATACTACAGAGGCGCATGGACACACCCTGAATCTGTCAGTCGCCTAACTGGACAGGAGACTGGCAACAGGATGGCCACCCAAGAGAAGGTCATATTGCCCATTCCCGGCGCGGTTTACACCTTGGTGGGTGGGACAAATATCAAAACGGAAAAAACAGACAATGAGAAACCCACAGAACAGGCGGTGAGGAAAGAAACACAAATGAGAGGCGGTGAGGTCATGCCTCAGAACAAAGAGGCAGCGGGAAACCAGGAGACAGGCCTATTTAGGTCAGTTTCTGAGGACCACCTCGGAATACCTGTGACGCTCCATACCGTCCCCCGAGGAGCCCAAATTCAATTCCAATCTCTTTCCTTATTCTCTGATGTCATCAGACTCGCTAACCTTTCCCTAACGCCCCTCCAAATAAACATGGAGCCTTCCGTGAAACTAGAGAACAAACATACTCATCTGACTGTGTCCCCCGCAGAGGCAGGTATGTCACTATTGAATTGACAATTGCCACCCTTAAAATATCTACATTAATTATAGCGTGTGTTGATAAACTTCAGACACAATGGGAAAGTTGCTTGGCCTGCCTTTGTGCCAGAAATAAACTAGTGTTCGTTTCTTCACCATTAAATCAATAGTGCACGTGATCATACTGCCAACCACAAGGAGTATAAAGATAAATAGAAAACCAAGAATGGATAAAAACAAGGAGAAAGCGTCAGGATTATTTTAGGCAGCAAATCATGGCTAGTGGTATCTACCCGGTATTGCCAATAGAAAATTAGTTTGAGGAGGCAATAGAAGGCAGCCCTAATCAAACTAAGGGTCTCCTAAGGTTCTTTATACATCAGGCTGGTATTAACTTTTTCTTTATACTGCAGGTAAATCAGATTTGGTCAGATTTATGGGCACATCAGAGGGAAAAAAAATATTAATTGATTATGTTACCTTCCCAAATCCTCATCTCACTAGGAGCAGCTATGACAACTATATTTCGATAATTATTCCCATTTATTATGCTCATCTTGTGGAAGATGATATTTCCTGTCTCTATCAAAAATAGGAATAAGAAGAAGGGGGGGGGGGGGGGGGGTGGTGGACAATGCACTGATAATTTAAGTAATTTTGATAGTTTTGCCAGGTCAGGCACAACCCCAGGAATCTGTGACCAGGGAGAGAAACTCTCTGACTTCTGAGATAGGGGTGGAGAGACAAAATGATATCTGATTATCCAACAAGTTCACGGCTTAAAGCCCTTGATAGTTACATAGTAGTTTAGGTTGAAAAAAGACATCAAGTTCAACCCTTTTCCAATTCCTATATTGCTGTTGATCAAAAGAAGGCAAAAAAAAAAAACCTTATTTCAGCTATTTTGAATTCTGCTTTTTAATGGGGAAAACCAGGGCTCGACAAACCCTTGTCGAAATCAGACCTGGCGCCTGGGTGCTGTTTGTCACTGGGTGCCTTTGCCGGCTGCCATCCGTTTATTTATTTTCAGCGCAGCGCGAGGGGGGAAGGTCTGTGCGGATCACACAGACTGTGAGCTCCGCCCCCCTCGCGCAACACGCTGTATGGCCGAGTGACACGTGACAACGCGGCACTTAGCAGGAACCTAAAGAAGATCCGGCTCCAGCATAAATGTCCCCCTCCCCTCCAATGAGGTAAGCAGCAGGGAGGGAGGACACCGTAAGAAATACATTTTTATTCTTTAAAAAAAAAAATGGTGTGTATGTGATATGTGTGTATGTAACTGGCTGTGTATGTATGAGTGAATGTAACTGGCTGTGTATGTGGTCTCTGTGGATGTATGAGTGAATGTAACTGGCTGTGTATGTGGTGTGTGTATGTATGTGTGAATGTATCTGGCTGTGTATGTGGTCTCTGTATGTATGAGTGAATGTAACTGGCTGTGTATGTGGTGTGTGTATGTATGAGTGAATGTAACTGGCTGTGTATGTGGTGTGTGTATGTATGTGTGAATGTAACTGGCTGTGTATGTGGTGTGTGTATGTATGAGTGAATGTAACTGGCTGTGTATGTGGTGTGTATGTATGTGTGAATGTAACTGGCTGTGTATGTGGTCTCTGTGTATGTATGAGTGAATGTAACTGGCTGTGTATGTGGTGTGTGTGTGTGTGTGTGTATGTATGTGTGAATGTAACTGGCTGTGTATGTATGTGTGAATGTAACTGGCTGTGTATGTATGTGTGAATGTAACTGGCTGTGTATGTGGTGTGTGTGAATGTAACTGACTATGTGGTGTGTGACTATGTGGTTTGTGTGAATGTAACTGGTTGTGTATGTGGCGTGTGTGAATGTAACTGGCTGTGTATGTATGTGTGAATGTAACTGGTTGTGTAGGTGGTGTGTGTAACTGGAACTGGTTGTGTATGTCGTGTGTGTGAATGTAACTGGCTGTGTATGTGGCGTGTGTGAATGTAACTGGCTGTGTATGTGGCGTGTGTGAATGTAACTGGCTGTGTATGTGGCGTGTGTGTATATATGTGTGAATGTAACTGGCTGTATATGTGGTGTGTGTGTGTACGTATGTGTGTATGTGAGGTGGGTGTATGCGACTGTCTCCGTGTGTTTATGATTTTGTGATGTGCCGTTGTCTGGCTCCTAAATTTTGTTAGCTGGCTCCTAAAACTAAATTAAATTTGTCAAGCCCTGGGGAAAACATTACTTCTGGTTCGCTATCAGTCTGCTACCACTAATAGCTGTACATGGTTGTCTTTCCAATTTGAATATGCAGTTCAATTCTGGGCAACATTTTTTTAAAAAGGACATTATGGTTCTAATTAGAGAAAGTGCAGAGGAGGGCTACAAAACTAATATGGGGAATGTAAAGTTTTAGTTATGAAGAAAGGGCTTTCAAAAACAGAACATTAGAAAAGACAAGAGGTCACCCACTAAGTCTTGAGGAAAGGAGATTTAGTCAACGACAGCGGAAGGCATTCTTTATGGTAAGGACAATAAAGGTATGGAATTCACTGCCTGAAGAGGTGGTGCTAGCAAATAGATGCTTTTAAAAGGGACCTGAATACTTTTTTTTAATGAAACAGAACACAGCAGGCTATTAGGTTTAATATTTTATTTATTGAAATCTGATTGCATTTTTGAGTTAAGATGGAATTATTTCCCCATTGAAAGCAGAATTCGAAACTGCTGAAATAAGGGGTGGGGGGTTTGTCTTCTTTTTGATCAACAGAGATAAGCAAGGATTAGGAAAAGGGTTGAACTTGATGGACTCAAGTCTTTTTTCAATTAAACTACTATATGCCCAGGGAGAGAAACGTCATATGTGTCAAATCAAACAAAACCAAAATATTAAATCATTAATAATATCTGCACAACTAACAAATATTGCAGAAATCACTAAGGTTAGTAGGTCTACCCAAAAGGTAAGTGGTAAACATAAACTAATTTGTAACAGTGGTGGCTAGCTATTCTGGACAACAAACAAGGCATATAAATGAACATTGTCTTTTGCTTTCATCATTATCTCATTATTTAATGAGTTCCAAAATGTGAAATAATGCTAAAATAAGATAATACAGCAAAACAATATATAAAAAAAACCCAGTAAGTATAATCTCTGTGGGGAAAGGTTATTAGTTCATTAACCCCTTCATGACGCTAGGTGCTTGCGTCCCAAACGAATCAAGCACCAAAACGTCACAAATTGTTCCTGGCCACCGATCACAAGGTGATCGTTATCCAGGAACACTATGCAGAGACCCGATCAGGGTCTTAATAGACCCTGTGGGTCCCTGCCAAAAGATCGCGAGACCTCCGGACGTCACGTGTGACGTCACGGAGGCGTGCCCGAACCCGGAAGTTCGGGCACCGCGCGATTTAGAGAAATGTAGCCAGTGCTCGCTTTGAGCACCGGCTCCATTTTCCCTGTCGGACTGAGGCCACTCAAAGTGGCCTCAGATGACAGGTGGGATCCCGCTGCAAGTGCCTGCAGCGGGATCCGAAAACAGCTCATCGCGGGGAGCCGCGATGAGCTGTTTAACAAAGGACGTTCTATGCCGTCCTAACGACTTTAAGGCACTTAAAGTCAGGACGGCATAGAACGTCCTAACGTCACGAAGGGGTTAATAGGTCAGGAGTGTGTGGGTCATAAACACTCTTAATTTGTCAAGAAGAGGAAACATTTTATCACAAGTTATTTGTATCTATGTAGCAGTTGGGACAAGTGTATCAAATGTTAGTGCATGTGTCCAACTAGTGTCTGTGTTTAACTTTCCCAATTTATGTGTGTGAAATTGTTTTAGGGATAATATAAGCCTATTGACTGGTAATTATGTAGAATTGCATAGGATCTCGGCTTCTCTCAAATCTTCTACTCAGATTGACCTGTGCACATTATCTTGCTCATTGTTCAACTGAAATTTCTGCTTATCACGAGGAAGTCACACTGTGCGTTTCTGTTGGTGATCTATTTAAAAAAAAAATTGTTTGACATACCCAAGAATATTACCATTAGCAAAGCAATTGTATGATAGCTTACAGAGACCCTAACCCTAAAAATAAAAAAATGCAATATTTATAAAGTCCCCTAAGACTTACTGTTTGCCCAGGTCTAATGTGCTGGGTTAAACAACTTACCTTTTCAATCATCAGCATGTTCTATGTGTATATTTGTACTACTACAGTACTGACATCTTGTGTAAGGCTCTGGCTCCCTACTCACTGTCTGCCCTCCTGCCTAACTGTCAATCCTACTTACTGTTCACATTAGCATTCACATCTATTTATATTTAAATACTTGAAATTAGATTTTCTTGGTGAATCATCCTAAGAAAAATGTCCAAATTGAAACACAACAAAATGAAAAACACAACTGATTATAGTTTAGTTTTTTTGTTGTTTTTTTTACTCTCCTTCCAAAATGAAAACATTGGAATGACAATGTTCTACTGAGAGGCCACCATTGTACATAGTCTCCTTTATTCGCAGAACTTTGTACAAAGGATTATTGCTCCTTGTTACTGCCTCAGTTCCTTGAAGGTACTCTGTCACCTAAACATTCCTTATGCTCCAAATGCAGGGAATAAAAAAAAAAAAATGATCTATAGATTGCACCCAGAGGCATAAATTAGGAGGGAAATGTAATGGAAATGTGTCTGTTGTGTCGCCTGTTTATGACATCATCTGTGGCTTGATATGCAAATGAACTACTAGGGTTAGGGGATGTGAAATTTGCATATCAAACCACAAGGTGATGTCATGAACAGGAAACACCATAGACACATTTAAAACACATTGTTTTCTGTGCATGTAATTCTACTAACAAAATGTATAGATCATTTGTGATAATGGTTTTATTCTCTACATTCACAGTATAAACAGAGTCCCTTTAATGGGAAACTGAGCCCAAGAAGATGGGCTATTTAGTTAAATAACTTTGAATAATGCATTTTTTTTTGTCTCCTAGGAATGCCTGAGAGGCCATTCAGTAAGAACCGAAACGGCCATGTTAAGCGTCCTATGAATGCGTTTATGGTCTGGGCAAGAATTCACCGGCCGGCCCTAGCTAAAGCCAACCCAACCGCTAGCAACGCAGAGATAAGTGTACAGCTAGGACTGGAATGGAACAAGCTCAACGAAGAGCAAAAGAAACCATATTATGATGAAGCTCAGAAAATCAAAGATAAACACAGAGAAGAATTTCCAGGTATTTGGGACTGTGTCTCTATCGTACAGTGCAGTATGTTTATTTGGGACTGTGTCTCTATCGTACAGTTCAGTATATTTATATGGGACTGTGTCTCTATCATACAGTGCAGTATGTTTATTTGGGACTGTGTCTCTATCGTACAGTGCAGTATGTTTATTTGGGACTGTGTCTCTATCGTACAGTGTAGTATGTTTATTTGGGACTGTGTCTCTATTGTACAGTGCAGTATGTTTATTTGGGACTGTGTCTCTATCGTACAGTGCAGTATGTTTATTTGGGACTGTGTCTCTATCGCACAGTGTAGTATGTTTATTTGGGACTGTGTCTCTATTGTACAGTGCAGTATGTTTATTTGGGACTGTGTCTCTATCGTACAGTGCAGTATGTTTATTTGGGACTGTGTCTCTATCGTATAGTGCAGTATGTGTATTTGGGACTGTAACTATCGCACAGTGCAGTATGTTTATTTGGCACTGTGTCTCTATCGTACAGTGCAGTATATTTATATGGGACTGTGTCTCTATTGCACAGTGCAGTATGTTTATTTGGGACTGTGTCTCTATTGTACAGTGCAGTATGTTTATTTGGGACTGTGTCTATTGTACAGTGCAGTTTGTTTATTTGGGACTGTGTCTCTATTGTACAGTACAGTATGTTTATTTGGGACTGTGTCTATTGTACAGTGCAGTATGTTTATTTGGGACTGTGTCTCTATCGTAAAGTACAGTATGTTTATTTGGGACTGTGTCTCTATCGTACAGTGCAGTATGTTTATTTGGGACTGTGTCTCTATCGTACAGTGCAGTATGTTTATTTGGGACTGTGTCTCTATCGTACAGTGCAGTATGTTTATTGGACTGTGTCTCTATGGTACAGTGCAGTATGTTTATTTGGGACTGTGTCTCTATCTTACAGTGCAGTATGTTTATTTGGGACTGTGTCTCTATCGTACAGTGCAGTATGTTTATTTGGGACTGTGTCTGTATCGTACAGTGCAGTGTGTTTATTTGGGACTGTGTCTCTATCGTACAATGCAGTGTGTTTATTTGGGACTGTGTCTCTATCGTACAGTGCAGTATGTTTATTTGGGACTGTGTCTCTATCGTACAGTGCAGTATGTTTATTTGGGACTGTGTCTGTATCGTACAGTGCAGTGTGTTTATTTGGGACTGTGTCTCTATCGTACAATGCAGTGTGTTTATTTGGGACTGTGTCTCTATCGTACAGTGCAGTATGTTTATTTGGGACTGTGTCTCTATCGTACAGTGCAGTATGTTTATTTGGGACTGTGTCTCTATCGTACAGTGCAGTATGTTTATTTGGGACTGTGTCTCTATCGTACAGTGCAGTATGTTTATTTGGGACTGTGTCTCTATTGTACAGTGCAGTATGTTTATTTGGGACTGTGTCTCTATCGTACAGTGCAGTATGTTTATTTGGGACTGTGTCTCTATCGTACAGACAGTATGTTTATGTGGGACTGTGTCTCTATCGTACAGTACAGTATGTTTATTTGGGACTGTGTCTCCATTGTACAGTGCAGTATGTTTATTTGGGACAGTGTCTCTATGGTACAGTGCAGTATGTTTATTTGGGACTGTGTCTCTATTGTACAGTGCAGTATGTTTATTTGGGACTGTGTCTATATCGTACACTGCAGTATGTTTATTTGGGACTGTGTCTCTATCGTACAGTGCAGTATGTTTATTTGGGACTGTGTCTCTATTGTACAGTGCAGTATGTTTATTTGGGACAGTGTCTCTATGGTACAGTGCAGTATGTTTATTTGGGACTGTGTCTCTATTGTACAGTGCAGTATGTTTATTTGGGACTGTGTCTATATCGTACACTGCAGTATGTTTATTTGGGACTGTGTCTCTGTCGTACAGTGCAGTATGTTTATTTGGGACTGTGTCTCTATAGTACAGTGCAGTATATTTATATGGGACTGTGTCTATTGCACAGTGCAGTATGTTTATTTGGGACTGTGTCTCTATCGTACAGTGCAGGATGTTTATTTGGGACTGTGTCTCTATCACACAGTGCAGTATGTTTATTTGGGACTGTGTCTATATTGTACAGTGCAGTATGTTTATTTGGGACTGTGTCTCTATCATACAGTGCAGTATGTTTATTTGGGACTGTGTCTCTATCGCACAGTGCAGTATGTTTATTTGGGACTGTGTCTCTATCGTATAGTGCAGTATGTGTATTTGGGACAGTAACTATCGCACAGTGCAGTATGTTTATTTGGCACTGTGTCTCTATCGTACAGTGCAGTATATTTATATGGGACTGTGTCTCTATTGCACAGTGCAGTATGTTTATTTGGGACTGTGTCTCTATTGTACAGTGCAGTATGTTTATTTGGGACTGTGTCTATTATACAGTGCAGTTTGTTTATTTGGGACTGTGTCTCTATTGTACAGTGCAGTATGTTTATTTGGGACTGTGTCTATTGTACAGTGCAGTATGTTTATTTGGGACTGTGTCTCTATTGTACAGTGCAGTATGTTTATTTGGGACTGTGTCTCTATCGTACAGTGCAGTATGTTTATTTGGGACTGTGTCTCTATCGTACAGTGCAGTATGTTTATTTGGGACTGTGTATCATACAGTGCAGTATGTTTATTTGGGACTGTGTATTGTACAGTGCAGAATGTTTATTTGGGACTGTGTATCGTACAGTGCAGTATGTTTATTTGGGACTGTGTCTCTATCGTACAGTGCAGTATGTTTATTTGGGACTGTGTCTCTATCGTACAGTGCAGTATGTTTATTTAGGACTGTGTCTCTATCGTACAGTGCAGTATGTTTATTTGGGACTGTGTCTCTATCGTACAGTGCAGTATGTTTATTTTGGACTGTGTCTCTATTGTACAGTGCAGTATGTTTATTTGGGACTGTGTATCGTACAGTGCAGTATGTTTATTTGGGACTGTGTCTCTATCGTACAGTGCAGTATGTTTATTTGGGACTGTGTCTCTATCGTACAGTGCAGTATGTTTATTTGGGACTGTGTGTCTATCGTACAGTGCAGTATGTTTATTTAGGACTGTGTCTCTATCGAACAGTGCAGTATGTTTATTTGGGACCTTGTCTCTATCGTACAGTGCAGTATTTTTTTTTTTGGACTGTGTCTCTATTGTACAGTGCAGTATGTGTATTTGGGACTGTGTCTATTGTACAGTGCAGTATGTTTATTTGGGACTGTGTCTATTGTACAGTGCAGTATGTTTATTTGGGACTGTGTCTCTATCGCACAGTGCAGTATGTTTATTTGGGACTGTGTCTATTGTACAGTGCAGTATGTTTATTTGGGACTGTGTCTCTATCGTACAGTGCAGTATGTTTATTTGGGACTGTGTCTCTATCGCACAGTGCAGTATGTTTATTTGGGACTGTGTCTATTGTACAGTGCAGTATGTTTATTTGGGACTGTGTCTATTGTACAGTGCAGTATGTTTATTAGGGACTGTGTCTCTATCATACAGTGCAGTATGTTTATTTGGGACTGTGTCTCTATCGTACAGTGCATTATGTTTATTAGGGACTGTGTCTCTATCATACAGTGCATTATGTTTATTAGGGACTGTGTCTCTATCATACAGTGCAGTATGTTTGTTTGGGACTGTGTCTCTATCATACAGTGCATTATGTTTATTTGGGACTGTGTCTCTATCATACAGTGCATTATGTTTATTAGGGACTGTGTCTCTATCGCACAGTGCAGTATGTTTATTTGTGACTGTGTCTCTATCGTACAGTGCATTATGTTTATTAGGGACTGTGTCTCTATCGCACAGTGCAGTATGTTTGTTTGGGACTGTGTCTCTATCGTACAGTGCATTATGTTTATTAGGGACTGTGTCTCTATCATACAGTGCAGTATGTTTATTAGGGACTGTGTCTCTATCGCACAGTGCAGTATGTTTGTTTGGGACTGTGTCTCTATCATACAGTGCAGTATGTTTATTAGGGACTGTGTCTCTATCGTACAGTGCATTATGTTTATTAGGGACTGTGTCTCTATCAGACAGTGCATTATGTTTATTAGGGACTGTGTCTCTATCAGACAGTGCAGTATGTTTATTAGGGACTGTGTCAAAAACCATGCTGACTTGTCTATACCAGAATACAAAAATAAAAACGACAATAATTAACCAAGGTCAATGCCACCCACAGAAGGACCCTTGTGAGGTCATGGTAGTGACCTGAATGAGTTTATTAATTGAAATAACACATTTATAATGAGCATAGTCACTTAGTAGAAGTCCAACCGCACCCAGCGAAGCACTAGACAGCAGATTGTTTCGTTCCTGCTGATTCAGGTGAGATGAGGTAGACATAATGATAGAACAGACGAGTGATGAAGGAACAATATTAATGGTAATGGGCTTTGGAAAATGATAAAATTGTAATGTCTGAACATACAGCTGGGAGTAAGAGTGCATTAGTTACACTGGGTATTGTGGTTTGGTGGCTGTTATATCATAATTAATGCTATGCTTCATGGCACTCTTTATTTTTATGCACATGTTTTGTACTTTGATGTCCACTATAGATTGGGTATACCAACCTCGGCCTGGAAAGAGAAAATGTTACCCAATTGGCATCTCTGGCGACTACACCAATCCTTCCTGCAACTTAATGAGTTCAAACCCAGGACCCATATACTCATTCAAAACCCCTGCTTACTCGGTGCTGATCCCCCCAAGTAACCAAGCAACAGGTGAGTTGACCATCTGGCGGCACACTAATTCAGGCTACTGGGTGCGCGATGGGATTACAAACCTGTGTGTCCCTGTACAATGTATGGATAAACTGTTGTGAGGTAATGTCCATGTCACCTAAGCTCCCCTCATCTCACCTTTTAGTTAATAGCCCCCTATGGCTAGTGTATTGAGAGACTTTGGGCGCAAGACTTATGTACTACAGTATCCTATTCAGCACCTGGTATTTAAATTTACTGCACGATAAATAAATCAATTGCACAATGAATAAATACATTTATTGCGCAATTAAATTACCACCGTACATTCACGCAGGATTTCATCCTAAACAGAATTTTTACTTTATTCCTTAACATGAGGCCAAATAGGAGGTTCTTGGAGATCTTGGCACTTACACTTAGCAATATCAATCCGTTTATTTGAGTATCCAGAACATAGTGAAGATATAAAGTGCAATATAAATCCGTGAAGTAACTGGCAAAACCAACTTACAAAGCTTGACGTATTTCACGCCTTCCTACATTTAATCCGACACCCATACGGGCTATAGACACACAGCGGGAGCAGTACCGACGTCTAGCGGTGTTACCCTCTCCCTATCTGGAGTACACTATTGATTCCAAATAGTAGGCCGCAGTTAAACCACATATCTAGATATTTATACAAATCGTCTGGGAAGATTGTTTTCAATTATGCATCTTGCTACTTGCTATTTTATACAGCTCTTTCTGATTGGTTTCTCCGACTAATGGTGTCTTCTACATACGTGTGCTTGGCAGAACAACAGTGCTGTCAAATGTATAAATACAAAGAGTATCCACTGTATGCTTATCCCCAAACGAGAAACGCGTTAGGGGTGTCTGACAGTTTATTGGATACAGTCTATTGTCGCGATCACCATGGGCTCCCTTTGATATCACTAACTGCTCACCAAATGTGTGCATGTGCACCTAATGTATAAGGTATAAAGAAAAACGAGCTCCAACAACCTAGATAGGGAGATACCTATAAGGACGCCACCAATAAAAGTGGTGGGATGTATTAAAAAGGGGCAGACGCCAGTATCTTATGTGTAAAGGTAATTGCCCCTTTTGTAACTTCTCAACACTTTTATATGTGGGATCTTTATACATAACCTGGCTGTCTATTTGTCACTATAAGGACAGGGATTAGCAAGCTTTCTGAAATCATAATCCACAGCATCTATGGTGCAATGTATTACCTGTATCTAGCATTTCACAGGTGTATTTTACTCTTCTAGGTGAAGGAACTTCTCAACTGCAACTCCCAACACCTATCACAGGAGTGCACTCTAATATTGGAAATCCAGCACAGATGGCGCTATCAACCACCCTCCTGCCTTTGCAGCCGCCACCTCCCATAACTCATCCCGAAAAGCCCAGGACCGTGTCCTTACCCTGTCCAACTAAGGATTATGCATCTGAACTGCCTTGTTCAGAGTCTTTGGAGAGGAGTGCGCAATCCATGGCTAATGAGAGCTCAGTGCATTCCAGATACTCTGTCTCAGATCTACATCTACCCAAGGAATATGGTGATCTTACCTCTTGTAGCAGACCACCAATGATACCGCCACCCCTTAGTCTTCCACATGTTTATCCGACTCCCCACTTGGGGTTTTCTGGTTTTTTTGGAGGCCCTCCACACTTCTCTTTCCATCATCCCTATTTTATGCCTGGACCCCATTACATGCCACCCGGGTAAGTGACTTTTTTTGGGGACTTTGGTTGGCTTCTTCTATCCTGAAGAGCTTCCAGTGTATGTGTTGATGGGTTCTACCTTCTTGAAGTCCACAGTGTTAGTGCAAAATTGGTCTGAAGAGAATGATGGACAGTTGAGTTCTTTAAGCCAAAGGTAGTCAGACGGTAGCGCAACAGCTGTTGTTGATTTACAACTCCCATGATACTCTGGGAATTGTAGTTAAACATACGACATCAGTCCAAGTACTGATGAAAAACTCAGTGCATTAGGAAGAGATTTGCCTATATTGGTGTGATGATGAGGTGCTAAAGTTTTTATACAAGGTTTTATGGAATCTATTTTTGTATTGAAACCGAGCTGAGATCCATGTGATGATACTGGTGAGATGGCTCAGTGGACTAATGCACCATGTGCACAATCTCTTCAACTCTCAGGGTGACAGGTTCAACTCCTGGCAGGGTTAACTCAGCTCTTCATCCCAACAAGGTAGAGAAAATGAGGACCATTAACTGGAATTATAGTAACATCTGCTGGATGTTGGTAAATAGTGGAATCACCAAGATGTAGACCAGAGAATGTCTTGCTTATAGTGTCTTAAGAAAGTTTGGCTGATTACAATGTATAGAATCAGACTATGGTCCAGGTAGAAGAGATGGGCCTCTGTCTTATAAGAATAAATAAAGCAAGAGTAATGACTGTGGGGTCAATTCACAAAAATTCAAGATTTGAGGTCGAGAGTCACACTAGCAGGTAGCTCTGCCCCCCCCCCCCCCTATAATTAAATATAGGGGGGGGGGGGGCAGAATGCTCCCAGCACAGAGTATAAATAAGGGGGCCCTGGCTCCTCATTATTATTAATTGAGCTGGCAGCAATTAATAAATGTACCTGCTCCTCCTGCGCACAGTGATGGGGTGTTAAAACTAACCCCCTCATCCACACTTAAGTCATATTCTGGGGATTTGCTCAAAAATCGAAATAAAAAATAGCTACCCCCCCCCCAAAAACAATTACCCTCCCCCTGTTTGTGGCCGACCCAAGGCCATAAATAATAAAATGAAGTTAAATGAATATTACCAACCACCCCTACCTTGCCCAGGTGTGGGGATTGGGATGATTCTCAATAATGCCAGAAAACTCTGTGAAAACACACACCCTTTGCCATGAGGGGAGGCTTCTGATTGGCTGAAAGGAACCATAAGGGCATGGAAATAAAGTGTATGTTTCCAACTCAGCTATTAATGCCTGTTTTGTGCAGTTCACTTCTGAGTTCTCTGCAGTTCATCACATATTGAATAAACCCCACTGAGTGTATTTAAATAGTCAATCCATTTTTGTTTTAGTTTAATGAATAGAAATGACACTTACTTTCTAAATGTTCAGTATTATTATTATTATGTTCATAATTTTATATAACTCTTGTGTCTACACATGTATGTCAACAGCACTTGTTGGTTGCTCCTCTTCCTCTTCAGCCACTGCCTCTTCCTCTTCAGTGTGCTGTGCAAAGATTAGGATATGCAAAGAGTTTGTACAAGGTCAATAGTGGCAAGGTCTGTGAAGGTCAAAAGAACATTGTTAATTCCATCACAATGACCATTAAATGTCCACTGTGAACACTGTTAGTGCTTGCCGCTAGCCCAAAATGCACAGTGCCATGTCTGCTCTCCAATCACAACTCTGGGGGGGGGCATTAGACCCGGCACTCAGTTTGACAGAGACATACAAACAACAGCAGGAGCACTGGAGGAGGGGTCTGTGCTCCCTGGAGATCACATAGGCTGTATCACGCCATGGATGGGCTGATTATGGGAAATCTCCGCTAACCAGCTTCCCCTCCATCCAAGGTCTCTACTGTCCCCTACCAGCCTGCCGCCCTAGGCCTAGCTATAAGTACATGACTGACTGCTCTACATTGTAGAATGTAGGTTCCCCCTTCATTTCATGGAGCCTTGTGGGCACACGTAGCATACATCCCAGAAACGTACTGGGTTTGACAACGTCTTGCTGAGCCTCCGGTTTAAACCCTTCTCCTTTGGATCGGAGAAGTATTACTCATAGTCCCGCCTGGCACTGCCTACTTGTGGATGATTTCCATTCCAGATGAGCAGCTTTATAATGTTTATAGATATTAAGTCTTTGTAATTCTAAGTAAGTTTATTACTGTTAATTTAATAAGTGAGTTGTCTTTTATTAACCGTCTTCATATTCATATTTTATTCCACACAGCACCTGCCCCTTCAGTCGCCCACCTTTTGCCTACGGAGATTTTGCTCCCAATTTGTCAGACAGCCCGAGATATTATGAGGACCAGTGCCAAAAACAAGAAAATATGTTCTCCATCTTGGACTCTGACTACCATATACCTACTACATATAGTGAAGAGTACGGACAAAGCGAGGATTCACACAAGTCCGCCCAAATGGGCAGAGGCTCCTCCTACTTTGCCGAAACAGACGACTATCTCCCCGTAGTTCAGCAGCTGGATCCAGAAGAGCTTAGGAGTGCATTTAGTTGTTTGACCCCAGATCCCTCTGCCTTCCAGCTGGTCAATGTGACCGATAGTGATGATGAGGCAGAAGCTAAAATTCTAAGAGATTTATAGATCTCCAAAAAATGATTATCAAGCACAAAATAAACTCAACTAGAAACAAGCCTGTTTTTATTCTGTTTTATGTAAACACCAGAAAGAAGCAATATGGACCACACAGAAAGTAAATATGTTGTAACATTTTGCTTATCAAATAAAATTTACATCAGCTAATTCCAAATCAAAGAGGCGCTACTTCATTTTTGTACATTGGCAGAAAGTATTGCTCCAATGCGTATCTTGCTTGGCCTTCCTAATGACATCACTTCCTGTTTAGTGTAGCTAGCATCTAGAATAGATTTGAGAACTCCAAAGTAGTATAATGGATGAGGGCACTAAAATGATTATTTGAAGCCCTCACGCATAGTAAATTTAAGAATTACGTGGACTGGGGTAATCACTGGTGCAGGCTGGGTAAAAAATGAGTCATAGAGCACCATATCCTGACTCTACAGCAGGGGTGGGGAACCTGAGGCCCTGCAGATGTTGCAGGACTACATTTCCCGTACTTCTCTGCCAGCCTCTCTTATGGGACATGTAAGTTCATCAGCAGCTGGCGGGCCACAGGTTCCCCATACCTGCTCTACAGCAAGTTATAAGTATTATAATATAGAGCGCCAGTCAATATACATATTATAACATAACTGTGAACTATAAGTATATCTAACTGTAATGTGCCCATATCTGCTATCCAACTATACGAATCGATCAAATGACATTGTATTTTTTCTTCTTTTATAATGGCATGTAGAGGTTTGTAGTGTTGTACGTTTATATTTTATGGCCATTGTAGTGTATATTCTTAGAAAAGTGCTCAGATAGAAGGTGCTGCCCTGGGGTTTCTTAACAAACACCAACCTGAGAGACGCCAACCCATATTTGCACGAAAACACGAGAGGAGAGATACCTGGGATACGAGTGTCACAGACCTAACTTTCCAAGCTCCTTCGTATGGCTCTATGGGTGCACTGACTGACGGCACCATGATATGACATCATACCACAATGTATTGCCTCAGTGCTTCTAAGGTAAAGGTCTTTCCAAAGAAGCCACAGATCTCCCTACCTACTTTTACTAGACCACCAATCCAGACAGATTCTTTTACAGTCAAGGCATCATTGGCATAACTACACTCCCAAATCCCACTATTGTTCCTCCTTTCCTAAAAGTCATTTTTATGCTGTGCATTCACTCTGTTGATACTATTTAGGTGATACAGCCCCCTTATGCAATAATACACAGATTGTATTGTACCAATGATTTGTCACCTGCCTTTTTTTCCTGTCTGAGGATAGGGTTGCCACCTTTTCTTCAAATAAATACTGGCCATGCTACTACCTCCATAGACTTAACATTGGGGTGAAGCCAATTTTTTACCGGCCAGGTGGCAACCCTATCTGAGGATGCAATCACCATGAGTATCAAATGCTGAATAGTGCCTTCTGATTGGGTGCCATTGGTCAGGGAAAATAACTTGAAAACCGAGCTAAATTTCTTTTTTAAAGAGATGTAATTATAGGATAAATGCACAATACATCTGGGAAAAGAGGGGATTTAGAGAGTGGGAATCTAGAGCGTAAAATAGTGGAAATTATAGCAATTATATGCAGAATCAGAAGAAAATGTACAGATGAAAAGAAAGGCGATGTTTATGCTGTCTCCCACTGATGACATCACCTTATTGAACCTTTAACACGTCACTTTGTATACTGCAATGGCGAATATTTAATTTGCGTATGTTGCCACTAGGATTAGGTGATGTCATAGACATGTTTCTTAACCTGTGCATTGGCTTACAATTCAACAAAATGTATGTTTGTGCTGTCCTTGTCCATTGTAAATACTGTTCAGGTAACACAAATTATATTTAGCCACTACCTCTCTCCCATAAACCACAACTCTCTTCACCCTTACACACCATCTGAAGATTGATAGGTTTTATGTTTCAACTGAAGCCGGTGCCTCTTATAAATCTAGCACAGGACCAGCTGGGCGGTAGCGGATTTTTTAAATAATTTCTTGCCTAAGATTGTTAATTTCCTGCCTATTTATTAAAATAAAGTGATATGGAATGTAATTATTTTTCTCTCTCCCTCGCTTCGCAAATAGCAGTGAGAGGCCCGTACACTGGCGCCCCCTGGCTGCAAACAGTTTAGCTTCCGCTGCTAGTATGTCTTCCATCACTGACCTATGCCATCTCCTAAGGAATCCCCTATACTGGGAGCCTGACAGCTGGCTCTGTTTCCTGTCAGGAGCAGCTGTCTGTGGGTTCACCAAGGAGAACTAGAAATAGTGTTAGAGCAGAGATGCTTTGCATGAAAGGAATTTTAGTTTGTGGATATGGTTCGGTGCCAAGAAAGATTAATACTGATGAGTCATCCAAGGTCTGGCATAAAGCCTGTGATTTGCTTGTTGGATGTAAAATGTGATTTACTAATGAGATGGTTTTTAAATCCCTGATAAGGCCTTTTGGACCTGGTATGCCTCACTCCCCAATTCCCTGCAGAATCATAAACAACACAGTAACCTGTAAATAACCTTTAGTACTTTAGATAAACACACCACCCATTATACTGACAATCACCTACCACATACCTCCCAAGTACCCCTTAGGAAAGACAGTCCTTATTTTGCATCCAAGTCCCTCTCTTTTCTCCTCTATTGACCCTTTTTCCAACTCTATTGTCCCTCTTTCCTCCTCTATTTTCCTGCTTTTCTCCTCTATTGTCCCTCTTTTCTACTCTATTGTCCCGCTTTTCTCCTCTATTGTCCCCTTTTTCTCCTCTATTGTCCCGCTTTACTCCTCTATTGTCCCTCTTTTCTCCTCTATTGTCCCTCCAGTGTCCCTCTTTCCTCCTCTATTGTCCCTCTTTTCTCCTCTATTGTCCCACTTTTCTACTCTATTGTCCCTCTTTTCTCCTCTATTGTCCCTCTTTTCTCCTCTATTGTCCCTCTTTCCTCCTCTATTGTCCCTCTTTTTTCCATGCTTCATCTATGGGCTCCAACAACATACTTTTTCACTCCCATCATCTTGGGTCAATAAAAGGGATATATGAACCAAGATTGTAAACAACATGTCTGCCTCCTAATAGAGCTATACAGTGCAAAGAGGGCTCAAAAAGTCAGTTTATCATCTGACTGACAGCTGCCATGCTTCTGCCATGCAAAAATGAGGGTCTCACTCTACTAGCAGAGCGAGACTCCCAGAAATTATAGACCCCAACCGGACAAGCATGGCAAGCCCCTACTCTGACTGGCTATGCGCGCACACTGCCAGCACCCAGACCAGCTGTGTCACAGCCGAGAGTCGACCCACTTGTGTCTATTAAGATACACTTTGGGTTTACTTGGGAGAAAATGGACATGTTTTTTTTAAACTTTGCTTTTTAAAAACAAAAAAGTTAAATTGTCCGTTAAACTCAATCTACTCCCGTAAAAACTGCATGTAAAGTTTAACTGAGAGGCTGCAGTCATTTCGTTAAGTTAGAAAAATGATTGGCAGGAAAACAGTTTTCTGTTAAAACAAATAGTTAGCTCAATAAACACAAATACTAGGTACGCCCGGTATACCTAAGTAATTAAGAGACCTGAAAAAAACAAGTAGGTGGTATAGACCCTTTAAAATCATGCTAGACCCAAGAATACATATCTTCTGTCAAATAATAGATAACCGGGACAAGTATTCTCCCAAAACATGGTTTAAATTCCTTGTATTATTCTAATCAAAATGAAGATAGAAAGTCACACAAACACATTAGGGATTAGATAAACAGACTGGTTCTTGATTGAGGGGAATCCCAAACTAATTTAATACTCACACTTGACCACAAATCTTTTTTAGAACATTTTCATTCGGTCTCTTCAGCTGTCACAGCTCTACAGCATGCCTGTACTTGTATATTCCAGAATATTTTTTACTGCATATGATCCACATTCCCAGAGAATAATACAAATCATGATTTTGTGACCAGAAGGAAATTAATTAACTAAAAAAAAAAGGAGATCCCACCGAACCACGTTAATAGTGAAATTGACTTAGTCCCGGTCACATTGGGCTTCCTTCCTTGAAGGAAGCAAGGGTTAAAAACCATGTCCTCCATCTCCTAAGTAAACCCAACGTGTATTTTAATAGATACACGTCGGGTTTAGTCTCTGCTGTGTCTCCCAGCTGAGACACAGCAGATCTGGAGGCTGGCGCACATACAGCCAATCAGAGCTGGTGCACGCCTTGCTCATGTGATCAGGGTCTGAATGTAGCAGTGGGTTTCTCTCTGTTAGCGCTGAGAGAGTCCCTAGTTTTTGATTGGATCAGCAGAGTGGAACTAGTTAAGGGGAGTGAGACAGTCCCCGACCAGATCGAGCTGCCTACTTTCTATAAAGCATGGCAGCTGCCAGTCCAGGGATAAACTGGCATGCATCAAAAATACATATCAGTTTATCTTCATAATAGGGGCAACTAACTTTAAAACTAGTTCTTCTTAGCAGCACAAGCAAAAAATAAAGGTTAGTTGTTCTTTAACCCCTTCCCGACGTTAGGACGTACTATGCCATCCTGACTTTAATTGCCTTAAAGTCGTTAGGACGGCATAGTACGTCCTGTACTAAACAGCTCATCGTGGCTCTCCGCGATGAGCTGTTTTCGGATCCCGCTGCAGGCACTTACAGCGGGATCCCACCTGTCAGATGAGGCCACTTACATTTTGCTAAATCGCACTGTGCCCGAACTTCCGGGTTCGGGCACGCCTCCGTGACGTCCGGAGGTCTCGCGATTTTTTGGCAGGAACCCACAGGGTCTATTAAGACCCTGATTGGGTCTCTGCCAGAGTGTTCCTGGCTACCGATCACCTTGTGATCGGTGGCCAGGAACAAATCGTGATGTTTTGGTGCTTGCGTCGTTTGGGACGCAAGCACCATGCGTCACGAAGGGGTTAAAGGACAACTGTAGCAATAAATTACGTTCTGTTTAATTGAAAGATTGCATAAAGTGTAGGCATTTTATATAATAAATACTTTAATGAAAGAATACAAATAAAGTACCTAATTGAGCCATCTTTACTCCATATAGCTCTGCCAGGAGGCAGCCATTTTGTTTAGAATCTTTGGTCAGATCTTTGTTCATCTGAACGAAGGTGAGTGAAGATCTGACTCAAGATTCTAAACAACATGTCTGCCCCCTGAGAGAACTATATGGAGTAAAGAAGGCTTTATAAGGCATTCAACTTGTATGCTTTCATTAAAGATTTTCTTTATAAATCATCTACTTGATACAATCTTTCAGTTACACATAAGGTAATTTTGTTTCTTACATTTGACTCTGTTTAAGAGCTGTTCTTGTGTGCATGTGTATGTTATTTCTCTAGAAATCCTAATCCATTTGCCAGAGGGAAAGAGATGGGAAACACACCTACACTTCACAGCATGTGGTTTGTTAGTCTAACCGTCTACTGTCTGGGAAATAGAAGATTTATTTTACAGAATGCAGACCACTGTCCGTGGAAAAGCAGTGTCCGTGGCAAGGTCTGTGGAGGTCCATAGAACATCATTATATTGTCTGTCACAAAATCCCGGCTGGGTGGTAACCTTACAGGCCAGGACATAGACTAGATTATGTTGTGTGCGTGGCCTCATCATTTAACTAGGAGACCACTGGGGAGCGCTTATGAGGTGCACAATGTCACTAGCTGCAAAAACTAGCCACAGTGTATCCCATGAATAATACGAAAGGAATACAAACCAGTTGTAGGATAAATAGCTAGAGTTTGGAGAAGACCAACAAGGGTAGTGACCTTTTTGTAAAAACAAAAAACAAAGCCGCTGGCCAGTAAAAATAGACCCTGGCTAGTAACACTAAGACCAATGAGGGCCACACTATGTAAGGAAGCTATTTGTAGACTAAAATTCCCAACATCCTGGATGTTGTATAGTTGCCATGTTTCCAGGGACATATATTTGTTCCACCTGCTGCAGAAAGACCATGCAAAGTGCAGCCCAACAGTATGTGGGATAGATATACGCACAGACACAATCCAATTAATTAATCAGGGTGAAGATCTCATAGGACCTACCGTTATTTGGATTTTGTCTGTGTGTATATCCATCCCACATACTGACGGGCCGCACTTTGCATGCTCTTTCTGCAGCATGTGGAACAAATATGTGTCCCTGGAAACATGGACGATGTTGGCAACTATGATGTTAGGTGATGGAATTTGACAGTAGAAAGCCATACAACCCAGCCACAGGAAAAATAACAGGATACTTTAGCACTTTGTACTAATGTTTACCTCCGCCTGCTCATAACATGCAAAGGAAGTGCTCTGAAGAGCAAGTCCGACTGCAAATTGCTTCCCCAGTCTACAATAAGAGCACAACACTAATTTCAACTATTTTAATTACTGTGGAGATAAGGGCGTTGCTGGGCACCTGACCCTTTTAGATTGACCTTTTTGGGTGTTTTGCAGGCGTGCTGGCATGCCTCTATGACATGCAGAAAGCTATTTTTCCATGTTATTTATTCCCTGAATTTCCAGGAGCTCTGGCTACAGAAAGTGATGCAAACGCCAGTCTGAAATAATAACATAATAGTGGTGTAACACAGATGGTGTAATCTTTTATCACTCACCTCCCTGGGTGACTGCACTGTGTTGTTTATGTGCAATATATAAAATTGGTGTCACTTGTATATACCGCTAAGGGAAGGAGTAATAAAGTATTGGTAACCTCAGTATAGAGCATTATTTGTCAAAAAGCTCATGTTACTTACAGCTATTTTTATTTAATGCATGTTACTAACAATAAATCTATATTTAATTAGTTAAAGGGCTTATCTACATACCTCCCAACATTTCAAATGGACAAAGAGGGACACCTTTTTTTTTTTTTTTTTTGACAGGAGGGGTTGAAGTAGGTGACTTTGGGGTAAACCATTTAGAATAAGAAAAATGCATTTTAGTTACAAAAATATAAACACATCTAAAATTCTGAACTCCTTTAACTGTCCTTCTTAAATAGAGACACATGGGAGGCATGTATCTATTTAAATTTAAAAACCTATAAATAAATAAATAAACCAGAAAGCAATTTATACTGATTAAACAGATTGAAGTCTCTTGTGAATATTCTTGGAATATTATCTATTATTATTACTATTACTCAGCTGTAACCTGAGGACCCAGGAAGGACTACCTTTACCCCTCTAGGGGGTAACAATCTTAAATCATTTCCTGCAGGATCTTCCCCACACAGAGGACCTGTCAGTGCTGAAACTCTCAATAATCAGGGTTGCAGTGGGCATGCAGTGCCGGGGGGCATTCTCCAGTAGTTGCCCATTTGAGTAGGGGCAGAGACTCTCTAAGGTGACCTCAATTTCTAGGGGACACTCCAGGTGAGAAAAGGTTGCTGGTTAAGGATGATACAAGTTGCAGACTCCATCTCTCCTACAGGTTTTAGTTCCTCCACACCTCAGCATTGTTTCTCCTAAGACTAATAGGAGTTGTAGTCCCTATGAATTGAAGTGCCAGCTAGGATTGACTGTAATCCCATCACACCCCAGTAGCATGTGTGGAAGTTCTGATCATCATGCACTCCAATCACATTTAAAAGCAATGTTTCTGGTTGAGGCTAATGGGAGTTGCAGTCCCCGCGGAGCTTTGATACCCATTGACACCGACTTTGTTGTTGTTGTAGGATGATGCAAAGACTTGCAATCTCCAGCAGCTGTTGACGATAACTCCCATCACGCCCTGAGTCCGATAATGGGAGTTGCAGTCTCGTTGTCTATCCTGCCCTTGCAGTTTAGCATCACACAGGGTCTCATTGCATGGTGGGAGGGTCCTGCTGCTGCTGCCTGGAGTCTGCTGTCAGTGTGCAGGGCGGCTGCAGGGTGAGGCTGTGTCTCTAAGAGCCGGGGTGATGAGGATGCTTGGCCGATGACAGGGGGGCTGCATGGATGGCAGGAGCTGCAGTGGTCTGGATGGGGATGGCAGTCATGATGCTGGTGTCACCTGCAGTACCCGCTGGGACAGGCAAGTAAGAGAGCAGGGCATCTGTGTGCCACTCCACCTGCTGTGCACGCCAACTACCAGAATGCTCAGCCAGCCCCTTAGGAAAGGTAGCCCCCCAACAAGCTTAGCTGTCCCTTCTCTAATACAATATATAATCAGTACATACAATTACCAGACACATTTTACACATGCCCCATTCATTTCACACACACGACAAGTTTTATCAAATAATTGTATAACTGTGTAACATATAATTAACCATTCAAAAACATATATATATTCATTTATTTTATAGACGAATTTATAGAGTGCACCAATATATATAAATTTAACTTTTGTATTGCAATACTAGATCTGTGATATGAATGGTATATTTCAGTGTCTCAACGTGTTAATCCTTCATACAGAGTATATATTAATTTGAACATTATACAAACATACAGAAATGTTGTAACATTGCAATAATAGATAATGTGTGGTCATAAAAAATGCGTATATATAGAATTATATACTTAACATCATATGCAAATATAAGCAATCATGAGAAATTATGTTGATATGTTGTTTTATATATAAATATGTGATGGTTTTATATATTTTTATTTATTGACACACATAAGTAAGTGGACATAAGCATAATTTATGTGTAAATAAAGTATTTAATTAAAGTATTTGTACATAGACATCAGTAATTCTAACACATGTACATAACAGTATAGATCTATCAGTCAAGGAATTAGCTATACAATGATCATGTTTAAATCTCTATACTGTTATATATACCGTATAAATGTCTATACTGTTTTCTATTGACATGCACTGATTTCTTTATGTATAGCATTTGCTGTGTGTGTGTGTGTGTGTGTGTGTGTGTGTGTGTGTGTGTGTGTGTGTGTGTGTGTGTGTAAGAATTTTTATACTCAGAAAAAGTGAGATTTTGGTTGTGTGACTGTATTTACTCAGCGTTGGTAAATGTTATTGTATTTTTTTATTACACATTACGTACAGTTGTGCAGCTGAATGGAATTTTTTTTATCAAAGTAAACAGCTGGCTCTACTTGTACGTTTTATATACACATGTATAGACTGGGCACACAATGTGCCCAATGTATATGTTATGGATACAGACCTCGTGAAGGGAGCTGGAGAGCTTTGAGATATATATAGAATAGAGAGAGGAATTTATAGAAACGCACAGTGTGTGAGAGGATTTGGCCCTCACCCCCTCAAATTTATTAAGAAAACAGATGCAGGGATTGTTTCCTCCCTTCTTTCAGCCTGCTACCTGTCTCTGTTGGGTTTCTAGAGTGTCAGCTCTGCTGCCCAGATCAATCACAGAGTCCAGGGAATTTGTGATACAATATTTAGGATTAAAAAAATACATTTTTTCCAAATTGGCTATTTTGGTTTATGTCTTTGTTAATAAATACCCCCCCCCCCCCCCCCAATCCAGTTTTCTTTAGCCATTTAAAGGGGGGAGGGGTGGGAGACAATCGTTACTCTATCTCACCACACAGTATTTGTGGCATGTAGATACCTTGTGGAACATCTCCAAATTCATCAACTTTTCAGATAACTTGTTAGGAAGGTGACGATTCTTCCCACCTGTAGAACCACCTGGCTTTGCAGGATACTTACCTCCATGTCCTCTGTGTTTTCCAGGATTATACAGTGAACCAAGTCATTTGAGAAAGGTTTGGCCATACTCAACGGTTGTAGAGCCCCAATGGCTGGATCCAGTGAAGACCAAACCCGGTGACAAGGTAAGCTAGTGTTGTCTAACAGGCATCGTAAAGTCTGGAAAGGACTGCATTTCCATTATCCTTCCATCGCTTAAAATTGTGGAACCAATTTTAAACTTGATCTCAAGACGATGGTAGTCTTTTAAGGGAGCAGAGGTCTGTGCCCATAATCCCTCATGATCCTAATAAAGCAGAGCACTAGGGCGTAATATTATAGCACTAGGGTTGGAACTTTGACCATTTTTTACTGGCCACATAACACTTCTGAAGCTGCCTTGTAGAATGTAGACGTCATGTGTAACCAGAAGGAATCAATGAACTTATCAAAGACTGAATCCCACAGAACCACAGAGATTAGTTCATATTGATTTCCATTCGGTCACATATGACTTATGCATGCTGCAGGCCGGGCTGCATGCAAAAGTCATGGTGGCCGGAAACAAAAATGGCCCGAGGTGGCCATTTTAAATGTCAAGAAACTATGTTGTATCTGTTTATAGACAGTATTGCAAGAGACCTCAGACAAGAGACCACACTTTTTCAACACAGAACCTTCTAAAGGGAAGAAAGTGTGTGTAGTTACCCCCTCTCCACTCTAATTCCACTCAAACGTGAATGTCGGATGAATCCACTGTTTACAAACCTGTGTGTGGTTCTGCATGGCTGACCTGAACTGATGAAGTCTGAAGGAACTTCTAAGATACTAGGTAAATAGAGAGGTCCCTCCTAGCTCCCCTACTCCGAGGGGCTGCCTCCTTCACTGCTAGGCAAGGACATCAGGGTTGAGAGTCCAACAATTGTTGAACATCAATGGCCACAGGCTCACGGTGATGGGAGTTGTCATTCAACAACATATGGAGGGATGAAGGTGGTCCAGGCCCCTATCTGCATTTAATATTTTGTTTCCAGTCTATATCATTCCCTGTAGCACATGGTACCAGAGAAATGATCCACAAATATATTAGAAGATGGAGTCTTCCTCCAAAATTAGACCATTATTAATATGTGTCATCTGCTCAGCTAATCCAAAGCCTGAGGGTGGCATGTAAAATGTACTGTTTGAAGCTGTTTAGAGGCTGGGTAAGATATCAATAAATAATGTCTATGTAACATTGCTTTAAAAGAAAAAAGTATCACTGAAAATGACATACAGCTCGATGTTAGATCATGCACTATTTAAAAGCTACTGCATCCTAGTTATACAAGGCAGCCATTTATTAAACTGGGTTTTTGGGGCGGATCGCTAAAGTGTGCGTGATTATTAAATTTGGGCATTTAATAATGCGGAGGTACTTATACTGTAGGAGGTGTCCAATTTAAAAAAAAAAACACATCTATTTCTCATAGAAATAATATTATTGTATTATTCACTCTATTACGTCGAAATTGATATTATTGTGCGTGCCTTTATTGTACTTGATCACTTACAGACCCCAGCCGTATCCCCCCCTTCCCCCATCATTCTCTGATATCGTTTCAATTTGAATGTTATTTTGTACTTGAACTGATATACAAATCAAAATCACAATAAAAAAACTAATTTTCGAGAAAAAAAAGAAATAATATTATACTGTATAATATTGAGAAAATACAGTATTTATAGTATATACAATATTAGTGATTTCAATTAAAAATACATTTTTTTTTTGTTCATTTTTTTTTTTTTTTTTTTTAAGTACCCAGCACATGTGGAGATGTTGATAACAGTGGAAGGGAGAGCGCTGACCCTATCTCTACAGAGAAACCAGTGAGTATAGAAAGAACAGTAAAACTATCAAACCAGAGTTGATTTAAACATTGCAATCCAGTGGTGGAATACAGTGTGGAGTTAAAAGGGGCTACGGTAACATTCATTGGCCAATTTTTTTTGTGTTGAACTGGCTGATTTGTAACTACTTAACCCTAATTTCACAGGGAGAACTTGCTTTTTTGGTGAATAAATCCTATTCTTCAACAAACCTACTCACTAAATCCTGCCTACATTTACCAGAAATCTCATAAATCAATTTACTGAACATGTTGAGTGCACAGTAAAACGCGTCAGGACACACTTTCAATTTGAGCTGCAAGAGCCTTTTCAGTCTTTTCATTTTCCATAAATTGCAAGTGGAGCAGATAAATAGCACACAGTGACTCACATCCATCTCTTAAATCCTGTTAATGGTCCAACAGTGTGGAATAAAATATGTCTATTGCACAGGACTGCAGAAAAATAAAAATAAACTTGGCACTTTGTAAGTAGCGAAATGCCATTGCTAATTTTAATCCATGTAGGCTCCTGTTCTTAATGGTGGTTCACACACTTAGCTGCACAAAAAATGCTTTCCTGTATTTAGAAATCTAATGGGACAGAATCCTCATTGGTACGGCAATCCAACATTAGATACGGCTTTGTTAATAATGGCTGTGCTGCTCTGAATCTTCCACATTTTTAGAAAAAAGCATGTATGTGACAATGCTTTCATTCAAAATTATTTCTGGTGTCAGACTCACTGGCCTTTAGTAACCTGACTCTTCCCACTAACCTTGTGTATGGCTAAGTCTTTTCTGGTCAGCAGGAACAGCTTAAAAAGTGAACCTTATATCACTGATATAGCAGGTAAGAAACCAAGCACTAGAACACTTGCTTTCTCTAGTGTCTGATTGTGGGAGTGACCTTCCTGACCTCATAGGCCAGGAACATACCTCTGTTCATGCAATGCTTGAGTATGTACCTTGGGAGGGGTAGTGTCAGCACAATTCCCAATCTCCAGTTTCTTGGAAGATTTAAATCTCAACCATGTTATAGCCGAACTGGCTTAAAGTGGGATAACTAGGCGCAGGAAGGAGGGGGATATGCTATAACAGTAATATGGGGCTGATCTGCAAAACTGACAATATACATTATCTCAGTTAACCATGATGTCTATTCTAGATGGGTGCAGGCAGCCTGCAACATGATCACAGACATGGAACATTTTATCAGAAAAAAAAAATCTACATATATTTTTTTTTTTTTTTTTTTTTAACATAAATTTAATCTTCATTAACTTGAATTAACCCCAGTCTTTCTTTGTATCCATATTAATTTCTACCACAAAATTAACTAATTCCATGCCAAAACATCCAGCTGGGTATTTAAAAACCAGTCACCGGATGGTGAATTTCAGACTCCTGTCCGTTTAAAAGATCTTCTAGTCACTTGCAGCGAAAGAGTTAATTGTTTTTTTTTTGTTTTTTTGCCTTCCAGGGGTAATTCCTTCCCCCGCTCCGAGTTTTACTATGTGTCTGGATTTTTAAAATAAATTGATTTAAAGGATTTCTGCCAGCTGTAGCCAGCTTCTAGTGACATAGGATTAAATGTATTGAATGGTGTCTGGTGTCCATACCATTAGACCAGGCGATCTTAACCCTTCGAATGCAGCACTTAAGAGTCTCGGATTAAAATTCAGCCTTTCACGCCCCTGGTTCGCCCGCTACCCTCAGTCTAGGGGGGATTTTGATTACCAGCGATTGTTATTCTATCCTTCTACGAAAAAGTGACCTGATGTGACTTCCGCGTGCCCTTGTCTAGTGTGAGCGATGTGCTCATCCTTGTGACATCATGGGGTCCCTCTGCTATGACCTCTTTTACAATGATCTCATTGTGTGATAGATCCTCCAGTCTGTGCATTAAGGGCTTTCAGCCAGATATCTCCATCCACCTCCTCCCCCTCTCCCAACCCAGCCCGTCTTCTAACGTAATGCTTTTAGCTTAATGAAACCTGTGCACAGTGGTTCTACCATCCCGCTCGGCAAGAGATGGAAAGGGTGGGGAGAAGGAGGCTTTTTAATGACATTAGTAATCTGAAGCTTCCTTCTCGGCTCGCCCATTTCCGATAGAATGAACCATGTTGTGAGATGCCGAGAAAGGAAAAGTGATAGAATGAGACAGCAAGCAGAGGAGGAGAGAGGGAGAGGTCTTCAAGACCTCTCCCTCTCTCCTCCTCTGCTTGCTGTCTCATTCTATCACTTTCAGCGTCTGATATATATGAATGAAATCGGGGAGCTTTGAAGCTCAGCTCTTGGCTCAATAACTAGTTTAAGGCAATCACTTGAGTAGTTGAGGCCAAATGATAACTTAACACAGGGCTAGACAGATCCCAGGAGCCATGGCTCCTAAAATTCACAATTTCTGGACTCCTAACTTTTTGGACAGTTTTAAATTGCACTCTATGGAGGTTTTGAGTTCTTTTAAAATAACCAGATTGGCTCCGTAAATGGTTTCTCTGGCATGTAGAGCCTGCTCAAAGCTCAAGGTCACAGGTTCAGATCCCACCAGGGTCTACTCAGCCCTTCACCCTTCCAAGGTCAATAAATGAGTGCCCTCAATTAATAATATCATCTGTTATTCAACTGCTGATTTGGTTAATTCTGAGAACATGTGTTTGGTGCTTTTTATTATAAAGACACCAATAGACCCTTCTGTCATAACAGTATCAGGCTCGTATATGTGCTATTCTTTCTGGATTTTCTAAATGACATACCTATTTATAGGCCCTTCCACTAGTGTTGAGGTCACTTTCTAATGTCTGGGTCCTTTCTCTTGGACCTAAGGATGCTGGACAACTACCAGGTCCCTTGTTATAGTGCTGGGGATCATATTACTCCCTCACTCTACCACCACTGCAAAGGATTCTGGGTAGACAAATGCAAATAAGGTTAACAATGATCACCTTTTTACATCTATATCCACTTTATACATGGATCCCTTTCAGCAAAATCACTGCTGTACTAGGCGGCCTTTAAACATAGCCCAGGACAGAGGCCACTCATGGACCATTGTTTTTTCATTAATGGGAACTCATCAGCAGGAGGTTGGTTACTGGATTTCTGCTTGAGGCCTGGAGCAGTACGAGAAGCACACACCACAAAGTTATAGTGGGGTAAAGGTGATGGCAAAACCCCTCCACTTAAAATTATGCTTGCGAGCAGAGGAAATTATGGGTGCTCTATGGACGGATGGGTTCGTGGAACGTGACTTAATGTACACTAAACCAACTTTCTCCAAAGTTCTGTCCCACATCCCACCAAAGCTCCCACACGCATTCTAGCAATGGATGCGTTTGTTACACTACTAGGGTGTGTGTGTGGGATTGTATCCCAGCAGCCTTGGTGAACTTGCTCACTCAGTGAGACATCCTCAGACCTCTCTCTATCTCCAGACATCAATCACCCTCATTATAACGAATTAGGAATTAACTCTCCGTTTTCTTGTGTCTTCTTTTGCAGACAACTCATTAATCCAAATTACGCAGAAACCTTTTACAACGCCAGTCATAGGCCTATTGTTCGGACTCCAGACATGACGGTAGGATATCAGTAGCTACAGGACGTATTCCTGCATGGCCGCTGCTAGAATGATATTATTTTTAGGAAATATGCACCACGAATTTAAGTCCTTGTATAATGTGATTTAAAGGGACACTATACCCCACAAATAGATTACTTTTATAATATGTATTGCTTTAGTAGGCAAACCATTTGTCCACAAAATTAAAGTGGGAGTAAAGTCAAAAATGTTTTTTCTCTTAAATGAAAGGCTACTTTATGCTGCGTGAAATGTTTTGTTTTAAATTCCCTCTCTACCTATTGTTTTTGCCAGTGTATCAAGCATTTACCGCAGTGTTTTATTTCTTAAGGATAAATTAATCTGATGGCTGGCTGAGTTGTCTAGGTGACCTTTGAATGTGTCAAAATTCACAACTTCAGCCAGAGGCACAATTGCATTTAGGCCTGTGCTATTGTAACATTGTAAGAGGTGACTGGGGGTAGTGTCAGGCAACTGTAAGCAAAACAATACTTTTTCAAAATGGGAGAAATAAGCGCTTAACTAAAAAGATTATATCTTGTGAAGGATTAATGATAGAATGAAAACGCAAAACACATTTTATACATGTTAATGTGGCCTCTTATTTTTTTTTTGGGGGGGGGGGGGGGGGGATCCAAAAAATTACCTAAAATTACATTTAATTAAAAGATGGAATCCAGTGTAGTGATTTTATATAGAAATTATTCGATGAAAGAATACAAATCAAGTTCCTTATTAAGACCTTTTTACTTCAAATCGGTCTGTTGGGGGGCGGACATGTTGTTTGGAATCTTGGGTCATATCTTTATTCATCCAATCCAATATTCCATAAAACATGTCTGCTATACAGAGCTATACGGAGAACAGAAGACTAAAAAAGGATGGTTTATTTGTATTCTTTCACGAAAGCATTTCTATTTAAAAGCTACACTTGATGCATTCTTAACAAACTTCATTTTTTGGGGACCATAGTTGTCCTTTTAACACAGCTCGATGCTATATATTCATTGTGTGGGACAGACCTACAGGGATTTTTTTTATCTCAGGCTCCAGATAGAGATGCAGTCGCTGGCACGTGTCCTTGATCCAGTTGTTTGGAAATCTGGTCAACACATATAACCCTTCATTTCCTTTGGCAAAGCAGCAAAACTTGAAAAAATCTGTCTAATTATCACCAGCTCTCCCTTCCCATCATAAAATGGCAGGGATGTAGTTATAGAACAGGACATCTGGTGTTATGTGAGGTTTCAGTATAGTCCTGGCTTGAGATCAAGTGTGCACATCTCTGTTCTTTCTGTTCCTACAATAAACACAGGCTTTAATTTACATTAACAATGTTTGTCCTGGAATACCATGAACTGTTTCTAACAGAGTTTTATCTGGGACAAGATAACCTACCTCACAAGCTAAATGAAGGGATCTTCTTGTGCTGTGTTTGCACTAAAAAAAATGGTAAAAATTATCATCTTTGTAACAACCACACTCTGCATTGAGCGCTATACGTCAGACTGGAGAGTGTGGTTGTTAGAAACATTCCGGTTTAAATGCACGAAACGTGGTATGATGTTTCGGAAACGTGACAATGATATTATGCCATCAGGGACAAAGATGACCTGCTTACCCACGGGGCCACAAGGAATACCGAACTTCAACTAAGTGATCTCAGTTTTGATTACGGATTAAAAAGTGGATCAGTATAGTTGCCAACATGGGCCATGTTTCCAGGGACACATATTTGTTCCACATGCTGCAGAAAGAGCATGCAAAGTGCAGCCCAGCAGTATGTAGGATGTATATACTCACAGACAGAATCCAATTAATTAATCAGGGTGGAGATCTCATAGGACCGACCATGATTAATTAATTGGATTGTATCTGTGCGTATATCCATCCTACATACTGCCGGGCTGCACTTTGCATGCTCTTTCTGCAGCATGTGGAACAAATATGTGTCCCTGGAAAGATGGCCGATATTCGCAACTATGGGATCAGTACCTGCCAATGCAAAATGACGGTAGCCTCAGGACTACACAACAAAATTATATTTCTAATGTTACTGTATGAACCACTGATGGCAAAGCTTGGCACTGCAGATGTCTGGGAACTAAATATCCCATGATGCCTAGTGAGCTTGAAGGCTATATAGCTTCCAAACATCTGCAGTGCCAGGGTTAGCTATCACTTATATAAATATCTACCAACACAAACCAGCTGCATTGGCTTAACAATTTGTTAATTCATTTTCACCCACTATGATTACTGAGATGGATTAATCACTTCTCCTGTTAATATATCTGCCTCTAAATATATACAATGAGTTGCAAACAGTCAAGTTTAAACAAATAGCAAAGTTATATAATATTATGAAATTCACTTTGCAAAGCTGCATTAAAGATATAAATTTCCTACCCATCTCTACCCCCCTCTACCCCCCCCAATTCTTTGAGATGATAGAGATCTGAAAAATAGATATTAATGCTTTTTCTATCCCTCAAAGCTTTGAGATGCCTCTGGCAGCTTTAAATTTCTACAGATACCCCTTTGTATCATACTCAATGTGTCCATTGGTTCTTTCTGTTGGTTCTTTCATGAGGTGATAAGACAGGCACTCGAATAATTAAAGAATTTACTCTTAACCAATGAGATCATCTTCATAGTGATGTTGCCCATGCTAGGGGGTGGGGGGGAGAGGAAATGAGAGTATTTCAGTAAGAATGCTGATGAGATAGACCCCTATGTTCTTTGTTTCGATTTAAAAATCGGAAGAAAAAAATCCCCTCTCCCAAAAATTCACAACCCGGCTTAGAACTGCAAACATCAAAGTGTCTGAATTATCTGCCTGGAGATAAACCACTTCTTGGTGGGTTATCTTGTGGCACTTACTCATCAAAGGATGCACAATACCTCACTGTTTGATAAAAATTAAAAAAAAACAAGTACCCATGTGAAAAAGAAGAGTGTTTAATGAATAAATCTGCTGGGGTCATTTATAAATTATCCTAAACACCAAAGTGTCGGAAGTTTTAAAAAAAGGAAGCAATTGCCCTGCCCTCTGTGTAAGTCTTATCATCATTTCATGTAGGGAAATTGCTCCTGAGCAAAACAGAGGTTTTCCAACACCTTTTAGTCTCTTTCCAGTGCAGGATTTATGTATATATGAGTTGTGCCAATGCCCAGAATATATTGTTTCACCCCTCCCCCTCTGATGTCTGTCACAGGTAGTGTTCTAGGCGCATGTACACATTTAGGAGTTGTGTTCTATCAAACAGTCAAGTTGTGGGGTTTTTTCCTCTCTCTTTTTTTAGGACCATTGTTACTACCATGGAGTTGTCCTTGGGGAAGCAGACTCCAGCGCTGTGATCAGTACCTGCTTGGGAATAAGGTGAGGGCTTGAAATTGATGTGTCTGAAGAACCTTCAAAAGACAAGCCACAATGGGGGCTATTGATTAAAAGGTGAGTTGCAGGTAAGATGAAACATTCTACCTCACCATTTGAGTCATATATTGTGCTGGGACACACCTAGTGAGTGGGGTTCCCACCAAGATTGTCCCTGAACAATGTATAGCTAAATTGTTGAGGTGAAATCTCACATCTCATCTCAACTCACTTTTTAGTGAATAGCCCCCCCCCCCCCAATGTATTTTCAATATCTTGGTTTTAATTCGTTTTAAACCACCAACCACCATATTAGATTCTTCTAAGTTTCCCTCTTACAAAATGCACTGAAGCATGAGTGGTACTCCTGAGGGGGTCATTATTAATTTAGTTCTTTCTATAAGATCTCCCAGTACCCATAATATCTCTATTCTTCAATTGTCCTTAATCTCAAGGTCCAGACGGTTCTCTGATTCTGAAATATTAGCTCCCACCGTTGTCCATCAGGGAGAAAGACACCATATGCTTCATCTTTCCTACACTACATGTCTAGTGATTCTACAATGCCTTTTGTGTCCACAGGGGACTCATAACCATAAGCACCAATCTAAGCTATGTTGTGGAGCCATTGCCGGGAGAAGATAATAGACACATCATATACAAAGCAGAACATCTTGATCTTGGCAAAGGACAGTGCGGACATCCTGTTGCTGGAGGAGAGGACCACTCCCAACTCAACAGCCATATATTGGAACATCATCAAAGAGTGAGTAGCAGTACCCAGCACTATGACTATATATCTACCACTCTCCATAAAGAAGCTACAATTTATATATAAAAAATATTCATATAAATCATAGATAAATCAAATTGTCAGACCCTCCAAAGGACATCTGGGAGATACTGAGCTTTGTGTTCTAGTTTTATCTTGGATATATAAGTTGCCGGAGCAGCAAGGGTCTATGACTGATCTTCTTCAACCCTAAAAGTAACCCATAACCCTAATATCAACCCTAAAAGTAACCCATAACCCTAATATCAACCCTAAAAGTAACCCCTAACCCTAATATCAACCCCTTAAAGTAACCCATAACCCTAATATCAACCCTAAAGGTAACCCATAACCCTAATACCAACCCTTAAAGTAACCCATAACCCAAATACCAACCCTAAAAGTAACCCCTAACCCTAATATCAACCCCTTAAAGTAACCCATAACCCTAATATCAACCCTAAAAGTAACCCATAACCCTAATACCAACCCTAAAGGTAACCCATAACCCTAATACCAACCCTAATAAGTAACCCCTAACCCTAATACCAACCCTAAAGGTAACCCCTAACCCTAATATCAACCCTAAAGGTAACCCATAACCCTAATACCAACCCTAAAGGTAACCCCTAACCCTAATATCAACCCTAAAAGTAACCCTAACCCTAATAAGTAACCCCTAACCTTAATATCAACCCTAAAAGTAGCCCCTAACCCTAATATCAACCCTAAAAGTAACCCATAACCCTAATATCAACCCTAAAAGTAACCCATAACCCTAATACCAACCCTAAAAGTAACTCCTAACCCTAATATCAACCCTAATAAGTAACCCCTAACCCTAATATCAACCCTAAAAGTAACTCCTAACCCTAATATCAACCCTAATAATTAACCCCTAACCCTAATATCAACCCTAAAAGTAACCCCTAACCCTAAAATCAATCCTAATAAGTAACCCAGAAGTCCGCTATGCACCCCTGTAAAACCAGTTGAAATTGGTCAACACAAGGCAGCTCTTACGTACTCTATAATGGCACACACACAAAAATGGACAGAACCACTTCCGTGCACATTTGGTTTGACTTACATGTTAGAGACTAATTGCAATTTGTGGCTTTGATTATCCAGGGCTTTGACTGCCAACAAGTATTGGAACAATCCTGACCGCATCCTCTCAGCACCTGGACCATTGGGTGGGGCTGTCCAGCAGATGTTGAGATGCTGAAAGTTTTCCAGATTGAGTTATGATAAACATCTGTTCTCCAAACACATGTATGCGAGAATATTATTCTCCTGCTCGTGTTCACATAGGAAATCACTTTAAACCGAGCTTCTTTACTTTAACAATATAAAAAAAAACTTTCTATCTTATTATCATATTTAACTTTAAAGGGACTGTCTAGTGCCCAAAATGCATCTCCCAAATATTAATGCATAATAATGTGCTTTCAAAGTATTTTAAAAATGCATGTTTTACATTTTGCATTGCTTAAAATATAAAATACTTACAGCTAGAAGAAATTGTGAAATTACAACAGTTTGCAAGAAACAAGGACTGCCCACACTAGATGAGTTAAAGTAATTTTTTTATTTTTTTCCTCCAGGAACCAATGAGAATAATGCCATTCAAATGAATGTAATATCCTGTCTCTCTAGTGATGTCATCAGACAGTGTGTTGCACTGTTAAGAGATCCTACTGTGTACAAGAGCAAGGTCACTCATAGGCCACTCAATAGACTCAATTTGAGGAGGACAGGAAGTGACTATATGAAACAGAACTTTATATCCTCGGTGTCTATAGAATCAGTGCTGCCGCACCTGCAGTAAACATGCAGAGTAATCACTGAGAAGGGCTTGAGTCAAATATTAACAGTGTGATTTATGCAGAATGCTGGTATTAAATCACACAGTGATAAAAGCCTGTGCATTATACAAGCAGTGATCTTCATCTTGCACCAAAGTGAGTTACGGGGACTAGACTGTCCCTTAAGTTCAGTCAAATTTGTTTTCACCAATCTTCAAAAGTGATATATATTTTTATAAAAGTATCACTGCAGGATTATTGTTTTCCTATAGAGATTGCCCATGTTTAGATATTATAATTTTTTTTACGAGGCAGTTTAAATCTCATCTAACTTAATTATTTCAATTAAGAAAGTCTGGATATAGCGTACAGGTTGAGTATCCCTTATCCGTAACACTTAGGACCAGAAGTATTTTGGATTTTCACCAATAAGATATATTAAAGTCAGGTCTGCACATGTGCCATTGTATTACCCTTTGTGGGCGTGGGGGGATCCGAGCATGCATGGAAAGGCTATATCACAGCTTAAGGGGGGTGGACACTGAATAAACTGCTGTGCACTTGAATTCCCCCGGTGCGTGGGGAATTTGCAACATGTGGCAAAATCCGAAAAGAAAATTTTGATCACGGATCATTTTGGATAATGGACCTGTACTGTACTGTTTTGCTATAGTTACACAATGAAGTTACACTGTTGTCTATTCACTAGACAGTGAACTGTGCGGTGACTTGACAAGGGAGAGTCAGAATCAAACCAAAATAGCAGAGGTGAACACATTCTCCATTCTCTGTTTGAAATTTTATTTTCAATTAAAGAAGGACAAAACTCTCCCCCAACTTCTTTGTAATGAGACAGCAGCCCACCGGACACAGTAGAACCAACGCTCAATCACCATTATTTATCAGGCAGAAGCTCACCATCTGCCTGATTAAAAATATATCTTCTGCCTGACTAAAAGTACTTTTAAGCTTCGAATACATGCAATGTCCAAAATTGGTTGCTAGATTTTTGGGGAAGTCCGTTGTCAATTTACAGCAGCTCAGTAAATAGAACCCGGAGCATTACACCCTCCCGACCTATCCGTCAACTTGATTGTAAAGCGATATTATTATGGGTTTGTGAACCATCCTCTTGTATATCTTGCAGGTGAAGAGAGAGGACCCCGAAGGGGACAGGTGTGTGGAGCTTTACTTGGTTGCTGACTATGCAGAGGTAGATGGCCTTTTCTCTTACTGAGTATATTTGTTATTAGGCCTTAGTATGATTAGTAAAGATGAAATCATAAACAAATATTGGACATTTGCATTGTTTTCTGTTGGTGGGTGCCGTAAGGTTTTTGTAGTTTTGCGTATTTTTGTCCAGGATTTCTGCTCTGACTGTCTCATTTTTCAAGAACATTTTGACAACTAGGCTACCACTAATCCTATTAATGGATTTTTTAAAATGTATTATACCCTTTATTTATATGGCCCCCAGTGTTAGTACTGCCTGGTTCAGATATATCTGCTGAAGATTGATTGGTAGCAGTAACTTATGCACAGCTGATACATTTCACTCCTTGTCGAGACCCATTGATCTAATCTTCAGGATATATTTATTTCTCTCTCAGCTGCATTCCTTAGCAGGTTACAGAGAGACAGATAGGATGTATTTGAACATAAGGTTTCCTCTTCATCTAGTAAAAACAAATTGCTCATGGGAGTGGGTTCAGATCCCTCAATCAATACTCGCCCATTTCCTGAAATTTACCCCCAGTGTGTTTGATGTCTTTGTCGAGCCTGCAATTTATCGACTCTTTATAGTTTCAGAAACACGGATCAGACCTGGAGCAAACACAGCGCAAAATGCTGGAGGTGACAAATTATATTGATAAGGTGAGATTCTGACTCTACGGCATTTTCATTCGCACTGGCCTACCTTTACCTCCCTGAGGCCAAAAACGCGTCAGGTGCTTTCTGTCACACCGCAAGCATATACAATTTTATTAGTACTGTCTGTTTTTTTTTAATTATTGTTAATACTTTTATGTGTTATTTTATGGAATTATTATAACTAAAACTGTATTTTTTATTAGAACTATTCCAGTTGTACTAGCCTTAAGTATCTCTCCTTTCTCTAGTGCTGTCACCAATTCATTCCACTTCTTCATACTATTCTCAGGGCTTTGGGAACAGCCTTCCTTTGGTGATTCCAGCAGCACTGTTCCACTATTTTATCTCTCCTTTTCTATTTCCCTCTCACTTTCCCCCATTGGTGCAAATCTTTAGTCATTACATTACTTATACCTCCCAATATTTCAAATATCCAAAGAGGGACACTTTTAATTTGGTGGGAGTGGCTGAAGGTGGGACTGTGGGTGGGGCTTTGATGTAACACAGCAAGGAGAACTTGGAGAGATAGCCAGGGCTGTTGCTATAGCAACAGCTATACCTCTATTACACTTTATTTTAAGCTTTTTCCAGTTGAAAAAAGATGATGAAAGAAAAAACTGGTTCGGCTATGTTAGCCCTGAGAGGCCATGTTTTCTGCCTTGTTCTCTTGAGATAACAAGTTGTTTTCTCTAGAAAACAAGTTGATATCTCCAGATAACAACTTGTCATTTTTAGAAAACAAGAGAAATATTACAAATACAGGGCCTCCCCGGGCTTCCGTATAAGACAGATTAATTTTTTTATTTTCTTTGCATGATGCAGTAGTTATTGAAAAATATGTTTCAGACCCGGTAGGTGAAATTGCCCTTGATGGTGTGTACTGTACAGAATATGCTGGGACTATACCACACTCCTGAGGATGCACTACTCTGTCTTGTGCCCTATGATAGTATTCATATAACATGGCCACGTAACAAAACATCATAGAGTCAGACTTCAGAAATCTGAAGGGTTCCGCTTTTTGATTGGGTGTAAGTCCAGTTGTGGCCTCTAGGTGTCTCTGTGATAAAATGTCAGCGCGTTAGAGAAGACTCTGGTGTTCATTCAGTGATCTCTGCCTTTGAAATCCTTGCAGCCGCCTCATTTCTCTGCCTGCAGTTCTACAGGTCTCTGAATATTCGCATCGCGTTGGTCGGGCTGGAGATCTGGTCCACAGGCGATAAGTGCAACGTCTCGGAGAATCCGTACAGCACCCTGCGCGCATTCCTCTCCTGGAGAAGAAAACTGCTGCAACACACACCGCATGATAATGCCCAGCTTATAACGTGAGTGAGTTCAATATAACGTTGCCAGAATTAAACATCTTTGGGTACCAGTACCGGATTTCTAGTAAGGTCTGGTTTTTAAACATGTGTGAGTAGCTGAGTGAAATGCGTGGGGAGCCACCTGTAGCATTTGTCATTGGTATGAGAGATAATCCAGTGGGGATATTTCACCTTCCTGTTTTATTCTGCCTCATATGCTCAGGGATTGAGCTCTGTGAAGGAGACAGAGAGCAGCACTATGTGCATGGATCAATGCGGGATTCATCACTGTACCCCTTTTTGCGGGTAGCTATCAATGCTGACAGTACAGAAGCCTGTTTAACAGGCTGTGATACCTACACTAGACGATAGAGAAAGAGCAGAAACTTTCTGGCCTTTGTCCCATAAATGCGAGATCGGTGCTGGCTAACCTTGGCCCTGCAGGTGTTTGTCACAAGACTTCATGGGATACATGGGACATATAGTTCCAAAACATCTGCAGTGCCGAGGTTAGCTATCATCAATTTGTATAGTTCCCTGGCATGAATTGGCGTATTCATTTAAAGTGGCCTTTCCTGCAATTTTGTTTAATTTGCATGAGTTTACAGAGCTAACTACTGTATAAGTAATATATATTATACTTCCCAATTAATTAATTCAGGGGTGAGGATATAGGCACTTTTGTAGCTTGCAAGCGTTAAGATTCTCCACACTGGATCAACTCCCACACCAATGACAAATCACACAGGTGGCGCCCCACGCGTTTCACGCATTGTAAACACATCGCTAGTTGCGCTAGTTTAAAGAGTCTTACTAGAAATCCGGCCCACTGTTTTACTGTAGAAATATCCTGTGCCAGGTCAGCACGGGAATAGTAAACTGTGCTGAACTGACAACTGAATAATACAAATCAGTCAATCAATGAATAGCCGAGCAGGAAAGATTCTCCAATTCACCTTAGCATTCAACTCGATTATTAATGCTTGGTTTTTGGAGTTTCTTTTTGTTTGCAGATCACCACTATTTAATGAATAAACCGGAGAATGTTATATATAATTTTCCATAATATATGAGTGTTTATCCAAGTGTATTGTTACAATATAATTATGTTTATGGGAGGGCAGATTGCATATAATGCCTCCTTAATTAATCAGGGATCTCATAGCTAGAGCTATAAATATCTATTTTTTTATCTTAAACAATGGTAAACACAAGTTATAGATCCATAAGCCTTGGTTTATGTTTTTCACATACATCATTTATTTCTAACACTTGGCACCTTAATATATTGCATTGTTTTGGCTCACTTGTTTTTACAGTCTATATGGCACCTTGGTGTGTTGTTTATAGTTCTCCATTCATCACTGACGCAGAAGAACATTCTGACATAGATATAAGTAATTTCCCAAAGTGCTAATCAGGGAAGAAACCGATTCAGAATCCTGCTGTTAATCGAACCGCGTGGGGGACAAGGACGAGACTGGAGAGTGGGGGCTTGTGTTATATTGTAGAATTCTGATTGTAACATTTATCAGAAGCACAATAAAATCCATATAACAGCATAAATGACTATAGTTACATATAATACATAAAGCGCACAGATTAGATACTACAGGACAAGTGGCTCCCAACTCCTCCCAAAAATGTTTTGGTCTCCTCTGGGTACATTTCCAAATTAATGGTTCCAAATAAATAGCACACTAAAAAGTAAAATCCAATCACAACCCCGTCTGAGAGATTAGTGCAGACAAGGCAGCTCTAGGCATTATTAGGGCCTAATCGTAGGGCTTGAGTCAGGTTTTTAACCTTGAGGATTTACAAGCTGGTAGTTTTGTCACTGAAGAAGGTCTCTGTTTTAATCTTTTGTAGGGGGCGTGCCTTTCACGGTACCACCATCGGATTGGCTCCTCTCCAGGCGATGTGTTCTGCCTATCAGTCTGGCGGGGTTAACATGGTGAGCTACAAGAGTTGACTCCTGTTAATGGGGTTTGGGACATGCTTGGTTGATGGCACATAATGTTACTCAATGTTAGTGGGTTATCAGAATTCTGATTATCTGTGTGCTACATATTAACTATGATGGTTTCATACAGCGGTACACTATAGGGTCAGAGAATTGCGCCATTGGATTTTGTACTTTTGGCTCACCATTGGTTCATGGTTGTGTCCAATGCACAGGAGGAAAGGGAATTCTGAGTGTGCACTGTGAGAGCTTGGTAGTGATAACACACTCCCTTCTAAGTTGCACCCCCCTAGCTTCCCACATAAAAAAGAGATGAAGGCTTCTTCACCTACCCCCCTGTGCCTACACAGAGAGCAATGGACGTTACCTGCCTAGAGCCAGGGGTTGGGTAGTTGAGCATCATAGGAAATATAACCCACATCAGTGTGCTGAATTTCTCATGTCCCATCATGAGAAATCTGAAAAAAAGAACCAAAGTGTCCTGTGACACTACATTGCTGGGATAGACCCACCCATATTGAGTATTGTATTTGTGATAAGAAAAAGATTTGTCCCCCCGTCCCCCCCCCCACTGCTATTATAGATTGACAAAGACTCTTAATTAGTCTAAATGTTGCCACCTGTGTTGCAGTAAAAATGTCCTTCATATTAGTGGAGCCCCTTGTAGCGTGCAACCATTCAGCTAAGCATTTGGACTACATTTCCTAAGATGCTCAGCATGCCAATTATTCTACCCCAAGGTCTGCCACTACCTTTTTTCACCACTATGACGCATTATAGAGGAGCACCTGTGGAGGAACCTATTGTCTCTTTTCAAGTCTTTCTGTTTTATCAATTCAGGATCACTCGGATAATGCCATTGGCGTGGCGGCCACCATGGCCCATGAGATTGGGCATAATTTTGGGATGAGCCATGATGCTGCTGGATGCTGTTCGGCCAAACCAGAGGACGGGGGGTGTATTATGGCAGCGGCTACAGGGTGAGAACATTACAATGATGAGTCTTAAAGTAACAGTTAATGCTTCAGAAAAAAAAAAAAAAACTAACATCAATGAAATATTATCAAATCTCTTTCTCTATTTAAACCTACCAAACACAAATCCATGCTCCTCCCCCTCTACTGGCCATCCCCTTTAGAATGTTATTGTAGGATGATGTCACCGACTAAGTAGCATTTAGCACAAACTGAAACTTCTGCAACATTCTAAAATGGATGCTCCATAAACGGGCAGGAGCATAGATTATTTGGTGCATGTAATGACATAAGGTATCTGGACACATATATAACGGTACATTCTCTTCACAACAGTTAACTGAAGTTGTTTTTTTTAGGAACAATTAATGTTACTTTAATTAATTTCGAAATTCTGTATAGTCCTGCGTCAGTGAAACGATAGGGGTAGAGTAAAAAAACAAGAAAGAGAAGGGGAAAGCTGCTAAAACCAACAAAAAGGGCCGTAGAGAGAGTGAAATGAACTGGTGATATCGCTAAGACGTTCAAAGAGATAGAGCTAAGTGACCAGGAATTATGTTAGTACAAAAACACAATTTTAATTACAATATATAAACAAAAGTATACATAAAATATAACAAAAACAGACGGTATCAATGAAATGTGCGTCAAGAACACGTAGTTTCAACTTCAATTAATTTAACTTTCTCTGCAAATACCACTGAAAGGGCAGTATAGCTGTTTTTGAATTTTTTTGGGTAGTATTAGTAAAGTGTAGCATTTCATATACATAGTAGTTTTATTCTGTGTACTAAGACTTTGCTGTGCCTTCTACCCAGACACCCATTCCCCAGAGTGTTCAATGCCTGCAACAGGCGGGAGATGGATCGCTTTTTGCGCTCAGGTGGGGGCATGTGTCTCGGTAACACACCTGACACCAAGACTCTGTACGGGGGTATGAGGTGCGGAAATGGGTTCCTGGAAGAAGGGGAGCAGTGCGATTGCGGGGATATAGAGGTAAGGTCTGCAGAACAGAAATAGCAATCAGTATGTGAATAAGTATACATCAAAATCATGTACAAAATACAGAAAATAATGTGAGGTGAATTGCAACTTTCCCCACTGGGGGTCGTGATAAATCTGCGTGATGATGTCACTGGAGACATTATCTCCTGTGCCCACTGTAATCTGCCCCCTGTGGGGGTTGTACTGACAGAACCTTGTGCTTTCTCCCCACAGCAATGTACTAACCCCTGCTGCAATGCTACCACATGCACTCTACTGCCAGGGGCAGAATGTGCCCACGGGGCCTGCTGCCATCGTTGCAAGGTGAGGGATACATGCTCTTTATCACATGCTAGGACAAGATCTAAATTCCGAATTTGAAGATCGAGATGAAACTCATCTCAAAGTCCAGATATGGACAGATTCGACCCCCCCCCTCCCACATATCGAAATTCTATTCACTAAGCATTTTTGCGAGTTCTAGATTTGGTGAAGGCTTGAGGGATGGAGGAGGTTACATTTGCCTCCAATTCATTTCAATCTGGGAAGAAAATATACTGGTTTTCAGGTTGGAAATGAACGGCCTCTGTTATTTGATGGGTGCCTTAGCTCAGTGTAAGCTGCAGCAGTCTGACCCTGCATGAATTCTCTGCAACTGCTCAGGTCTGCTAACTGAGGGGTACTTTGCATTGTTCTGGACTGAAGCTGCCCACGACATAAAGTTCCACTGTGGGAGTGTCCCGGGCAATCTGTGGTCACCTGACTCACATGACATAAAGTTCCATTGTGCGACTGTCCAAGGCAATCTGTGATCACCTGAGTCACACAAAATAAAGTTCCATTGTGGGACTGTCCCAGGCAATCTGTGATCACATGAGTCACACAACGTAAAGTTCCATTGTGCGACTGTCCCAGGCAATCTGTGATCACCTGAGTCACACAAAATAAAGTTCCATTGTGGGACTGTCCCAGGCAATCTGTGGTCACCTGAGTCGCACAACATAAAGTTCCATTGTGTCCTGGGCAATCTGTGGTTACCTGAGTCACACATAGAGTCGCCACCTTTTCTACAAAAAAATACCGGCCATGCTACTCCCTCCAAAGAATTAACATCGGCCCCAAGTCAATTTTTTACCGGCCTGCCAGCAGATGAGAAAAAAGGCTAATCTTACTGTGTTCTATTCCTGTTTAGTTAAAGCCACCAGGATTTCCTTGTCGGAAACCTTCCAGACCATGTGACCTTCCAGAATTCTGCACCGGGCAATCTGCGGTTTGTCCTCCCAACTCCTTCCAACTGGATGGGGCATCCTGCCAGGGAGGACAGGCGTTCTGCTACAACGGGATGTGCCTTACCCACCAGCAACAGTGCCGCCAACTCTGGGGACCTGGTAAGCTGAATCGCAGATATGTTTATTCATCATGGGTTGACCTCTTTCACGGGATAGACACTGATTGGGGTACTCTCAGCAGAGTCCATCCAAAAATCCCACCCCTGAATGTACATTTATATCTCTATGGCATATGGGAATTTCATTCCTACCATTGACTTATCTCTGCAAAAATGCCCTGCAGATGCAAATCCATGAAATGAGATTAAGCAATAGTTTTGAACAGAGAAGAAGCAGAAATCACATTATTAAAATGTATCACCTAAACATAGCGTGAATCGTGAATGTAGAGAGTAAAACATGATTTCAATTGATCTATTTGTTATGTTAGCAGAATTGCAAGCAAATGCCTAAATTAGGGGGGAAGTGTGTTTTAAATGTGTCTGTGAAGGCTCCTGTTTATGACATCACCTGTGGCCTGATATGCAAATTACACATTTTCCATTGAAAACCAGTTAATCTGCATATCAGGCCACAGGTGATGTCATAAACAGGAGACTCCACAGACACATTTCAAACCAATTCTTCTCCTAATTTAGGTATTAGATACACATTGCTAACACAATATATGGATCCTTTTCAATCATTTTACTGGCATAATCCAATAGGATCAAGAATCAAAAATTGAACAGGTTAATAATTTAATCAATAAACCCTGTAATATTAAGGCACATGGAGGGCCAGAGTTGGGAATTGCTGCCAATCAATTTATTTGCACTACCGGGATTCTTATTCCTGATTGGTAGATTTTTGTGTGTTTGTTTTAGAATTTGATGAATGTTGGAGCAGCCCAGTAAATTAGTAATGCTGACTGTATAATCATCAAATTGTAATATTGTCTTTGTCAATACAAATATATTGACCCTGACCTCTTCCTGGGCATTAGGGGCACGCATTGCACCTGAAATGTGCTTCGAAATGATCAATGGAGCTGGGGACCAGTATGGTAACTGCGGACGAGACCTGAGTGGGGAATACAGGAAGTGTGAAATCAGGTGAGCGGGGGAATACTGGAAGTGTGAAATCAGGTGAGCAGGAAATACAGGAAGTGTGAAATCAGGTGAGCGGGGAATTCATGAAGTGTGAAATCAGGTGAGCGGGGAATACAGGAAGTGTGAAATCAGGTGAGCGGGAAATACAGGAAGTGTGAAATCAGGTGAGCGGGGAATACAGGAAGTGTGAAATCAGGTGAGAGGGGAATACAGGAAGTGTGAAATCAGGGGAGCAGGAAATACAGGCCTATAGAGACATCACAGTTGTGTTTCTAAAGACCCTGCTTTAACATGGAATGGCCTACTCGTTTTACAGGCTGCAGGGTCTGTAGATCTGCTGTATGTCTGCAGGACCCTCTATCATGGCATAGAACCATTAAGCTGCAGATTGTGATGATGGTATATCATACGTCTCAATGGCTGCTATTGTGACATGCCTGACTCTAGCATTTGATTGGATCCAGGGATTCAAGGTGCGGAAAGATCCAGTGTCAGAGCTCTGCCACCAAGCCACTGGAGAACAACGCTGTAGCAATAGACACCACGATCACCTTAGAAGGGAGGCGCGTCCGCTGCCGGGGGGCTTATTTTTACCGAGCCCCTGAAGAAGAAGACACTATGGATCCTGGACTTGTACTCACCGGCACGAAATGTGGAGACAAGCAAGTAAGATCTGCACCTGGCGTCAGGATATATACCTCTATATACACATCATTATCATATGTGAAAATACTGGGGGGGGGGGGGGGCATTCACTAAAACTGAACTGGCAAGTGAACTGTACAAACCTGAGCCGCTTTCTAACAATTAATGATCTTGTGTCTCCTCTGCCATAGATCTGTTTTGATGGACAGTGCAGAAACACCTCCTTCCTGCAGGCCGAGGAATGTGCCACAAAATGCAATGGTAACGGGGTACGTTTATGTCTCATTAGTAAGATATAAGGGTTTATTTACTGAAAGAAAAAAAATACAAAAAAACTAGACCAAAATCAAGTGGAAAATGCTCTGCAGGTGAAGACGGAAGGCTCCGTGGGAGATGAGAGGTAGCACCGGGTTCTTCAGTAGTGAAAGAACTGAAGATGAGATTTAGATTGACACATAAAACAAGCTAACAGATTAAACACAATGCAGTATACAAATCCTCATCACTCTGCAGTAGGCTGGATGAGCCATGAAGGCAGCAGCTCTTTGTGGACATAGGCGCCATCTGTCTGTCAAGATATGGCACTGCAAGCCAGAAACCACTTAAAGGGACTGTATCACCTGAACATTTTTGTTTTTACTGTGCATGCAGAGCATAAAAAATGATTGAAAATGATCTATACATTGTATTAGCAAAACTGTAAGCAAATGCCTAAATTAGGAGAAAAATGTGTTTTAAATGTGCTTACTGTTTATGACATCTCCTGTGGCTTGATATGCAAATTACACGTCCCATTGAAAAGCAGTTCATTTGCATACCGTGTCACAGGTGATGTCATAAACAGGAGACTCCACAGACACACTTAAAACACATTTCCCTCCTAATTTAATCATTTGCTTGCAGTTTTGCTAATACAATGTATAGCTAGTTTTCAATATTATTTGATGCTCTACATGCACAGTAAAAAACAATGTGTGGGTGGTACTGTCCCTTTAATCAACTCAGTAGATATTTTGTTACTTTTGTTTTTAGCAAACCATTGCGGCCATCTTGGTCTAATTTAAACACCAGCTGTACAGAAACAATGTGTAACTGTCACAACATTATCACTTACAGATCTGCAACAATAACCGGAACTGTCATTGTTTCTCTGGGTGGCGACCCCCTTATTGTAACCAGACGGGTAGTGGCGGCAGCATTGACAGCGGTCCCGTTCCGGCAGAAGGTGAGCCCACCATGTTTTGGTTACGTGGCTGATGTAGTGGGCAGATTCCACGGAATAAACCTCTAATATGTTCTCTTCTTGTTCCCTACCAGGTGCAATGTCTGTGGTGCTCACCATATTTATTCCCATAGCATTACTAGCTGGCATGGCCCTGTCTTTTTCCGTGTACCTCTACAAACACAGAGCCAAGAGTAGACTAGGCAAGTCGGACCCCTTCCCTGCAGCCTCTTCCTTACCCAAAAGGTACGTACCATTTCGCTGTGTTCTCTCTGATCCTTTTAGTTCAGTGATAGCTAACCTTGCCACTGTAGATACTTAGAACTACATATCCCTACTAAGCCTTATAACTTGACAGAGCATCATGGGATATGTAGTTACCAAACATCTGCAGTGCCAAGGTTGGCCATCAATGGTCTAGTTACATTCTGATGTCAGTAGCTAAACAGTGGAAAAAAACTCAACGCAGGAAAATATCTGTCCCACGGTCAAAGATAATATTGCTGGTGGGTTCACCTCTTTTTGGGTGCCTTGGTCCAGACGGGCAAAAGCACTTAAACCCCAGGAGTGGGCGATCCACTTGTCAAATTATGGCTCCAACAGCAACTCCACTTGGAAAGAGGAAAAATGCTGTAAAATTGTGTTAAAATACTAAAGGGTCTACTCTATAAAGAGAGACTTGCAGAGAATTGAGATGGGCCGAGTTTGAAAATTCTCCAATGCAGCGGAATGGCAGAACCTTTCCAACTCGGCTACTTTGGCCTTAATTTGAAATTAATCTCAACTCCCTGCACTTCTCTGTTTATTGAATAGCCCCTCATATAACTGGGGTGGGTCATTTTACCCATGCTGAATAATTCTTTAAACTCTGGATTTACAGTGACAGTGAAGAAAAACCAGCCATGGATTCTAACATCAAACAGAGGCCTCAAGAGCGGATGGTAAGTGAGACTGGTGAGCTCTCATCTACCAGAGATCAAGGCTGTTACAATGAGTTCAATTCACCTGTATCATATTGATAATAAGAATCGAACAGTATTTTTCTTTTTTTATTAATGTAATCTGCATAGCAAGTCTCATAGTTGCCAACATCGGCCTTGTTTCCAGGGACACATATTTGTTCCACATGCTGCAGAAAGAGCATGCAAAATGCTGCAGAAAGAGCATGCAAAATGCTGCAGAAAGAGCATGCAAAATGCTGCCCGGCAGTATGTAGGATGCATATACGAACAGACAGAATCCAATTAATTAATCATGGTAGGTCCTATGAGATCTCCATCCTGATAAATTAATTGGATTGTGTCTGTGTGTCTATCCATCCTACATACTGCCGGGCTGCACTTTGCATGGTCTTTCTGCAGCATGTGCAGAATATGTGTCCCTGGAAACCTGGCCGATGTTGGCAATTATGCCAGTCTACATGCAATAAATGTATGGATCTCACTAAGCGAATGTGCGGGATATTTTTACCCACTTATGTGGCCAGCAGACTTTTTACTGCAAACTCTAAAAAATTTTTTTTACACAGTCTCATTGTGGGCAAGATATGCATTAATTGTGTGTATGAATATGGAGTAACATTTGGACTACCTGTATAGACTGCAAAGAGCCCACTCACCATGCACCCCAGACTGAGGGAAGAAGCTGGACCTCCGCTCAGTTGCGATTACAGGAGAAAACCAGAAGGTGGAGCCACAAAACCTGCAAAACCCATGAGGATACCTCCCCCCACGAGACCAGCTCCACCACATCCAGTTTACCCTGTAAGTGGTTCACCCAGTAAACTAACCCACCCTGACCCCAGCTCCCTACTTCTCCCGCTATGATTGGCAGGACCAATCAGATTCCATCAAAGGGGAGGAGCACGTTAGCGACCTCTTGCTATAACATAGAGGTAGATTTCTAGATGTACATTGATTATTTTAATGAGGAATTGTTATTTCTTATGCTTACTAACCTATAACATGTCGAAGTTGCACTTTAATTAGAACATATAGATTGGACTATCTATTATGTCCGGTCTATATTTTTTCATTTGCCGTGGTTGATCATCATGTCAAGTCGTTTATGCTATGTATTTTGGGATAAAAAAATCTTTTTTTCCCCCATACTTCAGAGATCAGAGCCACCCAGAAGAGCACCACCCATCCCTCCCAGCAGGACCAGGCACCCTACTGTTGGACGCCCGAACTCTTGAAGAGTTGAAGGGCCTTCTAGAAGAGACGCTAATTGCTCGGATTAATTTCAGATGTGGAACATCAACTGCAATAATGCTCTATTATGGCGTTTATGACGAGAAATACTTATATTCTCTGTATTTAAATCAAAAAGTATATTTTGGGGACTATAAAAAGTTAAGAAAACGGCAGAAGAAATGTGAGGATTTTTGAAGACAGAACCAAAATTCTTCCATAGCTGCTGTTCAGATATGATCTTTTATTTTATACAAAGGACAATGTTGGGCAAATGAAACTCATGTTATATAACTTGAATATGCGCCTAATGAGCTTTAAATGGCAAAAAGTAATGGGATATCTGGTGCACTTATCTGATACGGTGCTTCGCCACTACAATGGAGTCTGGGCTCTACAAGACAGATTTGCCAAATATAAAATGGAGGAAAGGCTGGTTCTTAGATGGCGCTCAGTCATTATTATATTTTTTAAGCAGACACAATACAGGTGGAAAACCTGACGCATTTTGCATATTCGTGGGCTGTATAACTCTATTATGAGATGGGCCTATCATTAAAGGGACAATTACAATTAAAATAGAGAAAACTGGAAAATGGGAGTGGTGAACCACAGAGTGGGAAAAACAAGAGGTGGAGATGGGAGGGGGGGAAGAGTAGGATTTGAACTTTAGCAAGGAGACCCATGACACATTTGGCTAGTAACAAATCACCGATGAAAAGGCTGGCCTCAGTACCTACACATGTACTAGGTAAGCCTAAATCTGCATATATGAATCGTATCATTTATTTTTCAAACACGTGGTTAATACAAGACTCAGAAAGGGAAACATCCTTGGCATGGATCTTAAAGGACAACTATAGCAAAAAAAGATTCTGCTTAATTGAAAGCTGGTAGAAAGAATACAAATAAAGTACCTCATTGAGTCATCTTTACTCCAGGAGGCAGACATTTTGTTTAGAATCAAAATGACAGTGAAGGGGGAAGTAATCATCATGGGTGACTTTAATCTTCCTGATGTGAACTGGAAATACAAAATGGCTACTTGCGCCAGGAGTACGCATATCCTAAACTCCCTACTGGGATTATCTCTAAAACAAGTAGTGGAGGAGCCAACTTGAAAGCAGGCCATACTAGACTTAGTGTTCACAAATGGAGATTTGTTATCAGATATTACTGTAGGCGAAAGTTTAGGATCTAGTGATCACCAGACAGTGTGGTTTAATATAAGAACAGTGTCGCAGTCACACCACACAAAAACAAAAGTTTTAGATTTTAGAAAAACAGACTTTTCTAAAATTAGATTAGGTGTAAAGGAGTCATTATCAGACTGGAGCAATTTAAATGGAGTCCAGGAGAAATGGGATTATCTAAAAGTTGCACTACTGAAGGCAACAGAAAATTGCATAAGGCTTGTCAGTAAGAGCAAAAAATTGAAGAAACCACTGTGGTACTCTGCAGAGGTGGCCAAAATAGTAAAAAATAAAAAGCTAGCATTTAGTAATTATAAAAATACTCAGAGTGAGGAAGATAGAAAGATCTATAAGAGTAGGCAGAAAGAGGCAAAGCAAGCTATAAGAGCTTCCAAAGCACACACAGAAGAGACTATAGCCCAGTCAGTGAAAAGGGGGGATAAAACATTTTTTAGATACATAAATGAGAAAAGGAAAGTAAAACAAGGATTAGTTAGATTAAAAACAAAAGAAGGATGCTATGTAGAAGAGTATAAAGGCTTAGCAGACTGCCTTAATGAATATTTTTGTTACAGTTTTTACAAATGAAAATGAGGGTAAGGGACCTCATTTAGGGAAAAGTAAAAGAGTCTTTTGATGCATGTAAGTTTACAGAGGAAGAGGTTTTACTTCAGCTGTCTAAAGTAAAGACAAATAAGTCGATGGGACCTGATGGGATACATCCAAAGTTATTAAAAGAACTTAGTGGTGTACTAGCAAAACCGTTCACAGATTTATTTAACCAATCATTGTTAACGGGAGTAGTTCCAGAAGATTGGAAATTAGCTAATGTTGTGCCCATTCACAAGAAAGGTAGTAGGGAGGAGGCGGGCAACTATAGACCAGTAAGTCTTACTTCAGTAGTGGGAAAAAATAATGGAAACCTTGTTAAAAAAATAGGATTGTTGAACATCTAAAGTCGCTTGGATTTCAAGATCAGAGACAGCATGGGTTTACTTCAGGGAGATCATGCCAAACTAATCTTATTGATTTTTTTGATTGGGTGACTAAAATAATAGATCAGGGTGGTGCAGTAGACATTGCTTACCTAGATTTCAGTAAGGCTTTTGACACTGTCGCACATAGAAGGCTTATCAATAAACTGAAAGCTTGACGTTTGGATTTCAATATTGTTGAATGGATTAGACAATGGCTGAGTGACAGGCAACAGAGAGTTGTAGTCAATGGGGTATATGCAAGGTCTTGTTACTAGTGGGGTACCTCAGGGATCTGTACTTGGACCCATTCTCTTTAATATTTTTATTAGTGATATTGCAGAAGGTCTTGTTGGCAAAGTATGTTTTTGCTGATGATACAAAGATTTGCAGCAGGGTTGATATTCATGGAGGGATAAGCCAAATGGCAAATGATTTAGCTAAACTAGAAAAATGGTCAGAGCAGTGGCAACTGACATTTAATGTGGACAAGTGCAAGATTATGCACCTTGGGCGTAAAAACCCAAAAGCAGAATATAGACTATTTGATACAGTCCTAACCTCAACATCTGAGGAAAGGGATTTAGGAGTAATAATTTCAGAGGACTTGAAGGTAGGTAGGCAATGCAATAGAGCAGCAGAATGATTGGTTGCATAGGGAGAGGTATTAGCAGTAGGAAGAGGGAAGTGCTCATACCATTGTACAGAGCACTGGTGAGACCTCACTTGGAGTATTGTACGCAGTACTGGAGACCGTATCTCCAGAAGGATATTGATACTTTGGAGAGAGTTCAGAGAAGGGCTACTAAACTGGTTCATGGGTTGAAGGATAAAACTTACCAGGAAAGGTTAAAGCATCTTAACATGTATAGCTTGGAGGAAAGACGTAACAGGGGGGATATGATAGAAACATTTATATACATAAAGGGAATCAACACAGTAAAGGAAGAGAGTATATTTAAAAGAAGAAAAACGACCACAACTAGATTTAAAAGTAATATCAGGAAGTATTACTTTACTGAGAGTGTAGTGGATGTATGGAATAGCCTTCCAGCAGAAGTGGTAGATGTAAACACAGTCAAGGATTTTAAGCATGCGTGGGATAGACACAAGGCTATCCTAGCTATAAGACCGGGAACGGGGGACTAATAAAAGTACTCAGAAAAAAAATAATTTGGGCAGACTAGATGGACCGAATAGTTCTTATCTGCCGACACATTCTATGTTTCTATCTTTGGTCAGATGGGTCAGATGTTTGTTCATCTGACCCAAGATGAGTGAAGATCTGACCCAAGATTCTAAACAACATGTCAGTCCCCTGAGAAAATGATATGGAGTAAAGAAGGCTCAATTGTATTATTTTATTAAAGAATTTATTTAGAAATCATTTACACTTGATACAATCTTTTAATTAAACATAAGGTAATTTTCTACTACAGTTGTCCTTTAAGCATTTCTTTTAGAATTGTTTTCAATCGGTGAATAGATGAATTTCAGATAAAAAACCTTTTATTAACTTATAAATGTGTGCCGACGTTTTCCTGCAGTAGCCATAACAGATGCAGAGATTCTCTGTACGGCACAGGCAGTATACCATTGAGAAACCAAATTAATAAATAATAAACCAGGGGCATCGAACGTCCAGCCCGTGGGCCAAATGAGACCCAAAGCGTGGCCTACCTGAGTTAACCACTCATTCTCACTAGGCCTAAAAAATACATGGTTGTGTTTGAGTACAGATCATCAGAACTTGTTTTAACTGCTTTTGTAAAACTGCTAAACAACCAGACATTTTTCTATGATTCTTCACCAATACAGTAAATGAAAAAAGAGATGAAGATATACCGTATTTTCCGGCGTATAAGACGACTGGGCGTATAAGACGACCCCCCAATTAAGTCATCTTATAAGCCGGAAAAATCGCATCTATATTTTAACCTTTTAGGTTATTTATTATATCTAAAATGTACGGAGCGGGCTAGTGATCTCATATACATTGTTCTTCTGTGATAGTCAGGTGCAAGTCCACATGCACGTTGGTTTCTGTTGGTATCAATGTTGGTATTAATGACCTTGTGCAACATGAATCTTCTTGGGTGGAGTTTTGGTCCTGAAGCTGAATAGCACCCCCTCCTCTCCCAAAGTGCCCTCAGTTAGGAACAGCCCTGCTTTTGGAACTACTATGGCCACATTTTTGCAGGGCCTATAGGGGAAAGTAAGAGTCCCCCATAGAATTTCATGGAGCAACGTATGGTAACGAGGATTGTGTGTTCCATAAAGAGCACACAACGCCCTTCATGTAACACCATGTTGGCGGAATGCACAGCACCTTGCACACCACTGGACCACCAGAGATTAGCACCACTCCAAGAGCAAGTTAGGAAAGTGCTAAGGCAACAGGGACCTGTGGTGCTGGGAGAGGCAAAACATGAATGTGGACACCCATGGAAAAAGAGCCTGGTGTGTGAAACCTGTTTAACCAACTCCCTGCATTTTATTACTCTCCAAAACCTGAGTAAATATGGTGCTGTAGATGAAATTAAAATAAAGTATAATATACCATATTGTCCCATTTATAGACTGAGATTTTCCCCTTAATTTTAGTTCTTAAATTAGGGGTGTGGCCTATAATCAGGGTGTAAGCCTTTTGTCTGTCTCCTTGCTGAGGCAGGTATTTGAGTTTAACAAACGCAGACCTCGGACAGACAAAAGAGGGTTGGGGGGGGGGGGGGGGGGGGTAGACAAGGGGGAGACTGAAAATGTGGCAGCTTGACACTGTTAGGTGCTGTGTGGGACATAGTGACACTGTTAGGTGCTGTGTGGGACGTAGTGACACTGTTAGGTGCTGTGTGGGACGTAGTGACACTGTTAGGTGCTGTGTGTGATGTAGTGACACTGTTAGTTGCTGTGTGGGACAAAGTGATACTGGCAAGTGCTGTGGGGAAGTGACGAAACACTGACACAATGCCCCCACAACACTTACTGCAGATTCTTCTTTAACATGACATACAATTCTAGGGATGCAGCCTACAAACGGGATAACGCAATAATAAGAGTATTCTATTGTTATCTTTTACTTATATGGTCTATACTTGAAGCAACAATTTAAAAAGTTGATCCTATTTTTCTTGTGGGTGATAAGGACACTACCACCATCCAGGTGACCTGCAGGTATCACTAATGTTCCTCTGACTCTGAGGTCCATTCACTCAACAGTGAATTGTGGTGAAGCAACAAAGCAAGAATCCATCCTGCACACAGAGTTTTCTCTGTATTCCCCCTCTAGTGCTGACCAGAGAGTGTTTAACCCCTTCACGACCGATGGTGCTTTGGTCCTTAACAACCAGAGCACCATCCGGCGTCTTTTTTGTTCCTGGGAAGACCGGAAGATCCAAGCAGGGAACCGATCAGGGTCACTATAGACCTTGCCGGTCCCTGCCGACATCCCAAGATACTTCGTGAAGTCACATGTGACGTCACGGAGGCACACGAGGATGCCAGAAATGTAGCGGACGCTCGGTTTGAGCATATGTTAGACTGAGGCCACTCAAGTCCCTGCAGCGGGATCAGCACACAGCTCATCGCGGGGGGGGGGGGGGGGGGTCATCTGCATTGAGCTGATTAGTGTTGGATGTTCCATGCCGTCCTACTAGAATCTTGGCACTAAAAAGTAGGATGGCATGGAACGTCCTACAAGCGGGAAGGGGTTACCCCTCCAAAATACACTGCGCACGGAGCCTGACAAGTGAACTGCAAAAACCAGGCATTAACAGCAGAGTTGGTAAAATTCTCTAACTTTCTCACTTCATGATGTTATCTCCCAGTATGCTCCACTCAGTGGCGTATTTAGGTTTTGTGCTGCCCTAGGCCTGAATAAGCACAATCTTCATTTGCTGCATCCCTTACTGTCTACACCGCACCTCTTCCTACTTAGGATACACATCTTCCTCTTTAGACTCCACGTCTGCCATCTCCGTCCCCAAGCAGCTTGCCAGTGCCATCTCTGTCCGCAAGAAACTTGCAAGTGCCATCCTTCAGTCGGCACAGATTTCACCTCTCGTTCTGCATTCGGCAATTCTGCGCGGCGGGCGGATCTCCAAGAAGGCGGCATTTTATGCTGCCCCTGTGACATGACTGGCCTTCGCCAAATTATACCATTGGCTCCACCAGCAATACATGCGCAGTAAGTATCTGTAGAATATTAATAAAAAAAATCCTTAATATAATCTTGACGTTAAAGAAAAAAAACAATATTAAACAAAGGAGAGGGGGGGGATCCAATAAAGACCCCATTATATTCAGAGCAATGGCAATATGGATAATTATGCGTCCACCTCAGAAAAAGTTTCTCTGGGGGGATCCATAGTGAAAGCAGCTCCAGGGTAACGTTCTAAAGTGAAGCAGTCACCATGGAAACCAATGGAATGTTCGTGCACCACTTTTAGAACGTTACCGCTAATAAAGTCTATGAGGTTGTAACTCCGCCTCCCGCTGTCACTGTACTGTGCGATCCTTGGAGAAGGCTGCCATCTAGTGTCCGTGTATGGGTACAGCAGGTCGCATCTTGCATGCTGCTCTCTATAGAGCAGTGGTGCTCCACCAGTTCAGGCCTAAGCCGGGGCCTCACGTGATCCCATGGCCGAGGAAGCCATCCCCGAGGGCAGCCTGGATGTCAGCTCGCAGTCCTTTGACCCCTTGTTGGCGCTGTACTCCCCGAATACCCCGCTGCCTTTCCCCGATGTGCGTTGTTTTAATAACTTGGCGGAGTATGAGAGCTTCCTGCGGGGTGGGGGACGGGGCAGGGCCCGGGCTCCGACTTCCAAGAAGGTGACCCGCAAGGGGCGCAAACCAGCACCTGACCCGGAGCGAGTAGAGCGACTGAAGCAGCTCATGCTCCCGGAGGAAGAAGGAGACACCCGAGCCAAGCCCAGAAGGAAGACGAGGGAACCCAAAAACGTGCTGACACGCATGCCCTGTGAGTGGAGGAGCTGGGGGGGCTTTCCAGTGGGCAGAGGGGGCTACAGATGGCTGAACCCAATGTGACTGTGTAATGTCCTGACAAAATCACATCTCACCAGTCTAACTATACACTGTGCAAGGATAAACATGGTGAGCTTCCCCTGCTAATCAAACTCCCCAGGTTTGTGTCTGCACAATGTATAGCTAAACTGGCAAGAGAACATGGTCATCTCTACTCACCTTTTAATGAATAGCCCCCAGAGAGGCAGATGGAGAAAGGGTGTAAGAGATCACTTCCACCTGGGCTTCTAATTCTCAATTTGCTTAATTCTGCCTCATTCTACCTCTTTTGGCATTGACACTTCCTATCTCTGCTGTTACTATTTTTATCTCAATCTTCATTTCCCCTATTTCATTTCGCATATCCCCCGGACTTTTAATTCATCCCCATTGAGTTACAGTGCTCCCATCTCATAATCCTCTCTCTCCCCCTTTTGTATAGGTTTTAACATTCTCCTTCTCCATCCACCATTGAGTTTGGATACTAACCCCTCTCTTAAGACTCTTTCACCTATATGTGTGAGGACCACGTCCATATGAAAAGGGTGGATACCTAGACAAAGAACACAGAGGAATGAGTTAATGAAGGTGGGATGTTGGAGAGGTTTATTAGGAGACCCTAGGAAAGGTTATCCAGATATAGAGGATAGTGATACTAAAGGAGAGGGAGGTAGATACCAGATATGATAGATGGAGAGAGAGCATGAAACAACTCACAATGCTTGAGCAGAATCCAGATACACACAAATCCAGATACACAAAGCGTCTTTGAACCCAAGTAGGGAATAACAGAGAATCTAGACAAGGAGAACCCACAAAGCAAGATAGACTCCAGATACACACAAATCCTGATACACAAAGCGTCTTTGAGGAGTGGGGAAGAGCAGAGAATCTAGATAAGGAGAACCCATGAAGCAAGATAGAATCCAGATCAAGGAGACAACATGGTGCAAGACATTAGATCATAGAGCCAGTAAGAAGAATGCAGAGAATCTGGTGGATCCCATGGTGTATAGCTAGGGAACAGCGTAAGAAGTAATTTAACATGGACCCCTCTATCCCCCCTCCCCAAATATGATAAGTGAAGGGGGAGGTAGAACCCAAGTAGAGAAACCAACAGTTGCTAGAAGGAGCAGTGGTAATTAAAATGGAACCAAAGGCAGAGTACAAGGGACAGAAAGATGAAAACTGGTAATGTACACTGTCCATACCAAGTGAAAGCTTGATAAGATCATACAGGAATTGGTGAGAAGGGAGAATTAAAACAAACCTGCTTGTGACAACCAGGTTTTGAAAACTCTTTCATTGATAAGACCAGGTGAACATATAAGCTTAAGGCAGTTGTTTGAGATGTGTCATCTAGAATCCCTAAGAGACATATGGATGGACCTGATTTCTAATTTTTGTTACAATAATTACCTTTTTCTTTCTTTCTTTCCCCAGTGCATGCTGGCAGCCCCTTGGGTGAGATGAATCGTTGTGTCCAGGACCGGATCCGAGTTAAAGTCCACATAAGAACCTTTAAGGGTCTCCGCGGGGTTTGCTCTGGGTTCATTGTTGCTTTTGACAAATTCTGGAACATGGTACCTGCTCTGAATCCTATGTTAGTAGATCATACGTGACCAGACTGTACTGTAAGGGTTATCTCGAGTGGGATGGTCAGTTTAAATGGTTGTGATTGGCCGACTTGTTTTCAAGCATTGACATCTTTAAATAGACCACAATACTTCCAAAGAATAATCATACACTTTTGTAAAAATCCTTTAAACAAAATAGATTATGAATATATAAACCCTGATTTTTAGCTACTGGGTTAAAGGCCTAAATCCCTCCCTGGGGAGCTTTGTTACAAATATGCACTGGTAATTTACTAAAAACTCCAGCCTGACAACCCTGCACTGAGAAGTTGCAGTACTGTATTCCTAGATATTTGACAGGTTTTTTTGTGATGGGGTCCCTTTTAAAATGCGTCCTCTCCTGTTAGCAGAGCAGCCAGAAAATATCTAATTACACTTACGTTAAGGAATCTCTCTTACAATCTGTGCCTTTCCTGCTTTTTTTTTGGAAATCAAGTGTTCCCAGGCCATCCATGTTACGTCATGCTTGTGGTAAGCAGATGTGCTACTTTGAGTAACCAGACCATGATCTATAAAAAAAAACAAAAAAAAACTGCTTTGCCTGGTGTTTCTCTTCCTGCAGGGTATTTTTTAAGCAATATTAAAGCCTAAACACTGCTCTTACTGTGAGTGTAGAGAATAAAAAAACGATGGAAAATGATCTGTACATTGTGTTGGCAGATTTGCAACAGACCCACAAATTTCTGGGTTGATATGCAAATGAACTACCATGCAATGGGGAATGTGTAATTTGCATATCAGCCCACAAGAAGATGTCATAAGCAGGAGACTCCCCTTACCTTCTTTAAACAGTTATCTTATTTCTTGCAGTTTTACTAATCCAATGTACAGATCATTTTATTTATATGTATATATATTTCTCTGCATTCACAGTATAAGCTATATTTAGTTTGACAGTCCTTGTGAGAGATTTGTCACAAACCAGTTATCTTTATGTATTTCCCGGCCTCTCTTTATTTATTTTTTCTTTGTGCGTAATGGGAAGATTGCATCACATTCCCCTTTTGCACAGAGGAATGCTAGGAGAATTTGCCTCGGCGAAGGGAATTCAAGGTTCTGATTTGGCTGCAACTTTTCCCCTTTTTTGAATGGTAGATGTCTCTTAGAAGGCTGTGATGTAAATTGACTTAGCTACATAGAAACCATATCCAACTGTTGGTTAACATTGCTTTTAGCTGATTAATGTGAAGACGGTTTTTTCGGGTGGTAGTTCCCTTTATGTTTTGATGTTTTGTTTCGTTTTCAGGCGATGGTAGATGTGGATGAAACATACAGGAAGCCAGTCCTGGGCAAAGCCTTCTATCATGAGCCTCAGCTGACTTTGAACAGGGTAAAGTCTTGTTATTTGGTGTAGAGCAACATTCAACCCATTTTGGGAAGAGATTGTGATTAGAGTTGAGCGGACACCTGGATGTTCGGGTTCGAGAGGTTCGACCGAACTTCGGAAAAAAGTCCGGGTTCATGGTCGAACTTGACCCCGAACCCCATTGAAGTCAATAGGGACCCGACGTTCGGCTTACGGAATACATGTACTATTGGCTTTCTATAAACCGAAATAGAGTCCCTATTCATAATTATGAATGGGGACTCTATTTCGGTTTATAGAAAGCCAATAGAATTACATGTATTCCATAAGCCGAAAGTCTATAAACCGAACAAGGTTCGGTTTATAGACTTTCGGTTTATAGAATAGCAATAGCATTACATGTATTCTATAAACCGAAAGTCTATAAACCGAACGACCTTTGGTTTATAGACTTTCGGCTTATAGAATAAGTGTAATACTATTTGCTTTCTATAAACCGAACTAGAGTCCCCATTCATAAGAAATTCTTATGACCTATTCGTATGAATGGGGACTCTATTTCGGTTTATAGAATAGCAATAGCATTACATTGTATTCTATAACCCGAAAGTCTATAAACCTAATGTCTTTCGGTTTATAGACTTTCGGCTTATAGAATACATATAATGCTATTGGCTATTCTATAAACCGAATGACTTTTGGTTTATAGGCGAACCTCGAACTCCATCACGGACATACAGTGAAATGTCCGGGTTGGGGGTCGTGGCACGGACACCCTAATATCCGGTACGAACCCGAATAGTGCGGTCCGGGTTCGCTTAACACTAATTGTGATACCTGTCCATCAGGTTCCCATCACCGCTTCATCCAACTGAGGTTAAGAAAATGATTACTATTGATTTGATGCATGAACGTGTTCATATATATACATATCTTTATATAGCTCTCCTACGCTCAGGCCTATTCTAAAATCCTGGTGTAGTATAAAGCCAAATTTTAGACCTGGGTGTGGATGGGAGCCCCCATATCCAAGTTCATTTTATGGGTCTTTTTCCTCCGGTTGATGTTGCTGTACATGGTGTAACCCTTTGAGTTGTACAGGCTCCCCAACTCATTTTGCACCAAAGCTTATTGAGTGTTCTGATACAGTGTCTTACTCACAAATCATCCTGTCCGTTTTACAAATCCTACTTTATGCCAATGCTGTTTTGCAGTTGTTTGAGAGACTGAAACTGCAGGAGACTGGATTACAAACCGAACCTGACGCACCAAAGAAACGGCCAGTCTCGGGTGCCGGTCATGAGCGAGGAACTAATACCGGAAGTCTCCCACCATCAACTCATCCAAATGTGAAAAGCTCTGGGAGTAAAAAAAACTCGGAGCACACAGGTGATATTTTGATTGGGACACCGGTGGGGAATACAAGGGGATGTCCTGGAGAGAAACGTCAGCGGGATAGACCTCCTAAAGAGAAGGTGGATTACCAGCAGGTGTTCACAAGACACTTGAACCAAGTCTTCATTCGAGGGGAGAATATCTTATTGATTAATATCACTCAGTGAGCCAGTGGTCACGGCTGATTACAGCAAGAGGAATGTTGAGGTGGGGCCAGCTAGCTGTGTCTTCTCTGACCTGTGGAGGAAGAGAGGCCTTGGATCTAGGGATGTGGCAGTCATGGGTTGTGCCTTTGAATACTGGCCATGTTGCACCGCCTTCCTAGGGGCGGTGAATATGACCGATCCTTCCACTTGAAAGAATTCGATTTCCTCCACCGAGTGTAACTGTATCAGACGTTACACGCTTGTTAATGGACCTCCAATAATCTAAGTTCCAGTCATTGCGTGGAATCGTGGATGTACAGGGTGTGATGGGGAAATGTTGGAAATAATGTAGCTTATCATATTGTTTGAGTTTGCAATTCTAATTGAATTTAAATAAGCTTGGGAGAATATTCCAGGACGGCCGGTACAAAGCAGTAGAACGGATTGTGTTTTTTTTTTTTTTTTCCCCAAAAAAATAAATCCCCCATATTTGCATTGAAACGCTGCTAAATATTTTCAGAAATATGGCGATTTCTTCTTATTGGGATTTGTATAAAAAAAAATAGAAAAATTAAAAAAAACAACTTATGTAATACTTGTGTAAAGGTAATTTGTGTGTGCGGCATATATATGGGTAATGCTAATATGGGTTAGTGGGAAACAAAACCTAGACTAAAATGAATGCAATACTGCCAAACTCGGGAAGAAATTCTGCTGCTTGCCTCAGTTAGGCATATCTACTGCACCCAGGTCCTCAGTTTGTGCTTCCAATCCTGATAAAAATAATCTTTATTCTTTCCTCTGCAATTTACCTTAGTTTAGTTAGGTAAATAAGTGTGGTCAACTTCCCAAACGTATACCTTACAGGAGCCGGCTACCCTGATTTGGATGATTATGCCACCAAGCTGACAACCTTAAAAGGATAAGTTTGAGTAAAAGAGATGGAGTCTGAGAAAGATGAGTGTAAAAAAAAAAAGGCACAAGGTGGGGTTTTGCAGAGGTCAAATAATGGGTGTAACTATTGCCCCAGACCCCCACCAAGCAAGCTGTCACTGACATTGCTATACACCTTCCCTTTCCGCAGTGCCAGCTTTGCAAGGGTTCACCCTGGTCTCCTAGAGAGGTGGGCCCGGTCTCAGTAGTGACCCTTGTGACCAATATTATCACACCAGCAGATAAAATTGCTCAGTGGTACGATATCAAAGTGTTTTTTTCCCCCCCACCAAGTATTGAACATGGGGCCAGACAAATAATCTCTGTTCTCCATCGGCTGGAGATGGTTTAACTCAACCCCACAAAGGTGCAAAATGTGAGTCTCCTGCGTCCCCCATGCACCCCCCCCCCCCCATCGTCTTCAAGGCTTTCAAACCTTCTCACCAGCAATCTGCACACTTTATGCACACAGACTAATTGGAGAGGAACAGAGCTGCATTAGATGGCGATGCTGATATGCAAATGAACAGGCTGATGCATGATTTATGGGGCTTAATAATTTTCTGAGTGTGCCTTATACTTTAATCACACACAGCCGTCCTTTTTAATATTCAATTATTTTAGGAACTAATTAGGTCACTTGCGGACAAAGGTTGATCAGTATTTCGTGTACGGAGCCGGTCCACCAGGACTGTTACATGATCAGATCTCCTAATTAAGGGGCCAGTAAGACTAGTGTTAATGAGGGAATGTGCAGCATAAAAAAAAAAAAAATCGAAATAATCATCAAAAAAGATGAAAAACGTAAAGGTCGGTGAAACGCCTGAGTTATGCATACTCGCCAACATCTGGGGGCTCCGTGGGGGTGGAGCCCAAAAGGGGCGGAGTTGCATGACTCACAAGATCAAGCATTTCCCGCCCGTTTAACTATTGCAATAATACTCTTCTGGAAAATCTGAGACTGTCAGTAACTATGCTCATGAGGCGGTTGAAAGTCGTGCAGGTGATTTTACATATTTTTTAAGGAACCTTTTAGGACTTTGTGTTTCTGCTATAGTATTCTGTTTATTGCAAGGGGTCATGTAGCTCCTTTTATACTACAATATATAATGAACAGTACAAACAACAAGAGGTCACCTGCTAAGACTTGAAGAAAGGAGATTCCATTTCTGACAGTTTGGACAATAAAGTTATGGAATTCACTGCCTGAAGAGGTGGTGCTAGCAAATACATTAGATGCCCTTGAAAAGGATACTTTTTATTTTTAAAAGCAGAACATAAAGGGATATGTCTGTTCCTATTAAGATTATTATTTATTTAGTGCTTGTTGATCAAAGTAGAAATCTGAAAGGCTAATCAAGAACTTGGCAGAATAAAATAACTTTGGTTAGAGGTTTGAGAGCTCCCTGATCACGTCAGTCAGTATTGGCAGAGATAACGAGATCTTATTAACGAATCTAAATTACAACAGAGGAGCAGCAATCGAGAACCAACACTGCTTGTGTGTATCAGAATGCGGCACAGACTTACACTGGTAACTCTTGGCTGATGGAAGCTATCGTTTAAACTTTGATGTATATTAAAGTATTTCACATAAAAGGGGGGAGGGGAGACTACTTAAGATTTCACTCAGATTTCCAGCATCATAACTTAAGATTCAACCGACTGACGAGATCATCAAAGGGACTGTGGCACCTACCCATTCAAAGTGTGAATGAAGAAATTATGAGGAAACTGGATTGATATGATACATTGTGGAAATACATCATGGATTAGGGGGAACATGTGTTTCAAAAGCTTCTGTGGTGTCTATGTCATCACCTAGGGCAGTCATGTCCAAAGTCCAGCCCGCGGGCCAGTTGCGGCCCGTCCTTTACTTCCATACGGCCCCAGATACACGGCTGATCAATGTCTCTCTCTGAAAAAAAAAAAAAAAGCTTGCAGGCAGAGACGGAGGTGAGAAGGGATCGGAAGATCCCCCCCCACCATCGCTCTGCCTGCCAGGCTGCACGGGGAGCCGAACAGGCAGCACGGAGAAACCGCCGTGCTGCCTGTTCGGCTCCCCGTGCAGTGTGCCGACACGGAAGTGCCGACAGGTCACGTGACCGGCGCGCTGACGTCATACGCGCGCCGGGTCACGTGACCTATCGGCACAACCACCTGTGAGACGAACAGGCAGCATGGAGAAGACCATGCTGCCTGCCACTAGCCACCAGGGAAAGGTAAGTGCTGGGGACTGGGGAGATTGGGGGAAAGTACTGGGGAAAGAGGCAGGGGCTTATTAATGATAAGGTAACACTGACATATTATTGGGCAAATTAGCTGGGGAATATTAATGGCAGCTAACACTGGTATATTACTGGGCAAATTGGCTGGGGCATATAAAATGGCAAATAACTGGCATATTACTGGGCAAATTGGCTGGGGCATATAAAATGGCAAATAACTGGCATATTACTGAGCAAATTAGCTGGGGCATATAAAATGGCAAATAACTGGCATACTACTGGGCAAATTGGCAGGGGATATTAAATGGCAAATAACTGGCATATTACTGGGCAAATTGGCAGGGGATATTAAATGGCAAATAACTGGTATATTACTGGGCAAATTGGCTGGGGCATATAAAATGGCAAATAACACTGGCGTATTACTGGGCAAATTGGCAGGGGCATATTAAATGGCAAATAACACTGGCGTATTACTGGGCAAATTGGCAGGGGCATATTAAATAGCAAATAACACTGGCATATTACTGGGAAAATTGGCAGGGGCATATTAAATGGCAAATAACATTGGCATATTATTGGGAATATTGGCAGGGGCAAATTAAATGGCAAAAAACACTGGCATATTACTGGGAAAATTGGCAGGGGCATATTAAATGGCAAATAACATTGGCATATTATTGGGAAAATTGGCAGGGACATATTAAATGGCAAATAACACTGGCATATTACTGGGAAAATTGGTAGGGGCATATTAAATGGCAAATAACACTGGAATATTATTGGGCAAATTGGCTGGGGCATATTAAATGGCAAATAACATTGGCATATTATTGGGAAAATTGGCAGGGACATATTAAATGGCAAATAACACTGGCATATTACTGGGAAAATTGGTAGGGGCATATTAAATGGCAAATAACACTGGAATATTATTGGGCAAATTGGCCGAGAGAACCATGCATGGGAAGGGAGAAGAGAGAGACATAAATGGAATGGTAGAGGAGAGACAGACAGACATGGGTTCGCAGAGGAGAGACATACAAATATGGGATGGCAGAGGAGAGACAGACAAACATGGGATGGCAGTGGAGAGACAGACAAACATGGGATAGCAGTGGAGAGACAGACAGATATGGGTTCGCAGAGGAGAGACATACAAATATGGGATGGCAGAGGAGAGACAGACAAACATGGGATGGCAGAGGAGAGACAGACAGATATGGGATGGCAGTGGAGAGACAGACAGATATGGGAAGGGTTAGTTGTGTTCCTGACATATATTTCAGCATCTTGTGTTGTTGTTTTTTTTCATATGGCCTTCAGATATGAAAGGCAGAGTGATTTTACTACTGTTTAGAATTGTCATTCAAATCGTTTGCAATAAAGTTTGCATAAAATAGTTCATTTGTACTTAATTTTAACTGTCAGGCAAAATGGTCGGCCCTCACGCATGTTCACTTCATCAAGTCTGGCCCTCTTTGAAAAAAGTTTGGACACCACTGACCTAGGGCTTAATATGCAAAGGAACTAGCCACAAGGTCATGTCCTTAGTAGGAGACGCCACAGACATGTTTAATTCCTTAAGGATCACGCATTTTTTTTGGTGCTTTTGTCCAAAAGGGCAAAAAAGTCATTTTTGTGTTATAGGCCCTGATCACAGAGTAAGGCTACTAGAAGTGGCTTGCAGCGATATATGGAGCCCCGCTCATGCAAAGAGTGGTGGTAAATGGGAAGTTTTTTGAATTGGACAAAGTGGAGTACCTCAGGGATCTGTCCTGGGTCCTCATGTTGGGGGGTCATTCTGGCCGTTTCTATCAGGACGATATAGAATGTCCTTTTACATTATAACAATTCTAGCTTTATCAATACATGTTATTTTGCCATCACAATGTATAGATCCAAATTCATTGTTTTTTTTACATTTTATACTTACAGTATCAAGAATTTTTAGGTGACAGAGCACCTTTAAAGGTGCATTGGAGGTAGACTGCCCTTGTTTTTAACTGAACAAGAGATACTAACAGAGGGATTCACATTTAGTTTCCATCAATTCAGGATTTTGACTAAAAATAAAGAAAGGACTTATTGTTCCACAATGGGGTGTTACAATTAGCAGAAAGAGTGGAAACAGCCATTAAAATGTCTTACATGTTGGCATGACAGAAAGCTCTTACATACAGGCAAAATATGCAGTAGTTTAAAGTTCCACTCCAAGCAATCCCTTTTGCCGCCCCCGCCCCCCCCCCCCCCAATATTTTCATACTTGTACTCCAAGCAGCCATCTCTACAAAAACCCACTTGCTAAATTGCTACCATTTTCTTGCTATTCGCCTAACCAGATTTTTTTAACCACACCCACATTCGGTACCTGAAGGGTTTCAGGTGTACAGCTGTACGCTTGATGGACAAACCATTGGGAGGATCAGTAGAAGCTACAAACCTGATATTTCTGATTAAATCACAATATAAACAGAATAATATTTTAAACATGCATCATTTTTTAAATGTGTTTTTTTTTTTTTTTTTAATTAAGATCGACCTTTAATATGCATGGAAAAAACTGATAATTTTTACATCAAAATGGCCCTTTAAGATATTTATAGGAAAAAGCTAAATGCACTGCAGAACTGATCGCGTTAAATTTAATAAGCATCATAAATAAAGGGAATGAAAACGGACCATTATATTGCAGCCGGTCTGAAATGACTGGAGTAACAAGATTAGGCGTGACAGACGCACTTAACAGCATGCCAGGTTAGATCTCCTCCGGAGCCGATGAGCAGGATCCCAGTTCTTCCATCTATTGGTTTATTAATGAACTGCAGCCTCTTAAGCAGATGCATATTCATTAGTCTGCCAGCTGTTTGGCAGATCCCAGATGTCAGAGAACCAAATAAAGATGCAAACTCAAAAACTATTTCTTTTCTCCTGACACAGAAGTAATTGCGGTTAAATTAAAATAAAAAAATATATAGTTAATTGCACACCTGGCTCCTTTCAACCAGGAACATTGTTATTTTCGGTTAAACCACAATGAACAAAGGAGCAAAAACAAATCGGATTTAATAAAATCAGATGTAGATCAGAAGCGAGTACATCAAAGAATGATAGTGCAGGAGCAAGAAAGATTATTGATATAACACAAACCAATATTTGGACGATATAAATATTTTTGGGAAAAGCTTTTCTTTGATCTCTAAGAAATAAAACATGATTGAAAAGCTCAAACTAACCTTCATTCTACATGTACAGTTTTTTTTTTTTAATTGTATGTTTTACTTCCACTCTGATTAAAAAAAAAACAACAACAAAACAATTATATCTATAGCTTGATCTTATTTTATGGCATTGTTTTAGTAAAATTTTTCTAAAGCGGTCAGTGTGGAAGGAGAGGCATTTTAAATTATAGTCATTCGTAAGATTTCAATGGCCTTTTCATTAAAAGGGACGTATCCCCCTGAACACTGTTTTTACTGTGCATGTAGAGCATAATTTTTTTGGGGAAAATGATCTATACATTGTGTTAGAAAAACACATTTTTCTCCTAATTTATGCATTTGCCTGCAATTCTGCTAATACAATGTATAGATCATTTTCAATTTTCTACATTCACAGTCAAAATGTACAGGGGATACTGTCCCTTTAAACATGATCTAGATACAAGCAATTTAACATTATTATATTATCAAAACAGAGGCTTTGAGATCAGTATTGTGTGAAAATAGTTTTACTTGATGACCGGTCAGCTTTTTATTTTCAGAGATGTGGATACAAGTGGAAGGATGTGGGTTATTTACCATCTGGGTCAGACCTGCAATAAAATCCATAGCAGATTACAACCCAAGCCATCTTATTTTTAATACAACGTATAAAGCCTTTTATGTTTAATTAAAATACATTTTTCCAGGCCACAGATCTACATAAAGTTAAGGATTGAGATGAGAGTCCTGTAGAAAGCATTGCACAGATCTCTTACCATCCCTGCATCCTCAGGCTCAGAGAATGAGCTTTGGGATGAAGGATGACCATATCCGTGAACACATGGCAGCAAGATTTGCTCATTCACCATCTCAAATATGAATCAATTGCTTCTCAGACTCGTAGCAGCAGATACCATTAAAACTAAACTTCAAAAATAGCTCGTTTGTTTACGGAGGGGAAAAGTGAAACGTATTTGATGTACAGCTGCCTTCTCCCCCCAGCACTTGTTAAACCATTAATCAAGGGGACTTTCTCACACTGCTATTGTAGGGAAAGAATTCTGATTTTAGATTCAAATCAGTAGAACATTGGTGATTAGCATCCCCGCAGACCAGATCTATCAGGGGGCGGACATGTTGGTTAGAACCTTGGGTCAGATCTTTCTTCATTTGACCAAATATGTCAGCCTACTGATAGAGCTGTACAAGTTCTCACTAAGGTACTTTATTTGTATTCTTTCATTAAAGTATTCCTATACGGTTCTTTTCCCCCCCTTTTCTTTATTGTTAGCGGTTGTCCTTTAAGGGTACAAGCCATTTTACCAACACGCTAGACTCAATGTCAAAATAATACTCTCTTCAGACAAGCACAATTTATTTGGAAGTTCATCGGCACTTTAAACACTGCTAGATTAAGTGGAGAGGCTATCGTTTATCACAACCTTCAGCGTACGTGCATAGAAATCTTCCTCTGACAGCCCTCTTAACGACTCTTTAAGGAGGACATCATTAACCTCTACACTTCCAGCAGGGGTGGCGGGATGTAACAGAAGCTCAAAGTCAGACGGCGTCAGAAAGGTGAGCAAACAAGGAGACTGGGGAGCTGTTGGATGTAACAATATTTGAAAGGTTTCTATTCTCTAAAACCAATTTAAACATTGAATTGTTGAAAGATTAAAAACCGCAGCCGGCTAATTACCCAGAGTCTCTCATCTCTTATTCAGAGCATGACTCGCATTCCATCACCATTAGGCTTTCGCCGATGAATTCCGCTCTAATTAGAAGCTCTGGAGCTGGGGGTAAGGACGCAGCGCCCGTCAGCGTGAGGAGATGTCATTAAACAATCCTAAATTATTTATGGAAATTGCTTTTGCCCAATTGTAATTATTTCCCCCTCTCGCCGTGTGTTGTGTCAATGCTGGTGCAAAACGGCGGAAGGAATGAAGATGGCGGGAGAGGTGCCTGGGTCAGAGGGTTTTAATGGTGGAGAACATCTGGACCGCTACGTGGAAAAAGGTAAGTGATCAAGTCCATAAAAGGGAAATAAAATAAACCAAGGGTAAAAGGAGAAAGGAACCACTGAATTAGACACCCCTCCCGCCTCTGGAAAAAACCTTGCATACAGAGTTTTAATGAGACTGAATATTGGATTGGGGATGTAGAGGAAAAATGAAAGCTCTATACATTGAGAATCGCTAAGCATTTGCATATTGGGTCACAATGTGATGTCATAAGCAAGAAACACAGCCAACATGTTTAAAAACCCTGTTTTCTCATGATCATTTGCTTGCAATTCAGTTGCAGACCTGATTCAGAAGGTTTAAAGGGTAGGAGAGCATTTGGGCAGCTACGTAGAAAGGTAAGTGATCAATTCCAAACTCCGGTCATCCCCTTACAGCGAAATATGCTAATGAACTGCTTCCAGGTGGGAAGTCGTAATTTGTATAAATGGCCTCAAGATCAGGTCATAAACCAGAAAAATCTGCAGACAATTTCAATAAAGAGATTTGTCTCTTGATTCTGCTAATGGAAAGTATATTTTACGCAATGTTAGGTGATGGAGCCCTTTTAAATAAACAATATTTATTAGTGAGCGTGTCATTATCACAAACGCAAAAAAAAGAGATTAGAAAGATTTCAGTAAAAAGGGAAAAAAAAAAAATCATCTTTATTCTTTTACATTTTGTTTATTTTTGTAAAGCGAAGAAATTTCTGGACAGCTGCTGTATCACCTTTAATAATAATATAGATCTGTATTTATATCAGTACTGATTTCCCAACACCGGCTGCTGCCTTATATACACAGGGGAAACAAAAAAAATTAGAAGGGGAGGGAATGGGAAAGAAAAAAATAATATTGTATAAAATCTAAAATCAGTCACCGGAACAGGATAAACAGTTGCTGGAGGAGCCGGGGAAGATCTGTGCCACAGACCTCTCTGCCAGCAGGGAAGGCATGAACTATTGTTTGTAGGGTGATCAAGCTGAATATAGCTGGAAGGATTAAAGACTAGCTAGTCAAGCATCAGTGCTTGGGTTACGGTTGGCCAAGCTGCAAGCCTGGTAGCCATGGTGGACAACAAGCCTGATCGCATCCAAGCCAAAAAGTCTTAGAGACACAGACAGGGCATGCAGGGTGCCCAACCAATATTTGTGATTTGGACTACAGACTCATTGATGAGCACACACGGTCTGCCGGGACCAATGTCGGTCGGATAAGATGCCAAAACATGGCTTCATTAGCAGTGATAAGCAGGGAAAACTTGTAACTGCAGACGTAGAGCGGCAGCCATGTTTGTTACAAAGAGGGTCTCTGATACTATGGATTCGCTAAGCAAACAAGTAAAGGGGAGTAGATTGGAATATTATTTTTTTTAATGTAGAGAGCTTGTGAAGTGGGCCGTCTCCAAACTGCAGGGCACACACAGAGAAGCAGCAGCAACAAGGCAGCCATTTTGGACAGAGATATAATATATATCTATATACACCAATAAATATATAGATATACAGGCTTTCCCAGTAGTCCGGTGGGGACAGCGGCTGGATCTGCGGTTAGGGGGAGGAATGTGTCAAGTTGAATGCTTTTCTTTAATTACAACCAGTTTAACAAAACCTGAAGAGCCCTGTGACATACCCTGATGGCAGACAAGACAACGCCCGCCTGAACCGGTTACATCTGATACATAAAGGCCACGGTGCTCAGAAAACCCAAGAAGGCTAGACGTGGGCCGCCATGCCGCCCTCCACCACCCTGCGGACTCCCTCCTCTAAAACAGCGCGGCCTGGAAGTTCATTTTTAATTCATTTATAAAAGATATTTGTTTCATGGAGGATCAGACTCGGCCTCTGTTTTTTTTTCCTCCAGTGCATCCTGTCTCCTGTGTGCAGCTAAAAAAAATCCTTCATGTCCCACCAGTGGGTGGGCTGGGTGGATAGGGCTTCTATTTGCTGAAGTTGGCAAAGTTTGCAAAGGCATCTTGTTTGGGAGGCATGGCGCCTGGAGCCAAGCCCATGGGCATCCCCATGGTGTTGGGCATCCCCATGCTCATCATTCCCTGGTTCATCATTGGTGGCACGCCCACTCCAGACAGGCCCATGGTGCCAGTCATCATGTTGGGGAAACCTATTCCCCCAGGCACAGAGCCGGGCATGATGGGGCTTGTTGGAGGTCCGACGGTCATTATTCCAGGGGTTGCGCTGATGTTCATAGTTGCGAAACTCTGTGACATCATGCCTACAGGCTGCTGTATATCTACAGATTAAGAACAGAAGGTACGTATATTACTGGAGGATAATGACATGGTCAAGAGTAATGACAGTAACCACATAACACAGAAAGCTTCAGTAGATATCCAGGAGTTTTAGTTATACAATAGCTTGAAACATAGAATGCGTCGGCAAATTTGGCCCATCTAATCTAGTATTTCTAACCAAAAAAAAAAAATTGGAATACTTTGAATAGTCCCTAGCCTCATCTTATATCTAGGATAGTCCTTTTCCTATCCCACGCATGCTTAAACTCCTTCACTCTATTAACCTCTACCAATTTGCTGGAAGGCTATTCCATACATCCACTACACTCTCAGTAAAGTAATCCTTTCATTAGTCCCTGGCCTTATCTTATACCTAGGATAGCCTTATACCTATCTCATGCATGCTTAAACTCATTCACTGTATTAACCTCTACCACTTCTACTGGAAGACTATTCCATACATCCACTACCCTCTCAGTAAAGTAATCCTTTCATTAGTCCCTGGCCTTATTTTATATCTAGGACAGCCTTATACCTATCCCATGCATGCTTAAACTCCTTCACTGTATTAACCTCTACCACTTTTGCTGAAGGCTATTCCATGCACCCACTACCCGCTAAGTATGTCCTCTTACTGTGGTGGTTTTTCTTCTTTTATATACTCTCCTTTATGTATATAAATGTTTCTATCATGTTTCTGTTACGTCTTTCCTCCAAGCTATACATGTTAAGATGCTTTAACCTTTCCTGGTAAGTTTTATCCTGAAATCTATAAACCAGAGACAGAATGAAGATGGAGTCCCTTTTTTGGAGAAGAGGGGTCAGCTCCAGAGGCCTGACTCAACTAGTAAACAGGGTTTATGGACGAGCTCCCTGGAAGGCGGTGACTCTTTGTCTGGTTTTCGGTTTCCTACATTTCCTAGTGATGAGCAGCCAAGGGTAAGAAGATAACTCACTCTGCTGCTGCATCATGGCATTCAGGGTGGGCTGTATGGGTTTGCAGGGCTGCATGCCGGGCATCAGACTGTCCAGGGAGATGTTGACGCTGGGGTCAGACCAGGTGGAGGGCAGCGATTTGCCCGTTCCTTTCAGATCTATTCCTTGTGATGGAAGTGTGTTCTGTTTCTGAAGAGGCTAACACAATAAACACACAGAATGTGAGGTGTAAAATGCGTTGCAGAGTTCAAAAGGTATCCTTAAACATCTCATTACAGCATGATGTAAAATGCGTTGGAAATTCCATTTACAAGCAAGGACTTGAAAGATATGAACCATATTTCTATCGATACCTCTATGTCTAATACAGGGGTGGACTAACAACTCACGGGGCCCCCTTGTGCCCACCCATATGTGCATCCTTATGTTACAGAATTTATTTTTCCACATTATTTTCAAAATAAATCTTGGAATAAGTGAAGTAAATTTCAAAAAATAAACTTAAAATGTGACAAATCTCTTTACAGTAAGAAATTAACATTTTTAAATTAAAAAGTAACAAATCTATTGAGTCAAACACATATATTACATATAAACATAGTACTCAAATTAAATTTAGGCTAAACACGCGGAGCCACATACAGGGGCCCATTTACGTATACCACATACAGGGGCCCATTTACGTATACCACATACAGGGGCCCATTTACGTATACCACATACAGGGGCCCATTTACGTATACCACATACAGGGGCCCATTTACGTATACCACATACAGGGGCCCATTTACATATACCACATACAGGGGCCCATTTACATATACCACATACAGGGGCCCATTTACATATACCACATACAGGGGCCCATTTACATATACCACATACAGGGGCCCATTTACATATACCACATACAGGGGCCCATTTACATATACCACATACAGTGGCCCATTTACATATACCACATACAGGGGCCCATTTACATATACCACATACAGGGGCCCATTTACATATACCACAAACAGGGGCACATTTAAATATACCACATACAGGGGCCCGTTAAATATACCCCATACAGGGGCCTGTTAAATATACCTATTACAGGGGCCCGCTATATATACCACATACAGGGGCCCGTTAAATATACCCCATACAGGGGCCCGTTAAATATACCCCATACAGGGGCCCGTTAAATATACCCCATACAGGGGCCCGTTAAATATACCACATACAGGGGCTCGTTAAATATACCCCATACAGGGGCCCGCTATATATACCACATACAGGGGCCCGTTAAATATACCCCATACAGGGGCCCGCTATATATACCACATACAGGGGCCCGCTAAATATACACCATACAGGGGCCCGCTAAATATACACCATACAGGGGCCCGCTAAATATACCACATACAGGGGCCCGCTAAATATACCACATACAGGGGCCCGCTAAATATACCACATACAGGGGCCCGTGAGGTTGCTTGCTATAGGAGAGGGGAACAGTGAAACGCATTGGTGGGAGTTGCCTACCTGGGACTTTGACATGCGCAAGGACATCTCCATGGTAGTGGCGCTCATCATGTTCATGCTCTGGGAGCTGCTCATGGTAGTGTGTGATGTGCCCATTAAGTCAAATAGATCAGCATTTGAAGCAGCAGCAGACGGGATTTGAGGATGAGATGCAACAAACAGGTCCGTGCTGGACTGCGAAACAACTCCAAACATGTCTGTTGACGGAGCCGTGGGACCGGGCTGAGGTTGATTAAACGCGCCCCAGTCCCCGAATTCCCCGTTACCACTCGATAATGTGCCTGAGAGAGAGAAAATATTGGAAAAAAGAGGAATTAAGTAAAACTGCTCTACCAACAGAGCACGTCAACAGAACACACCATCCACCAGTCTCTCCCTATAGATTCCAGCTTGGTGTATTGTGGAAGAAATTCCATTTGTACGGTTGAAGGAAATGTTGCAGGTCTGTTTAACATTGGGAGGATCAGTCGTCGCTGCTATGTTACCTTGTGTTGCTGGGACGCTGGAAGACATGGCCACGGGGGAATTAAAATCTGCAAAATCGCCAAATGGATCAGCAGTTGAACCTATTACCAAAAAATAAATATGTAAATAAAAAAAATTAGTCACCACTTCAAATTGTTAATAATTGTAAAATAAGCATTACTGCGGCTTTTATGACATCACTCACGGTTTTAAATTCTACACTGCCACTGACCATCAGAATTCTGATATGCTTACATTTAGTGCTAGATTTGTATAGTGCGGTGCACTCCCTCTCAGTATAGATATACAAGTGTGTGCATGTGTGAATTTAACCTAAACACAGTGTACCTTTCTCTAAAGGTTTGCAGTTGCTTAGAATGGAGATGGCGTTCTTTGGAGGTATTAAAAGACCTCCAAAGAACATTGTATAAACGCAGCCTAAACACTATTGTATGATGTATGCATACACAGCAGCCCACCCCCCCCCCCCCCCCCCCGATAGCTCAAGTAACATTCAGAATAGTTGCAGTTTATTAAAATTGTTATTTTTAACAAGTGAGGATTAAGCACAAGTGTACCAGTGCTGCTTCCAGCACAAAGCACGATATTATTCCGTTAACTAGTAATCCTTATCAGGATAACAAAGTAAAATAAGGATAATAAAATATATTGCGGTGAAAAGAGAAGAAGAGGCAAGATTGAGTTTCCGCTTGACGGCGATGTTTGTACTGTGATTGTCCTTCATTGCAGCTGGCAGGACAGCTGGCATCATAACATCTGCCCAGCACTCAGACATCCCCAAAGACAACTTTCTGACAACTGGCACAATGCCTGGGCTATAACAACTATATAAGAAATTCCATCCATCTGCTTCTACGAACCGGACACAGTGGAACCGTTTTGCCTGGATGGAGATGTGAGGCCGATTGCTACAAGGAACCCCCTCCACATCCAAAACCCCCCCCCACCAGTAGGATAATCCTCCTGCAGTCCCGATGACTTGCTTGCCAAATATACCAGTAAGAGAATATAAAAGGTTTTTGCTAGATGTGAGAGCACACATTAACTTACTTTCTTGCAAAAAGGTTGAGGATCTTGTCTACTACGTACGATTAAAACGATATTTAACACATATCAACAAGGCCCGGCCTGTGTCGGCGTTTGGGGTTGGCCACTTTGCTCCACAAAGTTCTATCAGAGGGCAGACATGTTGTTTAGAATGTTGGGTTGAAGAGTCATTCACCTGTTGCAGGTCTGTTGAAGGAAGATCTGACTCAAGATTCTAAACATGTCTGCCCTTTCAAAGACCTATGATGGCTCAAAAATTTACTATATTTCTATATCTTCATTAAACAATGTCTATATAAACCACCTAACACTTAATAAAGTCTTTCAATGAAATACATTTTCTGCCTACAACTGTCCTTTAATCCCCTTCACACCTGTAGGACACTCTATGCCATCCTAAATCACAGGTTCCTAGACTCCTGTAAGACAACATAGAACCATCCTGATTGTCACAGCTCATCGGAGAGAGGATCCCGCTGCAGTGACCTCAATCAAACTGAGCGCCGGGCTACATCATACTAAAACGTGATGTGCTTAAACTTTTAGGTTCGGGCCCACCTCTGCGACCTCACTAAATATTGGCAGGTCTGTAAAGACCATGACCGGATGCAGTTTTGGCACTTTGGTCCCCAAGGACCATTTGACGTGAAGGGGTTAAATCACTTGTTTCTGTGAACACTCGGAACTTGAAATTGTATAATAAAGATGGAAAATAATTTTGCACTACACATATTCTGGATGCTTGTGAGACAAACTGCTGGGTTTACTCTCACGCTACAGCATGGCATGATAATGATGTGCAGGTTTTATGAGACAGGCCACTTCTGGAGCCGGCCTAGTTACGGTCAGAAACCAGGACAATGGTAGAGTCACAAATCGAAAAGTTAGGAGCCAGCAGAAGAGGTTGTAGGAATCAGGGCTCCCACAGTGTTATGCAGCATACTATATATTTAATAACCTAACGTAGTATTTGGTAACAAGATTCCTGCTCCTTTTATGGTCTCCCAGGCATGAGGTACCTGTTTTCTGTCCAGAATCAAATAATAGATCCACCAGGTCATTGGAAGATTTCTTACCGGGTTCAGCAGCAGGAGCCTGTGAAGAAATAATTACAATGCTCTGAATTAATACAACACTGTCCGTGACAACGCCAGAGATAATATACACCAGAATAAGAGAGAGTAGGGAAAACGATGCTGGCTGGCACGGCCCGAGCATGTAGTGCGTATAGAAAGACTCACAAACCGAGTAAGTAACTTAGAGTTAGAGAGATCCGGAGGGACAGGCTAAATAATGACAAGGTGAGATTTCACTTACAATAAAAAAAAAACCAAATAAATCCCCAAAACTTTGGCGATGATGTACAAAAAAAGTGCATTTTTATTTCATCACAGAGCCAGACAAGTACATAGGGAAGCCAAACATCCTATGCATTTCACACCATAGGAAGTGCTTGCACGTGTGTAACTATATTGAAAAATGCGTGAGGGGATTGACTGCTGCTCGTCTATTTACAGCCGCCACAGGTGAATAAAGATACACTTTTGTGTACACTGGATTTTTCAAACAGCGTAATTTTATGTATGGCCTAAGGGGGGAGTGGAGCTCATTCTTTTCTAAGCAGCTTAATCAGTTCTGCTCTATGGAGAGAGCCTCTGTGGGTTTGGACCCTGTACGGAGAGACCCAGGGTGTATGTTGGTGAGCATGTTATGGAGTGTGGCAGGCAGAGCATTCGTCACTGTGGTTAATACAATGTACGCTTATACACGAGCTAAAGACCTGTATCTGGTTACGACACACAAGGTAAAGGTGACCTTGAGCACTATTCCCCAGCAGATGGCTCACCTTGGCCGACTGGGTTGTAGAGGTGAGCTCAGGACTGGCTTTGTCGCCAGTGTAATTGGCTGCCGCTCCCAAGTCGATGGTTTTGGACGGGTTCCCTGTCCTTTTCATTCGGGTCGTGGTGGTTTCTGTGGCCTCAGTGATGTGGATGTGTTTGGTGGTCACCATTTCCTCCTCGTCTTTGAATTCTCCCGTCTGTTTGGCTCTGTTCTGTTTCTTGTCTTCCTCACTGTCACTGTGAAGAGAGGGAGTTAGAGGACAGGTCTATCCGCACAGCGGACGCCCCCCCCCCCCGTACATCCTGGCATTGTGACGAGCACTTTTACTTTATGCCAGCATTGCTCTATTTTAAAAACCAGGAGCTGCATCAGCAGAAATTCTTTCAGCTCATGTTTGCTTGTTCTGACCACTGTGGCAGCACAAATATCTTTAAAAAGATGTATTCTCTATTCAGACTCAAGCCAAGTTAAGGTTTCCAGGCATACAGACCACTGGACAATGACTACCCACGCATCGCTTCAAGGTCTGCACCAGGGCTAAATAATTTGGGGGGTGATAAGACCACTTTTGAAATCCTCGCTTGTTAACCCCCTAGGGACAGGACTGTTCTGACATGTTAAAACAGCCATTGTCAGGAAGGGTACATACATGTCTGCAGCGTTTGTGTTTAGCTGCAATTCTCCAATCTTTTATTTAATATACCTTCACATATTATATACTGTTTTTATTGCCATAAAATAGGTTTCTTTAGATACTACTATTTTCATATCATATAGTTTATTTAAAAAAAACAAAAACAAAACTAAAATCTGATAAAAAAAACTTCCCGATATTTTCAAATTTTGAGCCGCAAACACAAACACAATTACAAAACGGTAAAATAGGCCCCCATGTCTAGATAGCTTGTTTAAAAATATGGCATATTAATGGGTTTTTGTTAAAGTTATTGGGCGATAACCGAGAGTTTTTCGGTTTCCGAACCATCACCGTAAAACTTAATTCTAACCCAGCTGTAAACCTAACCCTAGATGTGGTTATACCATCACCCATTGCAGCCGATCATTGAGTGAGGTCTTAAATGGGGGACAGCTCATTTAAAATATATATTTGTTTGTTATGGTCTACACTCAATGACAAAGTCACATAAAAAAATCCCTGACAAATCCCTTAACATTAGAAAAAAAAAAAAAAAAAAAAAAGAAAGTATCCCCTGGTCAAGATATAAGGAAGCAGATTGGCCAAGTTACTGACCTGCCCCTCTCGGGAGAATCTTCCCTGTCTTTCCTTCTGAACTTGTTGATGGTGTCGTCTATGGTGCTCCCGATTTTGTCGCTTATCTCCCCCAACTTGTCGCTGAAGGGAAAGCCTGTTTTACTTTTGTCCCACTCCTCGTCCCATTTGGACCTGGGCTCCGAGTCGTAACGTTCACCTGCAGCGTGTTTGACAAACGGACATATTAGAGCCCCACGTCCCCACCCTACGAGTGACTTGATTAAAGCCAGAACAAGCTGAGCAATTAGATAGAAACAGGAGGTGAAGGCCGTAAAGGTGGGGTGGGACCCAATCCCTAAACAGATGGATCAAGAGACATTAAACTAGTGGGAGAAGGCAGACAGCCCATTCAAATCATTTAAAATGCATTGTATGCCGATCCCTGGAGAAAGAATATAGGAACAATCACAGATTTCCACTAAATTGTACAGCTCATTAAATATTTAGGGTTCAATTAGGCGTGCAATAAATTATAAACAAATAAATGTCATTGTAACGCAACACACAGAACATAGGAGAAATAAAAAGCAGAGAATACAATTTGTGTTCCTTATCCCACAATATCCAATTGTAGAAGCTCTAATGCGACCACGCAACAATTACAGAAAAAGGCAATCTGCGGCTGAACTACAAGTCCCACAATGCTATGCAGAGGCAGCCTGTCTGCCATAGGATGTTGGAGCATCATGTGGGTTGTGGATCTCCAATGGCGTGAGAGTTGCAAAGTAACCGAGGAGAGGGAGAGGTAGGAAGCAGTACAGCGAAGTACAGATGCAATGACCTGTGTCCATGCTGCACGTGCAGCCGGGACTGGTCGGAGGAAGCACAGCGATATAGCAGAAGCTTTAGGGACATACTGCAAGGGGATACAGGGAGCTTGGCCAGGATCAGACAGGGTCCGCTTCATCTAACTCACAAGGGGGGACCTGATCTTACAGAGCAGTGTAAGGAATATGACAGGTGGTAATTGGGGAACCTGCTATTTCCTCCCACAAAACGTAACAGTATTTAACAAACGTAACGGGAAATTCTTCACTAAAAGAAAGTTTTTATTCAAAATTCTAAATATTTTCTTCCCCATTTCCTATCACACTGGAGACCAATGACTTTCCATGCGGGGCCCACACCCTGGAATATGTTAATCCACCAAATAAGTCGGATTGAGAGCATATTGTGACGGCGGTGGTCCAGGATGTAACAAGACCAGATTTAAAAACAGATTTAGATTAGAAATGCATTATAATTTTTTTTTTTTTTTAAATGATACTTTTAATTATTATTTGTAGGAGAATATGTTTTAAGCTATCAGGGGATGCGCAGGGCAAGACATTCCCCACCTTTTGGGAGTGGTTAAAACACAGTCGTTACTTGTAGAAGTGATGCCATCCGCAGTAGCATGATTACAACTCCCATCGCGCACATGCCAACTAAGGACTGTGTTGTTCTAAACGTTCACATTCTGTTTATATAATTTTAACCCCAAACTGGAAGCTTCCAGGATATGTAGAGAGGCAGCTGGGGACTAGTGGGTTAAAATCCCCAAATATGACTTGGCACGAGACTGAATGTCTATGTTCTAATCTCACAGTTCAAAGCACAGGGAAGGGCTTCTGTTAGTCCCACGGACTAAAGGCTTTGATTGGGTTGTAGTCTTTAACAACGGAGGCCCCTGGCTATCGTTGATGAGGCAGTATTTCTTTGCAGTATGCCCACAATGCCAAGCTATAATCACAATGAGTTTCCGAGGCCCTCTGTCATGTGCAGCATAAACACAGAACTCACTGTATCTGAACCCCCCGGCACTGTCCGACGAAACCCCAACATATTTGTCCTTGTTCTTCTTGGCTTTTTTCCTTTCCTCCCGCAACCGGTCGTCGTCCTGGACAAAGTCCACCATCTCTTTCACCTTCTGCCGGATGTTGATGCCCTGGTCTTTTCCGTTTTCGTCTACAGAGGGAGAAACCAAGGAAATATTTTGAATCTACCTCCTTAGGTACCAATGGCATAAGAGACACCCCTGCCATCATGGAATGCTCTGCCCAATCACCTTTCATAGCCTTAAAGTGGCCTGCTAATGCGAAATGAGTAGGGTAGCCAAAAACACAGTGCTCGAAGACTAGATTTTTGGTCGTTGCATATCTTTAATCTTTAAGGTAAAACCCAAATAAGAAGACACACTACAACTAAATATTTTATAGAAGTAGTCGCACAGATATGCAAGAAAATCACAAAGCAAGTTTACAGAACTTCACGCTCCCGCTGGGATTTGTTAATCTCTAGCGAACGGGCTTAACCAGTTGAATGTCATGGATTTGCTCTACTAAGCTGCTTTGCAGGTCGGCAAACCGATTAACCCCTTTGCTGCAGGACGGATGTGCAACTTCTTTGTAAAACCACAATCTGTTTAAAGCTTGCTGGCATTCAGAGCGTTAACCATTTTGCACAAGAACAGGAAGGAAGAAAAAAAGAAAAAGATAAAAAAAAAAAGTAAATTATTTTAAGTATAATGCGCGACACATACTTTCGACTCATTAACATGACTGGCGTTCCTGTCCCTATTAAAGAACACATTAGAGCGCGCTCAAAGAGCCAATTTCAGGCAAATTAACACATTTTCTCTGGGCAGGCCACACAGGCGTTAGCATGGCGTCTACTAATTGCCGATAACCTGCCTTGCAAAGGCTGCGGCGACCAGAATACTCATTGGCTCCTGCCGGCTCTCATTTACTCGTCTCCTTTCTAAATTTTAATGCGTTTAAAACACACCCCGGCCTTCTCCTTCGCAATGTAAATAACATTTTGGCGTAGAATTGAGGGAAAAATCGAGGTAGGATAAACCCCCCGGCTTCAAACAGCAGTGCGTGTGTGTGTGTTGGAGATGCCGATCTTTTTTATTTTATTTTTTCCCGGTGTATAATTAAAGAGCTCCCTTTTCTTTCTGGCGCCACAGGGGACCCAGCCTGCGGCGCATATTTTAATATAAACCTGGCCGCTCGTGTTGTTGCTGCTTGTGTTGTTATTAGGTTTCTACTCTCTGCAAAAAGTTCTTCTCCTCACTAATTAATACTCTAGGGCCCCGTGTCTTGGAATCTGTTCTTCACACAGCCTGTAGCGGCTCGGGCCCAATTAGGCCTCTGCAGCCTGTGAAGACGTTCGGGTGAGTGACAAGTCCGACAACTGCTTTAATTTGCCTCCCCCCCCCCCATCACATTTCACTTTCCCCTCCCCCCGCTAATACTCACCTACAAAGTGGTAATTTTCCAAGGATCGCAAGTCATAAATGTGCTCCCTGGCGCTTGTGACAACCCGCTCCGATCCGTTCCGTATGAGGTACGCCAGCAGCAGCAAAGACTGGTAGGGTAGAAAGAGAGAGAACAAGGGTACAGAAATTAGCTCGCGTTGAATGGCAGATCAATCGGACAGCAATGTGTAACCCTTCTGCTGCCAGAACAGGGTACCGTGACCTTGCTTGGAAGAAGAAGGGTTCAGGACATGTAGATTACCTTCATCTCGTGAATAAAAAAGGTTGGCAAGTTTTTGGACTGCTCACAAAGTGTCCATGCGCTTTATAATTTCCCCATCCAAAAACCTAACAACCTCAGTACCTGTTAGATGCCACACCGCTGTTTAAATGATCTATCATGTTTTATTCAGAATACAATCACTGGCTATGGAAGAGAGAAACCGAGCCGTAGATTTCCAAGTTGGAATATGTCAAAGAGGGCGTGGCTTGTGCTGAATCTTCGGCCGACGCCCTTTTGGTCCCCCACTCATTACAGACCATGAACCGCAGACTCTGGAGAACATGTCCTACTACATCAGTGATATCGTCTGAACTAAACATGATAGAAATAATAAGTTCCTTCATTTTTAACGAATAAAAACTATCCAAAAAAAATAAAAAATCAATGTACACGGTTTCCATTCTGAAGGATATCAACAGAGGCATATGTAACGTGCACAGCTTCCTGCCCAATAAACATGTACAAAGAATGTTACAGGTTGAGTATCACTCATCCAAAAATCCATTCACCAACATGATCCGTTTTCCAGTAGTTGGAAATTTCACACACAATCCTCAGACTGCAACCGCAAAACAATTTATTCACTGTCCAGTCCCCTCCAGCTGCGATATAGTTTTTCCCATGCATGCTCTGATTCCCCACAAAGGCCATAATGGTTCCCATAGTGGAATGGGAGAGCTTAGCTTCAATATATCTAAAATACTCCTGGTCCCAAGCATTTTGCATAAGGGATACTCAACCTGTATGGCAGGCACAGCATGACCAAGGAATTTTAAGCTGATTGACAGAACAAAGTCGAAGGATTAACAGCAAGTAAGTCAGTGGGTTAAGGTGGGACTAATGTATCAGAATACCCAATCTTCGTTCAACACACTCTCAGCAAACTAGTAAGCACTGGTACGTCGGTTACTTTGTGTCGCCCTGTTAACATAGAAACAATTCTATTTTCACCAGAGCTTAAAAAAAAGGTTTGGTGGTTTTAGTAAATCTTAATTGAAAAGCTACTCGGTAACATTCAGAGGACATTGACTGGCAAAACTGAAAGACAGGCGAGTGATCAGGGGGAGGACATGTTGGGCGGAATCCTGGATCAGATCTTCCGCCATCCTCCCCAAGATGAGAGAAGAAGGAAGATCCGATCCAAGAGACCAAAAAGAATGTCCGCCCCCTGATGGAGCTACAAGTTATATGGTACTTTATTTGTAGTCATTAAATTATTTCAATGATAAATACCTAATAACATTTAGAAACGTCCATCATCTTGACCAATGTGTTAAAACCCAGCCAACCAGAAGGAAGGTGGCAGGTGCATGCTGGTAAATACCCAAAAGGCCGTGTAATGAGGGAAGGGTAAATATTTTACAAAACACTAACTTTAACTAGGGATTGAGGAAATGCAGGTTTGGGGGACAGGGGGAAGCGAGTTAAAACAGCATCTCCCTGATAAATAACCATGAATCTAATTCTGAATTAGCACCACTGGCCTCACTTCAAAGAGGCTTGACGACAGCCCAGCGACAAATAACCTCTCACCGTTTCTCACAGAAAAGCCTTGGAAGTAAGGGTTAGGAAATTAATTTGACATTGAGGGACACTGAGACTAGAGGTTTATCATTTTTTCTTCATAAATTAATTTGCATCATATTCTCATACCTTAAATGCCATTTATTGCTCCTTTTTTAAACTCACAATCCAGCTAGTGTTATAAATATCTAAGCCGGCTATGTAGAAATGCAAAATGACATGTATTTTAAAAACTGCTGGAACATTTTTTTTAAAAAAAACCTTTGTAGAATAGCTTTACAAGGACTGTATCATCTAAACATTGCTCATACAGTAAATGTAGAGAATACAATTAAAATGATCTGCATGTTAGCAGAATTGCAAGAAAATGCCTAAATTAGGAGAGAAATTTTAAGTGCGTCTGTGGAGTCTCCAGTGACTTGATATGCAAATGACACATTTCCCTATCAAGCCACGAGTGATGTCATAACTAGGAGACTCCACACCCCCACACAAAACACATTTTCTCCTAATTTAGGCATTTGTTTGCAATACATACATCATTTTCAATCATTTTCTATTCTCTACATGCACAATAAAAACAATGATTAGGTGATACTGTTCCTTTAAGTTTTATTGATTGGGGTAAACTGGATTTTAGGCAAGAGGACCAAACACAAAACTGGACAGGCCCAACTAGACATTTCAGTGGACCGTGTGACTCGTAGGATGCCCAGGCAAACATGACAAGGCTTTAGTTTGCTTTGGTTCACTTGAACAGTTACTGTCAGCGCACCTCAGCTGCATGATGATTCCCGTATCCGAGGAGAGGGGGGGATAAAAGAGTGAAAGGTGGGTAATAAAAGGATACAGGCAGGACGAGCCCGCTAGCTAATGTTCAGAAGACAAGCTGGATGTATAAGCAGTGTGTGTGCGAACACATTAAATATTAAGGAGCAGGGCTCTCTGGGGAAAGCAGGGATGCTGCCTATACCTCCTGCAAACCTTCACCCCAAGCAGCAGATCATCGGCTGTATAATAACATTAAAAAAAACAAACCCACAGCCAACTGTGCGAGCGATAGAGAGGTTTATTCCATCCTTGCTTCATTTCATGCAGGTAGGAATGGGTCACAGAGTGTGGCATAATAACGGAGAGCTTTCTGGTTAAGGGAGCTCTAAATAATGGCTAGGTATATATTATAGAGAGATTCTGGGGAAGAACACGTTTTTACTGGTTTACTATATTGGATGGACAGTAAACTACACTCCGTGCTAAAATTTAAATTGAACACAAAAAAAGTATACTACTTCCATCAGATATACCATTCAACATGGAGGATTGAATACCATTCATTAGCCGGCCTTAGGTCAACAGGGCTGGACAATAACAATTTAAGAATGTAATAAAATACTATTATTTGGGCGTCTTACAGATAATCCACACTTGGACAATAAAATCAATGTTACGGTAATGAAGCACACCCCCTGACCAGTAGTGTATCTTCCACAAGGCAAACAAGGCACTCGCCTAGGGCGGCACTTTGCCAGAGGGTGTTAAAGCACACTTCTGGTGCTTCAAACATTTTCACTATAATGGGGGTGACGGGGAATTTAGTATGTATGCAAAGGGGGCATGTAATGGGGTGATTGGGCATTTAATGTGTGTGCAATGTGGGTAATGGGGCATGTTGTGGGTGTGCAATGTGGGTGATGGGGCATATCGTTGATGTGCAACATGGGTGGGTGTGTGACCGAATTTTGTCTGCCTAGGGCAGCACAAAACCAAGATACACCACTGCCCCTGACGGAGGTCATGAAAAGCTCAATTCTGCTGGCCTATGGTGAAATGTTTACGTCAAAGACCACTGTGGGTTTAATATAAAATCCGTCAGTCTTGGGGCAAAGTCCAAAAAGTGATGTCATCAGCAGGAACATCAGAACTTTAACCCCCGATGTGGCTATACATTTTTAAGCAGTTTGATTAGCACATTATCATACGATGGGCTGCAATGTCAAAGCAAAATGATATAGTGTCACTTTACAGAAAATAACATTTGATCTATGCATTGTGCTGTGTGCGAGCATGTACATGTAGCATGAGATCGCAGAATGCTTAGCGCATATACTCACTACAATGCAAAGGATCAGGCAGCAGAAATCAGGTAAGCAATATCCTTATAATAATATAGCAATAACTATATACCCACAATCTTCTCTGCACGCTCGAGCTGCTGCATTAGCTCCAGGTTTCACAGCACAAGGTACCATCTCAATAGCTGACAGGGGCCCCATGGAGTGAATCTAGAGGTGCTCTAGGCTTGGCGATGCACATTGACGATAACACTGCAGATCACTCTCACCTTGTAAACTCTGCGCCAGTTCTTCTTGTTGTCTCTCAGCATCCTCTGCCACAACATATTCATTAGCTCGGGGAACTGCTCATACATGAATGTTGCTCTGAAACAGATATAGATAGGTTTGTCTGGCTGTTTGCAATTCAACCACTAGATGGCAGAAGACAGTTGTGCAATGCAGCTCAGAGATGATCGGCTGTTTAGAAAGATTTGAATTTAGTGCATCACCTTCTTTGCCAGACAAGGCTACTGTCCTGCAAGAAAAAGGTTACAGGAGAGGAGGCTATTTCAGCAAGAGAGAATTAAGGTAATATTCTTGGGACACATCATGCAAGTCAGAAACCAGTCGTGCAAGAGAAAGAAACCCATATAGGTTTGTGTAAAGCAAGGATGTTAGAAAATAGCAGCATATTCACTAGAGTAATGAAACAGTTTTTCAGGTCAGTTGGCTTAAAGGTTTGGGTCAATCCAGCACAATTTGGTATTTCAAACAGATCCTTAATAAACCAGCAGCTCTCGCTATAGATTTCCCAATTTCACACCAATAAAGTTGCATATGGACCTTGGGAGCTGCACATATGGCCCATGCTGCTGTACTCCTCTCCAATGCGGTTACATAGACAAGACATGTAGATATGGTTCTAAACAAGGAATGATTACCATGGAAAAGTTCTGGGTGTTTGCTACACTTTTAGAACCTTTGTCTCAGAAAGAAAGAAAAGGACTTGAAGAAAATAAGGCAGGGCTTGACAAATTTAATTTGATTTTAGGAGCCAGAAATTATTTTTAGGAGCCAGACAATCACGCAAACATAAACACAATTCATGAACACACACACCTACTTTACATATACACAAACACACCTACTTTACATATACACATATATCCAAACACCTCACACACACACACACACACACACACACACACACACACTTTACATATACACATACATCCAAACACCTCACACACACCTACTTTACATATACTCATATATACAAACACCTCACACACACCTACTTTACATATACACATATATCCAAACACCTCACACACACCTACTTTACATATACACATATATCCAAACACCTCACACACACCTACTTTACATATACACATATATCCAAACACCTCACACACACCTACTTTACATATACACATATATCCAAACACCTCACACACACCTACTTTACATATACACATATATCCAAACACCTCACACACACCTACTTTACATATACACATATATCCAAACACCTCACACACACCTACTTTACATATACCCATATATCCAAACACCTCACACACACCTACTTTACATATACCCATATATACAAACACCTCACACACACCAACTTTACATATACACATATATACAAACACCTCACACACACCTACTTTACATATACACATATATACAAACACCTCACACACACCAACTTTACATATACACATATATACCAACACCTGACACACACCTACTTTACATATACACATATATACAAACACCTGACACACACCTACTTTACATATACACATATATACAAACACCTGACACACACCTACTTTACATATACACATATATACAAACACCTCACACACACCTACTTTACATATACACATATATCCAAACACCTCACACACACCTACTTTACATATACACATATATCCAAACACCTCACACACACCTACTTTACATATACACATATATCCAAACACCTCACACACACCTACTTTACATATACACATATATCCAAACACCTCACACACACCTACTTTACATATACACATATATCCAAACACCTCACACACACCTACTTTACATATACACATATATCCAAACACCTCACACACACCTACTTTACATATACCCATATATCCAAACACCTCACACACACCTACTTTACATATACCCATATATACAAACACCTCACACACACCAACTTTACATATACACATATATACAAACACCTCACACACACCTACTTTACATATACACATATATACAAACACCTCACACACACCAACTTTACATATACACATATATACCAACACCTGACACACACCTACTTTAGATATACACATATATACAAACACCTGACACACACCTACTTTACATATACACATATATACAAACACCTGACACACACCTACTTTACATATACACATATATACAAACACCTGACACACACCTACTTTACATATACACATATATACAAACACCTCACACACACCTACTTTACATATACACATATATACAAACACCTGACACACACCTACTTTACATATACACATATATACAAACACCTCACACACACCTACTTTACATATACACATATATACAAACACCTCACACACACCTACTTTACATATACACATATATACAAACACCTCACACACACCTACTTTACATATACACATATATACAAACACCTCACACACACCTACTTTACATATACCCATATATACAAACACCTCACACACACCTACTTTACATATACCCATATATCCAAACACCTCACACACACCAACTTTACAATACATACAAACACACACCCACCTCACACAGTCTTTTCTTGGGGGTTTCTTCTTGATGTGTCCCACTCCCTGCTGCTTTACCTCACTGCAGGGGAGGGGACATTCGTGCTGCTGCTGATCTGTGATCGGTCTGCGTGCTGAGTGACAGGATGTCATGTGACGAAACCCGGCACTCAGACACGCGTTGCGCGAGGGGGCGGAGCTTGCAGTCTGTGCCATCGGCCATCGACTTTACCCCCTCGCGCTGCAGAAAAATCGGATGGCAGCGGCAAGGGGACCATGAGGCTGACAGCACCCAGGCGCCAGGTCTAATTTCCTGGTCGCCATGGCGACCTGGCGCCTGGGGTTTGTCGAGCCCTGAAATAAGGTAAAGAAGACAGGAAGGAAGAAAAGAGAAAAAGAAAGAAAAGCAAGAAAAGCGAAAAATAAGTGGGGAAAAAAGAAAGTAAGAAAGAAAGGAAGGAAGGAAAAGAAAGAAGAAAAGAAAGAAAAGAAGGTAAAGAAGACAGGAAGGAAGAAAAAGAGAAAAAAAGAAAAGCAAGAAAAGAGAAAAATAATAAGTGGGGAAAAAAGAAAGGAAGGAAGGAAAAGAAAGAAGAAAAGAGAAAAATAATAAGTGGGGAAAAAAGAAAGGAAGGAAGGAAAAGAAAGAAAAGGACTTGAAGAAAAGGTAAAGAAGAAAGGAAGGAAGAAAAGAGAAAAAAAAGAAAAGCAAGAAAAGAGAAAAAGAAGTGGGAAAAAAGAGAAAGGAAGGAAAAGAGAATGAAGAAAAGAGAAAAACAAAGAAAAGGACTCGAAGAAAGAAGGTAAAGAAGAAAGGAAGGAAGAAAAGAGAAAAATAAAGAAAAGCAATAAAATAGAAAAATAAGGGGGGAAAATAAAGAAAGGAAAAGAGAATGAAGAAAAGATAGAAAAAAAGAATAGGACTTGAAGAAAATAAAGGAAAATAAGGAAGGAGAGAGAAATAGAAGAAAATTACTTAAAAGCAGGAAAGAAAAAAAGGAGAGAAATAGAAAAAGAAGGGAAGATAACAGGGCTCTTATGTATGTAGTTCCTAAACAGTCTACCTGTTTTTCTTTGCGTAACATTAAAAGTAGCAGCTAAGCATTTTGCTCCTGTCCTTGGCATTAACATTTCATCTGACATAACAAGCGTGAACTCCTGCTTGTTTCATGTTTAATTCATTCAATTAGTTTTTTGCATGCCATCTCCACGGCATGCTGTACCGAGTGTTATACATACACCAGCGATCTCGTGCCCGGAGGAGTCTACGAAATGTTAACACTCATTAACAGTGAGACAGTGATGTGAAAAAGAAATAACAGACAGCATATCCCCAATCCGAGCACCGGCAGCTAAATTGGGATTACAGAGACACTTCTTTAACCACTGTCTTCACACATTTACGGTGCAATTATTTCCGACCTGAATAAAGGCCTTGTGTTGTTTTAGATCAGTATTTGTAGACTTTAAGGGCCACATTGAACAATTCAGGAGCCAGCTTAGTTATTTAGAGGAGCCAGGGACAGAGTATCTACAGAGGAGTCACAAAACAATCTAAAAGCTTAGAACCAGCAAGATGAAGGAAGATCTGACCCAAGATTCCATACAATATGTCTGCCTCCGATAAAGTCCAGCAAAATAGTTGAGCCAGTTACTTTAAGTGTATTGATTAAAGTATTTCTAGTTAAAACATCTATACTTTATGCAATGATAAATATGATCTGATAAAGTAAAGACTACTCCAATACTAATTTGTACAGTGGTTATAAATCATTTGTTCTGGTGGGAGCAGACGACCACCCCATGATGAACCCACAGTTACATAAAGCAACCAAATTATGTTGGAAACACCCAAAGAAGCCTCCACTCATAGCACAAACCAGGAGCATCAACAAGAAGGATGGGGGGGGGGGGGGGGGGGGAGGATATGTATCCAACTTTCTCAAGAAGTTCTAAGTGACAAAGAATTCTCTCCTTCCTCCTGGGAAATCAGTGATTACTTACTTGGCTATCTCTCCCATGAGCTGCCCAGAAGGTCCCCAGGGGTCATCGTTGGTCGCCTCTCGAACCTTAGACTCTATCTCTGAATAATTCATCACCACATTGGTGCTGCAAGAGAGGAAAGGAAAACATTGGTGATTAGTATTGGTCCGGAGATGCTCATAGAGACTTCATAATGATATGACTGGGGTTTCTTAATGATGTGCCTTCTACTGCACCGGGCTGGTCCGTGGCTTACTACTTCCAATACCCCCAGGACACCTTACCCATACGTTTAGGTTATCTGTAAGGAGGTATTTCTATCCCATTAGGATCCTGAATACAAATGAGATCATGGATCATATCTCCTGTGGAATAAATCCAGAGCAAATGACTTGTGGTCAGAAAAAAAGCCATCACACTAAGAGGGTTGGGGGTCTCAGGGCTGCCCCAGTGTGAGTTATTTAGAAACCACAGTAACAATGCAACATACTTATAAACACAACTGTGTCTGGCAAAGCTAAAGTATGGGGTCTGTGTCAACTTCCACAGGGTGGCAATTTACAGCAACTACTGTCAGCCTTAAATTAACGAGATGATGTGATTGGTTGGGAGAATGGTTATTGAAGGAACACTCTTGGCTAAAGATGGCTACTCTTTCGTGCTGCAATGGTCTACATCTCCCATGATGCCCAGCCAAGCATTGGCACAGTGTACATCATGGGAAATGTAGTGCAGAGCTGTAGTGCCATAGGTTAGCCCCTTCCTGCCCTTGGCAGAAAAATTCACAAGGAAAAAAAAGAAATATATCTAACAGTTTGGATAATGAACCCAGGGCTTCACACATTTCTGTAGACTTTAGGAGGCAGTCTGGTTATTATTAGGAGCGAGGGAAGTGGAACTTTCAGAGCGTACAGTGTAAAACCATCAAAAAAGCCAGGAGCCAGCAGTGAAGATTATCGGAGCCATGGACTTGTCAAATCCTGCTTTAACCCATGGTCTGCTGGATACTTAGAAAACAGAATATATAGAAAAATGTATGTGGCTTCTGTGCCAGACCAATAAACCAAAAACAGAGAACTTAGAAGGTGGGCTAAGGGGGAAGACACAGGCCTTTCCCATGTGAAGACCTGATCTATTTCTTTGCCATTTTTAACGGTTCACAGAAGGAATGGTCATCCAGGTATGGAGCGGAGGGGAGACAAGGGTCGCTGATACAGGAGAAGTGTGTTAGCATAAAAAACCCTCCAGTGATTTATATGGGAGGATACATGTCTAAGATTTAGGAATAGGGCTGCTTTTTGGGAGGGGGGGGGGGGGGGGGTGGGGGCTACGTTAGGACATCATCAAGGAGAAACCATGCTGGGATTTGGGGGAGAGGAGGTGGAGGACCTGATGGCAGATCCTTGGCATGGTTTCAGTTTCTACTCAAGGGGAATTAGGTTCATATGACAAGATATAAATCAAGCAGCCTAGCAGTAGACTTCATCACATATGGATTCTGACCCCTGTTCTGGGATCACTGTTAAAACGTCTTCGCCATGGGAGACCCACTATACAGTGAATGTTTTTTCAATGTGTAAGCACATTCACTTTATGAACCGGACTTAAAGAAATGTCTGTGATGGCAAAAGACCATAAATTATTCCCAATACATCAGACTTCGTTGCACGGAGCCATATCCTTTAAATGTTATCCCAACCAGGACATCATCTCCTGAAAACATCCTTTATAGGAAACAAACAAGGAACGGGATATACAATAGATCAAGGCTTGACCAATCCCAGGAGCCTAAGATTTCTACCGCTGCCTACCAACGGTTTTGATGGTTTTACATAGAACACTATAGAAGTACTGCTTACCTGGCTGCTATATATAACCTGCAAGGCTCCTGAATTAGTTTACTAGTATCTCGAGGCCCTTGTATTTATCAAGCCCTGCAGTGGATCCCAGATAATGAATAATGACAATAGCTGTTGCTTCTATAACCTGTGCAGTGTGCCTCAGACATACAGTTGGGTTATCCCCTTAACGACCATCAATTGCGGTATGCATGCTGGAAAACCTGGATTACAGTAAAACTGGCATGGCTAAGTGCCTCGGTACCTAGGCACTTCAGCCATGTCTGCTGAGGCCCCTGCCGGTAAAACCTGATCGCTGTGACAGCCAATCACAGCCACCAGACGTTTATAGCTGTCAGAGCAGGCACCTGCTCTGACAGCTATAGTCTCTCCCTGCTCTACTGTGATTGTGGTGCAGGGAGAGACTAAGGACAGAATTTGTCTGCCCACAGTCCCAGAGACACCACCAGCCCAGAGTTGTCTTTTGTAACCCGTTCACGACAATGCCCGTATATGTACGTGCTCCCAATGCAATTCATTAGTGACAATGGCCATATATTTATAGATGCAATCGTGGCATTTTTGCCTTGATTGGCCCTATTTTCGGCTTTCCTGGAAGCCTCACGAGTGAAGGCTATCCAAGAAAGAAAAAAATGGCTGCCGGGACGACCCATGGGCAGTCTTCAAGTGACAGGCTGTTAGTCACGCCCCCTGACTCTATGCATATTGGGTGAAGGGTCTTTCAGACTGCCTATGATGGAAGCACGTCTGAAACGCCTAGAAAAGGGGCTGTCTTAGCCTGCAATAGCTGAGACAGGATGTCTCAGCCATTGCAGGCAATATTTTGATTTGTCAGGGGTCATATCACAATCCTTTGCCATCCTTCCTCAAATTTGAGAGAAGAGATGGGGTAAGTTGATCCTGGTTGCCTTAGCAGTTAGGCAGACCAGGATCAACCATTATTTTTTTGCATTTAATAAGTGATCACTGTGAAAATCAAATCACATTGATCAAATGCAATAAATGCAGAAAATACATTAAATGACAATGAGTGCTGTATGAAAAAAAATAACAAAAAAACTTTTGTTTTTACACTCTTTGTTAAATTATATACATTACACACAGGGATAAATCTTTAAAAAAAAAAATGGTTGCAAAAGTAAGCCCCATCTGTCCTTAAAAAAAAAAATGTATATTACATGTGGGGATTCAATAAAAAAGTAAGCTTGAACTTTAATTTAAATGCACACATAGAAAATAAAAACTATTGTCCTGAACGGACATCAAAACAAAGAAAACGATCGTCTTGAAGGGGTTAAATAAAATACAAATAAATTACATAAGAAATTATATAAATAAATACCCCCCCCCCCCCCCTAGGATTAAATAAAAAAAATGATATAAAAGAAAGAAAACCTCATTTTTTCCATTCTAACCCTAAAAAAAGACTGCTAGTGGAGCCAGAGCCTTATTTCGGCTATTGCTGTGGAATTTTTCCTTCATGGCTCAGTGAGCAGATCACATGTATCCATGATACACCATTTACAAGGATGTGCTCATGATTTGAATAAATGATGTGCATGAGTTATTACATTGCCACAGTGAGTAACTAGTGTCCATACTCACTAGAGAGACTCCAACTCACCAACCCCCCCCCCCCCCCCCCCCTCCGGCATCCAGCGTGGCTGGTGGGACGTCAGGCAGGTATGTGAGCAGAACTACACATGCCAGATTGGCCAGCAGACTTAAAAAAAAAAATTAAAAAAAAAAACTCTTACTCAAACAAAACCAAAGTTCTAGTAAATTTCCATGGATTCCTTTGGGAATACAGAATAGGTCAGATTTACTATTGTAATTTGAAATTGTATTTTTGGAAAATAAGACCTACTGTATTAGAAGTACATTTTTGTGTTAGAAACTTTCTTTTAACCTGTTGCAATCACAAAATCCTCAAATGTGAGCATAGCCTAAAGCTCACAAAAGGGACTGTCTGAAGGAAAGATGTAACAAGGAGAATCTAGGACACACACCTTAAAAGTTTATAAGCTCCAAACCCTCGTTATCTACTGGACAAATGCACATGTTCATAAATGGATTCCTAACCCAGTGTGAGTTTTGCATAGAGAAAGCAAACTTTGTTCCCATTGTTAAAAATGAAGTAAGTGAACTTAGGAGGGGGTAGAACCAGGAGCAGTAGCAGCAGCAGCACACCTGGGGGCAAGTGAACCGAAAGCAACAGGGCATTTATTGTATCTCCTACCTGTGTGCCTCATCCGTCGAAAATAGACTGAATGCCATCAAGGGTGACAACCCATTGTGCTGGGTAAAGCTTGGGGTAGATTTTGTGCATATGTAAGATATAGATATATCAATTCAGATATAAAAGGGTGCCTGCACATTGTATGGTGGGGTCAGTGAGCCAGCACTTAATTAATCAATACAATATGGTAAAGAAGAAAGTTTCTGCAATAAGGAGTTGAACATGTTGGGCCCATGTATTCCTGTATGCAACCGTACAAAAGGATAACCGAAGCTAGCTGAAGCAGTGCATTCTGGTTAATGATGTATAGGTAGTACATAGGTCAGTACATCTTTCATGGCAGCAATTATTAGAATGTAAACTCTACAGACAAGGGCCAAACGTGGTTGAAAAAATTGAACCTATATTTAATTGAAACACTGCATGAAGAGTAGATTTTTTTTGTATAAAACAGAAATTATATAAATGAAAGGATATAAATCAAATCATTTTGGAGTCTTCTTTGCTTTGTATAATTGGATCGGGGGGGGGGGGGGGGGGGGCAGGCCTGTTGTTTGGAATCTTGGGTCAGATCTGCCCCCTGATCGAGCTATACAGAGCAAAGCCAGCTCAATAAGATACTTTATTGGTATTCCTTCATTAAAACATTTCTATGAAAAATGTCTACACTTAATGTAATTTTTAAACCCCACTGGACAAAATCAGGATCATAACAGGACGCCTTCCCTTTAGAACGGAGGACGTTCCCATCAAGTCCTCTCTTCTGCAGTTCCTTGCGGCCCACCGCTATGAACTGTAATGCAGATGAGGCTGCTCAAAAAGTCATTTCCGGCTACATTTTTCTAAATCTCACCGTGCCCGAACCTCTGGGTTTAGGCATGTCTCTGTGACGTCAATATTAAGACCCTTATCTGGTCTCTGATAATGTGTCCCTGACTCCCCCATCACTTGGAAAACAACCTCCCCCCCCCAGATTTTTGTCCATAAAGGGACTGTATCACTTAAACATAGCTTACACTATGTCCTTCAATGGCACAATTTCATACTAATAAAACGTACACAGCTCTTTAGTTTAAGACAGGGCTCGACAAATCTCAGGTCACCATGGTGAGTCCTGGCGCTTGGGTATCGCCATCCCAACAGTAGCATTGTTGGTAACCGCGAGAAAGCATGGATCTGCGCCGACAGGTCTGACGGGAAATTCCCTCATAGTACTTTGATGCGGGAACAAATGGAAGAGTTAGCATCATAGGAAACGCAGTCCTCAATAACAAGTTTCATAGGTTAATTAATAGAGACTTAGCATTTAACTCATAATTCAAGCATTTTGTGACCCACTTGTTGGCGACCCACTATGATGCTCAGCCAACCAAAATGGTTTTAAGGACCACTTGGGATTTGTTGTTCACAGCAGCATTAGAGGGTCCGGACAGTGTGGTGTGTGTTTTATAGGGGGCGTCTGGCAGGCCCAGGTGTATGCTTCGTGCATCTGTGATGGGAAGTTCTACACTGCGACGTTGTCTGGCACCTTTGCGTTTGGCTTTTACAGAACAATTTCATTTGTCAAATCCTGGTTTAAAAAATGATTGCATTAAAATAAACATGGTCTAGGGAGAGAGTGAAAAGCCCATTAAGTTCATTTGGGGACATCACGTCAGACTTTAATATACAAAGTCTCACAGCAGATTGATTAGCGTCCATTATCAAAGTCCATCCCAGACAATGTATGATTGCTCTGCAGGAATTTTGTGGTTATTCAATAAACTGTAAGCTCTATAATAGATCACTCGGCCCTAGCTATCCAGTGATTACCAAGTAACTCACACATCACATTCCCGGAAGGTGGGTGTGCGAGAAGGGGCTACGCAATCTTCTAGATTCTAGGAATCATTTGCACCACTACACTTTATCCTCCTTTACAGTGTCTACCATCAGTCTATGTTAATTATTCATCAACACTTTCGCCGGATGAGCACATCAGCAGTATGTCCCCATCCCCTCCGACCGTTCAGTGGTTAACAAAGAAACACAACATTAAGGATGTAGCACTAAAGACAATGGAAGGCCGAGCACAGACATGATCTGGTAAGGGCCTTCATGTGATTCCAAGTCATGTAGGTGTCATGCTATCCAGAGGTCCACAGGTGACCCAAGTTATATATTAATGCTCATTCCTTGAGGCACATTTACGTGAGAACTTCAGACAATATGGAATGATACATGAAGTTGGAAATCACATGCAAATATATACATATGCTACACATACATTGAGTTAACCTTAACAAAACATACTACTGTCAATCATCCGATACAGGGCCAAACATCTGTAGATGTTAGGAGCCAGCAGAGTTCTTTTTTAAAGTTAGGAAGAGCCAGTGAAATGGTAAAACAGTTTAAAAAAAAAAATGTAAGTTTGGAACCAGCAATAGGGATTTCCAGAGTCATGGCTGATTTGACCAGCCCTGTAATATATATGATCTTGCTATCAGAAAGGACGTCTAGGGACAAGAAGGCACTGGTTTGGCCCGTATTTAGGTGTCAAATCTCAAATGATGATCGAACTGAAACAATAGTTATTTTCAAGTTTGGAAGGAGAAGAGTAGGAGTAGGTATAGACGTTCTTCAACAGCGATAACAGTGTACATTACTTAGCTCTGTTAAATTGAATCCCTTTGCTCCTCTGCCATTACATCATACACTTCCTTGGTTACAGCTAATTCACGGAGCGGATGCTCAGAGAGACAAGAAGGCAACGCTAACATGCAAGAATCCCAGGAGTGGAAGATTCCAACTTTCACTCCGCATGGATAAAAACCACCGCTGGGATTAACAGTCAAATGTATGACTGAACTATGTTGTCCACCTTACTGTTCGTGCTAAGATTTCACAGCCACGGTCCCTGCTTGGTGGTAACATAACGGTCACGCGTTACAATAACGTTCCACCTACCCCATTTAGTAAAGCAGGGTTAAGCTTCTGTTCCAGACAAATGTGCTGGGTATGCACAGAAATTCATTCCGCACGCAGCCATCATTGCGCGCTTGTTGGCGCACGGCCATCATTGCGCGCTTGTTGGCGCACGGCCATCATTGCGCGCTTGTTGGCGCACGGCCATCATTGCGCGCTTGTTGGCGCACGGCCATCATTGCGCGCTTGTTGGCGCACGGCCATCATTGCGCGCTTGTTGGCGCACGGCCATCATTGCGCGCTTGTTGGCGCACGGCCATCATTGCGCGCTTGTTGGCGCACGGCATCATTGCGCGTTTGTTGGCTCACGGCCACCATTCCCTGCTTGTTGGCGCACGGCCACCATTCCCTGCTTGATGGCGCACGGCCACCATTCCCTGCTTGATGGCGCACGGCCATCATTCCCTGCTTGATGGCGCACGGCCACCATTCCCTGCTTGATGGCGCACGGCCACCATTCCCTGCTTGATGGCGCACGGCCATCATTCCCTGCTTGATGGCGCACGGCCACCATTCCCTGCTTGATGGCGCACGGCCACCATTCCCTGCTTGATGGCGCACGGCCACCATTCCCTGCTTGATGGCGCACGGCCATCATTCCCTGCTTGATGGCGCACGGCCATCATTCCCTGCTTGATGGCGCACGGCCATCATTCCCTGCTTGATGGCGCACGGCCATCATTCCCTGCTTGATGGCGCACGGCCATCATTCCCTGCTTGATGGCGCACGGCCATCATTCCCTGCTTGTTGGCGCACGGCCATCCTTCCCTGCTTGTTGGCGCATGCCCATCATTCCCTGCTTGACGGCGCATGCCCATCATTCACCTGCTTGATGGCGCATAGCCATAATTCTGCAGAACAAAGCTTCTTGCTCCAGGGCCTATAGTTAAATGCATAATGTTAATTGTACAGCTGTTTCTATTTTGCTTTCAGTGGGTTAGTTCTTTCTAATCTGCAAACATAGCCTGGCTGTCATGTAAAGAAATAAAATCAAGTGTTCTTTTATTATTATTATTGCATTCAGAGCTGCTCCGCTGTGGAGGCAATTGTTCTGCTAATTATAAAAGCCTGTGCCGTGTGCTGCATTTATTTGTATTGCAACAAGCCAGATAGCTGGGTTTTGGGTGACAGGAAGGATTTGTATATTAGCTCAATGCATGCTTAGCGCTGCTCAAAATGTGTCTCTATATGACCCGGCGGGGTGTGTGCTAATGATGTACAATTATTATACAATTTAACTGGCGGTGCTGGCCATTTTCATGTGTAGCAAATATATACATAACAGTTTGTACCATTTCAGCGGAGGCATTGTACATTTAATGGGTTCTTGGATACATGAAGGAGTTGTGAAATTTCTAATAAAGAACGTAATTTGTATATCAATTTGTATATCAGTTGCATGCACCCAAGTTTAGAGGGAAGCTTCAGGCATCAAATTAACTAATTCATGTTGGTGCTGGATCTGTACATTGTACAGGGTTATTTCTGCAAATATATGCATGCAAGATGTCCTTGGGAACAGAAAGGTTTCTGCTCTTGTCGTACCTCTGCTTTTGCTTACTTGCAGAAGGGTCAGAGCTGATGCACTGGGTCATTAGCTGATGTGTCAATCAAAAGTTGCCTTTAAATGTTTTTTTGTTTGTTTGACAGCAGTGATTGGAGGGACAAAAAAGGTTCTATTCAGACACATCCTGCCCAGTGAGAACATTGATTTTTACTGGATTTCCCCAAACAAGTTACTGCCCTTCATATTGTGAACATGCAGGCATTTCTTCCATTCCTTTACAGGGTGTGAATGAGGAGTCTATTCATAACCAAGACTGTGGGATTGCCCCTTCCTAGTTAAACTCTCATCTACGACCTTACTGACAGCAGAACTATTAAGCTTGAACCCCCGGGGAGCCCCAATACTTTTATGTTGTATGCCTTCATTTTTCTTTGGTTCTTAAGATGGTCTTTTAATACTGTCTTCCCTATTTTTTGGTGTAAGCAGCTTTCGGCAAGTATTGTTAGAACACTAGTACAATGAGCAAGCATAGGGCCATTTAATGGGGGCAATTAGAAGGGGCCATTCATGAATGTGGGCTACAAGATCGTAGCTGGGAGTGTCTGAATAGTGAAGTGGTAACATATACGTCATTTTACATCATTTAAAGTTTATAGTAAAACCATGCAACATTAAAAATTAACAATTTACGAGGCCAGGGGCGTCCAAGGTGCTGCCCAACTGATTTAACAACCAATATTCTTATAATGCAAATATGTCATGCAAATATGTGGATTTCTTTGAATAAAGTTGATTTTAAATCTTTTTTAGACTGCTTTTGCAATACTGGTAAATAATCCCATATTCTTCACCATTACTGTAAATAACATACCGTATTTTCCGGCGTATAAGACGACCCCCAACTTTTCCAGTTAAAATATAGAGTTTGAGATATACTCGCCGTATAAGACTACCCCTCTTCCAACTATTCTCCTACAGTGACATTTACCCACACACCCTTACACTAACACAGTGACACACTTACACACACACCCTTACACTAACACAGTGACACACTTACACACACACCCTTACACTGACACAATGACACACTTACACACACACAGTGACACACTTACACACACACCCTTACACTAACACACTTACACACACACCCTTACACTGACACAATGACACACTTACACACACACCCTTACACAGAAAGTGACACACTTACACACACACAGTGACATCAATAGACACATAATCTGAGACACACTATTTTGCCCCTCAATATTTCAGTATTTTGCCACTCAATATGCCATAACTTGTGCCATTTAATATGCCAATATTTTTGCCCCTCCAATATCCAGCATATAAGACGACCCCCGACTTTTGGGAAGATTTTCCTGGGTTAAAAAGTCATCTTATACGCCGGATAATATGGTAGGTTTAATGCAGCCAGATTCACATAGGTAGTTCTGAACAAGAAATACTTTACACTCTTTACTTGTAAAGCATTATAAAGAGGCATGATCAATCAGATCATCCATAGAGGGCTTAATAAGTTTCTTTATTTGTATATTTTCATTAAAGCATGTACCGTATATACGCGAGTATAAGCCGAGTTTTTCAGCAAATTTTTTGTGCTGAAAAATGCCCCCCTCGGCTTATACTCGAGTCAGCGTCTCAAAAAAATAAAAAAAAACAAAAAACAAAAAAAACTAAAAAACTTACCTCTCTGCTGTTCCGTCTCCCGGTGCTCTGAAGGTCCGTGGCTGTGAGGGAAGCGTTGTGTGCTCCCCTCCAGCCGCGCGGTCAACAAAGTGTGTTTTTTTTAAAACAAACTTTATTGATCCGCGCGGCTGGAGGGGAGCTCACAACGCTTCCCTCACAGCCACGGACCTTCAGAGCACCGGGAGACGGAGCAGCAAAGAGGTAAGTACTGGGGTCTGGGGAAGGGGGGGGAGGAGGGTGGCATAACTAGCATACTAAGGGGCAATATCCTGGAATATTAAATGGCCTATTGGGGGCAATATCCTGGAATATTAAATGGCCTATTGGGGGCAATATCCTGGAATATTAAATGGCCTATTGGGGGCAATATCCTGGAATATTAAATGGCCTATTGGGGGCAAAATCCTGGAATATTAAATGGCCTATTGGGGGCAATATCCTGGAATATTAAATGGCATATTGGGGGCAATATTTTTTCCCAGTTCTTTGTGGTAAAATTAGGTGCCTCGGCTTATATTCGGGTCGGCTTATATTCGAGTATATACGGTATATTTAAAATGCCTACACCAGATGAAACAGAACTTAATTTTTTTGCCAAATCTGTCCTTTAAATTACAGATTTACTTTGAGCACTGCATGGTTTAAAATCACTAGAATTTTTAATTTTTTTTTCCCAAGAAAGAGGAGGTGAGAAACTATTTACCGCCATCAATAGTATAGTAGGGTCTACTATTCTGGTTTAGACTAACTGACTTGTCTATTTTCAGGGGTCTGCATTTCTGGAGTTTTTTTCTGGCATGCCAGAGGTTAATGGAAAGCTTTGAAAGCCACCGTGAGTAGCTGGGTCCTACTGAGTGACTGAGAAAAGATTTCTCTAGGCCAGGGCATGTGACAAACTGGTTTAACTGGTAGATATACGTACCGGAACCTATGTAAAGTATCAGATGGTTAATAGGTGACACACCTTTGTCACACCACGTCATTAGATTATAGGAAGTTGTTTTCTTAATGATAATTAGATTCTTGACGAGACTGAGAAACCTGCGCATTAGTTAGTAAATGTGGATGATTAGGGAACAGACTAATTCAGGAGCCAGTCTGGTTATTTTTAGAAGCAAGGGAAATTACTATTTTATGTAAAACAATCATAAAAAAAGTTAGGAGCTAGCAGTAAGAGTTTTAGGAGCCAAGGATCCCTGGCTCCTGGGAGTTTGTCAAGTCCCTGTATTTGAAAACAATTCCAAAAACAAACAAGTCCTACAGATATATTTGAACTTGTCTCAGAGCGCTGTAATAAGGACCTACACAAAATATATTATTCTCTAGTCGTTGTTCCCACTACCATAATAGGACCTACCGGTAATCTGTATCAGGCCAGCTACATTCCCATCTACACCTCATGGCTGGGCAATATGTGGGCCTCCATGTTAATACATAACCCGCATTGAATCTTGGCATAGGACAGCAGGCTTTTCCAGGAGCGGCAAAATCTCAAAATACTAAATCAAAACATACTACAATCTCTAGGGGACTTGGATAACAACCAAAAACCACATTTTAGCTGTGATTATTTTGCTTTCAGGGAACATACACTTTAAATCCTTGCGTCGACAATGTAAAAACTTTACTTGTGGGTGGTTGTTTGATATAAAAATCAAGGGGGGAGAGTGGCTGAGATCAGCTATGAATACAAGGAGAGAATGGAAAAGATCCAGCAAAGACCCGAATGACCAGCCCCTTGTCAGGTCTCTATAACCCTCGCATCTCACAGACTTCCTCAGGCTCTTACAGATGACAGTAATGAGCATTAGTCTGGCTTCATTCACCCTGCGAAATGAAGCATTTTGGCAAAAACCTTCAAATTCCTCACTTCCTGAGAAACAACAGCTAATTACTTTGCTCAGCTGCAGAGGATTGTGGGATTGCTTTTTTCTCTCTCCTGGAGTCTGGTTCGCCCGGGCCTACAAAAAAACTAATTGTATTCCTACAGAACACGCCGGCACAGTAATCCCTCGTCAGTACCTTTAGTTCTCTCTGATGTTTACAGGGCTTGTACTTTTTAAATCCGTAGCCTCCTGTTTAACAGCTGCGTAAACCGATAATCAGACTATGCGATCAAGTTCTTAATTCCAGAGTTCACACAGTCACGGAAAATGCCACGGATGTTCTGGTGGGATGTCCCCAAGTGAAGAGGACAAGGAAGCCTTGCTTTCTCATGATCAGGAAGCGAGAGAGATACGGGGCCTTCCGTCAGATGCCAGAAAAGTCATACAAACACCGCTTTCTAATGAGCACTTCATTTACTTAAAGAGAAAGTCCCAAGGAAGAAAAATAAGGAAGATACTTTGTGGTGTAGAGTTGAAGAAGCGAGAATTGTTATTCTTATGGTGTAGGAGGATGCCTTGGAGTTTAATATCGTAAGACAGCGTTGGACAAATATTTGTAGACCTTGGGAGCCAATCCGATCAAATGAAGAGCTAGTCTTGTTCGCTTGAGGAGGCAGGGAAATGTTACTTCCATAGACTTCTATCTAAAACAATCAAAGTTAGAAGGGAATTTTGCAGTCAATGCCCTTGTCTTCTCCGTAACTTGGGCGGACATTGCTCTGAGCGCTGTTAGGGAACCAGTGTTGACACAGGGGCACAGAATGAGCCCAACTAAATCAGCCCAACTGACTTTGGTTCCCATACACGAGCATAGGCAGCAGACATAATTGCATTCTTATTAGTAGCTGAATTTAGATTCCGGAGAGACATGGAATAGCCTTCCAGCAGAGGTGGTAGTAGTTAAACCAGTGCAGAAGTTTAAACATCCATGGAATAAGCAGAGGGCTATCGAAAAGAAGATAAGGCCAAAGATTAAAGAGGAGGTGAGGATTTTAAAGAAGTTAGAAACCAAGGGTTTTAATTAAAGAGATTATATGTATTTGTAAAATAAAAAAGCACCACAACCACATTTAAATGGCACCACTGGCAGAGACTGACTTAATAACGGTTTAAAGAAGGAGTAAATTATTTAACACAGGACAAAGCATTGTCCTTAAACAAACTAATTTGGACCCACGTATTGCAGTTCAAGCACACATTAATGGGAGTTTTATTGCCGAGCTTGTAGAAAGGAGAGAGGGTTGGCTTGCTAATCAATAAGGACTACACACAGGGAGGACACAGGACTGTTAGCAAAGGAAAAATAGTTTATCTGCTTATTGCAGAGAGAGAAATCACAAAGATGGTTATACACACACACACACACACACACACACACACACACACAGGTATAAAAGACTTTACAATAAAATAGTTATATATAATATACAAAAACAAACAGGTTTTTCTAGGTATTTTCAAGATTGTTTCAGCATCTATTGTGGCCTTTGGAAGTGACTGATATCTGCAACATTTTGATTAGGGTTGTGACCTATTATTTATAAATAAAAAATAGACTACATGCTACTGCTCCCCTAGCCTTAACATTGGCCCCAAACCAATTTTTTCACTGTCCTGCCAGCAACCCTAATCACAAGGTAGATACACTCGCTCAAAGTATGACCAGACCTGATGGGGGGGGGGGGGGGGGGCATGTTTGGGCGAGTATTTCATTTGTCTATTCTGGAAACACTGAGGTCTATTTGCAAAAAAAAAAAAAAATGGGAGTTACAGGTGAGCTGTATTTCTGCAGTAGTTACAGCCTCTTCTAGCAGGAGAGACTCGCCAGGTTTGTCCCTGTACAATGTATAGTTTTGTCAGTGAATCACCCTATGTCAAAGAGCAATACTGAACACTGCTGACATCAGGAGAGTCCATAACTGCAGCATAAATCAGTATAATTCTCTGTTCTGGCATTTACAACCTGGGCTCAGCATCAGAGTGGCGCTAGCTAATCATTCACACGGTATATATAATCTGGCTGCACAGTTGCTCTACAATGACCCAGATAAAACTTAAAACCAGGAAGTGGAAGAAACAAGTACAAAGGGAGGGTCTACAGTAACTCAGACAAACTACATTGCATGGTGCTAATCAGAAGAAGGTTGGGAACTGTATAAGAAGATGGCCTATTATCATAGTATACGTGTTCCTCAACTAAAATCAGAATTAAAAGAAAAAAATTGGTCACTGGATAAATTTTCTAAAGCAATCAAAATACACATAAATGGTTAAAAAAAAAAAAAAAAAAACACACAAAAACCCCCCACCCAAATCCCAGAGTAAAGATACAACTGATCAACTACCACCGAAAATTATAGAATTTAGTCGCAGATAATCAGTATTTTCCATCTTGTTAGGATGCCTTCTACACCTTTCATGTCACAGTGCTGTACTCTGTAGTCTCTGATTGGTGTGCTTGTGCACCATTTGTGTGACACACAACCAATCAGTGGGGATATGATCATTTCCTCCCCGGAGTTGTGTTCGGAGTTGTATACCAATCTTGCCAAGCCTGGTTTATTGGAGGTCAATGAATTTACAGCAGTGTTTCTCAACTGGTGGGTGACCTAAAAGTGGGTTGCAAGCTTATGGGGGGGGGGGGGGGGGGGGGGGGGGGCACACACACACACACACACACAATGATGCTGGGTTCAGCTTTGAAAGCACGCCAAGAACGGGTTGCATTTTTTTAAAATAGTTCTGCTGATATCTCTTCCAGTAACCCCCTAGGATTTGGAAACAACATAGGCTTCCCCATTTACTTTAGGGATACAATTTCCAAACACCATCTGTGATGGGTGAAGTGAAGTTCAAATCTTATTGGCTTCTTAGCTCTGGTCAAGCTGAACACAAAATATAGGAACACATCCTCAGAGTTGATTTGTCCAACATCACCCCAGACTTTGAGACACTAATCCGGAACAAAAATCCCCCCAGCTTTCCCATTAGTTCTAATTCATCTCATACACACACACGTTGTGTATACTGAAAACTGCTGTGTGGAATAAATAATAATGTCTCCGAAATTAGATTATTTTTGGGTTGTGAGTTAATGGCCAAGGACAAATGTGTCCTGATGTTAGAGAGGTTGAGACAACTGATTTAGAGCCCCCTATGATATTATTTTCAATGTAAAAACTACAGGGGGACTGTAAATTATTGTAAAAGTAAAAATATAGGCATTACATGTATATTAAAACACAAGTACAACATCCAAAAAATGATCTAGGTGTAACATTTAGCGGAACTACAATTCACGGCTATAAATAGAGGTGGACTTCTGGGAGATATAGTTCAGCAACAATAGCATCCTTGAGCTATCCCTGCCTGAAAGAAACCTCAAAAGCAGCCATACTTTGATTGAAACAGTCGCTGTTATGGCATTGCCTGGCTAGAATATGTATACAAAATGTCAGATAATAAGAAAAAGTTATTTTAAATCACAACAAATCAGTTAAGTCACGGCATGTACATAATCTGCATTTTTTTGTCCTATGGCAAATAATAAAATTAATTTTCTTACCTTAAAAGTTATAAAACATAAATAAAAGGCAATTCAGACAATCTAAAAAAAACATGTTTTGTTGCAACAAAATTCAGCTGTTGATCAATGGTGTAAACAGAGTGAATAGACGGACAACCATGGAAAGAGCTTCGGTGTCATTCTGCAGCATACGATGAATAAATTGAGACCTTGATAAATACACAAAAAACACAAAGAACTACTTCTTTGCAGCTATATTTAAACACTCCCTCCCCCATGTTTAGGAATAGTAAGGGCACTGTATAGCAGCCAAGATGCCTTCTGAAACCTATCAACACGAGCTATGGCTCCAAGTGAAGACTTTCAGTTGGGTAAAGGTAGCAATGTGTCTAAAGAAGTCTACTTTCATTCAGACCCGAGGGACAGCCTTGAATCACACAATGCAATATTTTGAAAGGGGGGGGGGGGGGGGGGGGGAGTGGTCATTACCCTGAATCACAGGCCACCAAAATGGTACCTTGTCCTACAAAGATGATAAAGCATTAGCAGAGTAACAAACAGTCCAGACAAGTATCAAAATAGGTTCTGCGAGTTATGCTTTGCGATTTAGAACATAAAAGGGCATCTGTCCTCCTGATGAAGCTGGGGAGGAAGCGTGTCCTCCTGACGAAGCTGGGGGGGGGGGGGGGATGTGACCTCCTGACACAGCTTGGGGGGGAATAATGTCCTCCCGATGAAGCTATGGGGGAATCGTGTCGTCCTGATGAAGCTACGGGGGGGGGGGGGGGGGGGGGAGGATGTGTCCTCCTGATGAAGCTACGGGGGGGGGGGGGGGGGGGGGAGGATGTGTCCTCCTGATGAAGCTACGGGGGGGGGGTGGTGTCCTCCTGATGAAGTTTCCTCAACTAGATGATGATCTGTGATACCTTAAAGGACAACGGTTGGCAAACGGTTGGCTTTGTTTAATTGAAAGATTACCCGGTTTTGGCATTTTAACTAGAAATACTTTCATGAAAGAATACAAATAAGGTACCTTATTCAGCAGGGCCTGACAAATCTCAGAAGCCAGTGAGACATGGCTTCTAATCTTTATCATTGTTTTACATAGAACTCTATGGAAGTACCACTTTTCTGGCTACTAAATTGGTCTGTTTGGCTCATGAAGTTTATAAAGATTTGTCAAGCCCTGCCTCATTGGCCCTTCTTTGCTAGTACAGCACTATGTGGGAGCAGACATCTTGGGTCAGACGAAAGAACATCTGACCCATTCAACTCTAGATTCGAACCAACATGTCCACCACCTGAGCTAGACAGAGCAAAGAGGGCTAAATAAAGTCCTTTATATGTATTCTTTCACTAATGCATCTCTATTTAAGATACCTACACATGATCAAATATTGCAGTTAAACGTAACAATATCTATAGTAATCCTTTAATGAAACATGATCAAAAGATAGTTTAGAAAGCAATTAAATAAATAAATATAAATAAATAAAATAAATAAATAAATTAATAGTTAGAATATGTGGCATCATCCCCTCTTTATAGACCAGTCACTGTGTAAGCATGCAATCTGGATGCACTGGAAAATGTAGCAATACTGGCTGGCATTTTATAAATAATCTAAATACATTAAGAAATTTCTATGTCTCACACTTTCGGATAAAACGTACTCAGTACATACAAAGCATTATTTCAGAAGCGCAAAATATAAATAAATCCGGAAAACAGCACTAGTAGACAGTGACAAATCCTACAAGAACTTTATATCCAGCTTGACAATTTAAAGTAATTCTAATATTTAAAAAAAAAAAAAACATCTATAGTGCTTCAGGAACGTATGAACATTTAACCTAAACATTTGTTTTGCATTTACTTGTGATTTAAAAACATACAGATCTGCTATTAGTATTTCTTCCGGATTCAGGGAAATAGTACTTAAAATACATTCTATGTAAAGCAATCAACAAAGTGAGAATAAGTACGGTATTTCAGGAGCCATGGCTCTTTGGCTCCTGGGAATTGTCTAGCCCTGATAATAATTAAGCTTTAATCTGGCAAATTCTATTTTAACTTGGATTAAAAGGGGGAGTTATGTTGTTATTTTGCTGACACTTTGTTGCTCCTGAGATTATCACAGTTTGCTATATCATTGCATCAGAACAATTTATGGTAAACACTCAAAAGTCAGATCGTGGGGGAGTGAGAGGGAGGGAGGGGGGGGAAGAGGTGCGCCAGGGAGCAAACCGACAGTAAAATCTTGACACTCCTCTTTGTACTCTCTTACAAACACATAACCACTGGTTAGACTTCCTCTGGCAGCTGCATTATCAGCAAACACAACGCCTTATCAGTTTCAGTAACCATTGGTGTGAAAAGGTATTTAGTCTTATGACCAATCTGCATTAAACCCTGAGTGACCAGGCAGGTGCATTAAAGCGACACTCCCACCAAAAAATGTAAAAGGTTTTAATTTTTTTTTTTACTTTATATTGTTTATTTCAGATATGTTTATTGTTTTTGTTATGTGACCGTATTTAATAAAATATTTAACTAAACAAGTGTGACTGGATGCTGCCATTTTGTGAAATATAGTGTTTTGGGTGCCAAGCAAAAATGTCTCACTTTGGGGCTGGGGACACAGATCGCAGTCTAGAAGTCAGAATACTGACCATAGACTTGCATTGAATGGGAGGGTAATGTAACTATTACATCACAAGGGGTTGGAGTTCTGATCCTGTTTGATCAGGTTAAGCTCCTCTTTTTGTGTTGGAAGGCAGGTAAAAAAAATTGTACACAGTCACATAATCCTGCACACTAGTGATACACAGGAGCCAGTAAGAGAGTGGGGAGTATCTTATGACATCATCATGCAGGCTTTGTCAACAGTTGTAAAGTGAGACTGGCTGGAAGATTTTGGATGATTTTGCATCATGGGAAATCTTCTCAAAATAGATGCTGGAGACAGACACCTAATTTTATTTTTTCCTTTTATATGCAATTAATTCAATCATATAAAAAAACAGTGGCATATAATTTATAGATGTGTTTGTTTTAAATGACCAGGTTATCTAGTTACATCTTTTGGTAGTGTCCCTTTAAAAACAAACTGTTCCACACAGTAGAGAATCATGGGAAAGCTTACGATTGTGACTGGCAGACCTTTTCGGAGACTCACGCCCTTCATAAATGGATTCCATTCAAGATATACGAGGAGCTATACTGGAAACTATGCGTGACCCAAATACAGCCAATGACTTAAATATAATCAGCAGGAACATTCCACTGGTCTCCAGGGTGACTGCTCCACTTTTATAACCTTGCTTCCAAAACTATTCTTTGTACACAAACCCCACAGTGCTCCACATCTCTTCTATTTTGTAAAATAGGTCATTGTTCAGAAACAAAAAGGGGTTAGTTATTCAAGTCAATTCTGGGGAAAAGTTATAAAAGTGGAGCTATCACCATGTTTCTGCCATTTTTAGAAGTTTTATAAATAACCAGCAAAAGCTTTCAAAGATCGTCATTTTAACTTAACAAGTCAACTTTTAACGTTAAGGATAATTGTACAAAACTAGGAGGCTCCTTTTAGAGACTACAACACAATCTAAAAGAGATACTTCCTAACTAATTGATAATGGTTATTTTTGTTTGATGACCTTTGTGCTTAAAATCCTGGACATGTCGTGTTTCATATTACAGAACAAAGACGTTACAGATTCCACAAGCGACTTAATTTTAAGCATGTAATACTCCTTTTCCCTGGCTCATAAGAGAAAAAATAAAAAATACTCTCCCTCTTATATTGTTTCTGTTTGGCTCCTAAATCCCACAATCATCAACCTCTCCCATGGCGCTACCTTCTATACATTGCAAATCCACATTAATCAGATCTAGAAACCATCTTGTGTTGCCTGGCAACCAGCAGACCACACAAGTATTAAGAGTATAAAAAAGGTCAAAGCTTTTCTGGTTGTAGCTTATGACAAATGAACTGAACGAATGGATGAAGATTGAGAGGTTTGAGTCTTGACTATTCCTTCCAGTTACGACTGTACCACTTACAATGTTTATCAAGCTAAACAGAAGTGATATTACAGAGGACCACCAATAACCCAGCACTATGATAATCTAATTAACTCCAAATTTTTCAAGTTTTCTTCACATTTATCGACCTCGTTGAACCAAGTGATGTTTTCATCCTAATTACAGGCATCATGCGGAGGAATCCGAATACTATCAGTACTGCCTAAATGCTTTGTAAGTGAAATTAGGAGACATGATTACATGTCACTGGAGAAAATGGCCTATTATTACAATGTATGAACCAATTAACTGGAGATTTCAACACTTTACTCCACCTCTGGGTACAGACCTCCCTGATCAATAACCGAGTCTGGATTACCTGATGATACTCAGTGGCTTAAAAAAGGGGGGGATTTAAAGAATACATGCAAACACTTGGGGGTAATAGTGAGCCTACTCCAGGGCTTGACAAACCGAGCAGAGTATTAGGAGCCAGCTAAAAAAATAAAAAAAATAAAATAAATCTACGAGCCAGACAACGGCACATAAACACAATCACCTATATGCACACAAACACATCCAGTCAGTCAGTCACCTATATACAGCCAGACACCTATACACACACACACAAAAAACATCCAGTCACCTATATGCACACAAAACACATACCGCCAGACACACATATACACAAACACATACCGCCAGACACACATATACACAAACACATACCGCCAGACACACATATACACAAACACATACCGCCAGACACACATATACACAAACACATACCGCCAGACACACATATACACAAACACATACCGCCAGAAACACATATACACAAACACATACCGCAAGACACAAGGCAACAAGGTTTTTTTTTAAAGAAAAATGTAACTTTTTAATATGTCCTGCCCCCCCTCCTATACCTGATTGCAGGGAAGGGAGGGGGGTTACGTTACAGTGCGGTGGCACAGAGCAGCTTCCCTTCCAGTCCCTCGATATAGCTCTGCACTATATCGTGGTGCACAAGGGGGCGGAGCAGGAAGTCTGTGCACACACTCTGATCCCTCGTGCACCGCTGGATTAAGGAGAAGAGAATAACACATCCGAGCTACGAGGGCATCATGCGGGGCTCACATTACCAGGGTGCCAGGTCTGATTTCCTAGTCGCCATGGTGCCCGGGGTTTTGTCGAGCCCTGGCCTACTCAATGGACTGGTTTGTTTCAACCAGAAAATGATTTGAATGTTACTATTAACTATTATAATAGTAACTTTATACTACAGTATTAACTATTCTTTCACACTCTGGATTTAAAGGGCAAATATTAAAGGGTCATCAACTGTGTGGAAGAATCTGATGTTGACAAAATATTTTCCGCATATGTTGTGCATATTTTCAGTGACTAAAACTAAACAATAACCAAATAAAAAGTTACTAGGACTATAAGTATTACTAAAACCCATTGCAATATTAGTGAACGGACAAAATGACTCATTTGATTGATCCATTTAGCCTTCTGGTTCTGGTTCCCATTTGCCGTCAAAATTAACACTGTTTCTGGGAGTATTTCTGAATTATCCGCCACACTGCAAGATGACAAAGCAATCAGGAGCCCAAAGTAAACCAAAGCAAGTGTCAACAACAAAATAGCTCTTTTTATATAACTTGGTTATATTTACTTTTACTGTATGAAACAGGTTTGTGAGTAGAAATCCATAACAGATCACACATCCTTATCTGGTCCAGTCGGCTACGCACGGACTCTACCACCAATGCGCTTTGTATAGAGGTTGGTGCTTGATGTCTGATAGGTACTGCCCCTGTCATGATCAGAGGCTCTGTAACACATTATGCTAGATTCCAAGCAGGCCAATCTCCCAGCTAGGAGCCTGAGCACTGGCCTATTTGTACTTTCTATTGTATTCTTAGTAACCAAGGGCCCAGCACTGCTCACATATGAATAATACAAGATAGACTGTAACCTTGTCACTTGATGAGACGGTTCATGTTATTTCTCTTAGGCTGTGTCCATCTCCACTTACAGCACACAAAGAAAAACTGCATATTCCATTGTATCTTTTGTGAAGAATATTCAGGCATATAACAAAGTTTCTTACTTTTGTCAACACTCGGGGGTCCGGTAATTATCATAAAAGATGTACAGCACTAAATAATTGCAAGCTCTATGAAGAAAATCTATAGGTCACTCAAATATTAGAAAACATTACAATAAAAAAAAAATATGTAAATAATAGAGCAATAATAAAAGAAAAATGACCATAATTCATTTGGCATCTATCTTAATAGTACACATGAGCTGTAGCCTATCTTTACCATGTTAGACCTTCCAAATTGGGTATACAGGAAAGTTATCATCTATAAAAGAGCAAAGCCACACATGTGAAAGGCTACCAAAAAAATGATATAGCCAGAAACAAAACAAAAACAAACATCTTACACACATCAAACTGGTAAAATACCACCCAGTCCTCCTTCCCCCTCCCCATTCCTTTACCTACCCCTTATTATTACATCTGTATTGTTTAAACCTGAAAAACAATACACTTTGAACAAAAAAAAAAAAATAACACCCAGTAAATAGTATAAATACAGACCAACTTACATTTGCAAAAAGGTACTAAAAAGATCCCAGCCAAAATCACCAATATAGGTGGGCACCACAACATGTGACACTTTTAGGAAAAGTCTTGTCAATTCACTTTTTAGTTTACAAACCCTATAAAGTACATCCTAACAGAATAGGGCAAAGGGGAAGACAGAAAACAAATGTTATTTTCAGGGGAAACAAATTTTACTTTCATTTTGCCTAGCAGGCCCACCTGTCCATTAAAACAAGCAGGGTACCTGCCAAGGTCTAATCACTCTCTGGGGCCAACAGGTAACCTTTTGTCAGAAAGCCAAGAAGAAAAAGAGGGACAAACTACAGCCTATATAACAGATTGCAAGCTCTCTGGGGCAGAGATAACCTAACTAGGTTCCAGCACTGTTAAAAGTATTCTAGACGATTTAGGAAAACATTATCACATTTTTCCGTGACTGGAACATTTTGATACAATGTTATCTCCTGCATGCGTTCAACACAGATTTCACAAACTAACATTTCTGCGTAGTGTCTTCTGGGACACGGCATGCGTATACTTCCAGTTAATCAACAAGCCTGTCCTTGCCGTGGGGGGCACATCCACTAAGAGAAGCTGGCATGTCATATGTCACCTCTGCTTTGTTCCGAAACAGAAGGGAAGGGGAGTCACACGATCATGTATATTTTCGCTTTCACATGAGAATGTATATGCAATGCTTAGGTTAGAACAGGTTTGTAAAAAAATGCATCAAAGTGAGCACATCTTAAAATAGAATATATAGACGATATTGTGCAATTTGTTTAAAAGTGAGGTGCAGGTGAGTGACATCCCATCTCACCTAAACAGTGTTTTAATGTGAAAATAGAGAATACAAAATGATTGAAAATGGTGTATACATTGTGTTATCAAAATTGCAAGAACATGCCAATTTTCTTGTGTTTAAATGTGTGTGTGGAGTCTCCTGGCTATGACATCACCTGTGGCATAGTATGCAAATGACCTAGTTTTCACTGGGAAATGTGTAATATGCATACCAGGCCACAGGTGATGTCATAAGCAGGAGACTCCAGACACGTTTTTGTCTTAATTTAGGTATTTACTTGCAATTCGGTTAACACAATGTATAGATCACACCATCATTATTAAATTCCTATAACATCACAGGTTACCAGTGTATGCATTCAAAGTGACTTTTAAAATAGGAGCCATGACACACACATTATATATATATATATATATATATATATATATATATATATATATATATATATATATATATATATATATATATATATATAATGTATATATATATATATATTCTATGGCTTCTGAATAAATAAATGAGACTCACAAACTGTACAAATATTTGTTGACCACTACTCTAGAGAAGCTTGCCAAACAAGACAGCAAGCTATGGTTTGATCTCAGTAGCAGAGATTAAATTAATGTTTACTTGCATAGCACTAGGTATTTATGTAGTGCTTGGTACAGAATTTAAAAGGGGTCACATCAAACCTTCTTACTCCTAGACTCTCTTATAAGATTCATGGTACTGTACACAGTGTCATACAACAGTGTCTGTACACAGTGTCATACAACACAGAGCACAAATACTGGTCCATAGCTGTTCCTCCCTCGTCTCCTTTAAAAGGCACAATCCAGGGTGATGTCTAATGGTTCCAGTTTGAATCAATTCGGACTCAAGATCAACAGGAGAAAAAGGCTCAGCATAAATCATATACAGAGGTGTTTTGCAAAACAAAAGTCTGATGAGGCAATTTAAAGGTGGGAGAGGAATTGAAAAGTTGGATAAAAAAAAAAAAGGCGTGAGAGTCTATAAACACAGGGGTTCAAATGAAATTGATTGTTATTACCCGCGGGGGCAGTTTTAAAAATTTAAATAAGATTATATCCTACTAGCCACTCCTGTAAACGTGCTCAATATCTCCCTTGACCGTATCCAACACAATCCACTCACCAAACCTGTGCTACCTGCTCCAGCAACTCATTCCCAGTTGTTCCACAATCGTTTTACAGTATGTGTTTGATATGACTGCTCCCTCTGCATTTCTCTCTCTACTTAGATCATTAATGATGCCAGCAGTGAGGCCATGCACCCTACACGTTTACAAAGATATCACTTTCCTTCCACGTGATGGCCATGCAGGCTTAAACCCCTATGGCTGTGCATTGTGGGGGCTGTAGTTCCACAATATATGGAGAGTTGCAGTGAGCTACTGCTTCAAGTCAAATGCAAAAAATCAGACAGTCGCACAGATGGAAAAAAAACAAAAGTATGCAAATCTTTCCAACTCTGTTAATAAAGCTGAATTCCTCTGGTTCACTTTTTGAGTATAGACCCCAATATAGAGTGATGGATAGTCAGCTCAAACACCTTAATAGAAGATGATCTCTGAACCATGGTGTTAGTTTGCAGATGCTCCAGTCAGATTTAAGAGGGTAATGTTTGTACACTTTATTAGCCAAAATTGACCAATTCAGTGACCACCATACTTATTTTTCAGTAGCCAGGTAATGGCACCTCCATAGTGTTATATGTAAAACAATCATACATTTAGCAGCCACCGCTCCCTGGCTTTGGGGGTTGGTTAAGACCCAGATTAGGACTTTTTTTCCCCTCTTTGACTAGGCCTCATTCACTATTCTAATAGAAACAAGGGAAATATCCTCTGAACCAGCATGTTCAATACACTCTGCTGCTGAAGTGACAAATGTATACATAATATAAACTGCTAACCTAGTGTGTTTAAATCTCATATATATTTTCATCTAGGATAGGTGTTTTTAATTAAAGTAGAAAGATTAGCAATTTTGGTTGTGTGTAGATACTTCTTCACTCTCCTGTGTTTAAATGGGTTACTTATTGCTTTAAGATTTGCCTCACCCTCACACAGAAATGTAGAAATAATATATGCAGAAAGAGATTACAATCATTTAAAGTTTTATGGCAACTACATAACTACAAAAATCTAAAGGACAAGGTTAAAAGTAACAACACCTTTCTGTACCCATTTAAAACAAAACTTAATTATCCAGCACACAGGACAAGTGTATTCTGACAAGAAACAAACCTTGGACAATGTATTTAAAAGCCGATTCATTTATAAAAGAGTTTGCACTTCCAAGATATATGGATACAAGTGAGATAAGACCCTTGCGCTTTACAAAGCAACAAGAAGATTTAACACAGGGTCAATAGTTTGGACCTTGCACCTACACAGTCAATTTTAATATTGAAAATACTATAGATTATATGTTTTAATAAAGTAAACCATTTTTGGCCAATGAAAAATCAACTTTTTTTTTTTTTTTTTTTACATATAACAATTACCTGATGTGATAACCTATAGTTTTTATATTCATTTAATACTGGCGGGCACCACTACCAAACCTCGGGATGGTATGAGGGCCTTCAATTTACAAAGACTAACACAAATTTTAAATACAGGCATAAAAACAATGATAGTCCATCCCATTAACACAGTCTGATGCTTAAAGCCCTGTACGGAATGCCTCACTTAATTAACAACTGAACTCTCCCCAACGCGTTCCTCACAGTCAGTGTTGGCGCCCCCATGACAAGACTTGTGCGAAACGTGTCAGGCTGTCATTATTTGACTACCTACAATGGAAAACTGGCTTTAAATGTATATCTTTGTGTGAATAAAAAGGATTTTTGCTTATCTATGCATATATTATTCCCTACTGAGGAAACCAGCACCAAATCCCACCAATCATGCTGAGTGTAACCACAGATCTCTGGCCCTCTTACTAGTACATGTATTTAAACTGCAGTCAGGTTCCATTGCACTGAGGGTGCTAGGAGTGTCACTCCCAGAGCACACTCAGCTAATGGCTCAAATCACACGGTAGACCCGGAAGGGAACGCTGGGTGTATACACACCGGCAACTGCCAGCGGGGTCTACGGTGTTTTCAACTCTCAACACCCTCAGTTGAGTCTGCTGTTGGAGTGACACTCCTAGCACCCTCAGTACAGAGGCAGGTGGCTGAGGCCTGGACATTGAATACATGTTCACTCATGGAAGTATGATTTGGTGTCCACTGACGGACTGGCCCAGTGGAGTGGGCCTGATACTCTTTGTAACCCCTCTCCCCGTGACTCACGCTTTATCCACCAGCTCCCGCACTTTCCACATGTTAAGCATCCTGGCTCCCGATGCTTTCCTCCAACCCCGGGGTCTGGCCTGCCTTTCTCTCGCTCGCTCCCTCCCTCACCGGAGACCTGCCGATGTCACACACTCCGCAACCTCTCTCTCCCTCTCTAACGTCACTACAGAAAGCGTCACGGTCACGCATGCGCGCCACTTCCCCACTGCTTCCGCCTTGCTCTGCCCGCTGCTGCGCAGGCGCCGCCACCAACCGCCATCCAAAGCTCCACGTAATGACAGACGCCAACCACTAAGCGCCTGCGTACTGCGGTAGGATTACCTGTCTCGCGGAACCGCGCATGGGCGCAGTGGGTTGGACTCTAAGCGGTGGATTGCCAGACCCCGCCCCATCCAGTGACAATCCAGGCAGGTAAACTCCTGAGGCGCGTCATAATAACTGTGAATGCTGGGTGCGTCGGTTATAGTCTTCCCACTTCCGGTACGACTCAGGAATGCTGTCTGTCTCTGTTTTTGCGTTGACCTGAGAATGACATTAAAGGGACAGGATCACCTAAACACTGTTTTTACTGTGCATGCATAGAATAAAAAAAAGGTTAAAAAAAGATTAGCAAAACTGCAAGCAAATGCCTAAATTAGGAGAACAACGTGTTTTAAATGTGTCCCTGGAGTCTCCAGCTTATGACATAATTTGTGGCTTGATATGCAAATTACAGATTTTTTTAATTGAAAACTAGTTAATTTGTATATTAATACCTTAATGAAGACATACAACAAAGCAAAGCTACGTATTGGAAATGACCGGGGGTAACCCGAAGAGTAAATCTTAGACAAAGAGCACAGAACACTTAAAACAACAATTTTATTTAATTATATATTTAAAAATAAGGTGGAGAGCCACCAAAAATATCAGAAGACTAAAGTATACCTAGAACGAAATGCCAGAGGATTTCGGCTGCCAATTTGTTTGTACGAAAATCAGCCATAGTGGATGATTTTTGTGCCGATCAAGTTCACTTTGGTTGTGTCTGAGTAGCCTAAATTTATGGGTTATTCAGAGTGCCATAGTGATCCAATTGGGTCCAAAAATCGGAGCAAGAAAACAGGAGCTTCCTAAGTAGACCCTTTTTAAATAATAAATTCGACATCCCAACTCAACCACATTGAGCTATTCAATAAAATACACTGCACATTTCTGTGAGTTTTATTGCTGTGGAGCTCTGTAATACTCACAGGTAATGCACAGTTTTATTGCTGTGGAGCTCAGTGATACACACACACTGTTCATTACTGTGAGTTGTATTGCTGTGGAGCACAGCGATACACAACCACACATGTACAGAGCTCCTAGAAAAGACACAAAAAGAACAAAGAGACAGAGGAATCTGGGTCCAAAATTGGGATAACATAAAAACATAGACTGTGTCAGCAGATAAGAACCATTCAGCCCATCTAGTCTGCCCAATTTTCTAAATACTTTTATTAGTCCCCCGTTCCCGTCTTATAGCTAGGATAGCTTTGTGCCTATCCCACGCATGCTTAAACTCCTTCACTGTGTTAACCTCTACCACTTCCGCTGGAAGGCTATTCCATACATCCACTACCCTCTCAGTAAAGTAATACTTCCTAATATTACTTTTAAATCTTTGCCCCTCTAATTTTAGACTATGTACTCTAGCTGTGGTAGTTTTTCTTCTTTTAAATATACTCTCTTCCTTTACTGAATAACGATATTGTTTTAATGATTGTTAAGATCAGGTATACATATTTGCCTTGGCATATTGCAAGAAAGGTTTAGAAGTACTGTGCGGTAGCCATTTTGTGGTTTGTGGCCTGAATTGCAGTGTGAAATGAGTTAGCAACTGTGTGACTAACCGCAGTGTAGATCAGATCATCAAAACGTCAGCGAGGAAGTGATCAGCATCTTCTATATAGAGGACCAAAGCACCGGGGCGAACAAGGGAGCCTTCTCCTTCTTGTGTTGTGTGGCAAGATCCAGGGGAGCATTGTATTTACTTTCACTCCCTACACCTTCAAAGAATCCGTCCACCCACTCTATTTCTAGTTCATGCTTATCTTTAAGCTCAGCGCTATTTGCTGTTCACCTTGTATGTGTTGTTGTACAAATAAAAAATATATATGCAGGAGCATACCTAGAATATGTTTGCAAAAAATGTTTGCAAGAATTACACCCCCAGCCATTGCACACACAGACTTGTAATTTGCACCCCAAGTTTCTGGAACCCCTTCACCCAGCCTTCTGTCCACCTAGCCTTGTGTCCTACGTTTCTGACATAAACCAGTACATGTATCTGATCCCCTCACCTAGCCCTCTGATCACCCAGCTCCCTCGCCTGAGGATCTTTTTTCCTAACCCCCTCTTCCAGCCTTGTTGCCCCACAGCTCACCCAGTCTGCTTTTCCCTCACCTAATCTTGTATCATTTCCTTCCTCTGACATCCTTATCTAGCCGTTTGTCCACCCATCTTTAGCCTCTCCTCCCAGTTTTCTAACCCTCTTTGTCCCCCTGTCCTGTTTCTCCTCCATGGTCAGTCAGTCGTCTCCATGTCGATGCAGCACGGCCTACTGCATCCACGGTGGGTGCCCACTACCGCTGCTGACATCCTTATGCTGCGGTCAACTCCTGGCACCTTGGCACCTGTGACATACCGCTAACCACCTGCTGCTCCAAAGTCCGCCACTGTCTATATGTTACCTCTTTGGAGAGTAGGGTCGCCACCTTTTCTTCAGTAAAATGCTGGCCATGCTTTTGCCTCCATAGACTTTAACATAGGATACAAGCCAAATATTTACCGGCCTGCCAGTAAAATACCATATAGGTGGCCAAGCTATTGGAGAGTATCCAAGGGAGCATACCTGCCATTTCCTTCACATGTTACTGGCCTTGTTGGTGCCTCCATAGACTTAACATTGGCATCAAGCCAATTTTTTTACCTGCCTGCTGGGTGGCAACCCTACTCGGAAATATGACCTTGGCTCGACTCCCACCTGGATTGTCCCCCAAATAACATGAGGGTCTGCATTGTAAATACAAGGTATTTATGGAGAAAATACCCCCCCCCCCCCCCAAGCAAGGTTTAATCAGGGGAAAGGCTGCTTTTCGATTAGTTCTCCTAACTGCGTTGATCAGAAGATATCTAATTTTAAGTAAAATGAGGGCCTCCAGGAAGAGATGCAACTCGTCAGCTGGTCAATTATAGGGCTTAGAGACAGTGCTGTCAATAGGTGGACTTGCCTAAGGCGCTGGCCCCTGTGAAAGCGCCATCCCGCGCCCCGGGATACTATGTGAGAGGCTATAGACACTGTAGTTTTACTTAGGATTGCATATAAATATCTTTAGAATCTCAGCTAATAATTCCCCATATTTACTGTGCAGTTTACCGGTTAGTGAACAGACCTGTCTGATTTGTAGGTAAAATGAGATTTATTGTGATATTTTTTTTGATTTTTTACTCTTGTTCTATTAATCGGTTTTCAGTGAGTTATTTCAATCTTTCTCCTAAGAGAACTTCTTAATTACAAAACCCTACTTGTCTATCGAGCTATGTTTCTGATGCTTATATTTTTCCGTCAGTGATTCATATTAGAGTACAGTGGATGGAGGGGTGTGATGTGTATATATTGCTTTTTCTGTGTCTGTCACAAGTCTCAAACTAGTGCTGATCCGTGATGGCATAGTTGCCAACATTTGAAAAAAATTTCCAGGGACATTTTGGAGCTCAGCTTCCAATTACTTGAATATTGACCACACCTACTGCCCAAAGCTCCGCCCACTACACAAAATTAGCATAATGTAACTCCACCTACTTGTCACAGTGTAGATCAGTGGTAGTCAACCTTTTTCTACCTACCGCCCACTAATGCATCTTTCTTGATGGAAAAATTTCCTTCCGCCCACCAGTTTTCGCGCAAGCGCGGAATATTTTTTAGAAAGGAGGGTGTTTTTAAAAAAAATAAATGTACGTACATTTATCTTTTTATTTCTTTATTTTTTTTTTTACGTTTTGATCTGCACTCCACACAGTGCTTTTTTCCCTCCTCTTTTCCCTTTTATTACTAACACCAAAAACAATGTTGTATTAGGTGCCAATTTTTATTAATGTCACCATCAAAAGAAATTCCTTTTCCTGCCTGCTTCTTTACCTTCCTTATAGTATATCACTATATTCAGGATCTCTTTTTCCTATTTTTTTATTTTCTCCTTCCCTTACTTTATTTTTTATTTTATTTTATAAGATAATAAAACTTAATTTATGAGCAAGACTAAACACTGCTTACTCTCCTCCTTTATTTTATCCCCTTTTCTCTATTTTTCTTCCTTTTTTTGTTATTTTTTTTTATCTTTTCCTTTTTATCTCCTTTCTTTTACCTTCCTGAGCTACAAAAGTAAGGCTGAGCTAGTTAGCCCACTTATTATTACTAGCCAACAATTCTCTTTCTCCTGCCTATAACTTTTCTTTTGCAACTGCTCTGCTCCGTTTCTGCCTGCTTCTGCCTGTCCCTGCTATCAGTTTCCACTCCTCCCCTTCCTCTTCCCACGTGTTTGCGTGCGCTCGCTCCCGCCCGTCCCTGGAGGTTGCTTGATGTGTGCTTCCGAAAATCCTACCGCACGCATTCTCGCGCACCTAGGTTTCCTGATGTGTGCGCTCGCGTGTGCGCGCGCCCACTCACCCGCTTGCTCAAAAGGAGGTTTTAACCTCCAAAGTCCCTACCGCCCACCTGGAATCCCAAAACGCCCACTAGTGGGCGGTAGGGACCAGGTTGACGACCCATGGTGTAGATTATATCACCAAGTTCCCACCAGCATTACCACGCATCCTTGGTATACAACAGATACACTCGCAGCACAACATCTACATCAGGCAGTATCACTTTTACATGAAATATAGTAAGACCTGGTGCAGATGTGCTTCAGTCAGAGAGCTGTGTGTACACCATAAAACATACATTAGTATGAACATACCACTTCTGCTGGAAGGTTATTCCAAGTATCCACTACTCTATCAGTAATGTAATACTTTCATTAGTCCCTGGCCTTATCTTATATCTGGGATAGCCTTGTACCTATCCCATGCATGCTTAAACTCCTTCACTGTATTAACCTCTACCACTTCTGCTGGAAGACTATTCCATGCACCAACTACCGTCTCAGTAAAGTAATACTTTCATTAGTTCCTGGCCTTATCTTATATCTAGGATAGCCTTATGCTAATCCCATGTATGCTTAAACTCATTCACTGTATTAACTTCTACCACTTCTACTGGAAGACTATTCCATGTATCCACCACCCTCTCAGTAAATTAATACTTTCTTTAGTGCCTGTCCTTATCTTATATCTAGGATAGTCTTATGCTTATCCCATGCATGCTTAAAGTCCTTCACTGTGTTTACCTCTACCACTTCTGCTGGAAGGTTATTCCATGCACCCACTACCCTCTCAGTAAAGTAATACTAAGTTTCTGACCTCCACTGTATTAACCTCTACCATTTCTGCTGGAAGGCTATTCCACGCATCCACTACCCTCTCAGAACGAAATACCTCCATTACTCCCTGGCCACATCTTATATCTAGAATAGCCTTACGCTTATACTACTTCACTGTATTAATCTCTACCACTTCTACTGGAAAACAAATCCATGCACCCACCACCCCACTCAGCAAACAAATATTAAGTTTCTGACCAAGAAGAACAAACAAACTGTAAAATATTAAATATTTCCAGCCTTTTCAAAAGCTTGAGGTGGACCCCAAATATATGTTTATAACTAGTTGCATTTATACCAGGGCTTGAAAAACGTAACTGATTTTTAGGAGCCAACAAAAAAATCTAGGAGCCAGACAACAGCACATTCACATAGTCAGTCACATAGACACATACACTCATACATACAGTCTGTCACATACACTCATACATACATACACACATACATACGTACTAGACATGTGCATTCGTTTTCGGACGAATGCATTTTCGGACGAAAATAGCATTTTCGTCCATTCGTCCGAAAAACGAATAACGAAAATTTTAACTAACAAAATCCGAATGAACGAATGGTTAATAAACGAAAATCATTCGTTCATTCGTCCATTCGTCCATTCGTGCTATTGGCATTCTAAACCGAAATAGAGTCGGTTTACAATACCAATAGCATTGTACTACATTCCATAAACCGACATGAATGACTTTCGGTTTATGGAATGCATGTAATGCTATTAGCTTCCTATAAACCGAAATTGAGTTCCCATTCATACGAATAGGTCAATTGACCTATTCGTATGAATGGGGACTCTTTCGGTTTATAGAAAGCCAATAGCAGCATGTATTCTATAAGCCGAAAGTCTTTAAAACAAACGACGTTCGGTTTATAGAATACATGTAATGCTATTGCTGTTCTATAAGCCGAAAGACATTCGGCTTATAGAACAGCAATAGCATTACATGCATTCTATAAACCGAACGTCGTTCGTTTTAAAGACTTTCGGCTTATAGAATACTATTGGCATTCTATAAACCTAACTAGAGTCCCTCCTCATTCATAAGAATTTCTTATGAATGGGGACTCGACTCTAGTTCGGTTTATAGAATGCCAATAGTATTCTGTAAGCCGAAAGTCTTTAAAACGAACGACGTTCGGTTTATAGAATACATGTAATGCTATTGCTAAACTATAAACCGAACGACTTTCGGTTTATAGAATAGCCATAGGATTACATGTAGTACATAAGCCGAAAGTCTATAAACCGAAAGTCGTTCGGTTTATAGGCTGTCGGCATTTAACTATACAGAGACAGAGTCTCCATTCATAAAATTATGAATGGAGACTTTGTCTCCGTGTAGTAAAATGCCGAAAGTCTATAAACCGAACGATCGGTTTATAGACTTTCGGCTTATGTAATACATGTAATCCTATGGCTATTCTATAAACCGAAAGTTCGGTTTATAGAATAGCAATAGGAATACATGTATTCCATAAGCCGACAGCCTATAAACCGAACGTTCGGTTTATAGGCTGTGGGCATTTTACTACACGGAGACAAAGTCTCCATTCATAATTTTATGAATGGAGACTCTGTCTCTGTATAGTTAAATGCCGGCTTTTAACTATACGGAGACAAAGTCTCCATTTATAATTTTATGAATGGAGACTCTGTCTCCGTATAGTTAAATGCCCACAGCCTATAAACCGAACGTTCGGTTTATAGGCTGTGGGCATTTAACTATACGGAGACAAAGTCTCCATTCATAATTTTATGAATGGAGACTCTGTCTCCGTATAGTTAAATGCTATTGTATTCTATAAACCGACTCTATTTCGGCTTATAGAATGCAATAGTACTACGAATGGACGAATGAACGAATGATTTTCCTTTATTAACCATTCGTTCATCCGGCTTTAGTTAGCTTAGCATTTTCGTTCTTCGTTTTTCGGGCGAATGGACGAAAATGCAATTTTCGGACGAAAATGCATTCGTCCGAAAACGAATGCACATGTCTAGTATATATTCACATGTAAATTGCTTTTTAAATAAAAAATTATGATATAAAAAAATCTTGTTTTTATTTCCTTTTATGTGACAATGCTGCCTCTCTCTTTCCCTTGCCCCCAGATTTGTCGCTCTCCCCCCCTTAGTGTTGTCTCTCTCTCACCCTCCCTTTGGCTCCCCCCTCGCTCCCCTTGTGTCTGTCTCTTCCCCCCTTCCCTCCCCTTGTTTCTCTCTGCCCCCCCCCCCCCTTGTTATTCTGTCCCCCCCTCACCTGTTTCTTGCTCCCTGGTGGCTAGCGGGGGCAGCCGGGGGATGTATGCACTATACATAAGTGTCGGGCAGCATGGAGGTTGTCTGCACGATTCGTGCAGACATCCCCCAGCTGCCCGATTCTCCCTGGTGGCTAGCGAGGCAGCGGTGGATGTCTGCGCGATGAGCGAGACCTCTCCTGCTGCCGCCCGGCATGACCGCCGGGACTTCTATGATGAAGCTGGGTACTTCCGGCTTCCTCATAAAAGTCCTGGCTGTCGTTCCGGGCGGCAGCAGGGGAGGTCTCGCTCATCGCGCAGACATCCACCGCTGCCTCGCTAGCCACCAGGGAGAATCGGGCAGCTGGGGGATGTCTGCACGAATCGTGCAGACAACCTCCATGCTGCCCGACACTTCCGTCTATTATGTATAGTGCATACATCCCCCGGCTGCCCCCACTAGCCACCAGGGAGCAAGAAACAGGTGAGGGGGGGACAGAATAACAAGGGGGGGGGGCAGAGAGAAACAAGGGGAGGGAAGGGGGGAAGAGACAGACACAAGGGGAGCGAGGGGGGAGCCAAAGGGAGGGTGAGAGAGAGACAACACTAAGGGGGGGAGAGCGACAAATCTGGGGGCAAGGGAAAGAGAGAGGCAGCTTTGTCACATAAAAGGAAATAAAAACAAGATTTTATTTATATCATAATTTTTTATTAAAAAAGCAATTTACATGTGAATATATACTAGACATGTGCATTCGTTTTCGGACGAATGCATTTTCGTCCGAAAATTGCATTTTCGTCCATTCGCCCGAAAAACGAAGAACGAAAATGCTAAGCTAACTAAATCGAATGAACGAATAGTTAATAAAGGAAAATCATTCGTTCATTCGTCCATTCGTAGTACTATTGCATTCTATAAGCCGAAATAGAGTCGGTTTATAGAATACAATAGCATTTAACTATACGGAGACAGAGTCTCCATTCATAAATTTATGAATGGAGACAAACGTATAGTTAAAAGCCGACAGCCTATAAACCGAACGTTCGGTTTATAGGCTGTGGGCATTTAACTATACGGAGACAGAGTCTCCATTCATAAAATTATAAATGGAGACTTTGTCTCCGTATAGTTAAAAGCCGGTGTTCTGACAAATTTCTGGAGCAAATTCTCCTGCGCAATCGCAGGAGAATTTGCTCACTGCGCATGCGCATAAAGTTACAGCTGATAACTCAGCTGTAACTTTGTGACCACCGTGCATGAGACAGCTGCGCAACCCACCTCCCGCCCCCTCACACCCGCCGCACACCCCTTCTTACCAGATCATCGACCACAGCGATACACAGCGCATGCGCACGCCTATCCAGCCGTTTGGGAATGCGCGCGTCCGTTGTTGTGTTCTTAAGGTGGTAAGTAACACGGGGCGTCGGGACATAAGGGGGCAAGCATCCTGGTGAGGGCTGCCTCATCTTGATGGGATTTGTGATCCTCCTGCTGTATTATTGATGCAGCAGGAGGATCACAAATCCCATCAAGATGAGGCAGCCCTCACCAGGATGCTTGCCCCCTTATGTCCCGACGCCCCATGTTACTTACCACCTTAAGAACACAACAACGGACGCGCACATTCCCAAACGGCTGGATAGGCGTGCGCATGCGCTGTGTATCGCTGTGGTCGATGATCTGGTAAGAAGGGGTGTGCAGGGGGTGTGAGGGGGCGGGAGGTGGGTTGCGCAGCTGGCGCATGCGCGGTGGTCACAAAGTTACAGCTGAGTTATCAGCTGTAACTTTATGCGCATGCGCAGTGAGCAAATTCTCCTGCGATTGCGCAGGAGAATTTGCTCCAGAAATTTGTCAGAACACCGGCATTTAACTATACGGAGACAGAGTCTCCATTCATAAAATTATAAATGGAGACTTTGTCTCCGTATAGTTAAAAGCCGGCATTTAACTATACGGAGACAGAGTCTCCATTCATAAAATTATGAATGGAGACTTTGTCTCCGTGTAGTAAAATGCCCACAGCCTATAAACCGAACGTTCGGTTTATAGGCTGTCGGCTTATGGAATACATGTATTCCTATTGCTATTCTATAAACCGAACGTTCGGTTTATAGAATAGCCATAGGATTACATGTATTATATAAGCCGAAAGTCTATAAACGGATCGTTCGGTTTATAGGCTTTCGGCATTTTACTACACGGAGACAAAGTCTCCATTCATAATTTTATTATTTATTATATACATTATAACATATTATTTATTATATACATGTATTCCATAAGCCGACAGCCTATAAACCGAACGTTCGGTTTATAGGCTGTCGGCATTTTACTACACGGAGACAAAGTCTCCATTCATAATTTTATGAATGGAGACTCTGTCTCCGTGTAGTAAAATGCCGACAGCCTATAAACCGAACGTTCGGTTTATAGGCTGTCGGCTTATGGAATACATGTATTCCTATTGCTATTCTATAAACCGAACGACTTTCGGTTTATAGAATAGCAATAGGAATACATGTATTCCATAAACCGACAGCCTATAAACCGAACGTTCGGTTTATAGGCTGTCGGCATTTTACTACACGGAGACAAAGTCTCCATTCATAATTTTATGAATGGAGACTCTGTCTCCGTGTAGTAAAATGCCGACAGCCTATAAACCGAACGTTCGGTTTATAGGCTGTCGGCTTATGGAATACATGTATTCCTATTGCTATTCTATAAACCGAACGACTTTCGGTTTATAGAATAGCAATAGGAATACATGTATTCCATAAGCCGACAGCCTATAAACCGAACGTTCGGTTTATAGGCTGTCGGCATTTTACTACACGGAGACAGAGTCTCCATTCATAAAATTATGAATGGAGACTTTGTCTCCGTGTAGTAAAATGCCCACAGCCTATAAACCGAACGTTCGGTTTATAGGCTGTCGGCATTTTACTACACGGAGACAAAGTCTCCATTCATAATTTTATGAATGGAGACTCTGTCTCTGTATAGTTAAATGCCGACAGCCTATAAACCGAACGACTTTCGGTTTATAGACTTTCGGCTTATGTAATACATGTAAACCTATGGCTATTCTATAAACCGAAAGTCGTTCGGTTTATAGAATAGCAATAGGATTACATGTATTCCATAAGCCGAAAGTCTATAAACCGAAAGTCGTTCGGTTTATAGACTTTCGGCTTATAGAATACAAGTAATACTATTGCCTTTCTATGAACCGAACGAGAGCCCCATTCATAAGAATTTCTTATGAATGGGGCTCTCGTTCGGTTTATAGAAAGCCAATAGTATTACATTGTATTCTATAAAACGAACGAAAAAAATTAACGAAACGAAAATAATGAACGAATTTCGTCTGAAACGAATGCACTAATGAACGAAATTCGTTTTAGACGAAATAAATAACATTTTCGTCCGAATGGACGAAAACGAAACGAAAATTTTAGTTTTGCACATGTCTAATACGTACAGGCTGTCACATAAACTCATACACACAGTCTGTCACATACACACATATATACACACATACAAGTGAGCGTTGTTTTTTTTTAATCTTAAATGTAGATCAATATGTCCCCCTTCCCTGCTGTTATATCTTATTGCAAGGAAGGGGGGTATTTCCGTTCCAGGTTTGTCTGTGCCTCTTACAAAGCCACAGACCATCATTATTTATTAATTACATTATTTTGCTCATGTAAGAAATTAAAGGACCTTATATTTCTTACATCCATTCATTTGTCATGTTATTTTGGCCATCATTTGTCACTGTTATCATGCCCATCATTTTTCACTGTTATCATGCCCATCATTTGTCAGTCTTATCATGCCCATCATTTGTCAGTCTTATCATGCCCATCATTTGTCAGTCTTATCATGCCCATCATTTTCAGTCTTATCATTCCCATAATTTTTCAGTGTTATCATGCCCATCATTTTTCAGTCTTATTATGCCCATCATTTTTCAGTCTTATCATGCCCATCGTTTGTCAGTGTTATCATGCCCATCATTTTCAGTCTTATCATGCCCATCATTTTTCAGTATTATCATGCCCATCATTTTTCAGTGTTATCATGCCCATCATTTTTCAGTCTTATCTTGCCCATCATTTTTCAGTATTATCATGCCCATCATTTGTCAGTATTATCATGCCCATCATTTTTCAGTATTATCATGCCCATCATTTGACAGTATTATGCCCATCATTTTTCAGTCTAATCATGCCCATCATTTTTCAGTCTTATCATGCCCATCATTTGACAGTATTATCATGCCCATCATTTTTCAGTCTTATAATGCCCATCATGTTTCAGTCTAATCATGCCCATCATTTTCAGTCTTATCATGCCCATCATTTTTCAGTATTATCATGCCCATCATTTGACAATGTTATCATGCCCATCATTTTTCAGTCTTATCATGCCCATCATTTTTCAGTCTTATCATGCCCATCATGTTTCAGTCTTATCATGCCCATCATGTTTCAGTCTAATCATGCCCATCATTTTTCAGTCTTATCATGCCCATCATTTGTCAGTATTATCATGCCCATCATTTGACAGTATTATCATGCCCATCATTTTCAGTATTATCATGCCCATCATTTTCAGTGTTATCATGCCCATCATTTTTCAGTCTTATCATGCCCATCATTTTCAGTGTTATCATGCCCATCATTTTTCAGTCTTATCATGCCCATCATTTGTCAGTATTATCATGCCCATCATTTTTCAGTATTATTATGCCCATCATTTTTTAGTCTTATCATGCCCATCAGTGATATTTTGCCCATTCGTCAGCCTCCGTCCACCCCCTTCCCCAGTACTCACCTCTTGGTCCCCGTCGCGTCCTCCGTGCTGCAGGCACAGGAGGGAAGTACATTAGCCGGATATGAGTAGCTGTTATATCCGGCTGAAGAAGATTAAAAAAAAAGCCATGCGTACATCGTGATCTCGGGACAGTCCCAGGAAACTGAGCTGTCTCGCGATCGCAGCGGGTCACCGGGACACATCACCGCGCAACGTCACGTGACCCGGTGACCCGCTGCGACCGCGTGACAGCCCAGTTTCCCGGGACTGTCCCGCGATCGCAATATACGCGGGATATTTGCATAGTTTTGTGACTGTCCCTGCGAATCCGGGACAGTTGGCAACTATGGTTATGGTCAACAGATTGGCTACATTGACCTAAAGTTTGAAATTCCCACCTCAATCCCCTGCAATCCTCTTTATTGAGAAGATTCTTTTTTCTAACCTGTCAAAGTCTTGACTGGATTTCCTATCAACTCATTTGATGTATATTTTCATTGAAAACACACACATATTTGAATGGTAGTGTATATATATACCAAATAAACACTTAACTTGGTAGTTGAATAATCACAGGAGAGTTCTCAATGCATGTACGGGGAAGAATAAATAAAACAAGTACATGGGACAATAAAAGTATACAGTATCATAAACCCAAAATATAACGTCAGTGTTCAAAGTCCTACTCACACGTTTCAGAGCTGGATTCTGCTCTGTTGATCAGATCTCACGGAAATCATTAGGATGACTACTGGAACTTTACATAGTTTAGTCCAGTGATGATGAATATTTTTGAACTTGAATGCTTAGTCTTTTGCAGGACTCCAAGATGAAGACCTCAAAGTGCCCCATCCATCTACTGTAGAAGCACAAGTGAAAAGTTCATTGTCCCTAGAATGAAGAAAAACTGGCAGGTACTTTCCCCTGGGAATAAGGCACTCTGGTCGGGGATGGGACTCTTCATCGCGGCTGCTTCCGCGCAGCCGCTTCACCGCCGACTCTACACAGCAAGACAGATCGTCGCTGGAGATTTCATCGCGGGACATTTAATCGCTAAAGGTAAGTATTTTAGCTATTTTACTTTGGTTAGAATTAGGGTTTAGGGGGTTAATTTTAGTATTAGGGCTCGGGGTTAGTATTAGGGTTAGTATTAGGGTTTAGGAGGTTAATTTTAGTATTAGGGTTAGTATTAGGGTTAGTATTAGTGTTTAGGGGGTTAATATTAGGGTTAGTATTAGGGTTTAGGGGGTTAATTTTAGTATTAGGGCTCAGGGGTTAGTATTAGGGGTCGGGGGTTAGTATTAGGGTTTAGGGGGTTAATTTTAGTATTAGGGCTCGGGTGTTAGTAATAGGGTTAGTATTAGGGCTCGGGGGTTAGTATTAGGGCTAGTATTAGGGTTTAGGGGGTTAATTTTAGTACTAGGGCTCGGGGGTTAGTATTAGGGGTCGGGGGTTAGTATTAGGGTTAGTATTAGGGTTTAGGGGGTTAATTTTAGTATTAGGGCTCGGGGGTTAGTAATAGGGTTAGTATTAGAGCTCGGGGATTAGTATTAGGGCTAGTATTAGGGTTTAGGGGTTAATTTTAGTACTAGGGCTCGGGGGTTAGTATTAGGGGTCGGGGGTTAGTATTAGGGTTAGTATTAGGGTTTAGGGGGTTAATTTTAGTATTAGAGCTCGGGGGTTAGTATTAGGGTTTAGGGGGTTAATTTTTGTATTGGGGTTAATTTTAGTGTTAGTATTGGGGTTTAGTGTTACTATTGGGGTTTGGGAATCATTTATTAGGGGGGGTTATTTTCTTTTTACTTGTACATTTGTAAGAGCTGACAGTTCAGCACTGAACTGTCAGCTCTTACATAGCCGCGTCCGCGATGAAACGGACGCGTTATTCTTCATTGCTGACAGTTCAGTATTCTAACTGCGGCGCGGAAGTGTCCTAGACCCCTCTGGTCTGGTGGGTGACTGGCTCTCTCTGCTAGTGCAGAGAGAGACCTCTGTCCTCTGCAGACCTGGCTCAGGTGAGCAGGGGGGTGAGTCTCCAGACCTGCTGTGTCAAGGGAGCAAGGGTTAAATAAAAGTTTGGTTGACCTTTAAGCTGTTTAAAGAAACTTTTATTTTCCATGACAATTGTCCTTTAAAGCATGCTGAGCTGCTGCTCCCTCTAGTGTTAGAAAGGTGGAAGTGCATCCAACCGTTAACAAAGCTGCATAGAATGGCTCTGGTTCTAGACAGAAAGATGAATGAAAGAGGGAGTAACATTTTACTAGTCCTGTTTCTCTTATCTAATGATCTTTTAAACTTTCTCTGCTAGGTTAGCTTTAGAAAATATGAGCCCTATAAGGGAGAGACCACGCCCACAGACATGTAAATGTCCTTATTGGGTTTGAGTGCATGTTGGGGGTTTGGTATAACATGTGTGAAGGTCAAAATGCCCAAAATCAAGGTGCAATCACTGAGATCAAAGTTATCAACGTGAGAGGTTGTGTGTCACTCTTCAGGTCCATTTATGGCTCGTTACAATTAGACATAGTCTGTGTTGGTGCTAAGTGCATCGGCACAACCCAAAAATATGGTATAGTCAAATACTTTGGCCTTAAGTTTGAAGTTCCCTTCTCAATTTCTTGCAATTCTCTCTCGAATGAATAAAGCCCCAAGAGATTTCAAACTAGAGCCAATAGAGTCACCTAAGGTTCTTCTCAACAAAGAGAGAACTGCAGGGAATTAAACTGGAAATTTCGAAAGTAAGGCCAAAGTAGCCGAGTTGGAAAAATTCTCCAATGCAGCTGAATGGGAGAATTTTTCCAAACTCAGCTACTTTGGCCTTAAATTCAGTCTGAATTCCCTGCAGTTCTCTCTTTATTGGATAGACCCTTCTATTCCAGTTACCAGTCATTATGTACGGTATATGGGCAGTTGTGTTAAGTGCAGGCATTTTTTTTAAACTCCCCCCCCCCCAATGAAGAACATTGCATTTAGACTGGACAGCCTCGCTTCAGTATTCTTGGATTCGCCGTCTGCTGTGAAACTCAATGGGACACTGGAGACCATATGTGCAGTGGTGAGTCAGTGTCTTAAACGCAGCTTGACAAAGCAACCGCACACTGCAGTGACAGTGCTACTGCGTAGGGGGCGGAGCATCTGCCAAGGCCACGCCCCTCCATGCTGTCCCGCAATGGAAGGTTAAGAAGTTGAGAGATAATGACGCTGACCAGTGAAACAGAATCTGGAAATGTCAAGAAATAAAACGGACAAAGAGGGTCGGTCAGGATATCCTTTTAGTGTTAACACTTTCTGGAATACGTCATCACTCTTGTGAGAGGATCAATCGGTGCTTTCTTGTGAGGCGAAAAAGATGACCCAGATTGTGACAACGCATCTCACACCCCGTTACCTATAGCGAGATCCTGGACACCTGAATCCATCTGACAGCAAGAGAGCCACTCAGTCTAAAAGCTTCTTTATTGTGCTCCCTGTCAGGTGACGGAAAGTATTGTCATGGCCTCCTTTTTCCGGTCAGATGGGCTGGGGGAAAATCTAATAGACGGTTTCTGGTCTGAACATGTCTAGGTGCTGACATGTAACTTCCCTCAGAGAGCCCGATGTTCAGACAGTGGCCTTGAGAGAAAAGCACATTTCTGATCAAATTCACAGTGACAAGACACAGCACTTAAGTTGTCGTCTCCTCCTCCCGTGGGACAAAAGGTCAATTCAAAGGACAGCAGAGGGTACTGAGCAGAGTTGGTGAGCATGTGGTTAGAAACATCTCCCAGAATCCTTCACTTCCAGTGGTTGACATATGTATAGTGTGCGCATGGCATAGACTGATACAGTGCGTCCTAGATGAATGTGCTTTGGGCTAGATCTAGTTCAGACAGAGTACAATTTTTTGCAAAAAGCTTCAGTTTTTGTAGAAAGTAAAATGCAGAGGGAGGCAAATTAAGGAGCATTATATAATAGCAGGAAAAAGTTACAAATACGAATCTATTTCTCTGGTGTAACATTATATCTAGAAGCAACATATAGGGTGCTATTCATTAAGATTTGAGTATGATGAAAGGGGGTAAAGTTGGTAGGTCGAATTTGACCTTTAAAATTAAATTCAACCACCCAACTCTACTACCTTGAGCTATTCACTGAAATAAAGTAAAAAAAAAGTTAAACTTGAACTCCCTCACTGTTGCAATTCACTAAAGAATTACGGGAGTTCGATTTGGGAGGTGAGTTGACTTTGATGACCCTGTGCAACTCGCCACCTCTAACGGTGACCTGAATTGCACTGAAATGAAAGTGGGGGGCTGTGCAAGAGGCTTCCAGTTCCCTAATGATTACTGGGACCAGGGGCAGTTCAAGATGCCCCTGACCCTGTAAAATTAATATGGTTAGGGGCCGGACAAAATGCCCCCATCCCCTCTAAAACTGAGGGCAAGGTGCCCCGACCCATAATAAATTAATGTGCCCCTCTTTTAAACCTATGGGGTAAAGGACTGTCCAAAAGGTCCCCGGTTCCCTCTTACAAATGGAGCTGGGGGCTGGCCAGGTGCCTGACGCTTCTAAACATATCCGTGCTCCAGATGGAAGCATACTGATATCTGATTGGCTCTCTCTGGTTCCAGGCCAGCCATTGTTGTGGGACATTTTTAACAGGTCTTTTTTTGCGGGGCACCCTTTGATGGCATTCAAAGAGAGGGATTTTCTTTATGGGAAAAGCAAAACCTCCCATGTCTAGCATGTTTTTACAGTTGTTGACAACTTTATTGAGAAGTTCAGACAGGATTTCTCTCCCCCCAGGCCTGTCATCTCTTACCCCATGAATATATATTTTTCTTCCCCCAGCCTTGTCAACTCTTACCCCCTGTATATATACTTTTCTTCCCTCAGCCCTGTCATCTCTTACCCCCTGTATATATATTTCTCTCCCCCCACCCCTGTCATCTCTTACCCCCTGTATATATATTTTCTTCCCCCAGCCCTGTCATCTCTTACCCCCTGTATATATATTTTCTTCCCCCAGCCCTGTCATCTCTTACCCCCTGTATATATATTTTCTTCCACCACCCCTGTCATCTCTTACCCCCTGTATATATATTTTTCTTCCCCCACCCCTGTCATCTCTTACCCCCTGAATATATATTTTTCTTCCCCCACCCCTGTCATCTCTTACCCCCTGAATATATATTTTTCTTCCCCCAGCCCTGTCATCTCTTACCCCCTGAATATATATTTTTCTTCCCCCACCCCTGTCATCTCTTACCCCCTGAATATATATTTTTCTTCCACCACCCCTGTCATCTCTTACCCCCTGTATATATATTTTTCTTCCCCCAGCCCTGTCATCTCTTACCCCCTGAATATATATTTTTCTTCCCTCAGCCCTGTCATCTCTTATCCCCTGAATATATATTTTTCTTCCCTCAGCCCTGTCATCTCTTACCCCCTGAATATATATTTTTCTTCCCCCACCCCTGTCATCTCTTACCCCCTGTATATATATTTTTCTTCCCCCAGCCCTGTCATCTCTTACCCCCTGTATATATATTTTTCTTCCCCCAGCCCTGTCATCTCTTACCCCCTGAATATATATTTTTCTTCCCCCACCCCTGTCATCTCTTACCCCCTGTATATATATTTTTCTTCCCCCAGCCCTGTCATCTCTTACCCCCTGAATATATATTTTTCTTCCCCCAGCCCTGTCATCTCTTACCCCCTGTATATATATTTTCTTCCCCCAGCCCTATCATCTCTTACCCCCTGTATATATACTTTTCTTCCCCCAGCCCTGTCATCTCTTACCCCCTGAATATATATTTTTCTTCCCCCACCCCTGTCATCTCTTACCCCCTGTATATATATTTTTCTTCCCCCAGCCCTGTCATCTCTTACCCCCTGAATATATATTTTTCTTCCCCCAGCCCTGTCATCTCTTACCCCTGTATATATATTTTTCTTCCCCCAGCCCTGTCATCTCTTACCCCCTGAATATATATTTTTCTTCCCCCAGCCCTGTCATCTCTTACCCCCTGAATATATATTTTTCTTCCCCCAGCCCTGTCATCTCTTACCCCCTGAATATATATTTTTCTTCCCCCAGCCCTGTCATCTCTTACCCCCTGTATATATATTTTTCTTCCCCCAGCCCTGTCATCTCTTACCCCCTGTATATATATTTTTCTTCCCCCAGCCCTGTCATCTCTTACCGCCTGTATATATATTTTTCTTCCCCCAGCCCTGTCATCTCTTACCCCCTGTATATATATTTTTCTTCCCCCAGCCCTGTCATCTCTTACCCCCTGTATATATATTTTTCTTCCCCCAGCCCTGTCATCTCTTACCCCCTGTATATATATTTTTCTTCCCCCAGCCCTGTCATCTCTTACCCCCTGAATATATATTTTTCTTCCCCCAGCCCTGTCATCTCTTACCCCCTGAATATATATTTTTCTTCCCCCAGCCCTGTCATCTCTTACCCCCTGAATATATATTTTTCTTCCACCACCTCTGTCATCAATTTCCCATTCGGCTCTATGTATTTTCCCCCCATTATATTTTATCCCCCTTTTATCGCCCTTCCCCTTCACCCATTATATCTTCATACCATCTATCTCATGCATCATAGGCTGTGGACGCACGTGGAGTGGTGCTCTGGCCGCAGCGTCTTAGAGCAGCAGGGACAGAACGTCTTAAAGCGTCCGCACGTCTTCAATCGGCGACGGCCAAATCTCTTAAAGCAGCCGCCAACCTTAAAGCAGCTGCATACTGAAAGCAGCCCCAGGGCCGGCGACCTACCGGGAAATTTCCCGGTATCCCAGTAGGCCAGTCTGGCCCTGCCTGCAATCCTGCAATCTGATTTGCACGTCACAGACAAAAGAAAACGTATTTATATTATAAATAATACAAAGACGAATTAGCAAAGGTTCAGGAGGGCAGCATTCTATGCCGCCCCCTGTCAGATGCCGCCCTAGGCTGACTACACAAGTATATTATTTGGTCCTGTGACATGCTTAGCGCACTGACATTTTTCTTTACCACGGTCAATAGTCTGTGTCCTCTTACACTGTATTTATTTCCATTACTTTCTATTACATGTCAGTGCTTTAATTATTTAATTGGGTCTGTTTTATTTCTCCATTTGATATGTTGTAACCATCTGCCTTTTTATGCTCCTATTATTTCACTTGTTTTGTGTTTATGAGGATAATTGTTATTTTTGCAGGAATTGCTTTTATAGTATTCCGGGGGGGGGGGGGGGGGAGGGGGGATGCTCCTAATGTTTAATCAGCATATTTTATCACTTGGTGAATGTTCTCTCTCTTGCTTTACATTGTAGGAAATAAAACTACTGCTGTGTGTTCATAATTTTCTTGATACATCATTATATACGAGTCAGCAGGCCTTGAGAATTTGGGACTGAATTGCAATTAATATTTAATATCTATATGTATGTCTATGAATATACACAATTCGGACAACTGGCTTTTTGACATGGTTCATTGGTTTATATATCATGCAAATCCAAGCCTTGTAAGAAGGGATATATAAGCTTCGGACTGGCAAATTTCATGTAGCCATTGAGAGAAGGAATAAGTCTTTCTCATCTACCATTGGCTGAAAAGGGTTCTAATTTATAACACAGGCATACAGACGTACTCTTTCAGTTTTAAGTAGACACTAGCTGAAATAAGCTAGTTTTTGACATGGTTTAGTGATAAAGCCAGACTACAAATCTCAGACTTAATAAAGCCAATAGGAATTGGCTTATCATCCTGCATATCATCCACAGGCTAAGTATATGCACATATCCCCTTTCACATGTGAAATGTTGGGCATTTTTATTGGATTTCAATCATCCAGGGATAAATATTTATGTTTATTAGTACTTCATTAACAGCTTTACAGAAAAGGGTAGTAGACACCTGTGATAGCCTTCCAGTGGAAGCAGTAAAGCTTAACACTGTAAATAAATTCTAGAATTCCTTAAATGTGTATACGGCTATCCTGAAGGATACGTAAATGGCTGGCCTGCCATTTGGTTCCTATCTACCCTCACAATCTATGGTAATCCATAATGAATCCCTAAACTGAAACCTAACTCAGGAGCCATCTTTGGCTTTGACTCGCTGGCTATGGCCATGCAGGTAAGTGATGAAGTTTAATATAAGAGGCTACATAGATCTGATCCCAGAAACAGGATTATCTAGTTTTGCTGAATACCTGCCCTGCTGGTCGGATCAAATGTGCAGATGGTTTCAGAATTTGCTTTAAAAAAAATGTGTATTTTGTTTTTAAATGTAGGATCCAAACAGCAATGCCAGTGCTGGTGTATATCTGTTTGGCAGAGGAAGGGAGGGCATTCCTTTATTTACCCACAGGGGTCGCTGTTCTACATGACACGGATCCATTCCTTCAGAGATTCCTGGAACATATTTACTAAGCAGTTCTAAACAGCCCTACACACAAAGCTCTCGCTCCAAGTTACAGGATCATCAAATTAACTTAATGAGCACTTAAGAAACACTGCGATATTACGCCTCGTGCGTCAGTGGCTTTTGCATGCTCTGAATACCGTGGCTGTACGCAATCACAGAGATCTATAGCACAAGTCCGCTCCTGTTCATCATCTACATGCACTCAGTGGACAACCACATGGTAGTATCACTGCTAAGTTGTCCTGTAGACCCCCCCCCTCCACCCCCCGCAGTGTTTTGCCCTCCTTCATCCTGAACATTGGATGGAAAGTTCCTCTAATTTAACTACATTTGTTCCTGAAGTCATTGCTTCTTGCATACTTTGCCTGAGTACAGAGCAAAAGGGTTGATTTAACTCATTGAATAGCTGTGGGAATCTGCGTGTCACACCATACACATGAAAGTCTGTGCACGGCTCCTAGTGGTTTTGGCAAAGAATACTTTTTTGTGAAATTGTGGTAATTTTTTTTTTTGCTATGGTAAATACATTCTGACTTCTTGAGTGACTGACTCACTAGTATTTAACCCTTCTGTCTCTGTGTTTGCGTTTAAGGGGACTGTCTCACCTAAACATTGTTTTTCCTGTGAATTAGAGGGGCAACGATTTAAAAGTAATATCAGGAAGTATTACTTTACTGAGAGGGTAGTGGATGTATGGAATAGCCTGCCAGCAGAAGTGGTAGAGGTAAACACAGTCAAGGATTTTAAGCATGCGTGGGATAGACACAAGGCTATCCTAGCTATAAGACCGGGAACAGGGGACTAATAAAAGTACTAAAAAAAAAAAAAAAAATTGGGCAGACTAGATGGACCGAATGGTTCTTATCTGCCGACACATTCTATGTTTCTATGTTTCTATGTAATGTAGAGCATAAAATGGTTGGAAATGATCTAGACATTGTGTTAGCAAAACTGCCAGCAAATGCCTAAATTAGAGAGAAACGTGTTTTACCTGTGTCTGTGGAGTCTCCTGCTTATGACATCACCTGTGGCCCGGTATGCAAATTACACATTTCCCACTGAAAAGCAGTTCATTTGCATACCGTGCACCAGGTGATGTCATAAGCAGGAGACTCCACAGACACAGTTAAAACAAGTTTCTCTTAATTAAGCATTTGCTTGCAGTTTTGCTAATACAATGTATAAATCATTTTTATGCTCTTCATGTACAGTAAAAACAATTTAGGTGATACAGTCCCTTTGAGGTTCGGTTCATGAAAATTTGGTTATATTAAATCCAATTTTTGGTATTGGATTTGATTTTTCAGTGTATCATACTTACTTACTAGCACGGGCGACCAGAGGAACAAGTGCTCAGATCACTGGACTATTTAAGTGCAGAAAAGTCAAGCCTTAAAAAAAATCCCACAGAATGCTTCTAAATGGTCCAAATCCTTTCACAGAAATATCCAATAATCTGATTATAGTGCACATTATCACAAAAGTCTCCAAAATCACCATATCAGTTGAATCTCTCTGTCTTTTCTTAAATATGACAACACAAGGAAGAACCAAGGCCTGAAAACTGACGCATTTCACACTTGGGTCGTAAAGTGCGAAATATGTCAAGCTTCCTGCCTCCACTCTACCTTGTTTTGTAGCATAATATCTAATAATACGCAGGGATTATTGGGACGTTGGAGGGAGGGTGCGTTATAACCTGTTTATTAGATATGTAATTAAGCAAACCTAGCTATTGACCATTGAACCAAAAGGAGGAACTGCATTAAGTACAATTATTAGACAGACGGGTAGTCCGCTAGACAGACTCCCCTCAACTGGACAAAAAGTGTAGTACCCTTTCAATTACCCCGCTTCATCACCTCACCAATCAACACACCTCCATACCTCTCAATGTTTCAGATTGCCATAGAGGGATACTTTTGTTTTTGTGGGCGTGGCTGAAGGTCTTTTCTGGACGGGGCATTACCTGGATATTTTAATCCACTTTAATGTCAGATGATAACAAGTGATGTCGTTTGGGAAGTCATTTAGAATGGAGATAAAGTATTTTCCTTACAAAATACAATATTTAAACACATCTACTGGCATTTTAACACAGTTAGCAGTGACTTTTATTACCTGTTGAACTCTGCAAACCAGTCATACCCACCAATAAATCTGAGCTCCTACAAAATAGGGACCAAAGAAGAGGGACAGAGGGGACTGGGATCAAAACAGGGATCCTCGTTCACATATTTATGACATTTTCATGTTTCCATTCTGTAACTATTATAACTGCATCTTCTGCATCAACCCTTGCCCAAAACATACCGGTACTTAATGCCATGGCACCCTAATGGTACCAAGATGTATCCTTTACAAACCACTGTAGTCAGCCATTGCTTTATGAGCTCTGACCTCAGGACCTTGGGGTCAGCAAGCTGGTGTCTTTGTTCCGAGGCCACCAGCAGTATGCCCGTGGACACAGCCACTATAATTCTACTTAAGCGTATATTACATCTGTATCCTTGACACATGTATTAATGAGGCACTTAAACAAAGATTTTGAAGACAGATTTCCCTCTCTGGGAAATAGAGACCTTGAAACTAACACATTCGACACTGAAGCCAAGAAAAACATCTTTAAATAAAGAATTTCCTCCAACCTTCTCTAACCCCCCCCCCCCCTCCCATCTCATACCAGTGTTGGAAACACCCCCTGCCTTCCCCCCCACACACACTTACACCAAACAGAAGGGGAGGAGGGCAATGAAAACAATTTGGGTACTCAATAAGAGACTGTTCCCCCAGAAACATGCCATTGGATTAACCATTTGTCTTGCTCTGGGAATTCCGGGGCTCCATCGGCGCAGACAGCGTCTCCGGCATGGCGGGGGTTAAGAGTCATAAAAGAGAACAGAAATAACTGCTATTCTAATGGCACTGTAATGAGAAACAAATGTGAGAGCCTAGAAATACTTTAAAAAAAAGAAAGAAAGAAAAGAGACAGACATAGGATGACAGAAAGCTCAAGGAGAGAGTGTTGAGACTCAGCGGATGAGAAGACCGCTCAACCTAGGGGGCTCACTGTCCTGCCATACTGTGCATGGAGAGATATTGTAGGCACTTTATACATCTATTGTGTGTTTCCAAACAAAATACACCCCCATCCATGATTTACAGCGACAACGTAAGAGAGGTTTTTACTAGCTAATAGAAGTTTTAGAAATGTTGGAAACTCACTTTCGTATACCAACCAAGTGGAGCAAACTCACCAACACTGACTTAGTTAGCCACTGGCTAGCTATTCTAGCTAATATACTGTAATCTACCTTACTGATCCCACTAGAGGAAAACTTTTTGTTTTTGCACTTTAGAATAGTAATGAATAGGTGGAACGTGTTAGGGATGGGATTGGGTAAAAGCAATCAATTCAAGAAGTACAGTAAAAAAAAAAAAAAAATTTCAAGTGTAGAACTTTCAGATGTAACTTAGTTAGCCGCTGGCTAGCTATTCCAGCCAATTTACTGTAATCTGCCTTACTGAACCCACTAGAGGAAAACCTTTTTTTTTTTGCACATTAGAATAGTAACAGATGGGTGGAGCTCATTGGGAATGGGATCGGGAAAAGGCAGTCTATTATATACAGTAACATAGTAACATAGTAACATAGTAATTTAGGTTGAAAAAAGACACAAGTCCATCAAGTTCAACCCTTCTACCTATCATTACAGCTTTTGATCCAAAAGAAGGCAAAAAACCCCTAAGGAAGCTATTTCGAATTTTGCCTCCTGGGGGAAAAAATTCCTTCTTGACTCCAAGAGGCAATCAGATTTCTCCTTGGATCAATAAGCTCTTTTATTAATGCTTATTCTATTATTAATACCCCTGTATGTTCTGCTTTGCTAAAAAAACATCCAAACCATTTTTAAATGCATCTATTGTGGTTGCTAGCACTACCTCTCTTGGCAGTGAGTTCCATAACTTTATTGTCCTAACCGTAAAGAATCCCTTCCTTTGCTGTCTATGAAATCTTTGCTCTTCCAGTCTGAGGGGGTGACCTCTTGTTCTTTGTACCTTTCTGTTAATGAACAGGTCACTGGAGAGCTCTTTATATTGGCCCTGCAAATATTTATATAATGTTATCATATCCCCTCTGAGACGCCTTTTTTCTAACGTATATAAATTCAATTTTTTAAGTCTCTCTTCATAACTAAGATCCTCCAAACCCCTTATTAATTTTGTAGCTCTCCTTTGCACTTTTTCTTGTTCCTTAATATCCTTTTTAAGGACTGGTGCCCAGAACTGTACTGCATATTCAAGGTGAGGTCTTACCATTGATTTGTAAAGAGGCAAGATGATATCCTCCTCCCGTGAATCTATACCTCGTTTTATACATGCCAATATCTTATTGGCCCTTGCAGCTGCTGACTGGCATTGGGCACTGTTGCCAAGTTTGTTGTCTATAATTATTCCTAAATCCTTTTCATTAGTAGTTTTTCCCAGGGAAAAACCATTTAACGTATATGTTGCTTTGTTATTATTTTTCCCATAATGCATAACTTTACATTTGTCTATATTGAACCTCATTTGCCACTTTACTGCCCAGTCCCCCACTCTGTCCAAATCTTCCTGTAAAGAAAAAACATCAAGATTAGTCTTTATTGCCTTACCTAATTTAGTGTCGTCCGCAAACACGGAGACATGGCTCTCAGCACAATGTGGCAGATCATTAATAAACAAATTAAAAAGAAGAGGGCCCAAAACAGACCCCTGAGGTACTCCGCTTAATACCCTTGTCCAATTTGAGAATTTTCCATTTACAACAACCCTTTGTGTTCTATCTTTTAGCCAATTTTCAATCCACATACACACATTTGCCCCCAAACCTATTTCTCTCAATTTGTAGAGTAACCTTTTGTGTGGAACTGTATCACATTTCCAATGTTCAGGGTAAATCCATGTTTTCAGATGTACACATTTTAATGTCAAATATGTTGACACCTGATTATGGCAATCCTTAATTCTGATGCTCTGCACATTATATATGCTAGGTAAAGAATTATGATTGGCCTCAGTAATTATCACAGGATGTTTTTTTGGGGTTGAGAGGAAGGCTAATTGCAGTTTTTAGCGCTATGAGTAGAAAAAAAAAGCTACAAAATGGGACAAATAAACACATACAGAAAAAAACCCCTACAGAATGGCTTTATATTAAGATTTAAAGAGAAATAAAAAAACTAAGAACAAAGTTATATTGGAGAGATAATATTGATTCCCAATTAATTTAACCAGTATGATCATTGGTAATATATGAAGCCAAACAAAAAATAAATTATGCATATTGATAAAGGGAAGATTTTAATATTATCATTTATCATATAAACACTCTCTACATATAATGGCTGCAGTATATGAAAGCTAACCTGTAGAAAAGTAGTAACCAAAATATGATATTGATTTCTTTCTTTAAACTCTAAAAAAGGAAGATATTTGATTGGATTCACAGCTATAAACAGTTTAAAGGATAATTGTTGGAAAGCTATGTTTAATTGAAAGATTGAAACAATTGTAGGATCAGTTTAGCCTCCCTATCAGGATCCTACCTTTCTGACCTGGGGGAGGCTCATCTGCATGTTCCTCGGGGGCGGCACACTAATAGTGATGGTGAAAATTGTATGATCAACATCTTAAATAGAAATTATTTATTTTTATTAACTTGCAGGCATGGGGAGCAGAGGAGGCCCTGGTAGGCAGGTGCTTCCTCTGGCACCCCCTTGGCCCCCAAAAGGCTGTCCCTGGATCAGATGGGCCAGCTCTTCATGCATTTGACCCAAGATTCTAAACAAAATATCCGCCCCCGATAGAGCTATCCAAGCAAAACATCTCAATAAGGGGCTTTATTTGTATTCTTTCATTAAGGCATTTCTATTTCAAATGTCTACACTTGATGCGATCTTTCAATTAAACATAACTTCCTTTATTGCCAACAGCTATCCTTTAACCCCTTAGTGACAAGACATTTTTACCTTGACTGTCCCTTGGTGACAATGGCTATTTTTACATTTATAGGGTGTTTGTGTTTAGCTGTAATTTTTTTCTTTCTCACATACAGTACCCACACAAATTATATGTTGATTTTATCGTCATAAGAAGAGCTTTCATTAGATACCATTATGTCCATCATATCTTATAATTTACTACAAAAAAAATGATAAAATATGATGAAAAATTAAAAAAACAAAACACTTTTTCTAACTTTGACCTGAAATATAATTTACACAAATACAATCATTTAAAAAGACCCCGTCTAAACGGAGTTCCCGGCAAGATGTGCCTGACACCTCCATTGTCACGAAGGGGTTAATATCCACTGAAGGTAACATATTACGTAGTTAGAGGGATGTAGAGAATTGTTTATTTTTTTACCATTGAGAATTCTCTCCTTTTCAAGCATATCTTAGGTATAAAACATTATTAATAATTTTTGTACATTTTGGAATCAAAATTAGTAACAGAAACATAAATTAAGAGAACAATGTGCTTTAAAACCATCTGTGCTGTCTCCTGTTTATGACATCACCTTGTGCCCCGATAGGCAAATGAACTACTTTTCAATCAGAAATGTATGCTTTGCATATCAAGTGACATCATACACTGCAGCCACCACAGACACGTATTCATTTGCTTCGTATTTTTGTATTAGCAATTCTGCTAATACAATATATACTTAATTTGTTTATATTTGTATACTCTACATTGACAGTATAAACCTTTTTTTGGTGACAGAGTCCCTTTAAGATTCCGATTTTCCAAACGTGTAAAAAAAAAATGTATAGATATCACAGAAGGAAATAAAGACAGCGGAAGAAGTCAAACATAACAGAATTAGCAAAACAATAATGATTTAACAAAGTGTATTTCCCAAAACATGGCAGAATTCACATCACAGCTGAAGTCCCTCTCTCCCTCGCTCTCTTTTCTTGTCCCAATTAGAGCATTTTTGAGGTTGTCTATACTTGGCATGCAGATCTTCCTGATTAGCCACAAATTAATTCTCTCGTACTGTAAGAAAATCTCTCAGAGGCCCCCCCACAAAAAAAAGCCACATAACTCACAGCAAATTCTTCTTTCTTTTATTGTCCGCAAGAAGAATCTGTGGGAAATATGCATCAGAGGGGGGGCTGGGAAGGAGAGGGGGGGAAATGTATGGAGAATATTTTTTTTCCCAAAATATTTCTGTATCTTACTCTGGCGGAGCCTTGAGAAAATACTGAACATTCTTGGGTGTGTCTTTGCTCATTATTATTATGGTATGGTCTGGTGAAACTATCCAGATGGTTTCATCCACTTCGGACGATCATGTAGCTGTGGTGGGACGTGGGTTACAGAAGCAAAGGTTGTGACAGCAGATAAGGATCAACTGGGGAAGAAAAAGATGTTATCGCCGGCTCAAAAAGTGTACATGTGTAAACCAAAAAACAAACAAAACTGGGCCTCTCACCATAATAAAGTAGGCAACAATTATATAAACATAATATAAATGAGAAGTTTTGGTCTCAATAGGGTGAGAACCTAACCTCACCTATGGGCACACAAAGCAGTCTACTTTTGTTACTGAAACTAAAACCTGTTTAATGTGTTGGAGGAGGTGCAATTAAACCACCTCCCAGTTATTAAGTGCAATGACCAATTGGGTCTTCGAGTCTGCCCATATGATCATTTGTTCTTCACGATAGTCTTGTGCTCAATCGAGCTCCTACATTGAAGTTTTTACTGCATCCACAGTAGTGTTGGTCAAACAATCTAATATCAACTATCTACCACCCTTCAAAGTCAAAGTTTCTTATATTAGCCCTCTCACTTGGAATAGTACCATTTCTACCAATCCTCATTTTTAATAAAAACGCTTCCTCCTTCCACTTTGTTTGATTCCTTAAAGGGACACTCCCACCAAAAAATGAAAAGGTTTTATTATTTTTTTTATTATGTATTGTCGATTTCAGATATGTCTTTTGTTTTTGTTATGTGACTATATTTAATAAAATATGTAACTAAACAAGTGTGACTGGGCACTGGAATTTTGTGAAATATAGTGTTTTTGGGTGCCACCCCCTAGTGACTTTACAGCACAAATATCTCACTTTGGGGCTGGGGACAAAGAATGCAGTCTGTAAGTCAGAATTCTAACCATAGACTTGCATTGACTGGGAGGGTAATGTAACTATTACATCACAAGGGGGCAGAGTTTTAATCCTGTTTGATCAGGTTAATCTCCTCTCTTTGTGTTGGAAGACAAGTAAATGAAAAGTTGTATACAGTCACCTCATCCTGCCCACTAGTGATACACAGGAGCCAGTAAGAATGCAGGGAAGTATCTTTTGACATCACCATGCAGGCTTTGGCCACAGTTGTAAAGAGAGACTGGCTGGAAGATTTTGGACAATGTGGCATAATGGGAAATATTCACAAAATGGATCCAGGAGATAAACAAGTAATTTTATTTTTCCTTTTAAATGCAATTAATTAAATCATATGAAAAAAAAAACTGTAGCATAAATCTTATACATGTGTTTGTTTTAAATGACCAGGTTATTCAGTTACATCTTATGTAAGTGGTAGTGTCCCTTTAATGTATTTGAGGTTTTCTCTTGCCAATCCTTCCCTCTATTGAGGTGTGCACTTGAAGATTTTTATGGTCTCTTCTTTAAATATTCTTTAACTTCCATTTTGTCTTTCTAAAACCAGGTTTCCCAAACATGGGCACAAGGGACCATACTGATAAAAATCAATTTTCCAAAGTTCAAATTATGGCTTGACAAAGATCATTTGGTCGAAACGTTGCCACTGGCGGTAACAACAAGAAAAAATTTGATCTCAGCATTATTGAGTGCCGGACCATTGCGTTGGTTTTGATGAACTGGTGGAGCCCAGGTCGAGCACCACACAGTTCTGCGTGCTGATTGTACACCTTTTCTCGGCACATACAAATGATGGCTTCATTAATTTCCCATAGACTGTGCTCGGTCAACTTACAACTAAGCAGAACCTGTGCAAAACCCATTAAGCTATAAGGTATAAATACATTCAAACATAACCGAAGGTGGCACAAAGTAACGAAGCAGTGGTGACACAAAAACTATGCCTTTTGGCGTTTCGAACAAATTGGGCGAAATGCGTCATTCCATCATTTGACTTACGACTAAGCACAATTTGTGAGAAAGCCATAATTTCCTAATTTCATGCAAGCCATAATTTTTTTTGCGAACACTGCTTTGTTAGTCTGTGCCCCCCTCAATAAAACCTGTGCTTATTGTACTGAAGAAGAAAAAAAATATTGTTTTTGAGTCATTATTGAAAGAACAGACGTCTCGATTTTGTTTTTACGGTACAACACTTTCGAAAAATAAATAAAATAAAAAATAAATAGAGAATAGGCCAGGAAAAGACATGGTATAAATCTTACTTTATTACATTGTATCATCCATCTATCGATCCAATGCGTCAGGCACTTGGACTGTTCTTTTGCCAAGTCTTCGTTCTTACTGTGGAAGAGTCTGTTTTGTCTCCAGACCCCAAACCCATCTCTATGTGTCTGTCTACTCTTCCCTTACGATGAGACGGTAGTCAGTTTGCGCTAAGTTAGTCGATGACTAATGGCCGGCGTGGAAGGGAGAGAGAGCAGGTTTTCTTTATGTCCATACTGACCGAACGATGTCAGATGTCCAGGGAGCGGAGGTCTCCATGGTAACAGACATATGTTCCGGAACTGAGATACATTGCATGCTAGATTTTCCCATTCGATTCTAACATTCTGCCTTCCGCTGTCTCTCTGTATTCCGTGTATTGTACATTCTACGTATAATGATATCTTCTTTATTTCTACCAACAGATCACTGCTTTTGTGATTTATTCTTTTGTCCTTGCCAGAATTCACAGAAATAAAGCATGCTACAGCTACGCTCTACTGAATGACTTCAGATTGCACTCTATAGATGTCTGCTTAAATATGATGTCAATTTATTGGTCCTGTATATCTTTTACAGACACAGGACTGGAGATTTTTTTTTTCAAGTCCAGCCATGCCCTCTCTGTAGCTGTGAATTTGACTAAATATTACCCTCACGAAGTGTTATACCTGGCCTTCCTAAATATGTGAGTGTATATGTGGGATTATTCACAAAGTGATTTTTTGATGAGTGTATAAGCATTCTCTAAAGCAGTCATTCTCAAACCAGTATTCGCTGCCCCCAATGGTCCAGGATTTAGGGATATACAGTTGTGTTTAAATAAAAAACAGGAATAACACCTGGTATAGTGTTGGCCCTTGAAGACTGGTTAAGGAACCACACAAGGAGTTATACATTCTCATTTAACCACAAACTGGGTAATCCCTAAATCCTGGACAGTGGTGAGGGCTAGTTTGAAAGTCTGCTCTAGATGTCATTGTTTACCAAACTTCATGGTGCTCATTTTATTAACCTCGGAAGAATGCAATCATGAGTAGCCCCTGCCAGGACTCAAAACCTGCAACCCAGAGATTTCAACAGAACCAGTTAATGCATTAGCCAACGGACCCTTCTCACCAGTGTTGTGCGTTCCATGTTTGCTTAAATGTATAGCATGAACAAATTACCACTGTGGAACTCCTATCATTGGATCTGTGGCGCGGACACAGATGGGTTTGCTCCCACAATTCTCAGGGATTAATCTCTGAATGCTACTGATCGTGGACTAAGAGTTGTGGGAGTGAGATTGATGAAGATATTCAGGAAATGAATGTCCGAGAAGAATTTAATTGAAAACACAATAAAAAATAAACTTGTGCTAAATTGAAAGATTTTATCAAATGTAGTATTTTAAATATAAAAGCTTTAATGGAAGAACACAAAATAGTAAAGGATATTGAGCCCTCTTCTCTGGCTAGCTTTTTTAGTAGATAGCAACATGTTGTTGGGTTATTCGGAATCTTGCGTTGGATAAAGGAAGACTTGACTCAAGATTCCGAGGCAACATGTCCGCCCCCTGATAAAGCTATACACATCAAAGAGAATGCAATAAAGCACTTTATTTGTATTCCATCATTAAAGTATTTCTGTCTAAAACATGTACACTTGATGCAATATTTCAAGCAAGCATGTTGTTGTTTTTTTTCTTCAGTTGTCTTTTAATCTAAGTATTTGCTGATGGCTGTCTATACTAGGTTATTCAAACATTAATATAGAAAGTCTACGCAGTACGAAAAGAGAGTCTTTTGAAAAAGGGCATTAAAGTGCATGGGTTTATCACACAGCGCAGTTCAGCCGTATCTATAATAATCTATCCAGTCTAGCGTGTTGGAGCCGTAATGTCTGAGGTATGAATCCATGCCAGCCTGCGACTGTGACTTCATCTGAGTCCCCAAACTAAAAGGCCTCCTGGGCCCAACGCATTTTATTTTTTTTTCCTTTCCCTTAAACTGGAGAAAATTGTCATGTTCCCAGTGGTATAAGGTTTTCTCATCCCTGCAGGCACCGGGCAGCCATTTCAGATCTTGCCCTCCTTGTGTTTCCATCACTCCCCCCCCCCCCCCCCCCGTTCCCCCAAATAGCAGTAAGGAAGTGGAGCAGGAGGGATGTGTTCTCATGAATTAATCAGCCCCGCTTGGGGGATGCATTATTGAAGATCTCTGGTTAGTTCTTCACGGAGTGATCCGAGGAATATAGGCCACTGGTTTATTTATCAGGGAGAATAATGATTTCTGTTTGTTGTCTCTATTCTTGCCCTGCACAAGAAGTAGCATGGGGGGGTGGGAGGGATGAAGTGGGGTACCGATTGGGGGGAAGGTGAGGGATATGATCGGAAGGAGATGGGATAGAAGTATAAAATATATTTTCTACTCCTCCATGTTGTCATCAGAGTTGCGCAAAGTCTGACTTGTTTTAACCCTTCTGTGTCTGGATTCTCCTTTGCATTCCCGTGTCTCTCCTCAAGTCGTATGACATTATATCAATATTTAATATTTACCTTAGTGAGGTAGGTTTTGTTTTTGAGTTTGTCTATCGGCTAAGGTTTCAAGTTTATATATAAATATCAATCTGTCAGCGTGTCTACATCTGTATGTCTGTCATTTACATAGTTGTCAACATCGGCCATGTTTCCAGGGACACATATTTGTTCCACATGCTGCAGAAAGAGCATGCAAAGTGCAGCCCGGCAGTATGTGGGATGGATATACGCACAGACACAATCCAATTAATTAATCAGGATGAAGATCTCATAGGATGTACCATGATTAATTAATCGAATTGTGTCTATGTATATATCCATCCTACACATTTCCGGGCTGCACTTTGCCTGCTCTTTCTGCAGCATGTGGAACAAATGTGTGTCCCTGGAAACATGGCCGATGTTGGCAACTATGCATTTATATTGTATGCACCATTTCTATCACTACTAAAAACAGGACATGTTTAAGCGATACTAGAAAGGGCCAGTGCCACCTATAGTGTCCGAAACAACATTTTTTGATGACTATTGTATTATGTAAACAACGAGAAACAGATCTGTCTTATAATTTTTTTTTTTATCAACACTGATGGCTGTTGCTGTGGCAACAGGCACGCCTCTCCCTCCAAGCCCCTCCTTATTGGAATGTCGCTGAATTTACAGGGCAATTATTGGGAATTATTTTCAATGTAAAACTATTGGAGAACTGTAATTTTTTAACGCCTTGCCGACAAAGGACGTGCCAGGCACGTCCTGGGAGAAACTCCCTTAACGACAATGGACGTGCCTGGCAAGTCCTGTGGAGAATCAAGTGGTTTTCGCGATCAACGATCGCGAAAACCGCTTTAACGGTGCTGGTCTATTGTCTTGATGTTGAGGCAATAGCCAGCACCGAAATTTCTATTCTGGGGCACCCAAGATCGCCCCACGGAGCGATCGTGGGAGCCATATTGACGGAGCAGCAGGCTCCGTCAATATGGCTATGCCCTCTGGCGGTCTGAGCTTCGGAAGTGAAAATAACTTCACTTCCGTCGCTCTAAATATGCTACTTGACTGCCCCTAGTGGTAGTTAAGTAGCATAGCAATGGAAAAAATGGAAAATAAATATTTAATTAATTAAAAACTGGTTATATAGTTAGATTAGCCTATAAGGTTAAAATTAAATAATTTTTAGCATAAGTGATAGGGTTAATATTAAATTAAAATTAAAATATATTAAGGGATAGCATAAGGGTTAGAGTTGGGTTAAATTTAGTGTTAAGGTTAAACTTTGGGTTGGGGTCAAAAGGTCAATATAGGAAAAAAAACAAATAACACTATTTTTGGTTTTTGCCCCATAACTTGCAAAAAAATACAGAAAAATAATGAAACATGCATATTTCTGAACCCAGGACAACATTTAGAAACTATTTAGACGGGGTCTTTTTTAATGAATGTATTTGTCTAAATAATATTTTAGGTCAAGGTTAGAAAAAGTGTTTTTTGTTTTAATTTTTCATCATATTTTATGATTTTTTTAGTAGTAAATTATAAGATATGATGAACATAATGGTATCTAATGAAAGCCCTTCTTATGATGATAAAAACAACATATAATTTGTGTGGGTACAGTATCTGAGAAAAAAGAAAATTGCAGCTAAACACAAACACCCCAGAAATGTCAAAACAGCCATTGTCACCAAGGGAAAGTCAAGGTGAAAATGTCTATTTAGTCTCCCTATAGAGGTCTATTCAGTCTCCCTATAGAGGTCTATTCAGTCTCCCTATAGAGGTCTATTCAGTCTCCCTATAGAGGTATATTTAGTCTCCCTATAGAGGTCTATTTAGTCTCCATATAGAGGTCTATTCAGTCTCCCTATAGAGGTCTATTCAGTCTCCATATAGAGGTCTATTCAGTCTCCCTATAGAGGTCTATTCAATCTCCCTACAGAGGTCTATTCAGTCTCCCTATAGAGGTCTATTCAGTCTCCCTATAGAGGTCTATTCAGTCTCCCTATAGAGGTCTATTCAGTCTCCCTATAGAGGTCTATATTCAGTCTCCCCATCGAAGTATATGGAGAGGAGTTCGCTAATTTGCCCTCCAAGATGTCAGTGGCGCGAAAATCAACCACATCACATTGGCCGATTTGCGTGCCGATTGGGGAGATCACTTCGGTGGTCTCTGAGTAGCCCCGAATTTAAGGGCTGCTCGGATCACTGTTGCGTCCCACAAGGACTCAGAGGGGGTCCCGTGCCCATCGGAGCTGTGGTGCCTTGGCCGTCCAAAATAATTTCTTGGATCTCTGAGTCATTTTTACCTGCCACATGAGGTTGTTACAATAAGGTGTGGGAGGGGGGATTCACTTTGAGCATGGGGGGGCTCACAGCTAAAAGAGCAGGAATGGTCAGGACTGATTTCCAGGGGGTCACAACCCTCCTCTGACCTCTTAGGGGTAAGGTCTCTCGTTACAAATTTGACGTGATCCCTGAGTTTGAAAGCCGGCTAGTGGTTAGCACTTGGTACACTGGTAAAGGTATCGAGGGGGAAGCAGACCACCCTTGGGAATGTGTTTCTTACAGTTGATTGGCAAGGATGGAATGTTTTACATAATTTAATACTGCACTGAGTTATGTTTACATGATATGTTAATTTGAGCTTATTCTTAACTTATGGTAATGGGTTTCTGTGTTGCAGTATTTGTGGGATGTTTTAAAATAAATGCTGTGGCCTTTTCACCCATAAATCAGCTGTCTCTCTTTATTGAGGTGATAGCCGGGGCTATGAATGAATAATGAGGAGTGTTAAAGTCTCCACCATAGCCACTGCCCTAATACAGGACTGCACAGCAACCGAATGGTCACACTTAGGTCCACACTTCACAGTCTGCTTTCACTGCAAATGTAGACAATCTATAAATTGTGTTGGCAAATTTGCAAGCAAATGCATAAAACAAGAGGGAAAAAAAAAAAATGTTTTAAATGTGTCTGTACTGTCTCGTGCTTATGACATCACCTTGTGGCCTGATATTCAAATGACACATTTCCTATTGAAAATTAGTTCATTTGCATGTCAAACCACAAGGTGATGTCATAGGCAATAGACACCACATTAAAAACCTATGTTTCTCTTATTTTATTCTCTACATCACAGTATAGACAGTGTTTAGGGTAACAGCTTTAAAAACAATATAGTTAGTAGCCAATCACACATCAGTTTACCTGCCTCCTGCTCCCGTAGGGCTGTGCAGTATGAGGGAACTAAACAATCCAGAGGTCTCCTTGGCCACAAGCTCAGACAATGCTGCCATGTTTTTGCTCTGATATTTTTAGTGGAGTCCAGTATTTTAGACAGAGCCACATGAGCTGTGATTAAAACAAGTTGGGTCGGAACCTCCAATAAGGACCACCCCGGGCTTAATGAGATGGGGCTTTTCACTTCTAATAGTCTTAGGGCCTAGTAGGGTTGCCACCAATCTGGTATTTTACCTTCAGGCCAATTAAAAAATATCTTAAAGCCAATGTTAACCCCATGGAAGCACCAGCAAGGAAGGTATTTTTCAGTAGAAAAAGGTGGCAACCCTAGTGCCTAGGTGTTTACATTTTTTTTTAGAATGGCCGGGAATTATGGTAGTTTCGGAACAGAACCAGCTGGAGTTGCGCAGTTGGACGCCCAAGTGGTAGTGTATCTACTTTTCCATATAATTGTTTTGTCTATCAATCCCTGTACCTTACCTGTCAGTATATCTGTCCGGCCTGTCTATTAATGTCCCTCTCTGATGATAACGGGCGGGGCTGACGAAATTGCAAAATGGGCCACCAAATTGTTTTAGCCGCATCCCAGGCTGAAGGTTGCCAGCCCACCACGCCAGCCTCCAAAGTCAGCACAACGAAGCGGCGGACTCTCTGGAAGAGAAACAGTTACACCGGCTGTATCCCTCTCTCTCTCTCTCTCTCTCTCGCTCTCTCGTATCCTCTGTATATTGATTTTAATAAATTCCACACAACGTACAATTTCATAACTATCTTAATTTAAGTTTTGCTCTTCGCATGTCAGTATTTATTTCCTGTACAGCAGTTTGGGGATACAAGCACTCGAGTTTTAATTAGAGAGATACAAACAGCAGTGAGCTTTTACAGCAACACAGTCATGCCAACAATTTAATTATTTATCAGAGAAAAGAAAATTAAATATTTTTCTAGCGGGCTGTGAGGTAATTACACTGCACACGTTCATCAAACTCTTCACCATTCAAATAAAAGCAATAATGTTACTTAATAATTCATATTACAAATACGCGGCATCGGGGAGGTATTGAAAGTAGGAGACATGTATGGTTTCCCCCGAACCCTCGTCAGAAGTATACATTTTTAATTTCAGCTTGTACAGTTTGCTTACAGCTTGTGGGAATGAACTAAAGCACAGATTTCTTAAAGAATAAAAGCTTTCAACCTGAATTTGAGAGTTTTCTAAAAAACAAAAACAAAACCTTCTCTGGTGGGGAGGTATAATTAGGGGGGCAGCAGCAATGCAGCCAAGCCTCTGTCTAGTATCTCAGCTATAGTTAGTCATTTTACTCGCTGTTGGGGTTTGGGGTCCAGAATGGTTTCCCTGCTCCAGGGTCCTTAATGGTCATGATGATGTTCTACCAATGGGTCTAAACAAAAACCCTATTCACACAAATTTTACCAGACGGGTGCAACAAACTTGTTGGTCCCGAAGCATCGTTTATCCTGGGAATGTAGGGAATATATTTTACTGGCAGGCCAGTAAGTCTATGGACGCAATAGCCCGGCCGGTATTTTTTGGAAGAAAAGGTGGTAAACCTAGACACTGTGTTAGCAGAATAGGAAGCAAAGGCATAGATTAGGGGAGAGATATTTTTAACACGTGTCAGTGTTTCCTGTCTATGACATCACTTTCCGGCGTGATATGCAGATTGAACATATCCCACTGAAGTTGTTCATTTGCATATCAAGCCATGTGCTGATGTCATAAACAGGAGACACTTACTGTAACAATGTTTAGGCAACATGTTCCCCAAGTAACAAGTTAGGGAAAAATTTGCATTAGATGGGGCAGTAGCCTCTCTGGTCCATTACTGATATCGACCAATAGTGTTAAAGGGACTGTATCACCTGACAAATGTGTTCTTATTGTGACTGTAGAGAATTAAAAAAAATGATCTATACATTGTGTTAGCAAAATTACAAGCAAAGGCCTAAATTAGGAGAAAAATGGGTCTCTTGCTTATGACATCGCCTGTAGCCTAACAATGGTTTTCAGTGGAAAATATGTAATTTGCATATTAGGCCACAAGTGATGTCATAAGCAGTAGACTCCACAGACACATTTAAAAACACATTATTCCCCTAATTTAGGCATTTGCTTGCAGTTTTGCAAATACAATGTATAGATCATTTTCAATCATTTTTTATTCTCTACATGCACAGTTAAAACAATGTTTCGGTGATACAGTCCCTTTAACCCCTTCATGCCAGATGGTACTTTGGTCCTTAACAACCAAAGCACCAAACTGGTGTCTTTTTGTTTCTGGGTGTCGATCACTTTGTGATCAGTTTGGGCCGCGATGAGCTGTTCAATGCAGGACGTTCTGTGCCGTCCTACAAGCTTCCAGGCACTAAAAAGTAGGAAGGCCTAGAATGTCCTTCAAGCGGGAAGGGGGTTAAAGAACATTTCTTTGGTAGCGCTCCATAGGTGGCAGTACCTTTAGCAATCAGTGTCCATTCTTGCCTCTAAAGCCATAGAGACGGGACTGTGCTCTTGCACCAGCCCAACAGATCTCACAGCAACTGCAGACTGTACAACATGAAACTAGCCCCCTACTATAAAGAGGCAGGGTGTACTTCATGCACCATAGCAATGCATTCTGGGTAATGGCATACTAACGAGCACTTAGCATCACTGTGTGTTTCCACTCACATAAATAATATCTCTGCTCTGTAACCATGTAGCCCGGTCAGAATCTAATACATTCTATTGCCCTTTCCCCCCCCCCCCCCCCCCCCAATTACAAACCCTCTTTTTTAACAACTCAATTTGTCATGAGCCAGCTGAAGTCATTAATGTTGTACCTGGTTTATAGAAATAGGCCCTAATGATGAATGGCTGTAGAAAGGGAGAGGGAAAGGTTGAATGATGCCATGTGGGGGGAACGACACACACACACACACACAGAGCCCCAGGAAATGGTAATCCCATTTACTATCCAAAACACCTGTCGAGCAGAAAGGCAGTCTGGGAAACCCTTCTGCAACCGTTTACCCTTTCACCACCGGGGCTGCGTGCGTTCACATCAGCACCCCTGCTAGAAGATAGGAGAGGGCTTTTCACTAAAACTCAACTCTGCAAAAATCCACAGAGTTGGAAACATTCTCCATTGTGCCTGTATTTCCAGAGCAGCTATCGGTGCTTGATTTTTGCAGTTCAGTTGTCAGTTCACTTTTTAAGGAACAGAGTCCCGTATATTTTGTTTGCTGCCTGTGGATCTACTGGCCCCAGCATCCATTGGTGAGGGTGACTGTGTGTCACTTTAATATGCATGACATCATGATCTCCACCGCGAATTGGCATTTTGTACCGGCCAAATATTACTTTCTCAGGCCGCCTTGCAGTATGTAGACGTCATATGTGACCAGAAATAAATCAAGTACCTAATCAAGTAGAGGATCCCACAGAACCACGTTGATTAGTTAATTGATTTCCTTCTGGTCACATATGACGTCTACATACTGCAAGGCGGCCTGAAAAAGTTATATGTGGCTGAGGTTACCCAGTATTCTTCCATTTGTTGCCCCCCAACCCTGGCACCAGATTTGCTTGCACTAGCCATTGTATTGAAGTTAATCCTGTTATGAGTGTATTGCTCAATCATCTGTTATCAAGATGTTTTAATCTATAAATGTACTGTCTTGTCTTCAATAAATTGTTCTTGCTGTGAAATGCTTGGTAGCCATGTCTACTTCTGGGAATTGCTAAAAAACAACTCGTATTTGTGTTGACCAGGGAGCTGACAATCGATTTCGAAAGATTGAGGGCTGAGGCGATATTGGAACCATAAAACGAGAATGAAACATTGCCAGAGCCATCCCGTTCCAATTATTGATCAGAAAGGTAGGGGTAGAGAATGTAGCACAAAAAATTAGACCCCAGAGAGGGCAGCTTAGCAGGAATAAACCCTAGAGAGGACAGCTTAGCAGGAGAATCCTAGCGAGGGCAGTTTAGCAGAAGTACCCTAGAGAGGGTAGTTTAGCAGGAGTAGGCCCTAGAGAGGGCAACCTAGCTGAAATAATTAAGCTGCAGCAGGTTGGTCTCAGGAGATGCTGAAAACTGTCCCCTGGCTGGTTGAGCCCTCTAGCTTAGGGTTCCCAGTTCCTGGCCAGGGCAGAAGTACAATTCAGCTTTAGCAGAGGATCATTAACAGAAGAAACAGATCTCAGGAGTCAGGCCAAATGCTTGTTTGCAATAAACAGCGGGTATTTAAAAAGGTGTGTTGCACAAGTTAACAAACCCACCTGACACCAACAGAGGGGAAGAAATACAAGCAAAACAAAAGGTAGGCTAACCTCTAGAGGAGGGAGGAGGATATATGAGCACAAAAAATAGACTTTTAAATTCATATGTCAGGAGGTCAATTTGCCTCTTCTTTATATATTTCTTTCCCCCCCTTCTTGCTCAGTCTTATACTGAGTTTCTTTTATCTATCAAGGTCCAACAGCTGTACTTTGTTTTCTGACTGTATGTGATTGTTCCCGGCCTTCTCCAGCAAAGGTCACCACCTCCGACCTGACTAGAGTGTCCTCACTCACCAGCATCCAGGCAGAGGAAATACATTTATCCCATTCTTCTAATAATGAATCCGGGTCTCACACACTGATTTTTAGTTCTTCATACAAATATTAGTCTAAAACACAGAGGCAGTAAGAGCGGTGAACTCTAATGTGCTAATGGAACAGTTACAGAGCAGTGCTCAGTCCAACCCATATATTGATGGGAATTCTAGATCTTGGGTTGGTCCCATACCCTACTTAGAGCACCACTGCAGCCTGAAAAACAAATGAATGTACTTTAATTAAGATAGTTTTTAAAAAAAAAGGTATTCACTCTTATTCTTTAACATTTCTATAACTCTTACCTATAAAATTTAGCTTTTGTAGGGTTTCTCCAGGGGATTAATCATCTCTCCTTTTGTTGTTTTGAAACAGGCATCTTTAGGTACCTCTCAGAGCCAATCAGAGAGTTCCGTGGCGTCCCATTGGACTTCCCATGTGCAGAACATAGTAGATGCGTGTGCACTTCTAATGTGTCACACATGCTTTGGCGTCAACTCTCCATGTGCTAAATTCTTCCCACAGTTTTCTTCTAATTGTTTAGCACAGAACATTTTAAACCTAGCTAGGGGGTTGAACATGCTATTTTTGTATGCTCAAATATTCTAAAATGATGCATATTTAAGAATTAAAAAATAAGGCCTGCTTAATGCAATATGATCAAATCATAAACACAGTTATACTGATAGTAAAAAAAAAAAAAAGAGCCAATAAAATAATTTATAACATTTCTATGGATCCAGAAAGCTTTGCAGGGACGTTTGGAAGGGATGAGATAGAGCTAGGTGGGACAGCCTGATGCAGGACTGAAATATAAGGCACCAGAGAACGCTTATTGCGCATGTGCGGCAGTGCTGACATTCTGGTATATCACAAGGGGATGTCATTAGACACATTTAAAGCACCCCTTTCTCTTCATTTATCCATTTGCTGCAATTCTGCCCACACAACGGGTAGAACATTTTTTAATCTCTTCGTTTCGCAGTATAAATAAAGTTTAAGTGACAGAGTCCCTTTCAGTTAAATTATACAACTCATACTAAATTGTTAAACACAGGCCAATTCCAAATGTATTTTAATATTTTCTACATCGGTTACAAGACTACTCAGATTTAACAAGATAGTTGGACAAGGCAGTTTGGTCCTTTAAGTACAGATCATCATTAGAGCTCATAATAATGATTTTTACCCATCTTGCTTCCTTATTACACTACAAGAACCAAGCGATCCAGGTTCCTCTGACTACTTAATCTTAATGATTTGTTTCATGGATGCAATAGAGGGATAGATCTTTTTTTAATTTTTTTTATAGAGGGAGAAATGAACCAATTTACACCAGACTAAAAAGATGAGTGGATTCTGTAGCAAGACTTCGTAAATTGGGAAGATTGTAGTCTTAAATATAAATGAGCGAACCTTTATACTAATTAGATTTTTTGGGATCGTTTAAGTTGTCCACATCAGGTAGATACGGTATAAAGAAATTAAAAATGACATTTTTTTTCTCCTCTATCAGTTATAGATATGAGCATTAATAAATTGAAACGACTGTAGAATTACCGTGGTTAAAAGACAAATTTCATTGAAAAGATAACATAAAGCGTAAGCATTTGAAATGGGAATGTTTTAATGAAAGAATACAAATAAAGTACTTTATTGAACTCTCTTTGCTCTGTTTAGCTCTATCAGGAGGCGTACATGTTATTTAGAATCTTGGGTCAGATGAAGGGAGGTCTGACCCAAGATTCTAAACAACGTGTCCTCCCTCAAATAGAGCTACACAGAGCAAAGAGAGTTCAATAAAGTACTTTATTTCATTTTAAAATGAAATATGTCAAATATACCCTTTTAAAAGATTAGTTCTAGGTTTGGGCTGTGCAGGTTTGTAACAATGATTGCATGCGAAAAGGTGGGGAAGGTAGACTCTTGTTTTCACATATAATCAATATAGGGGGCTTTGTATTGATTACGTATAAAAACTAGAGTGTCTATCAGTGAATGGTAGTCTGCATACTCCATAGCGAGGAATGGAGGCTTCCCGTGAAAGGACAAAATGGCATGTGTCTTACATTCCATTTTATCACCAAGGGCCAGTGCCATTTTGACTTGTGCTGCTTTACCACTGCAAACAAAACCTACAAATGTAATTTACAGTTACAGTCGTGGCATACACTAAATCAAACACTGGGTAAAATGTGGCCAGAGCATTTATCAGAATAAAAAACACAAAATATGCAATCTGGCGGAAGTGGGTGGAGTTTATAGAAAGTGGGCAAAGCTAAACCACTACCCCTTTCTCTACCAACCTTACTGAAAATGATAATCTACCTATTATTACAGGTGGAAAATATTTTTTGTAAATACTAAAAGCTATTAGGCGATGTTTGCTACTAATATGTAGGAAATTAACCACAGAAATGTCTCAGTTAAAGCAGTGAAGTGTTTTGATGTGTGAGTAAGATACTGAAATCTTATATTAGCTGATTTAATCCCGTCTCCTAGAGTCTCTTTAAATGGCACTATCCCTAGAATAAGGAAGGGTGAAGCTGAGCGGCTTAGGAGAGGAGAGTGGAAAATTTAATGAGGTTTACTGAGTGGGAGATAATTTTATTATCTTGGATTTTCTTCGAAATAAGAATAAATACGTCAACAAGATCTGCGAAAGCAAAGAAAATACGAGGTCAGCGGGATTATGGGGATTACAAGTAAATCCATCTTGCCGTCTGCATTTTCTAGAAGTGTCCTTTGCATGCCAGGGCTTTGTAAGAAATAATATATTTTGGTGATATCAAGGGAATTAACTGTAGAGCACGGGTTCTCATGGCCCCCTTCCATGTTTCTATCCCCATTAGTTGCTTATGAGTTAGATAAATACCCATTATTACACGTTACTGTTTTTTTCCTGTCCTCATGCTTAGCCCCCTCTGTTTTTATGTAACTAGGAGAACAAAGTATATTAAATATTCGTACTAACACTTTGCCTGGACTACTCATAGAGCCCCCAAGCCCTGGATCAAGCAAGATACAGATACTCTTACAGATTGTCTTTTCCACTCCCTGTTCCCTTGTTTTTTTGTAGACACAGAGGTAAAGTTCCTGGCCTGGTTTGCTCTTTTATAGGAAGATGCTCCATCTCAGGCTTTGGTAAGAGTATTGTTATGACGTCACCAGAATGCATATAGAAACTAGAAAGTGGTCACCCAGGATGCAAACTCATGTAGCGTCGCTGGTGGAACGGCTTGCTGAGGCCAATGCCTTTGTGACTGTCTGGCCGTCAGAGTAGGAATGCTGGTAAAAATGGTTTAATAAAGCAGCTTGGAAATTTGGGACTGTGAGTTAGCTTTCCCAAAATAGGATTGCCCCACTTAAAGGGACAGTCTAGTCCACAAACTCACTTTGGTACAAGATGAAGATTACTGTTTGTATAGTGCACAGGCTTTATTTTTCCAGTGTGATTTGATGCAGGCACTTAGCAAAATCAAAATTTTAATACATGACTCAAAACCCTCCCCCAGTGATTTTTCTGCATGTTTACTGCTGGAATAGAATACAATGTGTGGACTGCAATAGACTTGCTCTTGTACACAGTAGGATATCTTAACAGCATAACACATTGTCTAATGACATCTATAGAGAAATAAGAAAATTCCAGTCATTTGAATGACATTAGTCTCATTGGTTCCTGCAGCAAAAAAAGAAAAGAAAAGAAAAGGAAATCGACTTTTACTCAGCAAGTGTGGGCTTTCCTGGTTTCTTGCAAACTGCTGCAATTTCACAATTTCATCTCGCTATAAGTATTTTATATTGTAAGCAATGCAAAATGTAAAACATGTAATTTAAAGTACTTGTCACATGTTTAAAAGGTAGATATGCAATCCAGATGTACAATTGCTATAACATGTTACCATTGACCTAATATTGCGTTATTTGGGGGTTTTGGATTTCCACAATTATTTCTCTTACAGATTCCCCCCACCCTCCCAGCTAAATCTCCCCTAGACTCCCCCCCTTGTGCTGGAATCGCTCAGTGTTATTCCTGGCTGAATGGAGCACCCGTCGCACTCTCACATTGAGAGAACGTGTGAGAAACAGGTCACCATTTTGCATTGTAATAACCCAATTAGCCGCAGAGCGTGTTTGTTTTACGAATCTCAAAGCTCCAATAAAGCCGTAGGTACCCCGAGCTGACGGAGTAATGAGGGCGAGGTGTAAGAATTAAAGGCCTGTCTCACCGACTCTTTAAACTCAAACCCTTTTAACGCCTCCAACACTATGTTCCTGAGCTTCTGGGACACAACCCAATTAACATCTCAGCATTTTCGAAGCAGCGATTTAATTGCATTTCGTCTGCTTTATTTTTGTAGTTCCATTTCAAGGTTCTAGTCCTCGGCTCTCCTTGGGGAGAGCTTGGAATCTGCACGCGGGCTACAGAAACACGCGTAACCTGTACATGCTGCCATTTCCCCCGTACAACATACAATCCCCAGTGCTTAATTGTTCTAAAGTTACTTTAAACTGACCCGAGATTCTGAAACTTTATTAATATAATACTGATATCTTTTTAAGTTTAGGATTTAAAACAAAGATATTCATACAGGTGAACCCCTTTGTAATGCTATGCCTTACGTCAAACAGCCATAACATTAGGACCACCTGCCTAATATTATGTATCTCCCCTTTTGACGCCAAAACAGCCCTAAACCATTGAGTCATAGACTCCACTAGACCTCTGAAGGTGTGCTGTGGTATCTGGCACCAAAATGTTAGCAGCACATCCTTTAAGTCCTGTAAGTTGCAAGGTCAGGCCTCCATGTATAGGACTTGTTTGTCCAGCATTGGACGATTGGATTGAGATCTGGGGAATTTGGAGGCCAAGTCAACACCCTGAACTTGTTGTTGTGTTCCTCAAACCATTCCAAGTGAGACTTAGACATACCGTTATTTTTCATTCTGCTATTTTTGCCTTTTTTTCCGTGCTTTTGCTATAATTATATGGGTCCATTTTACCCACTGGGCAATGCCAATAATTGCCCACCATTAGTATGGAAATAATGTAAAAATTGTAACTCATTTATATAATTCACTCTTTACCGTTATCATGTTTAATTTAGAAGAGCAACTAATGCTAAGAGATTTGGTTCCTGGATTTTGCGTCTGTGGGCGTGGCTTGTTGGCTGACACTGTCTATTGGTTGGTCAGACAGTAAGACGAAGATTATCAACATTCAACTTTTAACTGCATTCTCCTCGTATCACATGACTGCAAGCAAGAATTAAGCTGACCCGACGAAAATCTGAATAGAGCAAAAGTTGCCAAGATTTAAAAATAATATATGTTTGTGCATAGTTTGGTTATTCAAACGTAATAGAGATGAACTTCTTAATTTTATTTTGTTATAGTAACGTCATATTTAGAAGGAAAGGTAGAGCAGTGTCCAAAAGTCCTACTCTCTACCCCAATTATAGGCCACCCAAATATTAACCAAATACTTTTTCTTGAAAGAACATGATAAACAATAAATACAAGGATAGCATTATTCCACCAGGGTGTTTTTAGGCGCCTGTGATATCATTGCGAGAAGATAATTAATCACGGCTGCTCGTTACTGCCTGATTAATCCGATGTCTGCCCCCTTACCGAATGTAGCGCTGACTTAGTGACTGTATCTCTTTGATTTATGTCTCCCTCGTTTCAAATCAATATTTATGATTAATGACTGATTTGTTTTTTTTCTTACCTTTTTGTTTTGCCTGTGGTATTTTACATATACAATTCTTTAATTAACTAATGAGAGAAAATGATTTCTCTCTTTGGACAAACAGAAGGGAACAAAAGTCAGTCAGTAGCAGCTTATTGGGTAAGGAACGTCCAACCAAGGAATCTATGGGTGCAATTCATCAAAGCCTTTCATCTGCAAAACTGGGGCGAAAAGTCATCAAGGAAATGCAGCTCTAATTAAGCTAATGAGAATTTTTTTTTTCTTTGATAAATCTAGGACAACATTTCTCTACTAGTTTCGCCCCAGTCGTTCATCGAGATGTCTTTAATAAACAAACCTCTAGGCTCAGTGTTTTTGTTACTGGATAATAGAGGCACCTTCCTCAAATCGGGGGAATCACTAGGATTTAACCGAATACATTGCACCGGATCATGCATTAAATAGAGTGTTTGCCCAGCATACATCCTGTGTTAAATATAGGGTTGCCACCTGGCCGGTAATTTACCGGCACAGCCGGTATTTTGGGTCTTCGGGCCGGGGCCGGTATATGTAATATACCGGCCACGCAAGGCCTGGTATTTTCCTTCCCCAGCCAGTACTTACCTCCTTGCTGCTGTCTCCTGGTGCAGGTCCGTGGCTGTGAGGGAAGCGTTGTGCGCTCCCCTCCAGCCGCGTGGATCAATAAAGTTTGTTGGAAAAAAAAGTTTAAACAAACTTTATTGAAGCCACGCAGCTGGAGGGGAGCGCACAACGCTTCCCTCACAGCCACGGACCTGCACCGGGAGACAGCAGCAAGGAGGTAAGTTCTGGCTGGGGAAGGGGGGAGGAGGGTGGCATAACGAGCATACTGAGGGGCAATATCAAGTGGCAAATTCCTGGCATATTAAATGGCAATATCCTGGCATATTAGGGGCAATAAACTGGCATATTAAATGTCAATATCCTGGCATATTGAGGGGCAATAAACTGGCATATTAAATGGCGATATCCTGGCATATTAGGGGCAGTGGTGTATCTTGATTTTGTGCTGCCCTAGGCAGACAAAATCCGGGCACCCCCCTACCCAAGCTGCACACCCACATTACACACCTAAGACATGCCCCATCATTCAGACTCACATCAAGCTTACACTCCCATCACACTCAGTCACACACTCCTACTCCCATCACGCACACTCTGACTCCCATCACACTCAGTCACACACACTGTCTCCCATCACACACACTCTGACTCCCATCACACTCAGTCACACACACTGTCTCCCATCACACTCAGTCACACACACTGTCTCCCATCACACTCAGTCACACATTCTATCTCCCATCACACTCAGTCACACACACTGTCTCCCATCACACACACACTCTGACTCCCATCACACTCAGTCACACACACACTGTCTCCCATCACACTCAGTCACACACACTGTCTCCCATCACACACACTCGGACTCCCATCACACTCAGTCACACACACTGTCTCCCATCACACTCAGTCACACACAGTCTCCCATCACGCTCAGTCACACACACTGTTTCCCATCACACACACACTCTGACTCCCATCACACTCAGTCACACACACTGTCTCCCATCACACACACTCTGACTCCCATCACACTCATTCACACACACTGTCTCCAATCACACACACTCTGATTCACACACACTGTCTCCATTCACACACACACACACACACACACACACACACACACACACACACACATCCCATCAGCACTTACCTTTCCCTGGCAGGCAGGCAGCATGGTCCCTCCATGCTGCCTGTTCGGCTTCCCGGCGATTGTGCCGACAGGTCACGTGACCGGGCGCGCGTATGACGTCAGCGCGCCCGTCACGTGACCTGTCGGCACACTGTCGGCACACTGTCGGCACACTGCACGGGGAACCGAACAGGCAGCACGGAGGTTTCTCTGTGCTGCCTGTTCGGCTCCCCGTGCAGCCTGGCAGGCAGAGCGTTGGTGAGGGGGGATCTTGCGATCCCCTCTCACCTCCGTCTCTGCCTGCAAGCGCGGTGGGTTTTTTTTTTTTTTTAAAGGGCCAGATTTTTATTTTTTTTTTTCTCCAGTGCTGGGGGGCGCTGCCGCCCCCCAAAATTTGCCGCCATAGGCATCCGCCTAGGATGCCTCGCGGTAAATACAGCACTGATTAGGGGCAATAAATTGGCATATTAAATTGCAATATCCTGGCATATTGAGGGGCAATAAACTGGCATATTAAATGGCAATATCCTGGAATATTAGGGGCAATAAACTGGCATATTGAGGGGCAATATCCTGGCATATTAAATGGCAATATCCTGGCATATGGAGCGGCAATATCCTGGCATATTAAATGGCAATATCCTGGCATATTAAGTGGCAATATCCTGGTATATTGAGGGGCAATATCCTGGCATATCAAATGGCAATATCCTGGCATATTGAGGGGCAATATCCTGGCATATTGAGGGGCAATATCCTGGCATATTGAGGGGCAATATCCTGGCATATTAAATGGCAATATCCTGGCATATTGAGGGGCAATAAACTGGCATATTTTGATAGACAGCTTGTCTGTGTGTGTGATAGACAGCATGTGTGTGTGAGACAGTGTGTGCAAGAAGCTTATTTGCGAGTGTGAGGCTTGTGTGTGTGTATGATATACAAATATATATATATACACACACGCTTCTCACTGGCATGCAGTACAAATAATATATATCATTTCAGTGATAATCCGCCCCTTTGTGGCTCCACCCCTCATGACCTCTCCCTCTTGTAGCTCCGCCCACACATGGCCGGTAATTTTTTTAGGAAATGGTGGCAACCCTAGTTAAATAGCGTGTTTACCCAGAATGCTTTGCTGTAACCTGCATTAAATAGAGTGTTTGCCCAGCATGCTTTGCTGTATCCTGTGTTAAATAGTGTGTTTACCCAGCATGCTTTGCTGTATCCTTTGTCAAATAGTGTGCTTACCCAGCATGCTTTGCGATATCCTGTGTCAAATAGTGTGTTTACCCAGCATGCTTTGCTGTATCCTGTGTCAAATAGAGTGTTTACCCAGCATGCTTATTTGAGTCGTTTGCAGGCTGGAGTGACATTTAATAGTATAATCATCAAGCAGCTGTCAGTGCATGGGGAGCTGTCTTACTAAATGGACTTTAGTAAATCAATATTAACTTGTGAATTCACAGCTTGCAAGCTGCCTCTTTAAATCAATGTAATCAAACCAATTAATAAAAACCTTAGCATGGGTTGAGGTACCTTGGAATTAGATCAGTCAGGGAATTATCAGGTTTATTGCCAGATAGCAGAGCAATGGACAAGAGACACAATACTGATTCTGTTTCAGGGATGGAGGTTAATCTTCAGGCTTTTAAAGGATTCCAGGGTCACCTATGCATTATCACATGTGGATCAAAATGACCCATCCTCATGATTAATAGACTAGAGATTATTTGCAGTATAGCCCTCATTGGACTGAATTTGAGGTTTTGTGGGCTAATTGATCATTACTGCGAGATCAATGATAGGGGTGAGGTTGCACTAACGAGTTTAGCTGGAGTGTACAGAGAAGCTGAGTGGGACTTGTACTGAGGAGCTGAGTGGGGGCAGTATTGTGGAGATGAGTGGCACTATACAGAGAAGCTGAGTGGGGGCGGTACTGTGGAGATGAGTGGCATTATACAAAGAAGTTGAGTGGGGGCAGTAATGTGGAGAAGAGTGGCATTATACAGAGGAGCTGATTGGGTACGGTACTGTGGAGATGAGTGGCATTATACGGAGAAGCTGAGTGGGGGTAGTACCGTGGAGATGAGTGGCATTATACGAAGGAGCTGAGTGGGGGCAGTACTGTGGAGAAGAGTGGCATTATACCGAGGAGCTGATTGGGTACGGTACTGTGGAGATGAGTGGCATTATACAAAGGAGCTGAGTGGGGGCAGCACTGTGGAGAAGAGTGGCATTATACGGAGGAGCTGATTGGGTACGGTACTGTGGAGATGAGTGGCATTATACGGAGGAGCTGAGTGGGGGCGGTACTGTGGAGATGAGTGGCATTATACGAAGGAGCTGAGTGGGGGCAGTATTGTGGAGATGAGTGGCATTATACAGAGGACCTGAGTGGGGGTGGTACTGTGGAGATGAGTGGCATTATACAAAGAAGTTGAGTGGGGGCAGTACTGTGGAGAAGAGTGGCATTAAACAGAGGAGCTGATTGGGTACGGTACTGTGGAGATGAGTGGCATTATACGGAGGAGCTGAGTGGGGGCAGTACCGTGGAGATGAGTGGCATTATACGAAGGAGCTGAGTGGGGGCAGTACTGTGGGGAAGAGTGGCATTAACAGAGGAGCTGATTGAGTACGGTACTGTGGAGATGAGTGGCATTATACAAAGGAGCTGAGTGGGGGCGGCACTGTGGAGAAGAGTGGCATTATACGGTGGAGCTGATTGGGTTCGGTACTGTGGAGATGAGTGGCATTATACGGAGGAGCAGAGTGGGGGGCGGTACTGAGGAAATTAGTGGAGCTGTACTGTTGAGCTGAGTGCGGGTGGTACTGTGGAGATTAGTGGAGTTGTACAGTTGAGCTGAGTGGGGTTATAGTCAGGAGAGTGGAGACAGTACTGAGGAGTTGAGTGCATACAGTACTGAGGAGTCGAGTGGCGGTGGCACTGTGGAGCTGAGTGGGGTCAGTATTGTGGAGATGGTACTTAGGCGCTAATTGCAGGCTTCACTGTGGCGATAAGTGGGGGCAGTATTACATTTTGGAACTGATGCCATTTACAGACATAATTGCCTAAAGAAAAACGTATATCTTGTGAAAGGTTAATGATACAAACTATTCCTCTATATTGTAAGCATGCAAGCAATGCTCTCTGCTATTGATGGGTATATATCTGTTTGTCTAACGCAATCTGTAATTCCCTTTTATGCTCTGTAACAAGTGCTAGGGAAATTGATGGTGCTGTATGAATAAATGGTAATGTAATTGAAAACAAATTTGATTCATCTTAATGTGGGCACTTTTGACTTTAAGCCCACCTTAGTCTAGTTGTTGCCCCCCTCTTAGACACAGACTCTAATCTAGTGACCAATCTTCCTGGTTCATAGCATATGCAATTGACTATTCTATGGATACTAATATCTCATTTTAAATTCATGAATGAGTTTTGTCCGATGACTTTCACTCATTATTTATTCATTCGCTTGATGTTATGTCTCATTACACATGCATTCCTAATGTAGAAAGTTCTAATAGGACATCATTGACCACACTAGCCTTCAATTAAGACTGGGGAAACCAGCTGGCCAGTAAGAATGAACAGTACACATTTTATGGTAGGCCAATAATACTCATGTGGAAGCAATAACAAAACCTATGTTTGTTTTTTTTTGTGTTTATTTCCCCCAGAATTTATAGGGCTTTTTCATGAAAGAGGAAACAAAGAATCCTATGAATAAGCTCCAAAATTTGGTAGGAAAACCGTAAGGTGTATATTATACATCGGGTGAGGCTCTCATAGATGGATTGTCTCCTAAACCATTGTTAGTAGGAGGAACATCTTTTCATAAGATCCAACGCGTTTCATCTCAAAGAGGCTTCATCAGAGGTTGTAAATAATGGTAGATGGATGGTCTACTATTATAAGATACATTTGTACAAATTCTGTTTATATACCAGACGGCACTGACTTTTTCATATGTGAATCATTTTTATCTTCTATGTTAAAACATAAGTTTTCTCTTCAAATATTTGGTATTTTGTCCTGTGTGTCACCAGCACTCATTCCAACTGAACGCATAAGTTGTAGGTCCAGAAACAGGTGGAAGTCACCCTTGGACCCGTGAGATATACAGGATAGGATGGTGATGCAGGGTTATGGTTTCTTAATGATGGAGTAGGAGATGGGGAGACTTGGAGGTTTCGTTGTTAGTGAGTTCGAGAGACGTCCTATATGAGTGGAAGGGAAGAGGTCATAAGGCTTGAGAAGAATCCTACGTCCTACTAGAACCCCTAGGAGGAGTGTAGGGGTTTTGATGGTGAGGATCTCTTTATCAGATTAGAGTTGAAAGGGGGAACAGAGTCATGAAGAGCTTTATAAGCACCACATATATTAATCTGACACCACCCACTATATGACCATCCCCGCCACTTACTGCCCAGGAACACGTCTTGGTTTCAAAAGAAACAGGAGGGCGAATGGCCCAGCTATGGCAAGGGTCAGGAAGCTTTCTAGTATTTGACTAGCACTGCACAACAAAGCTTATTTTAAAGATCAACCAGCACATAATGTTCGCTTACCTCATGTCATTTACCAGTAATCATGCCTCCTGACATGCTAAGGAAGTCTTTAAAACATGATAAGATAATGATGAGACCCAACAAGATTCGGGATCATTTAATACATGATCATTTTTTATCATTTTTTTTAAGCAATTCTAGTTCTCAGTTTGAACTTATTCTGCCTTTTAAAAAAAAAACAGACTGTCCTCATTAGCTGTCCTATTTAAAACTGATTAAATACGTAATTATAAGTCTTTTGTTTCAGCAATTATCATTCTTTCTCTGCAGCTGCAGACAAGCCCATTTGACTCATCTGGCCATTTTAATGTCTTTACTGTACTTTCAGCAGATGTAAGCAAAAGGGGTTAATGTCAGGAACAGACGGTGGTATAGAGCAGGCTGGAAGAGTAGCCGTGAAATTCCCTTGGCGCTTTCAAAGAGGGTAGAAATGCCAATTTTTTTTCAAAGCTAAAACTAAATTGTCACTGTTTCTCTGACTTATCCACTTTTTAAATCCCCTCCTGTCGTGTTTTGTTTAGAAGCTGCCGCTAAGTATAGAAAAAAACTAAGCACTAGGAGAATTACTTTTTCCACTGTGAGAGAGAAGGAAAACTGATTCTCCCGTAGAAAAATGAACTTGTCATTAACTCATGGCATGCTAATTTATAAACTCTTAACCACCCAACTTTTTATAACTATTGGGTTAACATAGCTTTCAAGTTATTTATTTATTTAGAAAGTGTTTTACCAGGAAGAATACATTGAGATTTCTCTCGTTTTTAAGTATGTCCTGGGGACCCAGTCCAGAATGGTATTACACAGTTACACATTTAACAGTAGATTAAAAATACATACATACATATATTAAACAAGTTGAAAGGAGAACATACAGGGTAAATCATTATTGATACAAAAAAGGAACAACATGTACAGTATACGAAGGAGTTTGTAAACTAATAACAGGTACAATCTGTAATCTGAGTATTTGGGAGACACTTATTTTCAGGGATTTTAGACTAGATGATGATTTGGCAGAAACAGGAAGGCTGATTCCACATATGAGGAGCTCTGAAAGAGAACGCACCGCGACCTGCTTCCTTTTTGAAGTGAGGGATCGCTAGTGAAGGGTTGGTGCAGGATCTGAGATTGTAGGATGTGCAGGGAGTAAGAGTGAGCATGCCGCTCAGGTAGGGGGGGAGCTTTCCAGAGAAGTGGTTATGCACTAAGCAAGCTAGGTGGAGAGTAGACATGTGCAAAACTAAAATTTTCGTTTCGTTTTCGTCCATTCGGACGAAAATGTTATTTATTTTGTCTAAAACGAATTTCGTTCATTACTGCATTCGTTTCAGACGAAATTCGTTCATTATTCTCGTTTCGTTTATTTTTATTTGTTCGTTTTATAGAATACTTGTAATACTATTGGCTTTCTATAAACCGAACGAGAGCCCCATTCATAAGAAATTCTTATGAATGGGGCTCTCGTTCGGTTCATAGAAAGGCAATAGTACTACATGTTTTCTATAAGCCGAAAGTCTATAAACCGAATTTATGAATGGAGACTTTGTCTCCGTGTAGTGAAATGCCGACAGCCTATAAACCGAACGTTCGGTTTACAGGCTGTCGGCTTATGTAATACATGTAATCCTATTGCTATTCTATAAACCGAACTTTCGGTTTATAGAATGCCAATAGACTTACATGCATTCCATAAACCGAAAGTCGTTCATTATGTCGGTTTATGGAATGTAAGTGTACTATGCTATTGTATTCTATAAACCGACTCTATTTCGGCTTATAGAATGCAATAGTACTACGAATGGACGAATGAACGAATGATTTTCGTTTATTAACCATTCGTTCATTCGGCTTTCGTTAGCTTAGCATTTTCGTTATTAGTTTTTCGGACGAATGGACGAAAATGCATTCGTCCGAAAACGAATGCACATGTCTAGTGGAGAGTACGCCTGGAGGCAAGCGTCAGCCAGTTTAACTCTTTTAACATTTTACAGTGGTGCGTGTTATAATCGCACTGTAGTGCAAAACGACACAATGTATTGTACATAGTGTCGAGTTTACCGAGATGGGTCTGCGGGGCCGAATCATCCACAAAATCTCCATAGTCTAAGATCGGCATTAACATTTGCTGCACAATACGTTTCCTTACCGTAGGTTAGATTTGTTTCTATATAGAAAGCCAATGCTAGAGGGGGGAGAGGAGGGATCAGTGCTGCTGATCAGACAGGAAGCAGCACAGGGAACATTCTGCAGGCAACCTGTTCCACACACTTCTTTCTATTCCAGCAGCACAGGAAGTGACTAATTGAAACAAAACTTTATATGCTCAGTGTGTATAGAATCAGTGCTGCCGCAGCTGCAGTAAACATGCAGAGTAATCACTGGTGGAGGGCTTCAGTAAAACATAAAAATGGGATTTATGCTGAATTCCTGCATCAAATCAACCTGTAAAAAAGCCTTGTTTGGGGACTAGACTAGAAAAAAAGTGAGTTTGGAGACTAGACTGTCCCTTTAAGGTCAAAGTGGCTGAGATGGAAAAATTTCATCTTTTCCAACTCGACTACTTCAGCCTGACGTTTGAAATTTTGGGTCTAGGACACTTCATCGCCGCGGCTTCATCGCTGAAAAAAATTGCTACTAAAATTAACCCCAAAACCCAATACTAACCCCCGACCCCTAATACTAACCCCCTAAATGCTAATACTAACCCTCGAACACTAATACTAACCCCCTAAACCCTAATACTAACCCCCTAAACCCTAATACTAACCCCCAAACCCTAATACGAACCCCCAAACCCTAATACGAACCCCCTAAACCCTAATACTAACCCCCGAACCCTAATACTAACCCCCTAAATGCTAATACTAACCCTCGAACACTAATACTAACCCCCTAAATGCTAATACTAACCCCCGAACCCTAATACTAAGCCCGACCCCTAATACTAACCCCCTAAATGCTAATACTAACCCTCGAACACTAATACTAACCCCCTAAACCCTAATACTAACCCCCAAACCCTAATACGAACCCCCTAAACCCTAATACTAACCCCCAAACCCTAATACGAACCCCCTAAACCCTAATACTAACCCCCGAACCCTAATACTAAGCCCCTAAACCCTAATACTAACCCTCGAACACTAATACTAAGCCCCTAAACCCTAATACTAACCCTCGAACACTAATACTAAGCCCCTAAACCCTAATACTAACCCCCGAACCCTAATACTAACCCCCGACCCCTAATACTAACCCCCTAAATGCTAATACTAACCCTCGAACACTAATACTAACCCCCTAAACCCTAATACTAACCCCCAAACCCTAATACGAACCCCCTAAACCCTAATACTAACCCCCGAACCCTAATACGAACCCCCTAAATGCTAATACTAACCCTTGAACACTAATACTAACCCCCTAAACCCTAATACTAACCCCCAAACCCTAATACGAACCCCCTAAACCCTAATACTAACCCCCGAACCCTAATACTAACCCCCGAACCCTAATACTAACCCCTGAACCCTAATACTAACCCCCGAACCCTAATACTAAGCCCCTAAACCCTAATACTAACCCTTGAACACTACTACTAAGCCCCTAAACCCTAATACTAACCCCCGAACCCTAATACTAACCCCCTAAATGCTAATACTAACCCTCGAACACTAATGCTAACCCCCTAAACCCTAATACTAACCCCCAAACCCTAATACGAACCCCCTAAACCCTAATACTAACCCCCGAACCCTAATACGAACCCCCTAAATGCTAATACTAACCCTCGAACACTAATACTAACCCCCTAAACCCTAATACTAACCCCCAAACCCTAATACGAACCCCCTAAACCCTAATACTAACCCCCGAACCCTAATACTAAGCCCCTAAACCCTAATACTAACCCTCGAACACTAATACTAAGCCCCTAAACCCTAATACTAACCCCCGAACCCTAATACTAAGCCCCTAAACCCTAATTCTAACCACCCTTAACCCCAATACTAAAATTCTAATTCTAAAACTCTATCTTCTAACTCTAACACATCAAAACTTGCGATAAAATGTCCCGCGATGAAATCTCCCGCCACGAGCTGTCGTGTGGTGAAGTGACGGCGGTGAAGCGCCTGCGCGGATGCAGCCGTGATGAAGTGTCCCATCCCCTGAAATTTTCACCTCAATTCCTTCTCTGTCGAGTAGACCCTTATATATTTTCTCTTTGATAATTTAAATGGGTTGTCTGGGTAGATAAGAGTGCAGTGTCTTACAAATGATTGTCATTAAACCAGCCGAGGAGAAAAAAAATATATATCTTTAACCTGTAAGTATTTATATATTTTATTCCCTTATAATATCAACTAGACATTGAGCATTGTTACAGGTGCCCAGAAATCTACTGCCAGATACATGAATGAGTCACCCACAACATACTATTGCTACTCAGTTCTAATCGCTACCTGTTATTGGTGTAATAATGATAGTGCTATAATTTCTGCATAACTGTTGCAAGTGCATTACCAAAACAGAACAATAATATTATTTCCAATGTAACAATAACTAGATACAAGCAAAGAGAAATATAATTTTTTTTCCCCTGTGTATTAGTTTTCCATTATATCATTAAATCCCATTCTATATATATATATATATATATATTATTAAAAACTACAAGGGGAATGAATTAACTGGGGGGGGGGGGGGGGGGGGGGAACAAATACATTTTACAGCAAAAAATATTTAGCATCTTATTTTGCTAATGTATTGAACATTTAATGATGCATTACTGAAATATAAACAAGCTTTTTGGGAAATATTTTTCTTGCCATTTTCGTTTCATTTGCTGTAAACTGGCATCATAATTATAACACGCAGGATACAAATTATTTGATGAAAGGCACTTTAAATTGTTTTAGTGTTCTCACAGATATTAAGGAGACACTGTGGCTTAAAAATAACCTACATAAAGGAAAAAAAAAATAATATATATATATATATATATATATATATATATATATTAAAGGTTTACTCAATATGCACTGATCCATCCCGAATCCAGCTACTCATTATCCATCAATTAGCATCCGAATGCTTCGTCCCCCGTTTCTGTGCAAGATATTTATGGGGGGGGGGGGGGGGGGGTTAGTGAGGGAATTCATTTATATTACATTTATTGTTCGGGACTGGGGACTCATTTTCAGTGTGTGTGTGTGTGTGTGTGTGGGGGGGGGGGGGGGGTGTCTGGGTGCATTTGCCCGAACCCCAGGGGGCTATTTATTCTTATTGCGGAGCTTCGGGGCCTTTGACCATCCCTCAAAACATGGGGGACTATTAATTTTATCGAGGGAGGAGGGATTGGGGACATTTGCCGTGCCCCTCCGAATCCTGAGGGGGTAAATTTTATTATATGGGTAGCCAGGTGATGGTCAAGTAGCCCAAATGATAACTGTTCTTGCCATGTGTGTATATGTCACACAGGACCCTGTAAAGAGGTTTTCCCTTTTCCTAAAACAATGCTCTTGCAGACAGACTCACCACTGCTCTGTGCAGGTGGGACTAGTTGACACATCCCTCCTATGTTTAATTGAAAGATTGTAATTGTATTGAGTGTAGATGATTTCTAAAATTCCTTAATGAAAGAAAACAAATAAAGTACTGATTTGAGCCTTCTTTACTCCATATAGTTCTCTCAGGGAGCAGACATGTTGTTTAGAGTCTTGGGTCAGCTCTTCACTCACCTTGGTTCAGATGAAGAAAGAGCTGACCAAAGATTCTAAACAAAATGGCTGCCTCCTGGCAGAGATATATGGAATAAAGATGGCTCAATAAGGTACTTTATTTGGATTCTTTCATTAAAGCATTTCTATATAAAATGCCTACACTTTATGCAATCTTTCAATTAAACAAAACTTCAGTTTTTGCTACAGTTATCCTTTATAGGAGAAATTCCAATAACTCAACATTAATCACATTTATGTTTAAACACAGCCCATAGTTGTATAATACAACTTTACCAGTTAGCTCTGGAAAATGAGCAACTTGCGCCAGTATCTCGGCCCATGGCTGATTTGGCCATTCCTCATGCTACTCATTTACGTTCCCCATACACTTACCATTTATGCCACACCCACATACAATTAAAAAAAAAGTAACAATTAAATCTAAAAATGTAATTGTTTTTAAACCCGCCACACAGAAACACAGCTCACTGATTTGCCAGATCTGCAGAACTTTGACTTTAAAAATGTCTCCACTCTATTTACTCAGATCTGTTCTATAGAGGCCAGACTATTTCTTGGGCAAACTAAGACACTGTTCATTACTATGCCTGCCATCTACAATCTGTAGGGAGAATGACTATTACTATGCCTAGCCATAGACAATCTGGGGAAAGAAGTCAACATGACCAAAATCCAGAACAAGAAGCCAAACATTTTTCCGAGAACCATTGCTACTTTAAGAAGTTATCAGATTCTTGCATGGCATTATAATAGAAGCCCCTATTTGCATTTGGAGCAACTTTTTATGGATCTAGGTCTGTGTGTTCATCTCTGGTACTCCCACTTCAAAGGAAGGTAACCTTACAGTCCTAGCTCTGTGTTTTGGTCACCTTGCTTACCTTTTCCCAATTTCTGGCCCTGTCTTCTCCTTGTAACGTAATGGTTTCTGACATACTGTAGTAACGAGTAACTTCATATGCTCATGTGTACAGAACACCTCCCTGGTCCCTGTACGGGGTGTCTAACTGATCTCATTACTGATCTCCAAACATCTGCTTGTGTTGTCTATTTCTGTCAACCCTTCATTAGTCTTATAATCTCCTTCATCATCGTCTCCCTTTTGGTCAGTCCCAGAAAGAAACGGCACATTCCAGACATATTTGAACCCCTCTAGTTCCTAATTTCACAGTAATCACCCAATTTTAGATAATTCAACCACACTACAGGCACTTTGGATACAATTTTAGTTCATAATTGATTGTATCGAGTATGGTTTTCCTTCACTTAGTACAATCCAAACACGAATCAAGTTGTTTATCAAGGCAAAACTGGAAAAATTTGAAGCCAAGAGCTTGATTTTGCTCCACGTCCCATGGATTGTGCTCCAGAATTACTTTTTATATCTATTCCTAGAAACTTGTAGGAACCAGTGAAATTAAAAATTTGTTGTCAATCCTGCTGAGTTATAGTTTATCACAGATATGGGGGCCCTATGAAACTCATGTGACTACTAGTAGGGAAGGGCTAGCACATCTTGGCCTGGGGGGACAAATACATCTTAGTGGCCCATTGTGCAACTTCATCAGGCCACCCGTGATAGACACAGTCAAGAAAATTGGATAGATAGTAAGAAAGTGCAACACACCGGGGCATTTAGAAGTGAAAAGTGGTGCATTAAGTAAGGTTACAGAACAGCCGGGGGGACAGCTGCCATCCTGTGCCCCTTGCCAGCCCTCCCTGTCCCCTAGGTGGTACTCAGAATCTGCCTACGGAATCCTGAAGGACCAACTCAAAGCTGTATGCTATGGCATTTGAAGTGGATTGATATGGCGGGTGAGACCATTTGGACAAGGGCAGCAATAGGGATTCATTATGAGAGGGTGGCCCACTTTCCAAAAAACACAAGTTTCTGTTTTGTCTAGGTAAAACACCACCTTTAATATGGTTGAAAAAGGACCTTCGAAGTCAAGGCCGGTAGCTATATTTGTAAAAAAGACCCCAATTTCTTCCGGATTTGGAAAAAATGGAACATCCATCGTTAACTCTGTTATAGTCTTACTTAAATTGAGATTTGTAGTATACTACCCAACTGCCCAAGAGCAGAATACATCTGTACATGATAATATATATAGGTCACTAATGCGGCCTTGCTTTTCTCTTAAGAAATGGGCTAACTCAGCCTATGGGGGGTTGTAAGGACCAGCAGGGATGGACTAGACTTGATTCTAATTTGCAGCACTTATTAGCTGTGCGTATGTATATAAATTCTATTTACATGATAAAATGTATTTACAATATTATGAAGTCACAGTGACCTGCACTCTACAAAGACGATTTGCAGACACAATTATTTTGTGCCCCGAGGGGCTTAATTACATTTTTAATTGTGATGCCTCAGGCATTGGGAAATTAGACAAGATAAAAGAGACCCTACATGATCTGAGAAAGCCATCTTAGGATGCTAGGGAAGTAACATCACCACCAAGCGAGATCTTTATCTGCAATGACAAATCTTCTTTTTGGTTTCTATTTAATAGCTTTTTATTGTCTATGTAAATGCTATTTATTAGTATATGCTCTTTTCAGTCACGTTATGATTTGGATTTTGCTGAGAGGCGCTGATTGGCGGTGACGGAGGTCAGCTGTAACTTACAGAAGAGATTAAACATACTTTAAATTCATAGAGCGGTTTGACTGCTGGGTAATATTCGAAATGGTCAGCTGTCCTTTGTAAGATGCGAAATGCGCCAGGTATGATTTCAGATTCTACTCCACTTCACCATCATCTCTCCTCCTGCCCAGCTTCACTCGGATTTATCCAACATGTCAACTCTGGGGCAAAGTGCAAAAAGTGCAGTTACCATGGAAGCCAATCGAATGTTCCTATAGTATGCAATTTAGGAGTAATAATTTCAGAGGACTTGAAGGTAGGTAGGCAATGCAATAGAGCAGCAGGAAATGCTAGCAGAATGCTTGGTTGCATAGGGAGAGGTATTAGCAGTAGGAAGAGGGAAGTGCTCATCCCATTGTACAGAGCACTGGTGAGACCTCACTTGGAGTATTGTACGCAGTACTGGAGACCGCATCTCCAGAAGGATATTGATACTTTGGAGAGAGTTCAGAGAAGGGCTACTAAACTGGTTCATGGGTTGAAGGATAAAACTTACCAGGAAAGGTTAAAGCATCTTAACATGTATAGCTTTGAGGAAAGACGTAACAGGGGGGATATGATAGAAACATTTAAATACATAAAGGGAATCAACACAGTAAAGGAAGAGAGTATATTTAAAAGAAGAAAAACTACCACAACTAGAGGACATAGTCTTAAATTAGAGGGGCAACGATTTAAAAGTAATATCAGGAAGTATTACTTTACTGAGAGGGTAGTGGATGTATGGAATAGCCTGCCAGCAGAAGTGGTAGAGGTAAACACAGTGAAGGAGTTTAAGCATGCGTGGGATAGACACAAGGCTATCCTAGCTATAAGACCGGGAACGGGGGACTAATAAAAGTACTCAAAATAAAAAAAAATTGGGCAGACTAGATGGACCGAATGGTTCTTATCTGCCGACACATTCTATGTTTCTATGTTTCTATGCACCACTTTTACAAAATATGCTCCAGAGACGAGTTTTCTAAATAACCTGCAACCAATGCATCTGTGCATAGGCAGTATTAATCCCGGGACAGACTCCATTTTGATGGGACATGGCCACAAATAAAACCTCCCCCCAAAAATGGGAGTGTCCAGCCAAATTTGGGACGTTTTGCAACTATGTCCTCTACACAAGTATGAAAAAACATTACCCCCTGCACTACGGTGGGGTTATGTTCACTCGAAACAGCAGCAAGGGTGAGATGATGGAGGCGCTTGACTCGAGCGAACGCAGTTGGGGAGGAAGGGCAGTAATCTAGCAGACCACCCTGAAATACGGTATTTTGTGAGCAGTATGTCTGGATGAGTCTTATAGGAAGGGGAAGATGTTGGCTGTGAACATAAGGTCCTATGATGCCCAGCCAGCCAAAAATCTCCCATTATCTGTTTTAATATATACTAACAGGAGCAATTATATTGAGGAGAGAACCATTTTGTATTGTATTCTTGGCTGGGGAGCGGAAAGTGCTCGCTACAGCTCTGTATTTACTAAACAGTGATAGTGGGAAAGATTAGTGCGCGGTTTGGTGCGATGTCATTCTAGAATATGTGATAAATGTCCGTGAGCTCGGCTTCCTCTGCTTCAAACATCCGCCAGGCATGCCATTTGCGAGATCCAACACAGATAGGCCTTTTTTACATTAATGCAGAACAAGATCCATGTGTTTCGACTTGTGGTTTAATGATGTGCACATGTCCTTATCTACAGGAACACCGGAAATGTCTGCTGCAAATCCCAAATAGCTAGTCCCCATCATCCGTCACAGCACAGGTTCAATGCAGCGAGCAGAAGATAGAGAAGGAATAATATTGTGTAGACTGAGCAAATGCAGGAAAGTAGCCAAAGAGGGAATAAACCCGCCAAGGTTTAATCAGGCAAAAAAAAAAAAGTCACTTGAAAAAAGGTCAAATAGATGTAATTGACTTCCAGGCTGCCGTCTCACAGGGGGCTATTCACTAAAACGCTATTCGATGAGCCGTATATTCATGACGGTTAATGCCTAAAAGCGCAGTTGCCTGCCATATTTGTGTCTTGCTTGTGTCTGCATTGGCACACTGCAGAAGTGCATTGCGTCCTTGCTTTGGTCACGCCTTCTGTCATCCTGTAATGTCAACGAGCACTGTGCACTCCACAGATCTTCCGAATCTTAATTTGGATGAAAAAATCCCCCCGACCCCCCCCCCCCCCCGGCTTTATTTTTACAATGTAAAAATCGGCAAAAATCAGCTCTTAGTCATAGGCCGTGTGTTAATGCACTGCCTACAACTCAAGAGCATCACTTCTCAACTAGAAGGTGTGTTTGACACGTCATGCATGTCTGATGACTAACTCAGCAATGGTGAGAGCTGGAACCAATCGAAACACAGAAGACAGATAAGGACAACTTGATACTTTATTGGCTAACTAAGTAGGTTTAGAGTGCATGCTTTCAAGACCTCTCAGGACTCTTCACCAGGTATGTGGCCCTTTAAGGGGCACTGAAAGGGACCCTAAGTGTTTTTTTTAAAACCCTTGCTTCTTTAGTTAATTTTTTAACCTTTAGTTTTAACGTTGTTGACTGCCTCTAGAGACACAACAGCAAAAGAGTGACGGAAGTGATCTTTGACCACTTCTGGAACCCGTGCCGACTCCTTGGCAGTGCTATATTGAAGGAGCACCAGAAAACATGATGGATCACACAGCACTCAATCAAGTGGGGTGTTTATGTTCATCAAAGTGGCAACATTTCAGCCCTATCGGGCCTTTGTCAAGCCATGGCTCGACAAAGGATTGACAAAGACCCGATAGGGTTGAAACGTTGCCACATTGAGGGCTTGACAAAGAACTGATAGGGTTGAAACATTGGTGAAAATAAACAACCCACTTGATGGAGTGCTGTGTGATTCATTGTTATTATATGGGACCCAGTGTTATTTTATGGGAGTTATTATATGGGACCCGGTGTTGTTATAGTTATTATATGGGACCATGTGTTATTATAGTTATTATATGGGAGTTATTATATGGGACCCTGTGTTGTTATATTTATTATATGGGAGTTATTATATGGGAACCGGTGTTATTATAGTTATTATATGGGACCATGTGTTATTATAGTTATTATATGGGAGTTATTATATGGGACCCTGTGTTGTTATATTTATTATATGAGAGTTATTATATGGGAACCGGTGTTATTATAGTTATTATATGGGAGTTATTATATGGGACCCGGTGTTATTATAGTTATTATGTGGGACCCGGTGGAATACTAAACCAGGAATGAGTACTGATAGACCTTTTTTGCTTTCATAACTGAGGGCATGCTGCCATTCAATATAGTACCCGCGATCACTCAGTGGAACAACCGCAGTGCTCTGGGGGCCGCATTCTGGTGTTGCTGAATGCCTTGATATCGAGGCATTACAGCAACACTGACTAAGCATAGGCAGCGAGGGCTGATTACCACACCTTCACCGCAGGATATACCAGATACGTCCATTGTCACTAAGTGACATGTTTTCCGTGATATACCTGGTATGTCCATTGTAGCAAAGGGTTTATGGTCCCCTCTATTGATCCCATGTAAAACTACAATTCTCAGGACTCTCAGACTGTCTTTTGGAATGCACAACACAGAACGAGATCTGTCAATAAAACAGTCAAGACAAAATAAAGTTTTCAGGTCTCTAGACAAACATCCTCACCATCGCTCCCTGTTTAATTATATCCTGGGAGAGGCGTCTAGGATAACAAACAGTTTTTTGCTCTAGGTAATGTTGTATATGAAAACGGTGCTAGAATTTCTGTTTGTATAGCTCATGGCAATTTCTAGGGTCACGGTTTATTTAAGAAATTCCGTGGATGTTTATCCAGACTCATAAATGTGTCTGACAGCCCCTAGGAAATGACCGTGAATTGTATTTTATCAGGCTGTTAGATGGTCTACAACGGAATGATAGACATTTTTATAACTTGCCTATTTTTTTTCCCCACCCAACCAAAATAGTTAGGACTGGAGATGATAGATAATTTATAGATTTTTTCCCCCCTCATTTCCTTGGATTTTCTGGTTGGATTATGGAGCAGTCTGGTTTTAATTTTACAGCTATGTACAGGGAAAGTTTGTACATCATTTTCCCATCTTTGTGAATTCCCACAGGAACCAGAGTCTTCTTACAGATCGAGACTTCAAGACACAGTGAAGTTGCATATCTAATAACCTTTACGCCCAAGACCCAGCTAGGACCCACTGGTGGAACTATTGCTATAGCTGATGGAATAGACCTCTGGTAGAATGGTGCAAGTAACACTGAGGTCAACAAGGAGATAAGAGGTAATAAATGTTCTCCAGCAGTCGAAACATCACTGCAGGACGAGACTGGAGCTGTGCTAAGGCCTCTTCACATCCCCTTTTGGACACCAGGTATGCCTCACCCCAAATCTGCCCCACTTGTAGCACTGACACTCAATGTTCAAAGCACGCCTCTCTTGACCTGTGTCCTGCATTCCTGGCAGGTATGAGATAGATAAGCAGGAGGAGAGGCCAGACCTCCCATTATCATAGTTGCCAACATCAGCCATGTTTTCAGGGACACATCTTTGTTCCACATGGTGCAGAAAGACCATGCAAAGTGCAGCCCGGCAGTATGTAGGATGGATATATACACAGACAGAATCCAATTAATTAATCAGGGTGGAGATCTTATAGAACGTGCCATGATTAATTAATTGGATTCTGTCTGTGTGTATATGCATCCTACATACTGCCGGGCTGCACTTTGCATGGTCTTTCTGCAGAATGTGGAACAAATATGTGTCCCTGAAAACATGGCCGATGTTGGCAACTATGCAATATTTTCCTTCTGACAAAGCAGGGCACCGGTGGGCAGGGCATGTGGGGGGGGGGGGGAGAGTCTCACTGAAAATGACAGCGCTTTGCCACGCTAGCTGTTGTAGAATATGCTTCCCAACATGCTTAACCAGCAAAATGCTGTCTGGCCATAAGTGGAAAGCTAGACTGTCAAAGGTTATGCCCCGCTGTGATTAACACTCCGGTGGTTGTGGATTACATTTCTACGATGCTCAAACAGCAGTTGGCTGGCTGAGAATCATGGGAAAAGTAACCTACAACAGCTGGCCGAGAATTGTGGGAAACATAATCCGCAATTGTACAAGAGTTAATGGTTAGCTGTATTTTACACTCCAGCTCTTATGGACTACATTTCCTATGATGCTTAGCTGGATAAAAATGAGAGGAGTGGCAGGAGGTCAGCGGCTTTACATTTTTTTGAGGGGGGGGGGGGCCCTGTAGTGTCTTTTTCTGCCACCGCTAGTATCATACCTGCCAATATCTCTGTATCAGGTCCTTGAATTCAGTTTTGTGACATTACGTGAGATCGTTTGTCTTTGTTTGACCTCGGGAGATAGAGCTGCAACTTGTTCCAGGTACCTAAACACTAGGCTATGTGTGACGGGTCATGTTGGGAGTCAGCATTCAGGCCACATGGATGATGACAATCTGACCTGGGACAAAATGGCAGTTTGCTTGCTCAAGTCCTTACATCTATCTACGGAGATAGGGTAATGCCGTATGCTGAGTTATGGTGAAAACATCTGAAATATCTTCTGACAATCTTGTTGTTTGTGATATCTGTAATTTTTTTTTTTTTCACAACATGAATTATTTAACTAGTTTTAAGTTAAAACGTAATATTTTTGATTGACAGTCCTGCGTTCTTTCCAATACATATTGCAGTAGCTCTTGAAATGTTCTTTTTTAGATCAAATGTAAGCTTTCATTAAAGAAAATGTTAGAAACCCCTACTCTTGATTGAAGAAACAAAGATGATTCTCTGGTCAGAAAAAAAGTGACACCTGGATAGCGAGCTTGCGGAGCAAAAACCAAGCCGGATCTGTGTTCAATTCTGGAAACGCACCGTTCCTTGTTACTTCCATACTCCTGCTCCTGTGAATATCAGCAAATGTTAAACATTCCGAGGAAACATCTTCAAACGGAAAAGATGGAACTTTGGCAGTTTCCCTTCTGGTTGTATAAACTTACGGGCCCCAAAAAATAGCGAATAAAATAAAAAAATAAAAAAAATCTCGCCCACGTTCCAGACTAAATCCACACCAGTTCTCTATCTCCGCAGACCCCAAAGATGAAGATAGCAGGAGATAAAAGACCAACTCCTTTGACAGCTTCAAACTCTCCACATTTCTAAATGATAAATTAATTATTCACAGGTCTTCTGGGGGCATGCTTGAGAAAGCTTAAAGCTGCTGGAGGAAAAAAAAAAAAGGATTTCATGAGCTTCAGATATTAGTTCTCAAAGCCCTTTAAATCCACTTGTTTGCCTGAACTTACGTCTTTCGTATTTTTTTTTTTGCATCTCGCAGGCCTCAGGAGATAAAAAGAAAATCTTGATGTCTGATATAACGGTAGCTGGATTTAATAAGGGACGGAAGGGTCTGTTTTGAACTGCTAGAGGTTTGGAGGGGTTGTGTAAAGGAGATGGTTTCATGATCTGACTAATTCGGGAGTATGGGGACTGTCACCTCCACACATAGGCCCCACTCATAAATCTAGAGTAAAAATAATGTTAAAGGCAATGCGTAAGTAAGAGTCAAGTAAAAGGATGGACTCTTTAGGGTAGAACCTGCAGAAGGGTACATGGAATAGTCCAAAGGATGACCAAAGTTCACTTGTGGTGTTCAGATATCTAAAGGGAACTAATCCAAGTCTGAGACAGGGGTAGCAGAGGATAAAAAAGTAATATCGGGGCATAAGATGGCAAAATAATGTTTGGGGTTCAAAAATAGATGAAGAAAGACAACCGTAAAAAGCAGCCTGGATACTTTATCAATGAGCCGGAGCAGAGAGGGCTATGCATGTTAGTGTAGGCATTAATATTGATTTAGTTGACTTGTTGATCCAAGGAGAAATCATTTGGAGTCAAAAAGGAATTTTGTTCCCCACTGAAAGCAGAATTCGAAATTGCGGAAGGGTTTTTATTTGCCTTCTTTCGGATCAACAGCGGTAAACATGGGATAGGGAAAGGGTTGAACTTGATGGACGCAAGCCTTTTTTCAAATTGGACTTTGGAGGTCAACTTTCATTTTGAGACTAAGTCAAATCCGGCACCCGAGTTTCACTTAGAAAAGACCCTGCAGGTTTGAACTTTCCCCACTGAAAGTAATGGGAGGCAAAATGATTTAAGCTATTTTTGAAACTAAGTCAAACTTGGGCGCCGAATCTGACAGAGAGCAGGGCTAAGGGACCATGAGTACAGCAATCTCTAGACTTTAAAGTGACAATAGTATTTAAGAAAAAAAAGAAAATATTTTCAATATTAAAATCTACAAGAAAATAGGCCAGTATCACCCTGTCGGTGACTTAGATTCCAGTGGTTGTATAAATATGCTCAAAACTCTCCACATCACACTCTCTGGTCATGGACCTTATACTATCTCAACATTCTGCACATGGTGGGATACCCTAGGGATGTCAGACTGTCCATTTTTGGCCCTGCAGTCATCAGGGACAAACCAACTAATTACATCACGTTTTCGTGGGATCCCATTCTTGATTAATTAATAGTTTTCACTCTCAGTATAAAAGCTACATGTGTTTAGTACATTCTAAAGAGTATGAAAATGAAAATGTGGAGGGCCCTTTCAGATCTTTAGGTTCCTCAACATTCACCATTGCTAGTATAGGGGGATCTGGGGGCATCTTGAAGGAAGGGCTTGTTAAACAAGTGTTTGGGAGTGACTACAGAAAACAGATGGACTTGTCCCTCATTGCTCATGGTGATTGTCCTACATCCATGGGACGACTTCTTGATGGACCAAAAATAGGACAATAATTTGGGCAAATCCATGCTCTCAAAGAGGTGGTAATGCTGACATTTTGAATACACTGCCTTGACTTTTAATTTATTTTTATATTTCCATCATGCTTTGTTTAGAGGAATTCACTGATTATGTATGGCATGCATCAAGCACTAGGACAGTTATCTCTTACAGTGTCTGTGTGCGGGTATGATCTCAAGTGCTTCCCTATTGGTCTAACCGACAAAAAATTGTCTACTCAGCTGTACTTACAAAGAACTTACTGCCTGACAGAGCAATGGAGCGTGGCACAAGTTTCCCAATACAAATCTCCTAGTGCTTATTTTCTTAGCAGGAGTCAGACTCGTCACACACAGAATAGATTGGAATAAAAGAAAAGAAATCAAGAGAGTGATAGACAAAGGACACAGACAGGAAGTAACTTTAATTAAATATTGTGAAAGTCCAAAAAGTTTTTTTTGTTTTTTTTACAGCTTGAAATTTTAGCAAAAAAATTTGAAGAATCTCTATTAGTTCATGAGAACTGTACAGTGCTCCTATTTAAAAGGTGAGATCCGTACACACAGTAAAAAGGAAAACATTGCTGTTTGTTGCTTTTTTACTTCAACATACAGGAAGAATGTGAGACCCCCGAAGTGGGTGGTCCTGACCACCTTGGGGGCAGGGAGTGGGTGGAGTTAAAACGTCTGCAGAAGGAAAGTTTGAGGCATGAAACCCACAGCCCTTTGGCAAGTTGCCAGGTGGCAAATAGTCGAAAGTAACAGGGCTTTGCTCAAAGGGCTATAGATAAGTGTTTCAATTTCTCTTTCTCCTGAGTTTACTTCTAGAATGTTGATAGAATGAGTAGAATGGATATGCTTTGATAGAGGAACCCTACCAGTAGAACTTTGTCAGACACAGTGGATTCTGGGTATTGAGGACAACAGGCATCATATGTTTGATGCCGATATATCCATTAGTAAAATTAACTGGTAAGAAGAAAAGGGTGAATTGTCCTTAGTGCTATTTGGTATAACAAACAGCTTCAGCATGCAGCAATATCCAAGATCACGGCCTGTGGTGACTGGTTAAGATCACGGCTACTCTTCTCTCCTTGAACCACAAGAACTATTCCTTTATAGGAATCGATAACGGTACCACCAAATTCTACTACCCTCTTTTAACATAAATATATATCATATCGCATCTCCCCCTCATGCAGTGTTAGTTGGAATCTAGGATAGATGAATTAAGTCACTTATAGATTAAACATTCCTAATCTTTGCCCATCCTAGGGATCAGAACTGCAGTAGTAATTAGCATCCCAATAATTATGTAGGTTCACACCCAGAATCCTCCTTGTTTCAACAAAACAGCTGACACGAGTGTATCAGATTCCTTTAAAACATGTCAAGCCTTATCACTCAAAAAAGTAGTTATTTTGCGAATAATTATGGTCTATACTACAAATATGGCTTTAAATTACTTTAAAGGGTACCTTTTCACAAAATTACAAAATATACCATGTTTTGGCATATAGCCTTGACATATGATGTGGACCCCTCTGTCTAGATAAAAAAAAAAAAACCTAAAGGACATGATTACTGTGTACAACGATAAATGCCTTAGACTGAGGTAGGCTTGACCACTCTCCTTTCTAAAAGGGATTTACGTACTGGCAAAGACAAGTCCACGCTCGGTTTGTAATGAAAACTTGTATTCTGTGTCCAGGAAGCTGGGGAATAATATAATTTCCTGTACGTCAACAGGAAGTGACGTTATCTAAAGGAAGTGACACAATTTTCCGACTGAATAGAGAGTAAGTGGAAAGTCATATCTACTTACAAAATACCCATGACTTTCCCCCAATTCCCTCCAAGAAAGATACAAATATTTAAAGTCACCATTTGTATATTGTAGAGTATAATTCAGCTTTAAGTTGATTTTTTATTTTTATTTTGAGGAAGAATCAATTCCAATTTAAGGTTTGTTTCATACAACTACATGTCCTCTTCTTCTACACATTCCTTCTACTAAAGTTCCCCAGCAGTGCCTGAAGCATTAGTTCCTTACCCTACATATACAGAATCTACAAAAAGAAACAAAAAAACAAAAATGTTACATTGTTTAAAATGCTTGTGCTTTTCTGTTAGCTCAATGTTGTAATTTTTGGTGATGGTCAGAGGGGGGCGATATACAAGTTGAATGAATATGACTTGCATTGTTAAGGCATTCAATCTGCTGGTTTCTAGTCATATGTACGACAAAGGGTAATGTTTAAGCAGACTGCAAAACGAAAGTATGTTCACGGTTTTATAAAAATCCCCTTCCCACATTCTATGAACATGCAAATGAATAAATAAAAAAAAAACCTATTCAGCCCATAAGCCCAACATATCTCAGTATGGTGCATTCTGCCTTGCTCGCCAAAGCATTAAAAAGTCACTTTGTATCTCTTTAATTGTCGTTCCTTGACACCACTGATGAGACAATATCGACTATTCATCGTACGTGAGGTGGCACTGACCCCAAACATAGGACCTCGTCAGAAGAACATCAATATGTCATGTATTACGGAGTTTAAGAATGGAAGGCGGATTAGCATTGGTCGTAGAAAAATGTTCTCTAGACCTCATCTAGACGCCCAGAGGGCGTGTAGATTCTTCAGATACAAAAATGTTGGTATCCTCGAAGCCCTGTCCAGCTTCCTGACCATTTGTGAAACAATCCTATGGTATAACTCAACAGGTTTTTGTATACTAACTACAGGCCACGTGTGGAACAGTTCATTTTCACACGTGGTCTCTCTCAATTCATGCAGGGTAATTTGAAAGACTTTTCTGATATAAGGCAATCACGGTTTGACCATTCCTAAATTTTCCTCTGTACAAAAAATGTGGTGCCCCCTTCCTGGTTCAAGGCCCACCCCTCCTCTCCATCCCTCAAACTTCAACTAACTTCATCTCCTTAACATTTGGACATCCCAGTCAGCCCCCCCAAAATAATGACACAATCTACTTGATCCAGAAAACGTGTAGAACTCTCTAGATATTGGCCCATCAGCCAGCTCTGGATACGGAAAGGCTCTTGTCAAACAGCTTGCCCTATATTTGTTTCCACTGCCTAATCTAGCCTGCTCGTAATGAAAGTTAAGATGTAGTTGTTCTTCAGGGTACCATTATGTGGATCTACTCTTGAATCTCTGCTTCCACCGATGGGTTACCTACTACTCTTTCTACAAAATTATATTTCTTTCACACCAGTTTCCAATTAAAAAATATTTTTGGGGGGTCATGTGATATATAGTTTCGGCTTCTAAAATATTCCTTTAAAAAAATGAAAACAGATCATGTATTTTTGGTGAGTAAAGCTGAATGCACATGAAAGTAAAATGAATCAATACAAGCATATTTTTCTTTCATCAACAGAAAGACAAAAAGGAATCAAAATATGTGTGAAATAATAAAATGAATAAAAAGACAATTCATTCCAAGTGATAAAGAAATGAAAACTTGTTTAACATAAAGTGGAAAAAAAAAAAAAAGCAAAAATAAAACTTTTTTTGTTCATCGAGCATGACTTAAAACAAACATAAAATAATAACAAAATCAGCACTTTTCACATTGTTAACATACACAATAAAATAAATTGGTATGGCGGGCTGTACAAATTCCAGAGATAAATACATTATTTATATGCTTATTTTACAAAATCCCCATTTAAAAAAAAACCCAAAAACATTTCACTCCTTTTTTTTTTTTTTTTTAAACAAGACATCCGCTTTCTATTTTGTCCCTTTTCTGTGTTGTTGATTGAGGCAGCTTCCCCCCCCCCCCAAAAACAAAAGTTTAAAAAAAAAAAAACTATTCTGTATAAATAAAATACAACTTTGGCAAAAAAAAAAAAGGTCATAAAATAATCCACATTATTTATAACTAAATACAGAACACAACAAGAAAAAAAAGAAGGGATATTAAGAATCTAAGTGAGGGAAAGGTTGTGTTTCACCGCCAATCTGTAGCCCACTCTTCCTTTCTTCAGATTTGTAAAAATTGTGCTTTATTTACCGAAGCTCAGTAGCTGTGACATTGGTCCTTATCCCCCAAAATAAAAGATGTCAGCTAATGTTCTTTAGTGAATTGCACTTGGGTTTAAAAAACAGAAGAGATGAGACAATTAATGACAGAGGCGGTTCTATTTAAAGACGGGTATAATAGTGATGAAGTACATGGTCGTGTCATGGGGGGAGGCGTGAGGTCCTAACTGAAATCACCAATGTTTGGACTGTGCAGTACCTCATCTTAAATTGAAGATGGAGAAAGGGGAGAGTTTGAGAACCTACTGACAGAAAAGGGAATTCTGGGCAATGGTTATAGAGCCAAAGATTGAATCGAGCTATGGAACCCAAGCTTATCACGTACAGTAAAGAGGTGTTTGTGTTCTGGAATATTTAACACGTGATATCTATTCACCAACAACCCTTCCCATTGATCAGCATCTTAAAACATTTTCAAAGTAATATTACAAAACACATTGAAAAAAGTGGACATTTCAATTTTTCTGGGGTTTTTTTTCTTGTTTTTTCTTGCCTCACAAGGCGATAATGGATTTGTAGAGATCCCTTGTTCCTCATTAGGGATCTGATTGGTGAGAAATCCTGTTTTGACAGACCAATCAAAGCAATGGTTCCAAGATTTTGATGCATATCCTTCACTATGTCGGTCAACCAATGTATATGTCCAATCTTCTCACACTTGATGCACGACTGGCCAAGCATGACTTCACATGGAGTTCCCGAGATATATTACAATTGTTCGGGTGACAAACATTCTCTAAAACCACTAAGTCTTTTTTTGTTTTGTTTTTTTGTTCTTTTTTGTTTTCTGTTTAGCTTCTGCTACTGTATAAATTTGCAGTTCTGTTGTTCCTCCAAACAGAGGCCTGAGTAAAAATTGCTCCCGAGTAAAGAGACGGGTACTTCCCTAGCTCGAGAGAGATGAATTCCTTCAGCGATGGACCCTCCAGGTGAGATGTAAGGTGAATTTGTGTTTCACATGGGAGGTACAATCATTCCAGAGATGGCTAGAGAGGAAGAAAGAGAGAGCAGTGTGAGTTTACATAAAGCTTGGCTTAAAAATGTCAATACATTGCTCAGAAAGGAAACAAACACGTATATCATAAAGATCCAACAAAAGACAAACATAGACAAAAAAATATAGACCCAAAACAACCACAAAACATATACAATTCACAAAAAGCTGTATGGAACCTTAAAGTAATGCAGAGCTAACTTATCACCTGTCTGCAATCCAACTGGGGTATAAATCATAGACAAAACTTTGTCTCCTGGGCTCTAATGCAATGTGGCCAACTAGACTTCATACATTTTCTGAGTAGCCCCTTTTGAATACAATTAAGTCCCCAAATTTTTGGCATTTGAAGATCAGTTCTCAGGACCTTTGTTCTTTAGAATCTTACGTACATGTTGCACAGAATGTGACATCACTTCCTGTCATACGGTCATCCCCCCCCCCCCCCTCCTGCCTGATTCACAAATGTGCCTAAAGCATCGAAACAACTTTCGATTACTTTGTATCATCAAAAAAAAATTCTGCTGGATCCATGTCCAACCCCCCCCCCCCCCTAAACAAAAAGTTAACTTTATTATTATTATTATTATTATTAGAATAATGTTATAAAATATACCATAACAGGGTTTTTGGAAGCAGCAATTTTATTTTTATTTTTCTGTATAGTAGCCAAAACCTCACTTTATATAGTGTAAAGCAACCTTATCATGAATAATATGGTCTATTTTAAGTTGCACTATTAACATTATTATAGTTGCAATCTGGTAAACAATAAAGAAAACTGATCCCAGTAACCTCCCTTTCTCTTTCAACAGTGATTGTTACAGATCTCCTCTAGGGGTGCTGTTGCACTATTGCTAGAACAAGCTCTGATTTCCCAATATTATTCTGAAAAGTCTTAAAACTTCACTTGTGCTTCTATGTTTGAAAGGTTTATAGTCTCTTTACATCTATGAAAAATGACCAGGTTTTTCCCCTTTTACTGACATTAATTTTGCAGCTCACTCCAAGTCATGCTTACTGATGACATCATCAAAACACAAGATGGGGTAGTGTTTTGCTGATATACACATGGCATATACATGTTATATTGAAGGAGTCTGTATCTGCAGTTTAGATGTTTTCCAATGCACTGAAAGGGGTAGACATACACCTATAATCTATTACCATCCCAGGTGAAAAAAAATGGACTATCAGTAACGAAGGGACAGTCAGTGTTGGTTATTGGAGTTTGAAGAATTCCCAAAATAGAGCATAGTCAAAGTATAGCAAAACATTATTTGAGTTCGGTACTGATAGTCCTCCACCCAAAGTTAAATGTAACACTTGTCCCAAAACTCAAACCATCCACCTACATTTTAGAATACCCTGCTGTTATATTGTAGTCCTACGTTCAAATGTTCCAGACATTGGTTAAAACCCTTACGGGGACTCCATGATCCCTATGTTCTATTAGCAGAATTGCAATCAAATGCATACATTAAGAGAAACATATGTTTGAAAGAGGGACTTAAAACACCCTCCCCAATTCTATATGTATTAAAGGCCAATTCACCCTGTTTTGAACAGGACTTCTATGAACTACCATTCAAAAGATATCCCATAGTCTTTGTCTAGAAAGTTTTTTTTAATTTTAACATTTCTTATCTTAAAGGGTTAATCCCTCTTTAAATCTGCATGTGGTGTCTCTTGTTTATGACATCATTTTGTGTCTTGTTATGCCAATGAACTCAAGTCACCAGATGATGTCATAATCAGAAGACATCACACATTTTCTTTTCTTGATCTATGCATGTACTTTAACACAACCCACTGGTCCCTTTTATTCCCTATAATCACAGCAAAAGCAATGTTCAGGAGACCCGGGTTGGTCTGGCTCTCAGGGACATGTGTCTATAGAAATATACATAACATGTATGAACACTGTAAACGAAACACGGACAGAACACATAGAGCTGGAAGAGTCAATCACATACTTCAAGAGAAGGCCAAGCCCTGAAGAGAGCCAGCACTGAGGAACTTGCCAGTGTCCACAAAAGACTGGTCTGATGAGGGAAGACAAAAGGGCAAATTAGTCACGTGGAAAATTATTATTTATTTTTCAAAGAAACTCAGTGCCATGAGGAAATGCAATGAGCAGCCCCACCCTTTTCTGAGTCAATGGTACCAATCAACTTAGCCATGTTTTGTGCCTAAAATTGTTTGCTACTAATTAGCTAGCCTATACTATACACTTATGCCAGTGATGGAGTAGAACACAGGACAGTGCTCTTGTAAACGTTTGGTTCTGAGAATGTACCAATCCACAGAGACATGCTACATCCATGCTAATCCAAGCAGAACCTTTAATGTCATGAAGTACTTTTTTTGAGCACTTCTGCTGGATTATGCACCTTTCACAAATTATTATTTTTTTTTTTTTTTTGCACAGGCAAAAATACTAGGTTTGTCATGGCAGCAGAAACAGCTGGTCAAATGGCCCGCATTCTCTGTTACACGTGAGCATCCCTCACACCGTACACAACTGATAGCCGGGGAAGAGATCTGTATGAGGAGATCCATACCTGCTCCCCAGACAGATGTGTGTTTGGCATCACAGATCGATGTGTCACATTTAAGTGATCTGTTGCTTAATCTTTCAAGTCAAGATATATTAAAGGACAACAGTTGTAAAAAAATGAAGCCATCATTGCTCTGCTAAGCTCTATCAGGGGGCAGACATGTTGTTTAGAATCTTGAGTCAGATGGGTCAGAGACATGAAGATCTGACCCAACATGTCTGCCCCCTGATTTACCTATACAGAGCAGAGAGAGCTCAATAAGATGCTCTGATGAAAACATTTATATTTAAAATACTTACGCTTGATGCAATCTTTCAAATAAAAAATGTGTTTTTTTTGCTGACAGTTGTCCTTTAATACAACCAACTGTCTATGGAAGCCCTGTTGTATATGTGTAATTTGACTGGTTTTGAATGTGATCATGTTGTGGTGACAAGATAAATGTATTCGGTGTGTAGCTTTGCCCACCAACTGAGAAAGTTACAAGAAAATACCAACTTTTAAAAAATTCCTATCATAAAAAAACAACAACATTGTTTTGATTGTTGGGTCAATCAGCCTAAATTCAGAGAGTTAACTATGTGGTTCTGAAAGAAGAGTTAGTAATGAGTAGTAACAGGGAGTTGTTTTTTTTTAATCAAAGTAATACTAAAAAATACTAGCGGTATGGGCTGATTTTACCAGCCAAACAAAGTGGTTTCTCCGACCTTCATTCCGTTTGATTCCTTCTTGCTCTAGTCCTACATGACCCACCCATGGGCCCATGTCTTTAAATATTCTCACCTTGAAGGCTGGAGCCGTTGGAGCTTGTGCAGGTAGGGGGAGGAGAGGCCTGTGGTCTGACCACTGGGGCAAAAGCGCTCTTCTGTTTGACGGCTGACACCATGTTGGCTGGAGAGAATGAGAAAATGCCGGAGGAGCTGCTGCAGTTGGATGGGAGGCTGGTGGAGGAAGCCATTGTGGGACTTGATGGGACAACTGCAAGATAGTATAATGAGAAGCTCAGGGCAGGCTGCGGACAAGTTGTGTACAATGAGAGGACCCACCCTCACCTTGAGTAGCAATGTAAGTTTAAAAAAAATAGAGTCCAAGATATTAGAGTTGGAAAATTAGGCTACTTTTAGACATTTTTCCAACTCCATTACCTTGGCCGAGCTCTTGCAACTTGGTTCCCAGTTCCCTGTTTTACTGAAAAGATCTTTTCTGTAATATCTTACTGGCATATGGAGAGTTGGCTGCCGAGCCATTGAGGAAGCTGGGAGATCCGGCGAGATTGGACATTGCTGTGTTGCCGTAGCCATTCATGGTGGTGGTGACCGAGCTGTAGTTGGTCTGCTGCGGGGTGGTGCTGGGTACATAGCTATGCGGGGATACGCTGCTTGTGTTGCGAGAAAAGCCTGAAAGGCAGAGAGACAGTAAAATTAGACTCAGTGCCACGTTATTAACAAACTTATCGACATTCATGGATTGAGCATGAACTTTGTTTCGTTGGGCTGTGCAGTTGCTGACTTCTACCAGTTGAGGTGGCGCTACTCAAAGTGACCCACCAGGTGAGGATGAACACCATCAAGTGAGGTGAATCTCTTTACAATGAAGATACAGTGAGATAGGTCTCCTTACATGGATCCACCAGGCGAGGCTGACCTCTCCCAGGTCCATCAATTCAGCAGGTGAGATGATCCTCACCTGGTGAAGACTAGAACCTGTATGAAATCCTCCACTGTTCTTCAGTTTCTAAATCTAGATAGGTTCGATGACATAGACCTCTGCAAGTCTTGTGTTGAGATACTATAAGAGATTTGCTGGACCTAGAGTAAGGATTGTTTCCATAGTTAAAACTCTGGTAAAGGATGCCCATTCTCCTGAAGTACGTAAATGCTGCAAATTACACCTAAGTGGACAAAAAAAAAAAAAAACCCTCACTTCTCATTAGCTAATCATCCTTAAAACTACACCTGATAACAAATCCCACAATCTCCGGCCTCGTACAATATCTCTTAGACATCTGTTCTCTGGGAGTTCCCATATGCTTTCATTCCTCAGGCTGCTACCATTCACATGTTTAACAAGCCGTCTGAAAACATCAAGAATTCCACACACAGTAACAGCTACAAGTCTTCCTATGATGTATGTTGCTCTTTTATATGGCTTTTTCATTTTATTTAATTTTTTGCTTCTTGCTAAACGAACGTTAAAAAAATAAGTGCACCTATTAATTAAACATAGTCTATTTTAGTAATTAAATTATCAGCTGAAGCCATTTTGTCTTGGGTTCAGGATGCCAATAGTTGGTCAAGCATGATGAATGAATAAAATGTTGGCTTTCCGTCTTCACCTGGACCATACCAAATGATGTCTGGGGGAGGTGTCAAGCAGCAAACGACCAGTCAAACACATTGGCGGATTTTTCCCCCGTAGGGCAAACTAGGTGAGTCAGTACTGTGACAGATGGGGGAATTAAATCTTAATAGACACGGACCATAATACGCTGCATTCATAATGGCTTTTAGTGAATTACGGTATTTTTGTAGTTCATTAGTGACTGAGGGCCACAGCTGGACACTTAGGGCTTGGCTCATTGTGTTTTTCACAGTAGGGGAGTGTGGCGATCTGTCGGATTTATGTCTCCTATCACCATGGTAACCAATGGAATGTTCCACTTCCCTGGAACGTTACAATATACGTACATCCCCGTTGTGTTAAAAAGAACAAATGTAGAAGATCTTTTTGACAATTAGATACACTTTAGTTATGGGAGGGCTGGCAAGATGTCTAACATGGCTAAATGGGCAGGGGCTTGACCAGTTTTGACTTCTAAATACCCCGCAGCATGGCCATTTCTATTTTCCTAAACAATTGTCTTGACTTTCTATAAATCCTTCTACCTTATCTGTCAACATATCTGTCTATATTTGATGTTAACATGTAGGCTGATGAAGCTGCACCAGGGGGCAACAAAATAGTTTTTTTTTTTACCCCCCCCCCTCAGGGGCCGTGAAGTACCAGCCCTCCCCCGATGTAGCTTACCCTGGTTGGTAACCTGTGATGTCTCGGAAACATTCACTGCTAGCTGTCCACTGAAAGAGTTCACTCCCATCATGCCAGGGTGCACCGAAGAGTTGCCGAGGGTAGGGAGCTGGCTGTGGTTCCTGGGCACGCTGTACAGTGCTTCGGCAATATCAGCGGCTCTCTTCAATATGATTTCCTGTATCAATAACAGCATGGCATGCAAGAGAAATTAATTAAATGGAATCACTTGGTCGGTTTACATTTGCCAGGTTTTAATTGGCAGTAATTAACTAGTTATCCATATAAAAAAAACCTCACCCTCTACTGATAACTTTGATTGTTGGCCTGTTAAAATAAATACCCAGAATCCAATCCGCTACTGACCTGATTATTATGGGGCATGCCGTATAGCGCTTCGACAAGATCCGCGGCTCTCTTCAGAATCACCTCCTGTGGGCAAACATATTGGTTAATATTTTGTCCACAAAGTACATTACTTTCCTCCTTAAGGTAAAAATCTTTGATGTGTGTTGTAAAGAAACAATTGCATCTGATACATATTGGGGGGTTATGTACAAAACCTCCCGCAAAGTGTGATTTAAAATATTGTTGGATTAGATATTAAGACTCTAAGAATTCCCTTTCTAAGGCAATGTATTGGAACTCTGTGCCACCCAGCCAATATTTTGCCAGCAGGCTGGTAAGAAATTGGTGTGAGGCCTATGTTAAATATATGGGGGTAATAGCATGTTCGTAATTTTAATGAAAGAGGGACTTGCAGGGAATTGACAAGGGAATTTCAAACTTAAGGCCAGAGTAATCGAATGGGTAAAATTATCTTTGCCCTTAAGTTGGATATACTCTTGTCAATGACCAGTGCCATGAATAAATTCTGCTTGCTCTGGACGCTGCATTATGGTTTTATATAGATCCCGTGCATTTACTGGTTGCGGCACTCCTCTGCTATGAACTCGTTGACTGGGATGAATTTTGATTCTTTTTTTAAACTGGGTTTTTTACACCCTAAGTTCAGAATCTCTCCTCCCAAATAAATATCCGATTAAACGTCGGGATCTTACGGGGAAAAAAAAAAAGTGCTGGAGGTTTTTTCTCGAAAAAAAAAGAAAGAATCTGTTGACATTAAAGTTAAAGGGAGTTTAACAAAATTGGAGACAAAGTCACTGCCCTTCCAAAAAAGCAAACTGTTATTATTCATTCCCTGTAGTTTCTCATCAGAAAATTGAGATCTAATTGCATTCATTTTGCTGTCACCATAAACCTCTTCCAAACTCTCAGATGACACGCTTTTAGGATGTATATTAGCATTTCTTCAATTTAAAATTCTTCACCGCATAAAGATGAATTGCTTAGCAAGCTGGGGGTAACCAGTCTTGGGAGGGGGAGGCACTGCCAAAACCGTTCTACCCTGCAGATCCGTGCTTTCCTTTTTGTATTACAACACTTTAGCGGCCGGAGGGTGGCCTGCTGTTGAGACACTCGATGCTTGTTTGTCTCAAGGAGCTTGCAATCTATTGTCGTTAGCAGGCAGAGTGGATTACCAGCCTGAAAGTGTGCATTATCAATTTGTGCCGGAAAACAGCTTGGCTTAGATTTTTCTTTTTTTTGTTTTTAATTAGTAACACGTAAAGAAAACATTACAGCACCTAATGAGTAGTGAGATGTATGCACTAGCTGTCTTTGATCTACGAATTATCTTTGCCTTGTTGATGAAGTTCTGGAGATGTGATAGCAAAGGAAAAGTTTTTTTTTTTTTTGCAGGAATCAACGCAGAAATCTATTAAGATCATGACTGAGATCATTATTTAAAAAAAAAAAAAAAAGTCTGTAACATGAAAGATTACCTAAAGTGCAAGCAACTGTATAGGTCAATTTCTAGGGGACCACCAACTTTGTGACCTCATCATGCAGCACCATATGCAAATGATGTATTATAATGGAGAACCAGGAATTAGCATACAAAGTGATGTCTCCAAGGAGACAGCGTTTGTGTTGCTCTATACATTTGCTAGGAATTACCAAACCTATTGAGTTCTTCATTATTTATATTCTCAGTGATGTTTAGCACTTTGCGCCAGTGATAATGTATCGAATCAGGCGCTGATAAACTAACTGTCGGAGAACCTGCGCCAAGCGCTGTTTGATAGTAGGTCCATTCCCGCAAATGGATGTGTAATAAGATGGGGGCACGATTGCTATTATGACACATTTTTTTATGTGTTTTTTTTCCCAATTTTTTTTTAGTTTGCAAAAATATATTTATCCATAACCCTCGTGGTTATGCTGCTCTTATTATTTGACCTGATTGGTCATTGGATTTTCCTTTTTTCAACAGAAGCAAAGCAAACAAAAAAAAGGTTAAAATAAAAATAAAACGTTATTCCGCCTGTATAGATTGGAGGAAAGACATGACAGTGGGGGATATGATAGAAACATTTATATGCATAAAGGGAATCAACACAGTAAAGGAAGAGAGTATATTTAAAAGTAGAAAAACTACCACAACTAGAGGACATAGTCTAAAATTAGAGGGGCAACGATTTAAAAGTAATATCAGGAAGTATTACTTTACTGAGAGGGTAGTGGATGTATGGAATAGCCTTCCAGTGGAAGTGGTAGAGTTAAACACAGTGAGGGAGTTTAAGCATGCGTGGGATAGGCACAAGGCTATCCTAGATATTAGATAGGGACCTGGGGACTAATAAAAGTATTTAGAATATTGGGCAGACTAGATGGACCGAATGGTTCTTATCTGCCGACACATTCTATGTTTCTAAAATAAACTTGGTTTTAAAAAATAAAAAAAACCTACAACCTACCCCATTGCTGATTTGGAAATGTGCACCCAGATGTACGTGTTGCCACATGAACAGAAAAAAAAACTACACACACCAAAAAAATGTAACAACACAACAACAAAATATGATGGAAACTAACAAAATAGAGACAGCTGAGGCTGAAGAAGACAGATTGAAACATGGTGCAGTTTTGTAACGTTAACCAGAGCTCCCGGCTTGGAGCCCTAAAGTATAGTGACCAGGAAATTACACTGTCTCTGTGTCCCTTCACTCCCAGGGAGAGAGCCTGGCCCGAAGGCATGTTTGTGTTCAGGATCTAATATATTGCCTTTCAATCAGAGCAGAGAGCCGATGAACACACAAGGAAACATGCCGAGTGGGTCAGGAAAGCAATAAAGATTTTCACAGAGCTGTCCGAGGTGCTAAATTCCTTCAATAATGGATTTGGCACTGTACAGTTAACCTCTCGTTTACTGGCGGTGCGAAACGACGCTCGGCCGTAACTGCGCTCGCTGTTTACCTTGATAATGTATATTTTATGACATTATGCAAGTGGATTGAGAGGCCAGGGCTTGTGAAGCAATTTCCCTTGCCGAGAAGGAAGTTGTAATATTTATTGGGTATTGTGTTATAAGGGCGCATGATGAATTGAACCGCGTCCATTGACCTTACAATTACCGAAACGTGCTTCTCCGGCATTGCCACGCGCCATTCGTTTTGTTTCAGTGCTGCAAGGGACATATGGCCCTATTAGTATGCATACAATTTCTTAAAGGAACAGTAATGGCGTCTACCTTGTTCCGGAATCTGTCGCTGTAATAATTCCTCTTTATAATACGTGTCCCGTCTATCCCCGGGGCTTGGACGGATGTCTGCTTAGCTCCAAAAAAAAAAAAACATTTCCACCCCATTTTCAAAGAGTAGGTATTTATCTCCCCAAATGGCGTTTCCTGTTCACGGCAGAACTCGGTTGAATTTGTCTCAATCCCACAGCCACCAGTAATTCTTGCAGTCTCTACGTGCTATACCTGCTATACCTATAAACCAAAGCATCACAAATTAGAGCACGACTACACCAAATGGAAAGAGATTTCCGGAAAACTTGGCTTTTCCCTCCCTAAACTAATTATAATTCTTTTCCTTTTATCTGATGATTTTCTTTTATTTGTCGTACATTTTTTACGACACTTAACCACCGCCATGCCAGAGGGATTACTTATCTCGCCGATGCGTCGATTAGCTCATTAAGACGGTTAACCCTTTAAGAGCCGACGGCAGGGCGTTAATGAGTATGCATTTACAACGACGTATTGTTCTGCTCCCACCAGGCTCAGTCGACTAATAAATACAATGTTGTGTTTCCCCCACCAGTTCGGCAAACACAGTAAACACAGCTGTCATGTGTTTACACTGCTTTGCATATTACCAAGCCCTGCAAGCGTGCACTCATTAAGGGAGATAATTATGGGCTTCCCATTTTGGAGCAGTCTTGGAGGCCCCCAACAGTTGGGGTTTTCGATGATTAGCCCCACAATTACCCAGGATCACCATTCACGAGCACAAGTGGGTTCGTTGCAGGCCAAAACCCTATCAACATGGACTGATTTGCGGACCACTGACTTAGATATATTTAACTCCCACATTTCCTTGAGGAAGACCTGGGAACCTTAGATCTTTGGGGAGGGCTGTGTCAGCGCTACTTGACTGACAACCAACTAGCCTCCTAGCTGCCGATTAACCAACGCACCTGCCATTGTCGGAACAAGACCGTTAAGGTACAGAAACATTTTCTTTGCGCCCCCAACTAAGCCAATATATTACTCCCATTCTAGTGTAAAAGGGCGACCACGGGCTGCTCTCTCTCGTGTTCTGCTCCTGCATGAGTAGAGGTTCTAGATTTTTGGGTGAAATATCAGGTCGGTGCCCCAGTATCAGCTATTTGCCCACTCTCCTCTTCGCTAGGCACCCAAACAAGTGCTTAGTTCGCTTATATGTATATGGTATATGTATATGTAGCACCAGCAGAGAGGATGAAATTGGTTTAGTAGTTCCAAATCAGGAGTGCCCCATGGAAAGTGGGAGTTTTGGATACATGTGAACATACTGTACATATTTGTATTCCTTGATTTCTGTATAATTACAGTTAAAAAGAAGCCCCCTGAAATCTTTCCACTTAAAGCCCATTTAATTCTAGCTTCAGCCCTAGAATCATAACATTGATCTCCAGAAAGACCCCAGCAGGTCATCAATGCTTCCTTCCCTTCTGGATTTCTCACCCCCCCCCCCCCCCTTCATCTCATAATCAGCAGTAAGACAGCAAGATCAGCATGGAGCACCTTGCTATACAAATAGATTTCCCGTCAGATTATGCACCTTCCAGCAGAAGGTGTTGTATAACCACAATATTACAATGTCAGATCGTGAAGCTTGCAGGAGCTGTAATCATGGATATTGTGCAAGTCTAGCCGTAAAAATTAAATCCCTGGGGTGAGGAGCTGTAACTGTTTACAAGCCAGAGAGGAGTGAGTGATGCACAGTGAAAAAAAAACAGAGGTAATAACTGCGATAGATAAACTGGTCCAATAGAATTAATCACAGCAAATCTATTTTTCTTTTTTTTTAATTGAGCAATGTGGGGAGGCAGTGGTGGATCTTAATGGTTCAGAGGGGGTACAACTTGACCAGGCTACAGGTAAAGAGGGGTAGGGCATTTCGGCACACACTTCCATACCCAATTGTAGTGAACAGGAGAGTTGCAGATAGTCATTATGTGACTGGAGCTATGTGATGGAGCAAGAGTGGGAGCAGCAATATGATGTCATATTCAATCGTCTTGTAATACTACTAGAGAGGAGCCATGGAAAAAAGCAAGAAAGGCCCTGGGAACCAGAATATGATGTCATACAAAACAAGGAGAAGCCTAGGGAGGCAGAACATGATATCATGGCATGTCATCACGGCAGGAGAGGCCAATATATTATTATATGTTAAAAACCACTGCTAAGTGTGGACATCTCCCAATGGAAGGGGGAGACATTATGAGCATAGACTTTTAGCGTAATAATTTAATGAGCGTTGTAAAAACGTACAGCCATAAACCTATCTTATAAAATATTTACTTAAATGCTACAGAGTAATATACAATATATATTACACATATAAACACATATTAAAATAGGATATTAAATGTTTTTACAAACCGAACCGGCGTAACGAGAAGGAGATTTTTTTTTATATATATATACTTTTTTTTAATTATGTTGTAAGTCACTAAAAACATTTTGCTCAACTCACTAGCATCCCCACTAGCATCCCCATTTTATAGATATAAGCAATGTCCCTTGGCGGAGTTGGAGGATGATCAGTTAAACACAACCCGATGTTGAAGTATTTTCCATTAAAAAAAATAAAAAAAATTCTCGAAGGAGGTCACTCGTTCAACAAAGAGAGGGGAAAAAAATGTGCCTGCTCCGAAAATGTATAGCGTTCATGAGATAGGAAGGTCTGAAGGTATAATTATCCAATTGAGAACAGCAGATCGTTATTGGAGATAATTAAAGGGTTTACGGAAAAATCTGATTAGCACGGGAGAAGAGAGAGATCTTTTTTTTTTGGTGTGTGTATTTTGCTTGGCAGTAGAATTGAGCTTCATGTAAAAATAAATATTCAACTGGAAAACCTTAGAATTCCTACAGCCTGTCTGAGATATAAAGTTTGGGAACACCGAATATAAAGTACTAAAGACACACTGATAAATCATATATGAGTTACATTCAAAAATACCATCACCCAAAGAAGGGGGCCTGTAGACTGTAGCCCAAGTCTAAGATGTATATGGAAAGACACGACGGGTGATTTACTGCTGAAACTTGCATTGTGTAACGTGCAAACATTAGAACTCTCTGATACCCAGAGCATTAAGGGCCCTGTTTCCTGAAAACTTTGATTACTCTCAATAAATTGAGCCCAGACAAAGCCCTAATAAGCCTGATTTGAACATATTTAGTGCTAAGAGATGAATGATTTGCTCAAGTGCCGATACCTGTCTGGTTTCCGAGCGGCGCTTTCTCGGCTGCTCAATTACCGTCCCACCTCAAATAATAGACTTGTAGAAACTGTTCCTTCGATCTGCCGGTCTCTGAACAGCTTGCCTGGGACAGATGACTTTATAGTGATGGATCACACAACGCAGTCATGGCGCTGAGCTCTCGGCCCCAGGGAGGGACACTAATGAGCCAGAGCACTTCTCTAAGCCAAAGAAAATGATCAGCAGCTAAACTGAGTCCCCGAGGGGTCTGTCCCGCAAGACTTCTCCAGCGACCAAGATGGAAGTAGAACTTCTATCTGATGCGGTACTGACTCCCCAATAGACCAGGAGATTCTCAGTGTGATAGGGTGAGGGCACTTCCAATGAAAGAGCCAGGGAAGGTCTCAGGACTGTTTGGGTCCACGAGAAATGCCTTCTACTTATTAGTGAGGTTCTTAATGGACTATGCAAGCACTCCATGAGAAACACGTACAGTCCTTTTTCGAATTCTCACCGGGTTTAGCTACGTGTTTAACTTAACCCCTTAAGGACTAATGACTTGCTATGCCATCCTCACAATCTCGTCCTTAAAGGACAACCGTGGGCAAGAAAGCTAACGTATGTTTAACTTAAAGATTCCAAGTGCAGATGTTTTCAAAAGAAATGCATTAATGAAAGAATACAAATAAAGTAACTTATTGAGGCTGCTTTGCTCTGTATAGCTCTATCAAGAGGCGGACGGGTTGTTTAGAATCTTTGCTCTGTATAGCTCTATCAAGAGGCGGACGGGTTGTTTAGAATTTTTGCTCTGTATAGCTCTATCAGGGGGTGGACATGTTGTTTGGAATCTTGGTCATCGTCCACCTTTGGTCAGATGCAGGAAGATCTGACAGATCGGATTCTAGATTCTGAACTACAGGTTAGCAAGGTATCTATTTTGCTGGAAAAAGTGACTATAACTCAAATCAGATAAAATCTTTCTGTCCTAGGGGGGTGGCACAGTTTTCCGTTAATTCTTGTGAGGAGTGACTGAATACAGTACGGGACCTTGCATATAATGGCTACCCTCCTGTGCAGGTGGTAATACTAACAATGAGACACTGATCATAGGCAGCATGTAGCTGGCCCTTTAATCTCTCCAGACCCATAATGCACACCGGTCTGGAAATTTTAACTATTGTGTTGTAGTGTATAACGCCATGCTTTTGGTTTGGTTTTCCGTCTTTTTTTTTTAATCAGACCCTTGCGTATTACGCTCCCTTCCTAAACCATCTAGAGATGAAAGAAACATATAGAAGTGTTACCTACGGCGTGGGGACTATGAATTAATGAGTTATGAACTAATAGGATTAGAAACAGAGGAGGGGAAAAAAATCAACAACATTTGTATCTGATCCAAAAACCTGGCATCTGCCTTGTTCCGAGATCCTTGCATCTTGGCGGATTATTTCCTGGCAAGCGAGAAGAATACACGGGAGCAACTAAATGGCTGATTTACTAAATTACTCCTTCACCATCGCTGCAGCCTCTCTCTGTGGTGCGTTCAAATTGTTCTGTGTTTAAATATTCAGCATGAAGTTAATGGGAACTGATGAACTGAAAGAGCATACATTCCCTTTCAATTGAAACGGAGAGACAGAGCTGTAGCGGATCATGAGGCCTGAGGAGGTGAAAATGATTTATATTTAAGGATCTTGCTGACGACTCCTATTATAGTAAGGTGCTCTTAATTGGCTTGGTGCTTGAATCAGTAATTCAGGAGTGAGTTGGGGGAACACACTGCGGCTTGCATATTCTCCGATGCTTTTATAGTTGTGTTCGTTCCGAGGTGTATTTTTTTTGTGTTTCTTTTTTTTTTTTTTGTAGTTTTTTTTTTTATTTAGTTTTTTATTTTTGGTGCTTTCTATTGACTGTGTGCATATGTTTAATTCATGCGAATGCACTAAAGACAAGCAAAAATATTCCTGAAGCTCTGTAGGTAATGCCTGAGGACACGATTTGGGGGGGTTGTATTCACTAAGCAGTGAATGGTCGGGAACTGACACAGTGATTCCAAAAAACAATGATGACAGCGATGAACAAAAAAAGCAGAAGATCTTTAAATCCTGGACTTTAAGTCATCTACACATTGTTTGGCCCCGAGGGGTTTTCAAAGTCAGACTTCAGTATTAAGAGACTCCGTCACTATTATATTGTGGAATAAAACATGGTCAAAAAAGATGTATAGACTAGGAACAAAATGTATATTTTAAGTGTGTCTGTGGTTTCTCCTGTTTATGATGTCACCTCGTGGCTTGATATGCAAATGAACTACTTTCAGCGATTATGCAAATTGTATGTCAAGTCACACGGTGATGTCATAATCTGGAGACACCACAGACAAATGTAAAACTATTTTTTTTTTCTTTAAATATATGCAGTTGCTTCCAAATCTTTTTATGGGCTGTATTTGGGCTTCTCTCTCTCTATGACACATTCACATGGACTTTGAAGCTAGTATCTGCTACAGTACATAGACTGTACTAGACTAGACAGCATGGAGGTTACTTCATCCCTCTTCCCCCTCACCTCTGATAGCTTAACTTTCCCGAGAACATCTAATCCGTTTAATCCCACCACGCAATCTGTGCACTGGTTGCCACATCGCTCTGTGCCGTACACTTAATTGCCCACCCCTCCCTGCAGCTAGCTCAGTCCTGCAGGAGGCACATGCTCTAATAGTCTATATATCTGTAGTTTGTTTCCAAAACATTCTCAGCACTTCCTGGACACATCGGGACCAGGATGGATAATTGACCCTGTGTAACAGTGGTGGGCCAATTCCGCCAGATAAGTGTTTGAAATCTACTAGCTGCTATCTATTATTTGATGTGCACAAGCTACAGTAATTTCATGTGACAGAACAGGTGAACCACTACTGGAAGCAGCACTGTTGCAGATTTACTTTACATTACGAAAATGCCTTCTAATGTTTGCATCCTGTACAATGTTATATTATCTTGACTGTATTACCTAAACAGTGTTCACTATAAGCAAATGCCTAAAGGATGAGAAACGTGTTTTAAATGTATCTGTGGAGTCTCCTGCTTATGACATCACCTTGTGGCTTTGTATGCAAATTAAATGTTTTTTTAATGGAAAATGTGTATCAAGCCACAGGTGATGTCATAAGCAGGCGACACACTGAAAAAACATTTTTCTCCTAATTTAGGCACATGCTGCAATCCTTTTAACACAATGTATGGAGCATTTTCAATCAGGTTTTATTCTCTACATTCACAGTGTTTAGGTGATGGAGACCCTCTAACTGGCATGCCACCTTGCAGGGGTATTTGCTATTATCTGTATCACGCTTTGTGTGATATCCACCAAAACAGCAGAAAGACTAAGAGGCTTGGATAGTTTCCTTTTTGGCAGATGGAGCAGGATGTTATGTTTGTTTGTTTGTTTTTTTTACATTGATCAAGCACAAACACATTTGCTAATGGTGTTACTGTTTTTAAAGGAAAGTGTTCAAAAAAAAATCAAAAAAATCAGTGCTTGTGAGAAAACAGACCGGCAGAATCCCCCCCCCTTTTTTTTATTGATGCCGGGTTGCCATGCCGACATAAAGATGGCAGATGACACAAACAGAGATGCTCATCTGGCGGTTTCGACCGAGCAGAGTTCAGATCCCATGCTTCCATATGGAGGCTGAGTGTATGGTAATGAGAGAACCATATGGTGAAGAGAAAATAAACTCTGAACAATTGTGCTGTGACTGCACCAGTGATTCCATGGGAGCAAAATCTCAGCAAGAACCTTCCCTGGTCCCCACCCCAGGCTTGTGTGTGTCTGTGTCATGTCAACATACATGTATGTGAGTGTGTGACTGGCTGCACAGCATGGCTGCTTTTCTGCTAGGGGAGGATGAGAGACAAACTTGCATGATGACTAGATGGCCCCTTTAAGATGGGAGCATTATAAAAAGAAGGGAAACTCACAGGGAAGCTTTGTTTTAATTCATGTTCTATACCTGTACCACCATTGAAGAGCATACTGCCAATTAACGCATGTATATGCACCAAGTAAACTAAAGGCCAGCAGATAATAATAAGCTCAAATAATTGAGCCTCAATGGGATGGACAAGACTTATAGCAATCTATATGGGACAGTAACCAATGTACAAAATTCCTTAGCACATTCAACTGGTGCATATACCACTTGTGCATATGTACTTAGTGGTGCATATACTACTGGTTCATATAATATGTTACTGGTGCATATACTACTGGTGCATATACTACTGGTGCATATGTTAGTGGCACATATATTTCTGGTGCATATACTACTGGTGAATATGTTAGTGGTACATATACTACTGGTGCATATACTACTTGTGCATATACTACTGGTTCATATACTACTGGTGCATATACTACTGGTTCATATACTACTGGTGCATATACTGCTGGTGCATATACTACTGGTTCACATACTACTGGTGCATATGTTAGTGGTGCATATACTACTGGTGCATATACTGCTGGTGCATATACTACTGGTTCACATACTACTGGTGCATATGTTAGTGGTGCATATACTACTGGTGCATATACTACTGGTGCATATAATACTGGTTTATATACTAGTGGTGCATATACTACTGTTGCATATGTTAGTGGTGCATTTACTACTGGTGCATATGCTAGTGGTGCATATACTACTGGTGCATATGTCCTCTCTCTTCTATTTCTCTAGGAGATGGAATAAGGGGGAACAGATCCTCCTCCTGCTGATGAGCCAATTGGTCGAGGCACCAAGAACACAAGGGGCAGAGTAAAGGAGGAGGTAAAATGAGGTTTTGCCTACAGAGGCAAAGATCCTTTAAACAGTTCCCACCAGTCCCGTTCACCAGTCCTGTTTGCATATCGTGCCACCTTACACGGCAGACAGCACCGACTTCCTATAAAACACATTATCTTCGTAATCTATCAATTTGCTGGTAATTCAGCTAACACGACAGAGAAGTCAAGCATCTTCCTAGCCGACCCACGGAGACTTTTCAAGAACCATCTCTCTACGGTTGCACAGACAGAGAAGGTTCTCGGTACACAAGGGGTTACGTTTTTTTTAAGTTGGAAATGTTAGTGATAATGAGGTACGGTTTGCAGTACCACGGCACAGACTGTGATAAATTCCATGCAGCGCAGTGTCAGATTTCTCCATCTGCGCCCCCCCTATGATGATGTAAACAGCCTGCCAGCTGACCCCGGCTTATAATTGTCCCATTGTTTGTTGACACCCATCTCTTTATTGCTAAAGCTTCTGGCACTTGCTATGTGTTTGGTATTAACATAAATCCTTTGCTAGCTATTTATACTGGACTACAGAATAGTTGTTAATCTCAGGATACTAAATATACCACAAGGAACATCTTGAACGCCCTAATAGCTTGTGTAAAGCTGACAAACGCTTCTAATTTTTTTCTGTTGTCGCTGTTAGAAGGTGTTCAAGATGGCACGTCGACAGTGACTGGCTGCGCAGGATTTGTTTCGGTGATCGGGATTCTTGGGGAAGCTGCGGCTGAGAGTGTGAAGAGTCAGAGATGGAATGTTATTCTCTGGATAAAAATAATCCTAAAAAAAATACTTTCCATTTCGACCTTATGTCAGGGCCTTATGTCAGGCTGTAAAACCGTGAGCGGTAATCTCACGGGTAGCGTAAGAAAGACGATAGGAAAGCGAGGCAAAAGCTCTGAGGGATAGCTATACTAACATTTTATAAATATACAAAAAAAGGACCAAATAAAAGGGAAAAAAAGTGTAAAAAAAGAAGTGTGAAAAGATGAAAAAAAAAAAGAACAAATAAAATACAAAAAACAATAAACCAATAAAAAAAAATGAAAAAGAAGAATAACACAAAAATTATTTTAAAAACATTTAACAACAAAAAACAAATGAATAAAACACATCAACAAATAAAACAAAGAAAAATATATAAATACAGCAAAGAAATAAAATAACAAAAATCAGCAAATTATATAACCAACCCTATAAATACAATAACAAGAAAACATTTACAACAAAGACAATAAAAAAGACGAAAATAAAACGAATGAGCTCAAATGGAAACAATCTGAGTTATTAATGGCTGACAACTGTCATCAACCCTGGCCAACAGTAGATATTTCATGAGTTGGATGAGAGTGATCAGAGTTGTAATTAATCAACAGCTGGAAAAACTTGTGTTAATGTCTTTGTATTTGAACACCATTATTTTAATACTTTGTTCCTCAATGTGTGTAAGTTAGACCCTGACACGTTTAAGTGTTTGCCTGGAATTCCTGAAATACTGCATGTATGGGGTATATTAGGAGCTGCAGTACCGGTCTTGCCCACATGGTCACAGGTTCCTGGTAGCATCAGCTCAACCCCTGTGAGTTTGATAAAATGAGCACCATTAAGTAAGGAATTCATAGCATCTTTTTTCATTTAAGCCTGAATCGTATGTTATGTAAAAAATAATTGTCATTACGAAAAGAGAAATCCATTCAATCGTAAGGTTCACAATGTCTGCAGTACCACCCGTGAGATAGTTCCTTCTTCTCTAATTCCATTTATAAAGAGACCAAAATAACTCATATTAAAATCCTGTGGGTCATTTACATTTTTGCGACGCTTATGGAGTGTAGCTGGCTGTTAACAAGAAGGTGGATTTTTTTTTTGGCTAAGGCCAAATGATTTTGATAATTAAATAAGAGATTAATGTCAGAGCAGGTTGTCCCTGTAATATATAAAGGACAAACCATAGCTTTAACAATGCCTGTGTAAACATCTATTTCTCTCTGCTCTGATACATCTTCCTGCTCTACTCCTGTCTGTTCTCTTTCTCTATTACTACTACTGTCTGTTCTCTTTCTCTAGTACTACGTCTATCTGTTCTCTTTCTCTAGTACTACGTCTGTCTGTTCTCTTTCTCTAGTACTACGTCTGTCTGTTCTCTTTCTCTATTACTACTCCTGTCTGTTCTCTTTCTCTAGTACTACGTCTGTCTGTTCTCTTTCTCTAGTACTACGTCTGTCTGTTCTCTTTCTCTAGTACTACGTCTGTCTGTTCTCTTTCTCTATTACTACTGCTGTCTGTACTCTTTCTCTAGTACTACGTCTGTCTGTTCTCTTTCTCTAGTACTACGTCTGTCTGTTCTCTTTCTCTAGTACTACGTCTGTCTGTTCTCTTTCTCTATTACTACTGCTGTCTGTACTCTTTCTCTAGTACTACGTCTGTCTGTTCTCTTTCTCTAGTACTACGTCTGTCTGTTCTGTTTCTCTAGTACTACGTCTGTCTGTTCTCTTTCTCTAATACTACTCCTGTCTGTTCTCTTTCTCTAGTACTACGTCTGTCTGTTCTCTTTCTCTATTACTACTGCTGTCTGTTCTCTTTCTCTAGTACTACGTCTGTCTGTTCTCTATCTCTAGTACTACGTCTGTCTGTTCTCTTTCTCTAGTACTACGTCTGTCTGTTCTCTTTCTCTATTACTACTGCTGTCTGTACTCTTTCTCTAGTACTACGTCTGTCTGTTCTCTTTCTCTAGTACTACGTCTGTCTGTTCTGTTTCTCTAGTACTACGTCTGTCTGTTCTCTTTCTCTAGTACTACGTCTGTCTGTTCTCTTTCTCTAATACTACTCCTGTCTTTTCTCTTTCTCTATTACTACTGCTGTCTGTACTCTTTCTCTCTTACTACTTCTGTCTGTTCTCTTTCTCTCTTGCTACTTCTGTCTGTTCTCTTTCTCTAATACTACTCCTGTGTATTCTCTTTCTCTATTACTACTCCTGTCTGTTCTCTTTCTCTCTTACTACTCCAGTCTATTCGCTTTCTCTATTACTACTCCTGTCAGTTCTCTTTCTCTAATACTACTTCTATCTGTTACTACTGTTATGTGTCCTAGCTGCCGATCCCCTGCCTAGGTTCCACCTGTACTGCTATTTCCCTCCTCCTTTTGTCATCCCGAGCAGTGAATGTTAATTTTTATAAGTCCAATAGAAATGCATGTCTCTGTCGGATGCCCCTCACCCCTGAGCTGTAATGGCATGTAATTATATTATGATGTATAATTCATAAACCTCTCTCTAAAGACCTTAATGCTTTCAATCACTTGTGCACTCAGTCTGACCGAAGATTTGTTTTCAGAGCACTGAGGAAGAAAGGGGGGGGGGGGGGGGGGGGGCTAACTAGGTGCTGCATTCGGGAAAGAGGGGGGGGGGGGAGGCAGACAAGTACATTTGTCTGAGCAGGTGGAGGAACTGATGTGTGTATTAAGGGAAGTTTGGAAAAAGACATGAACTGTGCTGGGTTAAGGAGGCGAGAATGGAAATTAAATGTAACATTTATATGAGTATGTTGGGTACTCGATGCACTCGATGAGTCAAGCATTTGCAATAATAAACATAACAAATAGGCCACTGGGAAGATGCATCATGGGTAACTGATCAAACTATCATTTGATCTCCCTTAAGGTGACAGATAATATATTATCTGTAACCAAATGGTCAGAATGCCTTCTTCAATTTAATCTTCAAAAAAAGCTCCTCCCCTTTTACTGACATGACTTTTAGAATGCTGTGGTATGAAGAAGTTGCACTTACCACTACACATTACATTACCTGGTCAGCGACCACATACTGGCACAGTGTTCTTAAAGTGGCAGTGAGCTCTTTATTTAACACTTGAATAGGACATAGTGTTATAGAAACGTAGAATGTGTCGGCAGATAAGAACCATTCGGTCCATCTAGTCTGCCCAATGTTCTAAATACTTTTATTAGTCCCCCGTTCCCGGTCTTATAGCTAGGATAGCCTTGTGCCTATCCCACGCAGGCTTAAACTCCTTCACTGTGTTTACCTCTACCACTTCTGCTGGAAGGCTATTCCATACACCCACTACTCTCTCAGCACAGAAATACTTCCTGATATTACTTTTAAATCGTAGCTCCTCTAATTTCAGACAATGTCCTCCAGTTGTGGTAGTTATCAATTTGGGGATGGAATTTTTAATAATGCTTCTACCCTCCTCTCTAATCTCCCACAGTCACAAATAAACTTGCAACTATTTAAAGAGCAATACAAACTCAGGTTTAAGCATTGTATTATACATGACAGATCATCGCAACTCCAAACCTCCCCCCATGTACTGACCACTGGGGTAGAAAAAAAGGGTAGATCTGTGCTAACCAGATATATGTAATGAATGTGACTCTCTGATACATATAACTGGCATTCCAGAAGGCAGTATAGGGTACTAGTTCACTCAAAGCAATTCATATGGGTTACCTTGGGTAGCCTCTCAGGATCTCCCGGGTGCCTGGGTATCACTTTCTGTAATCTCTGAAATCCGTAGTCAATTGTTGGCTCATTTAATGCTGAAAAGAGACATTGAACAATAAGTATTAACATCAACGCATCATATATTTAATTTATATATTCCTGAATTGTCAGGTAAGAGGTGGCTACTGATTCTGTATCTGAAAGCTGTATTGAAACATCAGTATTGCCAGAGAGGTTAGCAATTGGCTGCCCAGTCCTCTGGCATTGCAAATGTTTAAAATCAGGACCCCTCTTTGACAAAAAGACCTTGAATTTCCTTATACAGTATCTTAGAACATCATTAAATATCGGATGCATTTGGTAGAACTTTAAAAAAATCCATTACAGTAAAGTATTTGGAAGCAAAACCCTGGACAATGGGTAAGATAGCTCAGTAGGCTATCTCAATTCCCAACAAGGCCTCCTTTATGATTCTGAGATAAAAGAAGTTACATTTATTTGGGTAATGGTAACATCCCTCAATGTTGGTCAATAGAAAAATCAACAGCGCCGACTAGAAAATAAGAGAATTTATCATGCTGCTATTATTAATCTTTCACAAAAAGACCGCTCTCTCACCTAAACCAACCTATGCAGCTGGCACTGACCCCAACGTGTTTTACACCACAGACTTCTTTCCTACCTTACTTAACACGTGTGTCTCCCCATTCCTTTCAGATTTTAAGAGTAACTTGTCTAATTGAGTTTGTAACACCCCTTTAAATTCTGTACCAAGCTGTGCTTAAATTGTTGGCACTGTTTAAATAGACATTAATGAAAAGTAAAAACCCTTTTTACAGTAAGGACAGTTATTGCTAAATAGAAAAATACATATAGCCTGTAAGAAAACAAATTGTGAAATACATCAGTCTGACATATATAACATATATAAAACCATTATAATTATCAGGACTACAAGAGCCTCTTTGTTAGTGAAGGGTTTAATCCATGTTGCTGGCAATAAAAAGAGTTTCCTGCTCAGATTTAACACCCCCTCCTAACCTATTAAAGGACAGCTGAAGCAAAAAATTAAGTTATGTTTAATTGAAAGATGGCATCAAGTGTAGCCATTTTATATAGTCATGCTTTAATGAAAGAATACAAATAAAATACCTTATTGAGCCATCTTTACTCCATATAGCTCTACCAGGAGGCAGCCATTTTGTTTAGAATGTTTGGTCAGATGGGTCAAATCTTTGTTCATCGGAACCAAGGTGAGTGAAGATCTGACCCAAGATTCTAAACAACATGTCTGCCCCCTGAGAGAACGATATGGAGTAAAGAAGGCTCAATAAGACACTTCATTTGTATTCTTTCATTAAATAATTTTTTTTATAAATCATCTACACTTCATACAATCTTTTAATTAAACATAAGGTCATTTTTTTTTGCTACAGTTGTCCTTTAAGTGCCAATGCCGTGGGTCAAAATAGTTTGACATTGTTGCAATTTGTAGAATTAAGAAGGGCTGTGCCAGGCTTGTTTTGTCTTTGTTACAAGAGTTGAGAAGGCTGCATGTGTTGGTAGGACAAGGGCTTGATCATAGGCAAAGTTAGCTTGGTTGGAATGAAGAGAGGCGCATATTCATGACAGATGCCTGATATCATCTGTCTTCTCTCTCGTTAGACACAAAGTAGGGGTATTAACACCCTTCAGATTTGTCCATCTATTAAAACAAGACTGCCACAATGAATCCATTTCCCTTGACTGTAAGAAAGTATTATTAGCGAAATTGTATGAAATTCTAATTGACCCAGCAGTAATGGAAGGCGTTGTAATATCCTCTCCCAATTTTACTGCCCCCTTTCCAGAGAGACAGGTAAAAAAGAATCTTCCGGATTTAAAAGGACATTTAAATTGAAAGACTGAGTGCAGGAGTGTAATTACACCGATAGAATCCTTTAACTTGTCATCTGGTAAAATCTAAATGACAATCAATCATTTCTGCGAAAGAAAAAATATCCTAAAGTGTCCTGATTGACAGCTCACGGTTTAATATGTAAAAGAAAAGAAAAAAAAAAAAAAAGAGATGAAGAAAAATAGCACGCGTCTGAAAAGTGGCCACAAACCCATTTACAGAATACAATACTTCACGTGGAGGTGAGTAAAAAGCCAATAATTATTTCTGTGAATGTAAAGCCATCAAGATAAGTACTGCGAAACTTCACAAACTTTCTCTTTTTTTCCTTTCATCTTTTTCCCCCCCCCCCCCCACACAAAAGAGACTTCAAAACGTGTTGTGGAATTACAAACTCAATTGTTTCGGATTCTAACGCGATGTCATTATTATTATGGTCGACCTGTTCCCGAGATTGTCCCACCACGGGTTTCTGTTTTACGAGAAGATCTGTCTTCCAGGAAATAAATCTCACATAATGCATTAGTCAGTTATTGTCCTACGACTCTGATGAATGAAAAGCTGACTCATAGTAACGGGATCACGGGATTGGCTGGTTCCCTAAGCTGGGTCCCTTCGAATGACATCACCAAAGGAATGACATCACCAAAGGAATGACATCACCAAAGGAATGACATCACCAAAGAGGTGACTTTTTTTCTTCAATGAGAAAACAACCAGTGCAATACATAGTCATACCTCCCAAGTGTCCCTATTTAAGAGGGACAGTCCATATATGGCACACAGATACCACCTTTTCTCTTCTATTGTCCCTATTTTTCTGGGAGCTCCGAATTTTTAGTCTGGCAAAAGTGTATCACAGAGCTCCACAGTAATAAAGCTCACAAAAAAGTAAGCTTAAACTGCTGTAAATTTATTTTTAGATTTATCTGTGTAAATAAAATACTTAATAAAAAAAAAGTACCAAATGACATAAATAGTTACCAATTGACCATAAGTGGCTAAAAAAAGTTCTGGTAAAGCCACGCTAATAGCCACTCCCACAAATATAAAAGTGGACATTTGAATTGGTGTTAGGTATGACAGTTTTCTGATATATACATATAGATATCAAAATATATTTGAGATTAATCGTTATATCTAATATGTATAAAACAGTGCTCTCTTTACCATCCCTTATTTGTATGTATTTGTGGAATGCGTTGGTGATTAGTTTTAATACATTGTGTTAAAACTATGTACCAGTGAGGCTGGAGCTCAATCTCTTGGGGTCATTTTAACCCGCCCCCACTTTGTTCCAGGATGTTGACAGGTATGGATACTGGATTAGATACAAAAAGTTCCATGATGTCATTTGTGCTATTCTAGGGCAACGCATTTCTGGGCCTCCGTTCTAATAGTTTAGCAGTCACCTTGGAAACCAATGGAATGTATCAATTGCTTACCTCTCTTTTAGAACTGTGTCTAAGATTCTTTTATATATATATATATCGATATAATCCTGTTGATATTATTGAAAGAGTGAAAAATAATCTTTATCTGACACATTAACAGTTAATTCCTCTGTAACAAACTATCTGTTGCTGCTCTTTTCCACAATACAAATTGTATCCCCCCCCCCCCCCCCCAAATTGATTACTAGTGATGTTAGAAACACTTTAGGGATTTGTAGAAAACAATCGCTCTACAGGGCCATTAATTCTTTAAAAAACAGGGAGGGGGGGAGAGAAAATAAAATGTACAAAACCCATCAGGAGATGATGATGTGTTTTTTTTTTGTTTTTCATAACTGGAAAATTACGGGGGAAAAGATTTACTCAAAACCAATTTTAGCGACCCCCCCCCCCCCCCACATAAGAGTAATAGCGAAGGATTGCTCCCCCCCCCCTCCCCTACAAATAGAAAGTTCTGCTAACTTTGTTAATCATGATCTGAAAATAATCAAAACTCATATATTGGAAGAAGCAAAGAAAATGTATAAAGAGATCACAGAACAATCACTAGGGATCTGGGTGTAGCAGTGGAAGGGTTTCTATCTGTATGGATCTCTTGTTTTGTATCTTGATCTATCTATATCCATCTATCTATCTATCCTTCTGTATCCATCCATCTATCAGTATATATATTCCCATCTGTATCTATCTATTTGTTTATATCTATCTATATAGCCATCCATTCATATCTATTTATAAATCAGTCTATCTATGTATCTGTCTCTGTCTGCTGTATATCTATCTATCTATCTATCTATCCATCTGTATCTATCTCTCTATCTATTTGTATCTATGTATCTCTATATCTAGCTGACTACCAATCGGTATCTATCTATATATATCTATGTATCTCTGTATCTATCTCTCTGTATCTATTTATCTCTATATCTATCTATCTATCTATCTATCTATCTATCTATCTATCTATCTCTGTATATGTAGCTGTCCAGCTATCTGTATGTATCTCTGTATCTCTGTATATGTTGCTGTCTGCCTCTCTCTATTACCTGCCTCTTGTGTCATTCTCCTGCTGTGTGGCAGGCTGTGCTTCACATTCCTCTCGCTGGTCCTAGTTCCCTGTGTAATTGTTCATCAGGATTTTATTCTGGGAGTTTTGACACCGCTGCTTATCAGGGACAGGAGTGGAGATGCATGGAACGCGTGTGATAAACAGGTTTGCGTCCTCCGTACCCCGGCGCGCTCTCTGACACTACTTTTATCATCTCGTTTGTGCTCTGAATGAGCTCAGAGTAGCAATTGCCAGAAAACAGACAGGCGATAAAGAGCATTGATTTAACACATCTTGTTTTTCAATCATGTTCGGATTTTCGTAACTTTCCTTTTCTCCTGTTCTCTGGCTCGTTGCTTTTTATCTGACAAGCTCAGCCCTCCTCGCTGTGAATGAAAAGGTCGCCCAATAAGACATGCTTTGCGTGGTGGGGAGAGTATTTTAGATAAACACTGTCAGGCAGAGAAGGGGAGTGAATTGCAAGGCTACAATTGCCGAGTACATATTACTCTACGCTGAGCTTGTAACGAGTCGGCCATGGTCGTTGGCTCCCAGCGAGGATCCTGGAAGATTATCCCAACAAGAAAAACGTGTTTTTTTTTCCGGAAGGTTGCACTCTCTGAGCTGGCGGTAACTTGTCCAACACAGGGGCTGAGAGAGGCTGGAGCCAGTCACAATTATGGAGCCCACCAGATACGTAAAGTCATACCATTTGCTATATATAACCCTTAAAATACATTCTAAAGTGGGGGTAAAAAAAGAAAAATTCCCTAAATAAATGGCCACTGAGATAACTAAAAAGATTTCTGAATTTTCTTACTGCCATAAACCCTTCACAAGATATTTTGTGAATGGATCACCAGTAGTGTTGAGCGAACCCGAACCGCACTGTTCGGGTTCGTACCCCGAACCCGAACCTGAACATTTCACTGTATGTTCCGGTTGGAGTTCGAGGTTCGGCTATAAACTGAAAGTCTATAAACTGAAAGTCATTCGGTTTATAGACTTTGGGTTTATAGAATAGCAATAGCATTACATGTATTCTATAAACCGAAAGTCTATAAACCGAATGTCGTTCGGTTTATAGACTTTCGGCTTATGGAATACATGTAATACTATTGGCTTTCTATAAACCGAAATAGAGTCCCCATTCATAAGAATAGGTCAATTAGCCTATTCTTATGAATGAGGACTCTATTTCGGTTTATAAAATAGCAATAGCATTACATGTATTACATCTGAGAGTCAAATAGAACCGTCAAATCCTGTGCTTACAGCGCACTTTGAAAAATTCTGGCTACCTCCTCCTCCTCCAGCGCTGCTTCCACCTACACCGCCACGGTCACCGCCTCCTCAACCTAGGGGTCACTTAGTATAAACTGAAAGAGAATACCCTGCACTCCAACCCTCTCTCAAATGGATAATTTTGTTGATCCTCCTGGCAGCCATTCTTTAGATTTAGATTTATGTTCTTCCAAAGCTAAAATCAAAGATTCCATCTAGTGCTATTTTATCCCTCAGCTGTATTTTTAATTTGTATGTATTTTATGTTTTTTGAAGTTATTTCCCTATCCATATTTGTTTGCAGGGCACTTGTCCTACTCTTACCCACATTTTAATTCCTTTTGCAGCCCTCTAGCCCTTTCCAGGACTTTTTTTAGAGGCATTTTAGTGCCCAAAAGTTCATGTCCCCATTGACTTCAAGTTCGACCCCGGACTTTTTTCAACCCGCCGAACCCGAACATCCAGGTGTCCGCTCAACTCTAATCACCAGCCATTTTGAAAATGATTAAGAGATTTTCCTAAACCCTCCAGTGACCTTGCCAGTGTTGCTATATTTCCCACTTGAGCTCACAGGCACATTTGCATCACAAAAGATCCATCACAATGTATCCTGTGACAACAAGGCAACCACCCTTTAAGATGGTTGAATATAAATTCAGCTACAGCTGTGGATATTAATACATTCAGAGTTCACTGAGAAAGCAACATTGACGTAAACAGATTATCTCATCACCAAAAATGATCAGGTTTGTTAAACGATTAATATATTGGCAATCACAAGTGAAAGAAAGAAAAATTCTAAAAAGAAATTTACTCATCATAAAGTAGGCCTTTATTTAAGATTATTATTATTATTATTTTTTTAGCTTTTCCTCTCTAAAAGTATAGCCTTGGTGACTCTGGTTGTATATCTTATGTGTACAACAGAGACCCTCTGTGTAAACGTGGGGTAGTTCTAACAAGGCCAAAGGGGGTTTCCAGTACATCTTTTATTTTAGGAATAAAAGGATCTATGTATTTATGTATAAACTTAACTCCGAGAAAAGAAAAAAACAAATGCATTTGCCATAAAAGAAGTGTCTGAAAATGTATATAAAAATAGGTGGGCCAATGAAACATCAAAATATTTAAGAATTTGGTGGCAGGAGATATAAAAAGCAAGTGGCATTTTTAGAACACGTTATTGCGCTACATTTTTTTCCGCTTATTCTCATGTAGCATCAACTGTACAAAAATTCACCAAGCGAAAGAAAAAAAAGTTATAAATTTGCACCCTTTCCCCCACATTCATAAAACAAAAATAACTTTGGACAAAGCACACAGGAGCAAAAGCCCAAAGCACTATTATTTAGCCAGATAGCCCCATTGGCTCATTCAAATGATCTCTTCTCATTGGTTCACTGACATTCTGTGGGGGTGTGGCTTGAGATATAATTACCTACCTGTCTTTCTATTTTTTTTTTTGAATTCCTGCATTAATGACATCAGAGCAGCCATAGTGTAAATAACAGCAATATATATATATTATAAATTTTAAATACAGATCACAAGGTTTAAACAAAAGCTCTAGATTTTTTTTTGTCATTGGCTAGGTATTCTATCCATCCCTGTAGCCCCCCCTGTCTTGGTGCCACCCCCCCACCCCCCTGTCTTGGTACCCCTCCATCTCTGGTAAAATATATTGCTGATCTTGGAGTCTTTGTAACAGGAGGAAGCAGCATTCAGTTTCCTGATTATATTAGCATTGATTTCTGATTCCTGGATTTCATCTCCCCCCCCCCCCCCCCTGAACCGAGCCCAGAGCAGACACATAAAAGCAAAATAATCAGAAGTAATGCTTCCGAGGTTTAAAGTGGGAGCCTGACAGAATATATTGGTACTTTTGAAAGGGGTTTGCGTGCTGGTGAGAATACGCAGTGATGGATATTAGCGAGCAGCGTCGTACAGGGGGGTCATTAGTCTGCGCACCGTAGTTAACCCCTGGGTTCTGGCACCATGGTTGATAATGAAGACAGTCTGCTGGTCTGTCTGCATTAATCTTCATACCCTTAATGAGAAAATGTTATTAATTATTTCTTGTGCAAATGACATGTTTAACCTGTTAAACCATCACTTTTTATGTTGTTTTAAGATCTATGGGATTGCGCTGCAGAAAAGGAAGGAACAGCTGACCTCACAATTAGAAAGACAAAAACATTCGGGCATTGGCTCAACACACCTCCGATGCCTGCTTGGTACCAATCAATGGCATTTTTACAAGAACTCTAGATATTCAAGCTAATGCTGATAGATATGTTTGACAAGCACTGCGCAGAAATATTCAACATAATTGTTTGTTAAGGAAACAAAAAATAATAGCTAGCTAGCTTCAAACAAACCAGAATTACCAAATATAAGAGTATATGCTTACTTAATGGCATGCCAAAATGGTAAAAACTTAGATTAATATATGGGCCCTCTTTTGCGTTTTCAATCACTTTTAAAATTATTTTTCTATCATTTTTTTGCTTGACGATATCACTATTCAAGTGGCAGAGAAACTCAGCACTAGGGGATTTGCTTGATGAAATCTGTGCTGCTGCAGCGCCACCTATTGGAACATCAGTTTTGTCAGTAACACATGCAAGTCCTTGTTAATGGACCTACGTGAACTGAAAGTTAATTTGCCTATCAAGCCACAGCTGATGTCATAAACAGGAGACACCCCGGCCTTTTAAACACAGCTGTCTCTTCATATATCCTATTGCTTGCAATTCTCCTAACACATTGTTTAGATGATTTTCGATAATATTTTATTTCTCTACATCAGGACTGGGGAACTTTTGGCCCTCCTGCTGTTGACGAACTACATCTCCCATAATGCTCTTTCAGCTGAGAGGATTATGGGAAATGTAGTCCTGCTACATCTGGAGGGCCACAGTTTGGAAACCTCTGTTCTACATTCACAGCATAAACAATATTTTAGGGACCAACTTGTGCAACCTTGCACTGAGACAAATGACCATATTAAAGTCATTAGGTAGCTGTCCTTCCCCTAAACCTTTACACACTCTGTACAGTAAACACATGTACGACAGAGACATTCTCTCTGGGCAGTTAGATGTTTTATCTCCGTCATTTAGCCGAAAGCAGAAGTGAGAAGTGGAGAGACCTTAATAAACTCAGGGCAGACACATTTTTGCAACAAAAGGGCAGCTGGGTGCCGGGAGACAGGGACCCAACGCCAGATTGTAACCGTTCTATTGCTTTCTCTCCTCATAAATTTGGCCTTTTGGAAGTTGAGTGTAGATTGAGGTTTGTGGCTTGAAGAGGAACCCACATTTAAAAAAAAAAAAAAAGTTTTTCGACCCGAGAATGGAAGCGGCAGCTGTGTTCCTGACACATAAACGGGACTGGTCTTGATTTGTGAAGAGCGTAGCCCTTGTGTTATGGAGGAATCGGTGGGGGGGGGGGGGGGGGGGGGCAGTGGTCTGTTTAGGAAACAGCTGCAGACTCGCGGAGCATTGGACTCTGGGTTAGGAGAAGAGAACGGCTAGAGCAGGTTGTATAATGCTTCAGAAGTAAAGAATGGAAAAGTGAAATCATGAGTTAAAAGAGATCTATTAGGTTAGATGCACAATGTAAAAAAATTAAAGCACCAGCAAATTAAAGGAGAACTGTAGGAAAAAAATAACTTATGTTTTACTAAAAGAATGCATCAAGGGCTGATCTTTAATCAAATAATAAAAATAAAGTCATTTATTGCTTTATTGCTCCATATAACTCTATCAGGAGGCAGACATGTTGTTTAGAATCTTGGGTTGGCATATAAGAACCATTCGGCCCATCTACTCTGCTCAATTTCTGCCTAACGAATTGAGTTATTTTAAATTAGGCAGAAATTGGGCTAGATCGGCTGAAGGGTTATTACTTGCCTACACGTTCTATAAGTACATTTTGGGCACTACATTTTGGGCACTACATTTTGCTCCATATAGCTCTATAAGGGGGTGGGACAAACTTAGAATCTTGGGTCAGGGCAGCCCGACCCAAGATTCTGAACATGCCCGGCCCCCTGATAGAGCTATACGGAGCAAAGAGTGCCCAATAAAGCGCTTTATTTGTACTATTTCATTAATGCATTTCTATTTAAAATATCTACACTTGATAAGATCTTTCCATTAAACACAGTGAACTGTGGAGAAAAAAAACAAACAAAAAACAGTCATTAATTCCTGACCTGGAACAACAGGCAGGTTGGCTATTAATTTCCGATTTTTGCAATTTTCTTCTCATTTCACTTGTTACTGAATATACCTCATTATATTTGAGTTGTCTCATGTATGATAGCCATGTTATATATGCAAGATAAAACATATAATTAGAACAGTCAGAGTGTCAGTGTTCTAAATTAGAACACTCCGCAGCCAATGGAAGAGAAACCAGGAGGAGATTCCTTTTCTGACTGGATGGATAGAACTTGTCAACTTATTCACCCAAAAAATTATCGAAAAAAAAATGGATAGGCAAAGTTTTGGCGAATATTGGGGCATAAATGAAAACGAGAGGAAAAAAGTAAAGGGAGAGAATGGAGGGCAGGCGAAGCAGCCAAGACGTCGGAGAGATGGAATGGACTAGAGGGAGAGAAAAACAAATTCAGCTAGATCGTGGTGATCACCAGATCTCTCAGCCCATGAGCTGAGAACAATGCAGTGAGGTTGCTGGGGCCCTGATCCCCAAGGGGTCAGCTTCTGGATGTCAGTGATATAATTACCACATGTCATGTCAGGAGGGATAAAAAATGAAATAAAGAAGTAGCTGTCCTGTCAGAGTGGGAAGGTGACAGTGAGTTTGGCCATAGCAGCTCTGGATCTGTTTTCTATTGCCCAGTCAGAGGCTGAATCTCAGCTCCCCCCCCCCCCCCACCCCCCCTCCTCTCCCTTCCCTGCATCCTTCAGAGCTCTGTGGTGTCCATGTAACAAGACCATGGAGCCAGGGAGCTAATGAGAAGGAGAACGTGTGCCCCTGTCCTCTGGATCAATACACACAGCAGCACGTTCCAGACTCCCCCGTCTCGCAGCTTCATTTCTCTTCTTCTCACAGATGAGTCTTGTTATTATTTTCCCCGGGTCGATATCTTACAACCTTTTTCTTATTATTTTATCTGTTGCTCCATAAATTTTCTGATTACTTTAAACAGGGCGATTGGTGTAATTCATAGGAAGAGAAAAAAAAAGTCTTACCATTTTTTTTATTTTTTATTTTCACTTTATGTTCTTCTCCAACCCCCCCCCCCCCCCCCAAAATAAGAAGCTTAACCTCCTCTTCACCCTCTAATAGAGACAGGTAAACTACATGAGTAGCCCTTGGGGTTAAAGGTCATCAAGAGTTTGGACTGTCATCATGAACTGTGCCTCCTTAATATCCCTGAACTCTCCGGTGCTATTCAAACATTCAACGCAGACAGGGGTGTTCATTCCGCAGACAGGGGGTGTTCATTCTGCAGACAGGGGGTGTTCATTCTGCAGACGGGGGTGTTCATTCTGCAGACAGGGGGTGTTCATTCTGCAGACGGGGGTGTTCATTCTGCAGACAGGGGGTGTTCTTCCGTAGACAGGGGGTGTTTATTCCGCAGACAGGGGGTGTTCATTCTGCAGACAGGGGGTGTTCATTCCGCAGACAGGGGGTGTTCATTCCGCAGACAGGGGGTGTTCATTCTGCAGACAGGGGGTGTTTATTCCGCAGACAGGGGGTGTTCATTCCGCAGACAGGGGGTGTTCATTCCGCAGACAGGGGGTGTTCATTCCGCAGACAGGGGGTGTTCATTCTGCAGACAGGGGGTGTTCATCATTCCGCAGACAGGGGGTGTTCATTCTGCAGACAGGGGGTGTTCATTCCGCAGACAGGGGGTGTTCATTCTGCAGACAGGGGGTGTTCATTCCGCAGACAGGGGGTGTTCATTCCGCAGACAGGGGGTGTTTATTCTGCAGACAGGGGGTGTTCATTCCGCAGACAGGGGGTGTTCATTCCGCAGACAGGGGGTGTTCATTCCGCAGACAGGGGGTGTTCATCCGTAGACAGGGGGTGTTTATTCTGCAGACGGGGGTGTTCATTCCGCAGACAGGGGGTGTTTATTCTGCAGACGGGGGTGTTCATTCCGCAGACAGGGGGTGTTCATTCCGCAGACAGGGGGTGTTCATTCTGCAGACAGGGGGTGTTCATTCTGCAGACAGGGGGTGTTCATTCCGCAGACAGGGGGTGTTCATTCTGCAGACAGGGGGTGTTCATCATTCCGCAGACAGGGGGTGTTCATTCTGCAGACAGGGGGTGTTCATTCCGCAGACAGGGGGTGCTCATTCCGCAGACAGGGGGTGTTCATTCCGCAGACAGGGGGTGTTCTTCCGTAGACAGGGGGTGTTTATTCTGCAGACGGGGGTGTTCATTCCGCAGACAGGGGGTGTTTATTCTGCAGACGGGGGTGTTCATTCCGCAGACAGGGGGTGTTCATTCCGCAGACAGGGGGTGTTCGTTCTGCAGACAGGGGGTGTTCATTCCGCAGACAGGGGGTGTTCATTCTGCAGACAGGGGGTGTTCATTCCGCAGACAGGGGGTGTTCATTCTGCAGACAGGGGGTGTTCATTCCGCAGACAGGGGGTGTTCATTCCGCAGACAGGGGGTGTTCATTCTGCAGACAGGGGGTGTTCATTCCGCAGACAGGGGGTGTTCATTCTGCAGACAGGGGGTGTTCATTCCGCAGACAGGGGGTGTTCATTCTGCAGACAGGGGGTGTTCATTCCGCAGACAGGGGGTGTTTATTCCGCAGACAGGGGGTGTTCTTCCGTAGACAGGGGGTGTTTATTCTGCAGACGGGGGTGTTCATTCCGCAGACAGGGGGTGTTCATTCCGCAGACAGGGGGTGTTTATTCTGCAGACAGAGGGTGTTTATTCTGTAGACAGGGGGTGTTCATTCCGCAGACGGGGTGTTTATTCCGCAGACAGGGGGTGTTTATTCCGTAGACAGGGGGTGTTTATTCCGTAGACAGGGTGTGTTCATTCTGCAGACAGGGGGTGTTCATTCCGCAGACAGGGGGTGTTTATTCCGCAGACAGGGGGTGTTCATTCCGCAGACAGGGGGTGTTCATTCCGTAGACAGGGGGTGTTCATTCCGTAGACAGGGGGTGTTCATTCCGTAGACGGGGTGTTTATTCCGTAGACAGGGGGTGTTTATTCCGTAGACAGGGGGTGTTCATTCCGCAGACAGGGGGTGTTCATTCCGCAGACAGGGGGTGTTCATCATTCCGCAGACAGGGGTGTTTATTCCGCAGACAGGGGGTGTTCATTCCGTAGACAGGGGGTGTTCATTCCGTAGACAGGGGGTGTTCATTCCGTAGACAGGGGGTGTTTATTCTGCAGACGGGGGTGTTCATTCCGCAGACAGGGGGTGTTCATTCTGCAGACAGGGGGTGTTCATTCCGCAGACAGGGGGTGTTTATTCTGCAGACGGGGGTGTTCATTCCGCAGACAGGGGGTGTTCATTCTGCAGACAGGGGGTGTTCATTCCGCAGACAGGGGGTGTTCATTCCGCAGACAGGGGGTGTTCATTCTGTAGACAGGGGGTGTTTATTCCGCAGACGGGGAATGTTCATTCCGCAGACAGGGGGTGGTCATTCCTTAGACAGGGGTTGTTTATTCCGCAGACAGGGGGTGTTGCTACCATTCAGTAGCAGTTGATTTTATTGGAGATAGATGCAAGGTCAGTCATGCATGTCAGTCCGGTATTCCCCATCATTAGATGATAGAGGGCACTAATTAATTGAATTTCCTCGGTTTGAGTAAGGAACAGTCACACTGTAGTACTATGAGTGAGGAGGAGTCACACTGTAATACTATGAGTGAGGAGCAGTCACAGTGTAGTACTATGAGTGAGGAGCAGTCATAGTGTATTACTATGAGTGAGGAACAGCCACAGTATAATACTATGTGGGAAGAGCAGTCACAGAAAGGCACTAGAAGTGAGGAGCAGTCACAGTGTATTACTATGTGTGAGGAACAGTCACAGTGTAGTACTATGAGGGAGGAGCAATCACAGTGTAGTAGTATGGGTGAGGAGCAATCACAGTGTATTACTATGAGTGAGGAGCAGTCACTGTGTATTTCTAAGAGTGAGGAACAGTCCCAGTGTATTAATATGAGGGAGGAGGAGCAGTCACAGTGTATTACTATGAGTGAGGAGCAGTCACGGTGTATTACTAAGAGTGAGGAGCAGTCACAGTGTATTACAATGAGGGAGGAGGAGCAGTCAAAGTGTAGTACTATGAGTGAGGAGCAGTCACAGTGTATTACTATGAGGGAGGAGCAGTCACAGTGTATTACTAAGAGTGAGGAACAGTCACAGTGTTTTACTATGAGGGAGGAGGAGCAGTCACAGTGTATTACTATGAGGGAGCAGGAGCAGTCACAGTGTATTACTATGAGGGAGGAGGAGCAGTCACAGTGTATTACTATGCGTGAGGAGCAGTCACGGTGTATTACTAAGAGTGAGGAGCAGTCACAGTGTATTACTATGAGTGAGGAGCAGTCACTAAGTACACTGTGATAAACAGCATGAGCACAGTATCATGAGTGAGCACAGAGTCATGGAGTCTCTCTGTAGTCCTAGAGAGTCAGTCTGCAGTGCTGCTATTCCCCCCTGGGTTGTCTCTATCTCAGATGATGAATGGAGTTTCTGCATTGGGCTTATATTGGCTTTGCTTCTGTCGATATGTTTGTGTTAGCCTCAGCTTCTCAGAGATTGATCTTTTTTTCCTAGCTGATCGGTTATTAAGAGAGAACAAAAAGGGGCAGGTACAGTGCGGTCTATTTCCCAGTCTCGCTACACACATAACTTAGAGACAGTAATAGGAGACATTGCATAACTGAGGACATAATGCTGCAAACTGCTAGGTCAAGCAATCCACTCCAAATCACGATCATTAACAAATCACAACAAACAGTGCAGTCAAGAACCAGAGAAAGTGCCGCTGTGAAGGGTATCTCCCGGATGCCGCACTAACTTCCCCTCTTCCCCCTCATAAACATATGATTAGGTGTTCCTCCAGGTCTGCCATCCATAATCCCTACCACTGCCTTGTACTTTGTGGTTATGCACAATAAAGTTTGTTGAAAGCCAAACGTCGACCTCAGCCCATGGTGGACATTTCCTAGACTTCGTGGAGGACAATTTAGTGATGTTCTATGGACCATCAGAGACCTGGACACTGGTGGCCTTGTATGGAGACCTTGCCTATCCATGGTTCAACCCCTATTGCACAGGTCCTCCCCTGTGGTTCCCAGACATTCTGAAATTACGGACCAGTGATTCTCAAGTGCGGCCAATACATGTCTACTTTACAACCACTATGGGTGAAAAAAAAAGCCATCCATCCAAGGCTGCTAGAACATAACTGTGACACACATTTAGGTCCATGGGAAACAAAAATAGAAATAAGCTATAAAAAAAATATAAAAAAGATCATTCTAGATTATCCTGAAATTGAGTTTTCATTAGGTTTTCATAAATCCACAGAGGAGAAAAGAAGATAACCACAAATACCTTTATACACAATGTTAATTGCACCACCATACACATGTTCCACATGGAATGGCACCGACCTACCTGTGTATATAAACCTCCCGGGCGTGCCTTTGCAGAACTGCTTCGATTTGTAGGATAGGGTGACTTCTACTACCCCGGGGATGTGTCTGGGTGGAGTCTGTACCCGGATGGCGTGCGGAGTGATTAACTAAAAAGAAAATTAAAAAAAATATATTAAATTACAATAAGAGGAGGAAAGGGATAGCTGCTTCTTACTGAGCCTCCGTAACATCATCTTGTCACATATTCATAAACAAAGCCATAAAAGACGTAATTAACTTGTCAATGTTTAAACGCAGAAGACAATAACGCTCCGATCGTTCCACTGTCAGCATGCGGAATGCACTGCGTGCTTGTAAGATGGTGCATCGAAGCTTGCACGATGACTGACCGCTATTAACACAGCATTACAAAGAGGCCAACAGAAGCCGGGTCAATAGATATGAAAGCAAAGTATTGATTGAGTAGGAAACGATCAACTTAATTGGCGGGGTAGATCTAGTGCACAGATTTTCAAGAAGCGTTTTAATTAGGTGTATTAAAGTTTATGTTCCAGGACAGGTTTTGACTCACTAATTCGTTATATTGCTGTCAATTACATCATCGTTTTGGGGTCCCAAGTTCGTAAAACCTAATTCTTTGCTCTCAAGGATGTCCATTGATAAAATCTCATTACAATTTTACCCTAATACCTTGGCTATTTAAAATCACTCACTTCCTTAATTGCTCAGGAGTAGCTGGACAGCTGGTGATCAGGCAAGGCAGTGGAAGTTTTCTCTTAAATTGGCACTGCCACACCTGATCTGGAACATGATAGGGGGTGACCTAATGGTGGCGCTAATCCCATGTGCGCTGGTCCCAAACTCAAAAGTTGCGTAACCCATGTATAAACCAATCAGGCATTTTTCAGTACCTGATTAGTGTTGTAGAATCTCCACCCAAAAACGCTTGGCGAAGTTCCACTTCTGCACAATAAGGTGTCGGAATGTATCTCACTTTCTGATACTTTACTGTGCAGGAAGACTTATCGTATCCTATTTGTGTTTTTAAACCATGGGTCCATCAGCGCAAACCCTACAAAACCTCTCCTGCTCCATCTCTCCATACGTATCTAAATTTAATATACGCAAGTACACGCATTGCCCTATCTTTAATGTATTATAAAATCCTGCAGCAATTCTCAGGTGGCCGACACTGAGCTACTCTGCTATTCTAAGACAAATCACACTGACAAGCTATTTTAAGAGACCCTGGAAATAATAGTTGACCTAAATGTTTCCTCAGTACACAAGACATATTGTAAGACATCACAGTCATCAATGTGAAAAGAAGAAGCAATAAAACAAGGCAGCATACAAAGAACATACAAAGAACACAGTAAAGTCTAATTTGAAATTAAATTAGCAGAAACAGTTTAGATGTGCTTTCATGGGAAAAGGGTATATCTAAAGTATAGATAACCCTTTGATTTTGCAAAGGTTGACGGGTAGTATACCTGTTTTAACGACGTGTACTGATTATGTCTGAAGCAGCTAGAGATAAACCAATTAAGCTCTTATGGGTACTAGTAATATCACTGACTAGTTCTTAGTTGGAGAAGACTGTTTATACCATGATTATACCATGATTATACTTCAGAACAAGAGCCATCTAAGCAAAACCGTGAATCTCAAATGTATGTTTTAACTCATGAAATTGGACTATTTTTCTCACTTGTCATTAAATGTTTAGGGACCTATCAAAAGAAAAGGACAATTTTAATGCACCAGGAAGTATGTTTACGTATTATTTTATATCAGGGTCCAGAAAAAAAGTGGATTAAAAATCTATAGGTTTTGGGATGGAGCAGGAGGCGGAGTCACGCGGAGTCACACACTGTGTGAGCCCGCTAGACTGAATTCCAACCTCCCTGGTACAGGATGTCTGGCGCTCAACCCAGGTGCGTTCTATGTGCGTCTCTTATTGGCGGCAGTATTGCCTGAGCGGTGTGAACATGGGACAGAACCCCCAAAAAAAACTATTTGAGTCGCTGTAATTTTGCGGATCAGAAAGTCCTACACCTGCCAATTTATTTTCGTATGTTACAAGATGTCCTTTCGTAGCACAGCTACCCTTTGAGGAAAAATAGTGCTGTGACTGCAAAAAGTGACAGGCCGCCCCCCAAAAAAAAATCAAAATGGGACAATGGAAAAGTGAGTGGGAAAGACATGAAGAAATTGGCTGCTAGGATTACAAACACATGTGAGAAAGGACGGGAAGGGGTTAGGAACAGCTAGAAGAAGCCTAAATGTATCAATTAGCCCAGATCTCCGGATCCAGCTGATCCGAAAACGTCAGTATTCCAGCGTTCTGCTTCTCATTAGCGGCGTCTTTGTGTAATAAACGCAGCAATGTCGCGACCTCGACGCGTGTAGAATGTCGGGTAACAATGCGGCTCTGTAACTCTTCTCAAATCTTGGGAATTGTTAGGAGTTTCCTTGTTAGCGGAGCGTTTTATGCTCTAAAGCGCCCTCTATTATAAGATGTATGCACTTTGCCTCCCGGTTACATCAGAACTGATCCCTCGCTGTCTTTACTCGGCTCGTAGCGAGAGCCAGGCATTGTCCTGCCGCCGGGAAGAAATCTGAGACGAATTGCGACAAAAGAATTCACACAAACTCCAAATACAAAGGAGGCCCCTGCTTTTCTTCTGGTGGATTTTAACAGCGATTAGCTGCCAGAATCACCCTTATAAACACATTCAGTCTATTAAACATGTCTCAACTTTACAATTTCTCAGTTCTATGAAAACTTATAAAAATTATATCAGTCTATGTTTAGCAAAACTTACAACAGGATAATTCTCTGTGGTGAACTGTAACAAACTGGTGTTAAAGGGACACTAAAAAATGTTTTCACTTGTGCTTCTAATATAAGCCTAGATATTTGAAATAAAAATGTTTTAATGGAAGTGACTGATACGGTCTTCTTTGCTCTGTATAGCTCTATCAGGGGGCAGACATGTTGTTTAGAATCTTTGGTCTCTTACTGAAGATTCTAGAAACATAGAATGTGTCGGCTGATTAGAACCTAGCCTATCTAGTCAGCTGATTAGAACTTAGCCTATCTAGTCAGCTGATAAGAAACTAGCCTATCTAGTCTGCCCAATTTCTGTCCCATGTAGCTGTATGGGGCTCAATAAGGTACTTTATTTGAATTCTTTCATTAAAGCATTTCTAGTTTAACCATCTACCCTTGATGTGATCTTTCACTTAAACTTGAGTTTGTTTGTTTGTTGCTGACAGTTGTCCATTAAATCTCGATTCTCAGGCAGTCGGACTAGCAATCGTTTGGTCCTCAAGGGGTTAAGGGATGCTTAACAGTACTAAGCGGGAACCCCCCCCCCCCCCCCCCCCCACAGGTATTAAAAAGCCGCACAGTCGCAGAAAAACACCTACCTCACTCCACACCAGCATGGTGCCGAATATGACCTGTAACCCATCAAAGAAGTTGTCTCCTATGATGATAACCGTGGCACCCCCTGTTGTCCATCCTTCGCTCGGACTGATTGCTTTGATACACGGTGTAGCTGCATTGCAAGAGACATGAAAAAGAGAAATGTTGTGTTATTACATGGAAAATTAATCCATCAGGATCAAAGTGTTTCTTCCCCAAAAAAGAAAAAAAACCAAAGCTAAATTAATAACGTAAGTTAGAGACACGTCTTGCATCAGGTCCGCGAATGGCATTTATAACTCATGTTTGTTTTGGTATTTTAAAAGCATAAGATTGTTTCCTCTGTTTATTTACATAATCTCCTAAGCAGCCATTACTCTCAATCACACTTTCTGAATGGACAATATGTAGAATCTGTTCAGCTTTGCAGGTTCGATAACTGGCAGGGTTGACCCAATCCTCCATCCTAATGAGGTCAATAAAATGAGTGCCAGTAAATCGGCTAGTATTAACAGGCCGTGTGTATGTTATTATTATCTCTGACAGCATGACACACAGACTATATTTACTAATCAGGGCCTCCCCATAGGAATCCTCCCAGCGCAAATACATAAACCTCTTTACGGGTCGGTCTCTTTAATGGGGTCGTTCACCCTTTCACTGCCAGTGAGGCGTGTGCAGCAAAGCGTGATACAATATTTATAGAGTCAGCAGGGCTGGCGGCGTGCAGTACAAGGTACGCGATGACATCCGCGGCTGATATTTCATTTAATAAGGTGAGGTCACTGATTCACAATGTGCCAGGATACAGTGTGTACATCTATATGTAAATCACAGACCTATGCATTACAAGAGAACATCAGGATTGCTTTAAGATTCAGGGCTTTATAAACAGTATCCGCGGACTGGTAGCAGACGACAAATGTGGCAAATGTGATAATTAAGTGAATAAGACCACTGAACAGATTGCAGTATTGTCTTAAATATATAGATCTGCCGGAATTGACCCATGGTGTAAAGTGTATTTTCTTGGTATGCATACATTGCTATTTCTTTGCAGTGTTACTTTTTTTGGGACTTGTTATAGTCAACAATGCATTTCCTATGGTTTCAGTGGAATAAGTGTCAGGGGAGCCTTTCAGATTAGAGAGTGGTCTTAGCGTGTGGCTGTTCTGCCCAGGATCTGGTCGCTAGACATTTTCGAAATCCAGGTGATGAATACATGAAGGCATCGTTGCCGTTAAGTGATGTCTATGTGCCTTGCACCTGTACCATGTTCCTACTTATCCAAAAATCTGTGGTCTTCTGATCACCGCTTAGAGTTGTAATGCCCCTTGGCCCCGTTTCCTTGCGGGTTTTCCATTTGACTCCAGCTGTTGTAGATGTGAATTTACCATTTTACTCAGCCAGGCAAGTGTCCCCCTTCAACGAGTGATATCGACCTAGTGGAGAGGTCCAGAATCTGCATCAGCGGCCTTATTGGACATGCTCCACCACCGCTCTCCGAGCAGAAGCAGCTTTGGCAACCACATCGCTAATGGGCAGCGATAGGCAAAGTGTCCACGGAAGGACACCAGTGCCCGTGGCAAGGTCTGAGATGGTCTCATATGAAGAAAAAGGTCCTGATACAAACAGGGTCCGGACGGCAGTTACTTCTCAGTATTCATTTATTGTGTCCAAGGCAAACATACCCATAAAGAGGGGCGCCCAAACCGGGCACAGGAAAAAGGCACAGCCGCAAGAACATCGTTACATTGTCCTTCACAAAGACCAGCAAATGTCTACCATGAACAATGTTTCCGCCTACCCACGCGTTTCGCTGCTTCAGCTAACAAACTTATCAAGGTCAGCTAGGAAATTATGCAGACTGCATTCTAAAGGGGACCAGCAGTATCTACCTATGTATCAGCACACTATATATCCGTATTTCCTGGACAGCTATAGCAGATGCCCTTCAAAGCTTGTAGCAGGAGAGATGTAATGTGGGTGGAAAGTATAATTAGCCTAGCAGCACTAGCCAGCTGAATATGTCCAGGCTTTTTGTTAGCAGATCAGGATGAAGAAAAAAAGAAGAAAATTCCTCCCCTTCAATCTGTGACAATAAAATCATTACAGACGCAGTTTAGCATAATGGTGCTGAATAGCTGATATCGTATTGGAGAGTTAGAGTGGAAATTATTAAGTAGCTTCTTTGTTAAAGTAATGATCACTTCACAAATAAAAGCTTTTATCCCAAAGGTACCCACTGCACGACAAAAAATGCAAATTGGGCAGATGATGTGCGACTTGCCGTTTATTAAATATTACCTTGCCCTGCCTGTTTAAGTTTTTTTTTTTTTCTACTAATATTGCTTTGCAAGAGCCATGTAAATGTCATCTCGTTGGGCTGGCAGCAGATTTTGCATGTTAACATTCGTACAAGACATCACCAAAGGGCAGGAGTCTGGGGATTTGCAAAGAAAATACCACTGAGTGTGGAAAATCTAACAGATTAAGTGGTTTAAATTTCTCTTAAGGGCGTTGAACTTTGCCTGGGGATGTGCAATATTTACTGTATATGGGTCTATAGCGGTACTAACAGCAGAGGGGAGGTGGCAGAATAATTAAAGGCACTTAAAGGAACAGTAAAAATGGGCAAACTAAAAGGATCTGTGTAAATTGGAAAATGTCCCTTAAAATATATATATTTATTTTTTATACAACAGCCCTAAAATCAGGGTATAAATCTGAGCTTTCCAGGTATGTGCAAGCAGCCATATTTGACCTTTTGAGCTCTGGTTGCATCATTACAGCTGAACATTCTATAAACATTCCACATCCAATGGAAGCCTGATAGGACTATTATAAGTCACATACAGTAGTTGGGAGCAGTGGCAGCACTACAAGGACGTGGGGTCATAAAGGGCTTGGTTGAAAAGTGGTTATGGTTGAGAGTGGGAATGGTCAGGTTCCGCGCCTCTCCTACTCTCCTGCCAATGAGGGGAAGTTTCAATAGGAGGCACATTTGAGCCTCTCAACAGGTTATACTCTATGCTAAAGAAATACAGGAGTTCTAGTTACTCTGAAGGTAGCCTACTTACCTTAAACCCCCCAAAAATGACCTAAAATGCATTTTAAATGGTTGGCAAAAAAAAGCTATGTTTAATTGAAAAATGGCATCAAGTGTAGATATTTTAAACAAAAATGCTTTAATGAAAGAATACAACTAAAGTACCTGATTGAGCCCTCTTTACTTCGTATAGCTCTATCAGGGGGCGGCCATGTTTAGAATCTTGGATCAGCATTTCCTTCATTTGACTTCATCGTGTGTCGGATGAAGGAGGATCTGACTCAAGCCCCCTGACTGAGCTATATAAGGCTCAGTAGGGTACTTTATATGTATTATTTCACAAATGCATTACTATTTAAAATATCTTTTGTCGCCTCTCAGAAATAGATGAATATTTTGGGGGGGGGGGGGGGGATACAAAACAAACTTTCCTCTTTCTGTTTTTTTTATTTATTTTTTCCTTGTAAGACATTCCTAATTCCCCATGGTGCTTCTCCATACACCTGTTCATCCAAACCCCCAACCCCCCCCCCCCTCCCGGAACGGTAACGTTTCCCCACAACTCATCACTCCAAAACAGTTTAAACAGCAGGAGGCTAATTTTAGCGTCAGGAAGTCACTGTCTATTTCCTTTCTTCTTTGTTTAGTTTGTGGCTTCTATGCGGTGACTCTACTGTCCTTCAATTTGGAGATACCTGCAAAAATTCCCGGAGCCTAGTGCATTGGAGTGACTTGTCCATCTGCTTCTGCAGTTATATAGTAGGGAGATTTACTGAACAGAGAGTCCGTGGGTCAGCGGTTTCTCAAGCGCCGCAGCTGAGAGAGTACCTGTTATTGTGCGTCTTGGTGCCACTGCACTGGTGGCAACTCTAGGCAGAGAAATGAAGACCACCCAGGTAATGAGGCAGCTAAGAGCCTGTTGCTAAACCGATAAATAGTAAAAAACAATCTTCCTGTGCCTTGGGAACCAAGAAAAAAAAAAAAAGACTGTAAACACCTTGTAATAGCAATGGTTCACACTGCATAGAAATGTGTGAGCAGGATGAGGACCATGCTGCCAGTTGTACGTGATGAGTATATCAGTGGAGAGACCTTGTGTGTGTTTCGGTAAGAAGAATGACAAATGTCGGACACTATGACATCACAGGGTCCCCATAGATAGGACAGCAATGACATCACACCGGGAAGAGTGATAGAACACAATGACATCACACTGTCTCCAGATGTAGGACATAACGATATGATAGATATGGGACACAGTAACATTGCCAAGTCAAGGTGGAACACTATGACGTCATATTGCCCACAGGCAATGACACTATGTCCTCCCAATGCCCACAGATGTAGCACACTGTGACAAAGACATTATGACATCACTCTGCACACTGGTGCAGCATGTGGTCCCAGTGCAAACACATGAGAAACTATGACATCACACAGAGTGAGTTCTATGACCTGACAAGTAACCCAGATGTAGGTATGACATCCCATTTCACAGATAGCATAGGAAACATGACATCACACTGCTCACAAAGCAGGCACACATGACAAAATAACAATACAGAAAAACAAAGTTGAGGTTAAAGGATGCAATGAACATATAGGACTGTCCATTATCTGTCTTAAAATCCAGTTACTTTGTCAATCTATAGTCTAATTCCTGGTACCAGATAATTCCTAAATCTTTTGCTCTCTTGGCCTTTTAAAGCGTCTATAAAATAGCTGTATTTGGGGCATCAGCAGCATGAACTGTATCTAAAGACAAGATCCTATCTCTGGATGTAACAGACAACAATTGTGGCGAAATCGTCCCCTCGCCCAGCAGAAACCAACAGCTCTCCCTGGGAAATCTCTTTGCGCTCAGCTTGGCCGGCATCACTGGTTTGACAGGCATTGATTTTCTGCGCCGGATTATCCAGATGGTCATAAAAGCTTCCCCCCCCCCGATAGGATTAACCCGCGCTGCAATCCATCTGGTACCCTTGTAAAAGGCTGCAGGGTGCCAGCTTATTGATATGACCGCACTGCCTGGGGCTTTATCTACTAAGCTGCGTCCACGTTTAACCACTGTTGCAGTAAAAGTTCACATATTGCCAAAACTTTCCTAAAGAGCTAGCAGAGACACTAACAGGATTCTTTATTAAACTCCTATCTGGCACCAGAGTTTGACTTAGGAAAAAACCCCACAACCCAGGTTCGAATCTTCCCCATTGAAAGTAAAGGAAAGTAAAATGATCAAAGCTATTTTTGAGATTAAGTCAAATTCGACACCCGACTCAAAGATAGCTATGATCATTTCACCTCCCATTACTTTCTATGGGGAAGATGCAAACCTGGGTTTTTTTTCTAAGTCAAACTCGGGTGCCCAATTTGACTTAGTCTCAAAATGAAAGTCAACTTCCAAAGTCGAATTTTAGTGAACAGACCCAATAGATACTTACTTAGCGGTATAAAGAAATAAGTCATTGCTGCGCAATGCAGCAGATTATTTAATATACAAGTATTGTGTAAGTGTGTAAGTGGTTGCGTGTGTAAAAAGGCATCTGCACACAAGCATCACATTAGCAGCTGATTGAGAAACAGGCCTGTTTTATTTTTTTGGGTGGATCCGGGTCTTGAGTCCAACACACACCCCAAGAGACCTTAGGCTGGTGTCCAAAAATATTTTTCATAATTCCTCTTTTTTTCCATTATACTGTTTTTCCAGCGGTATTAAGACCCTCCTGGCTTATTTAAAGATCCGTTACATTGTACAGTCAGTTTTGCAGCCCGATCCCATTCACCAAAACGCCAGTCAGAAAAATTACTGTTGGCAAAGGCTTAGTCTTAATGCCCGAAAAGGGAAATGCTCTCTTGTCTGCTGTGTTCTTTGCCTTTTCAGTTCTAGAGGTTAGAAAGGTGTTAGAATTTGTTCCCGGCTGAAGCTACACCTAGAATAATCATAATCACCTTACAAAAAAACAACAACATGTGTTCTTATCCTGGACTGTCCATCTAGGAGGTCACATCAGGTCGATGACCATGACACAAGGAAGGATTTCAGGAAGAGTTGAGAGAAAGCCAGTGGAAGAATAACAGCGGTCGATTCATGGAGTAACACGTCCAGCCCATATGTTAAATATCATTTTTTTTCCAGTTGAAACCAATAGCTCCAATGTCAATGAGAAGCCAGTAGAAATTACACTAATCCCAATGGATAGGCAAAGTGTCCATAGAAGGACCAATGTCCGTGGCAAGATCTGTGGAGACCCATAGAACATTATTAAATTGTCCATCGCACCATAAGTCCAATAAATGTCCACCATGATAAATGGTGGTACCCACACATGCTAATCACTGTTTAGGCTCTAGAACACCCAAGCTGAGTTTTTCGATGACTTTGATGACTCTAGAACGTTGTGGTGGGCCATAGTTGGTGCAAGTTCCTATTAACTTCAGCTGCTTAGGAGACTTCAGAAAAACTTGTCAATATGGTTACTTCATTCCCAGGGTTAATATCCTTGAATGTTTGACTACACCATGGAAAATCAGTTGTGTAACAAGGTTTGGGGCCAACACACACATCTCTTTTTGGGAGCCAACCGCCAGTGGTAGAAAAGCCACCCACAAACTGTTGAGAGTGTGTGTTCTACGGGGGCTAGACTCAGTGTGCTAATATAACAATGCACAATCTCTGTCCATCTATTATGTCACTTACTATTTTGGTTGCCTCTTCTAAGATTTTTATTCAGCTTTCTGATCCAAAGACTCTACAATTATTCCAGGATTTTATACTTTTTTTTTTTTATAGAAGATAAAGAGAAGATCTGTGGAATGACAGATAAAAACCTCTGACCTCTTCACACAAAACCAACAACAGGAGATCAGGTTGTGCTGCATGCAGGCTTGGCGATCCCCTTGGACTTTGAACCTAGTCACGACTGCACCTCCACCGAGCCCAAGTTTTTTCCCCTGATCATTTCTCTTTAAACCATAGAACAACCCTTCCATAGCATGACCTGCTGTCATATCATGCAGATACAGCCATTTAATTTGATGGATGTATAGATGTTTAGGTTTGATATCTCTTGATAGTTGTTTCAATATGTGCACAGGCATTGGGATGTATAACCGATGTAACTTGGAAGGGTAAAGATTAGTTGTATAACAGCACAGGAAGTAATGAATCCTGATTCTTTAGATATACTTCCACTCTTTTGCAAAAGTGATAGTCGATCTGTCCAACGACATGGTTTATAGCCACCAGATGTGAGGAGCCTATATGCTTTTAATGCCTGACGCAACTTTTATTGATAAAACAAATACAATACTCTAAGTTAAAGTTCACTTAATTATTAGAGATAATTAATCACTGAACTTGAGATGTATTCAGATATATAAGGGAATTTAATAACATTATAAAAGTGATATTTTAACAAAACATAGAAAAGTAGTAGATACATGGGACAGCCTTCCAGCAACATCATGTACAGATATTGGGTAGGCATGGTGGGGAAGAAAACATTTTTTCTAGGATTGGTCCCTACATACTGATTGGTAACAAGGTGTAAGTATGTCTCCTAAGAATCGGTTCCTACTTAATAACTGGAAGCAAAGGCTCACCTGGTGGGGAACTGTTCCTTATTGCTAAAGTGTAAGCTCATGGGGCTAGGATTGGTTCCTGTGGACCTATTGGTAACAAAGAGTAAGCTTGCCTTCTAAGAATCTGTTGTTTTATAAGAATTGTTATCCAAGGCTCACCTGACCAGGACCAGTTCTTGTATGCTGATTGGCTATAAAGTGCAAGCTCAGCTGGCTAGGATCTGTTCTTGCACACTGATTGGTAATAAGGTGCAAGCTCAGCGGGCTAGGATATGTTCTTATGTACTGATGGTAATAAAGATTAAGCTCACTTGGCAAGGATTGTTTCCTAAATACTGACTGGTAACAAAGTGTAAGCGCACCTAGTAAGAATCTGTTCCTATATAGTAATTGCTAGCAAAAGGTAATTTCACCCACTAATAACGGGTAACAAAGAGTAAGCTCACTTGGCTAGGATGTGTATTAACTAGAAAGGTCTTTCAGCCCCATTAAGATGAATGCACAGTGGGAGGGAGCCACATCATTAGTGAAGTAATGCAATGTCTAAATGGACCTCCTGATTGTACAGGGGGGATTTACCATCATGTCAGTCTCCTATTAGCTTGCCAGGACCTCAGCGAGCGCGCTTCCTTTCATTTACATAAACCCTGGGAGAGAGTTCAGAGAGGCCGCTGCTACTAATGATGAAGAGTCATTTAGCCGCTGCCTTGCCATGGAGCCAACTCTATCACTGAATAATCATGTGTGGCTGCCAGAGCCTGTGAGGGGCTGTGAGGGCCTGTGAGAGACTGTGAGGGCCTGTGAAAGCCTGTGAGGGACTGTGAGAGCCTGTGAGGGGCTGTGAGGGACTGTGAGAGACTGTGAGAGGCTGTCAGAGACTGTGAGGGACTGTGAAAGCCTGTGAGGGACTGTGAGAGCCTGTGAGGGGCTGTGAGGGACTGTGAGAGACTGTGAGAGGCTGTGAGGGCCTGTGAGAGACTGTGAGGGACTGTGAAAGCCTGTGAGGGACTGTGAGAGCCTGTGAGGGACTGTGAGAGACTGTGAGAGGCTGTGAGGGGCTGTGAGGGGCTGTGAGAGCCTGTGAGGGGCTGTGAGAGACTGTGAGGGGCTGTGAGGGACTGTGAGAGCCTGTGAGGGACTGTGAGAGCCTGTGAGGGCCTGTGAGGGTCTTTGAGGGACTGTGAGAGCCTGTGAGGGCCTGTGAGGGACGGTGAGGGACTGTGAGGGCCTGTGAGAGCCTGTGGGGGACTGTGAGGGGCTGTGAGAGCCTGTGAGGGCCTGTGAGGGCCTGTGAGGGTCTTTGAGGGACTGTGAGAGCCTGTGAGGGACGGTGAGGGCCTGTGAGAGCCTGTGGGGGACTGTGAGAGCCTGTGAGACCCTGTGAGGACTGTGAGAGCCTGTGAGAGCCTGTGGGGGACTGTGAGAGTCTGTAAGGGACTGTGAGGGACTGTGAGGGCCTGTGAGGGCCTGTGAGGGCCTGTGAGAGCCTGTGAGAGCCTGTGACGGCCTGTGAGAGACTTTTAAAAACTATTTAAAGTGACAAGGACCCTCCGGGGAAAAAAAACCCTGACGGCGAAACGTGTCAGGGGTCCCATGTTGCACTTTTATCACCATTTTTTTATGTCTAACATTTTATAAACTTTATTTAATGTATTTTTTGTATATGTTCATTGGCTCACTAAACTGTATACTTGTATTATTTATTTACCCTTATTCGCTACGTTCGCAGTGCAGACAATGTTTAGCGGACAGAGTCCCTTGAAATGTACAGCGGTATTACTAAGATTCATTCACTAGAGGTAACGTTACCATGCTCCAGATAAGAGGGAGTCCCATCCGATGGGTCCAGCCGACGCGCCCTCCTTCCGTGTTTGGAATTGTTGTGCACGAACATGTTATCCGACACTGCCAGCACATGACCATCCACATTGATCGTGGTGGAAACAACGACCTGTAAAAAAAAGACAAATACTTACGTCAAGCAAAACACTGCGAAAGCATAGAACATCTTAAAGGAACCCTGTCACCCAAACACTGTTTGCTCAGTAAATGTAGAGAATACAAGAAAATGCATAGATCAGGAGAAAAATACATAGTCCACTATGAATATCTGTGGTGACCCCAGTTCATGACATCACCTTGTGGCCTGGTATGCAAATTACAGCTTTCCCATGGATAATGGTTAATTTGCATATTAAGCCACAAGTGATGTCATAAACAGCAGACACCACAGACATCCATAGTGCAGTTTAAAGCACGGTGTTTTCATAGTATATGCATTTGTTTCCCAGTGCTAACACAATGTATAGAGCATCTTATAGTCTCTACATTCACAGTATAAGCCATGTTTAGGTGACAGAGTCCTTTTAAAGGACAATTGTCAGCAAAACAAAAAGTTATGTTCAATAGAAACATTGCATCAAATAGCAATGCTTTAATAAAAGAATACAAATAAAGTACCTTAGTAAGACCTCTTTACACCTATAGCACCATAAATAAAAAATATAATGTATACACTGTGTTAAGCAAATGCATAAATTAAGAGAAAAAAAACAATTTTAAATGTGGTGTCCCTGGTTCATGACATCACTTAGAGGCTTGACATGCAATTAGCACATTTCCCATAAAATGTAGTTCATTTTCACATCACACCAGAAAGGTGATGTCAGCAACTGGAGACACTTGTAAAACATATTTTTCACTTAAATCATGAAATTCTGATAGCAGAACTTAAAGATCATTTCCCATCATTTTTTAGAAATTTTATTTTCCAATCATGGTAGACACAATGTTTAGGTGATGGGTTCCCTCCCTAACTAAAAGCATTAAAGACAGGTAGTAACGGAGCCAGCTTGCCCAGTGGAGTTGAAATCATTTGCATGACAATTGTGTGAAGTTATATATCCAGGTTTGCACCATAGAAATGTTATCGCCCACATTGTGGGCGATGGAATGAATGGTGGATGTCATATACTGCTCACAAGTATCCATCATATCATCCTGGGTATAAATCCACTAGGAATTAAATGTAATTTGCTTGGTAAGTGAGACAATTACTACTCTGTGGAGTAGAGCCCTCTCCATGAAATGGGAATGAGATTATTCTCCTTTTTAAAGCACTCTTCTATCAGCTGGACAGATGTATGCTGTTTGCAGTGGGGAACATTAAAGCACTGTATTCATTACCATAAGGCCCAACGGAGTGACAAGCCTGGTATTGTGTAGCTATGTTCTTAAATTGAGTCTTAAAGGGACCCAGTCACCTAAAAATCTATTCCGGTTGTGAACCTGAAGCACTAGGAATTATCTATTCATTGTGTTGGCAGAAATGCACAGATTAAGAGTCTGTACAGTCCTCCTGTTTATGACCTTACATTTTTACACTGTGTGCGGACGCTGTTGGCATATTGGAGTATTGTACGCAGTACTGGAGACCGTATCTCCAGAAGGATATTGATACTTTGGAGAGAGTTCAGAGAAGGGCTACTAAACTGGTTCATGGGTTGAAGGATACAACTTACCAGGAAAGGTTAAAGCATCTTCACATGTATAGCTTGGAGGAAAGACGCAACAGGGGGGATATAATAGAAATATTTATATACATAAAGGGAAGAGAGTATATTTAAAAGAAGAAAAACTAGAACAAAAAAGAGGACATAGTCTTAAATTAGAGGGGAAAAGGTTTAAAAGTAATATCAGGAAGTATTACTTTACCGAAAGGGTAGTGGATGTATGGAATAGCCTTCCAGCAGAAGTGGTAGAGGCAAACACAGTGAAGGAGTTTAAGCATGCGTGAGATAGGCATAAAGCTATCCTAAATATAAGATAAGGCCAGGGGCTAATACAAGTATTAATATTTTTTTAGGCAGAAATTGGGCAGAGAAGATGAGCCAAATAGTTCTTATCTGCAAAAATATTCTATCTTTCTATTTACAGGTTCACTATTATAGGAACCATTTGTATATGGTCCCATATCTCCCAGCATGCCTCACTGGTGATGCAGGACACTGGGGGTAGAAGTATCTGGGACCGAAAATGCCCATTAGACACCATATAATGAAGTTGGGGACACAGGATAGTTTTGGGACATGTGGTAAGAAGGTGATTTAATTAAATTGTTCTTTTAGTCACATGACTGCAATTTACTGTATTAAAAATAACAGAACAGCAGATCAGGGAACATTTTAAAGGACAATTATGTTTAATTGAAAGATTGCATTTTATATAGAAATGAAAGAATGCAAATAAAGTACCATATTGAGCCCTATGTTCTCCTTGTTCTCCCAGGGGGGCAGACATGTTGTTTAGAATCTTGGCTCAGATCTTCCTTTCTATCTTGATCAAGATTCTAAACAACATGTCCGCCATGTCCCTGATAGTGCTATCCACACAAACAAGGCTCAATCAGCTACTTTATTTATATTTTTCATAAAAGCATTTCTTTTTAAAACCTTCTACCCTTGATGCAATCTTTCAATTAAACATAATCTTATTTTTTGCAGACTTTAAAAAAAAATATATAAAAAAAGCCTAAGTGCCCGAAGCCTCTTAATCATGGGACGTTTCTTTAAACAGACAAAAAAAAAAAAAAATCGGAGATCTGTGATTGACCTCCACCCCTCCTTGAAAAGAAAGGCTAACTGTGAAAATCCAGAGAGATAGGGTTATACATCTTACACCTAAACGTAATAATTGTCTGCTAATTGGAGCCTAGTCTGCCACCTCTATTTCGCACGCGAAATCTCACAGTCTTGCTCTGTTCCTCTTTAATCCACCTATTAGGTTGACTAATTAACTTTGCCAGACAGTTTATTCCTTTCGCCCATTATCAGCTCCTGTCAGCCGCAAGCTCCTAGCTGCCCGCAGGGGGAGACCAGGCTCGCTTGATTGATCGCCGATAGATTGACATGCAGATTCACTTAATTAGAATCACCTTACTTGAGATATGAGAGAGTCCGTCAGGCTGGGGACTAATGGATCGGTTCCCTAATGTTTTAGCTGGTGTCACGGCTGGGCTTTAAATAATGGTAATAAAAAGGACTGCTTCTTGGCATTGCTCCCAGGTCCCTTTGGTAAATCTCTCACCCTAATTGTTCTTTGCTTTGAGCGTCAGGTGAAGTTATGACTTAATTTTCCACCATGAAATTCTAGAATCCATTCTAGTCCTTGATACAAGTATCTATGAAGACACCACCCCCACCCCCTTTTTGTAGCGAGAGGTCCAAGTGTCTGACGGTGTAGATATCTGTATGCCTGCTCTTGGGCATTAATGAATCCCAAGTGAAGTCTTATTCGTTATCTAGTAGCCTGTGTCAGAAAAGGAGATGGGGGGAATGGAGATCTGTGCTCTCATAAGCACAGATCTCCTGCCATCTCATAACGAACCATACTAGGTGGTAGTATGTATACTAGGTGTTTCGGAGCTATTGGGTCCCTTCGAACTTGGGGGCCTGTTGCCAGTTTGTAGTGTGTAGGCCTGCAGACAGTGCAAAGCAGTGAGGGAGGTTGCACCATCAACAATGGCTCTGCTGTCTGTCAAACCCTTCAGCCTGCTGCTGCCCCCTCCAGCCTGCCACCATAGGCCTAGGCAAAAATACAACACTGACCATTGTAATAACACAACAAAAAAACCCCCACAAAATTACTCAAAGCACAGGATCCTGAAAAAAAACAATTTCATATGAAGATATTCTGCTATGCTTTGAAAAGCAGTGGGAATTAAATGTTAATAAATATTATTAATCCAACCTATAAGCACCACCATATATGCAAGTAATCTGCAAAATTGTCCGATTATTTTATTTTTTTATTTATTTGTTTGTTATTCCCTAGGGCATAGAAAAGCTGGGTCACATTTTGACACATGCAATAACACTCTACCAGAATTGTTAAAAATTCAAGAGCAGCGTGCCATGGAAAAACAGATGGTTATATTTACACCAAGAGAAAACACGTTACTGTTTGCAGTATTTTGACTTATTTTCAGTGCCAGTCTGTTGTTTTGAGATTAGACGCCTCCGATGTTTAGGGATCTTAACAGAATCCTCACAATATTCAAAAAAAAAATGTTTTTTTTTTGTTGAAAAATCCAATTGTTTGCCAAATTTATTTTACTATCGAAATAGTGGTGTATCTTGGTTTTGTGCTGCCCTAGGCCGAAAAAATCCAGGCACACCCCCCCCACCCACCCACGTTGCACACCCACGACATGCCCCATCACTCACATTGCACACAGAATAAATTCCCAATAACCCCATTACATGCCCCCATCACCCACATTGCATACACACTAAATGCACCTTCACCCCCATTACATGCCACCATCACCCTCATTACATACCCCCACCACGTCCATTACATGCCCTTATCACCCCGATTAATTGGAAGGAGCTAAAGCTTGCTGAACGGCAGGGGAGGGAGCGAAAATGTTTGAAGCACCAGAAGTGTGCTTTAACACCCCCTGGCAAAGTGCCGCCCTAGGCGAGTGCCTGGTTTGCCTTGTGGAAGATATACTACTGTGTCTAAATCGACAGATATAGGTTGAATTTTAGGATTTCTTAGAAAATAAAATATAAACTCATTTTTGGAATAAATGTTTTCTACCTAAGCCTTAATAGTTTTAACATTTCAGCCTTTTGCCCTCTTCAAGAGGAGAAAGTTCCTACAATCCTACCTATGCAAATTTTATACCACTCAAACATTGATTGCTCCACGAAAAAAAAAAAGAAATGATCAATTACACTATGTTGTATACATGAAGAGATAAATAAATATTTCTAATGATTCTGTGGTCTCTCCTGTCTATGTCATTAACTGTGGTCTGGTATGCAAATCCAGTACTTTTCCATGACAAAGGTGTCATTTGCACATCCTGCCACAAGGTGATGCCATAAACAGGAGAAGACACATTTGAAACAAGTTTCTCTTAATCTATGCATTCCTGTGTAATTCTGATAACAGAGTGTTTAGATGGTTTTAGAGTCACTTTAATCTCCGATAATAACATGATCAATCCATTCGATCGCCACTTATCTCACCTGCTGAAAATGTTGAAAAGTGGAAAATACATAGTGGGTACCATTCAGTAAAATGGTCTATAGGGTCTATAAAGAGGGAATTGTAGGGAATTACGATGTGAATTTCGAACTTAAGGCCAAAGTAGTTGAGATGGAAAAAGTTCCCCATTCAGCTGCTAAATCAGCCTAAAGTTTGAATTTCCCATCTCAATTCCCTTCGATTCGCTCTGTATTGAGTAGAGCCTTTTATTTCTGATCTTTCCTAGAACACAGCGATATCTTCTAAAATCCCCCTTACTTTCTGTCTGAAGCACGCAGGTAAAAAAAAAAAAAAAGGCAAACTATATATCCAAAGCATCGTATTATCGAAAGGCCTGTCATTAGAACTGGCGCCATAAGAGCTCTGGCTCTGTGAAATTCACAGAATAGTCATATTCAAGAATAAACATTACGGTAAAAGACTGGATTTGTATATAGATTTCTTAACCTTTGCAGAAACCCCCCCACGCCTCGTATTTATATTATCCTGAAACCCACATGGGGCTTGTTATAGCCATCACCAGGCAGGTTTAAAGATGGAGAGTTTATTAATGCAGTATTAATGGTTGACAATCAATTCCTGCCTGCATCTCACTAATGTTTTTTTTTGTTATCTTGTTTATCTTAAAAAAAAGTCGCTGGTGTAAATCTGCTTATGAAATAGGGTGGACCATTTTAAAACTATGCCCTGCTTGGGAAATTAAACCATCTACTCAGCTAAAAGCTGGAGAATTGAAATGCATGAAATTTGCCTATTATAAACGAATTCTGGGTCATTCGGCACTTTGTGAGTAAGGGGAGACCGTAGGATTCCCCAGGCCGAAGATCTGCCCAGAGTTGGTGGAAGTCTTCCATGTTGAGTACCCGAATTGGAGGCCAGATGGGAGCTACCTGAATCGATCTTTAAAAAATGATTACTTAAAGTGTAATAAAAGCATTTTCTGTTGAGGTGAGGCATGGCATACAATGTTAGATAAAGACTATTTGCATCTGATATCACTGGTTGCTGCAAAAGGGAGCCTCAAATTTCAAACCCATATGGATCATATGGTCTGCTGTGAAGAAACAGCCATATAAAAATGCATTAGCTCTTTTTTCATCATCATCCACCTGCACTCTATGTGGTTCTAAACTTATCAATACCCATCACTGAATACAGGTGTTACTGTCACTTTAAAACTCTGTGGTAAGGAAGAGATTGTGGTCTAGATCTCTATGTACATGGGAGTCCTGTTTGGGGTTAAGGGTACCTAGTGCTCAGGACTTTAACTTTTACAGGTGATTGCTCTCCAAGTGATTGATTATCCCATGCAGAGATATTAATAAATGGGCATCTCCAATATCTCTAAGAAGCCCATCAGACTCCTTCCATATAGATATGGAGGGAGGTGTACTCAATATGCACTGCACACACATGTGCTTTTACATAACCATTACGCATTGCTAAAGCTTATCCAATTATTTCTAACAAAGGGAGAGCTGGGTAGGCACAGTTCTCAGCATACTGCTGTACTACCACCATTTTCAAAATTCACAAGGGGGTGGAGCATGCTTATTCTCATGCATGTTCAACTGTGCAAAAACTCTGCAGAAGTGACGTGAGTATGTTTCACCCCATAATGAACTATTAGAACTCTTTGATGAACCAGCTTAATATAACACCAAAAGAGTGATATAATGATATTAGCTCATATTAATACATAAGCGGTATACGCCAATAAGGAACTCAGCCCCAAAAATCTGCGTAATGAAGGCTTGGTTCTCTATAATGCAGGCAATGCTTCAGAGCCTGCAAATGGACGTTGTATTTTTATTTATTTTTGGGAGGGGGAAGGAGAGAGGTGTGCTGCTATTTGTATTTTTGTCTAACCTTCTGAATCATTTATTCTGGAATTATCCAGGACGGCTGATTTAATAGGGTTGGCGGGTGAGGCTCTGGAGGACTTCCTGAGCGCGGAATGATTGTGATTAATTCCAGGAAAATGCTAAAGGTCACTCTAATTGACATGACCTGCGTAATTAAGCAATCTCTGTTTACACGTTGCGGGGCGACAGACACTGCAAAAGATGCCACTCCTGACAGGATGTCGTTACAAGTCTAGAGATCAGCAGCCTCCTCCATGTTCCTGCCAGTCACCTACACAGGTCTCTGCCCGCCAACAATCCCCACGCTGCCTCCCCGCTAGGCTCTGAAACACGGCCCATGACTGGGACTATGCAGCAGGGTGACACGGGGCCTAATAATAATAGTCATTTACTTGCAATTAGACAGGTCTGCTCAGAGCCTGATTGTATCCTAGATTAAAGGCTACGGCGTGGCTCGAATACAGGATAACATTAATCATCTCTTGATCCAGACAGACCATCTCTCCGTGTTTACAAGCACGGACTAATACAGTCGCACTGGCCACGGACCAATTTCTGCCGTCCAGTGAACTCCATAATTATTAGCTAATTTCCATTCCTTGATGCTGCTATGAGTACACGTGAAGATGTAAGATAAATGACCTACAGATGCTCAGAGAGGCATGGATGTTCTGTATTTTTCTGACTTGTGTTTCTCGATTTAACAACTTGTTTTCTCACTATAACAACTTGTTTTCTCACGATAACATCTTGTTATCTCAGGGGGGAAAAAGTCGGAAAAATATAAAAAATGCATGGGCTATGGCAAGTTGGGAGTACAATAAATTGACAGTATCTTACATCTGGCAACTTTCTCAAAATACTTGGCAATGAAAATACGTTCCAATGTGCAACAGGAACAACATTGGTCGAGGACACTGACAAATGTCTCTAAATCTAGTGTGTGAGGCTTTCAGTCCGTTTCAGCAGGAAATCGCCCGACATGTCTTCCAATACACATTTTCAGAATTTTAACTGACTTGGGCTTCAAATGCGAAATGCCCTTTAATTGGGTGACAATTTCATTTTTGTCATTATTTATCAACTTATGTAAATGCACGTATCACGTAATAAAATGAAGAGTGTGTTAACAGGCAAGTTTTTATTCAATTAAGCTGAAGAATATATCTCCCGTGCGCCTTAAGAACTAATATGGCTATTACTGATTGTGACATGGAGACCAGATACTCACTGTAGGGGGTGCATGTCGACCTATTTCGTTGCCAACAGGGCTAATTGCGGGACTTAAGTCCTGCTGGCAGACTGTACTGCCTAATGTCTCGACTGACCCCAGTTGGCAAATTAATGGGGATGGTGCTATGGGGAAGCAAGGAAGATCTGTGCAACTACTGGAACTGATCTCCTGTTCCTTCACCCTGGACACCACAACTCCCCAAGACAAGCAAGGTGGGGCTATTATAGGCAGAAAGCATCCACAAAATATCCATGCCAATATCTCTGTATCATCCCTGTTATGTCATGTATTATTTGTGCACTGATTTTCAGCCTCGCCTACAAACTGTCCGCGGATAACGACATCTGTTTTCTTATCTAGCCGCCTCCTTGCCATGGTGACCAGAAACTGTGTCTTAAGATACAAGGGAGTTTCCTGTCAATGTCGAACAGATTAGGAATCCAGAGCCGAGCGGGTGGAGTCGCATAGAGCAAGATGTTTCTAATGTAAATTACTTCATTTTCTGGAAAAGGCAAAAAAAAAAAACGTTTAACCCTTCTCTGGAGAGCCGTGTCAGGATAATTCAGAGGAGGACTGATCGCTCAAATCCATCTAGTGTGATGGGGTTTTTTTTTGTTGTTGTCCCTAAGTAAGAAGGAAGCCCTGCAGCGGGAATACTAGAAGTTGTTCTCCATAAGGTGTATCTGTTTCCCCCCAAAGATTCATTGTATATTATTAACTACAGCTAAAGGAGAGACATAAAATTCTAATATTGTATAATCTTTATAAACGTGGGGTAATATGAGAAGAGGAACAGAAACCACATGAAGTAATGTGCATCCTTTCTATCTGTATTTCTGAAAGGCTGCATCTTTCAGAAATTGTCTCCACTTTCTCTTTCCCAAAGTGTTTAGCAGCATACTGGAGGACCTCGGGGGCAGTTCCTTTCCTTCTGGTGGGAGGAGTGAGATGTAACTCCGCCCAGTTTAGTTCCATTCTGCCTCATCTCAACCTCTGTTTGAGCATTACCTAACCCTAGCTCAGATCCTGACTCTAAACATAAAGATGAAGAAGAGTAATGAAAAGTAATAGATAAATTATTCACCAATATAGCCAGACACATCAGTTGGAAGCTAATTGTAATATTGAGAGGTTATAACAACCTTATAAAACTATAGCATGCCTTCCATTGCTCGAGATTTCTAGAGCTACCTAGGCCTATCTAGATTTACCTTATATACAAATTTGTCTTTATAACTGATTTATAAAATACTGGCCATGCTCTTGTCTTCATAGACTTAACATTCGCCTCAAGCCAATTTATTTACCAGCCTGCCGGTATATTTTTGTCTCTAGATAAATAAATACTGGTAACAATAGTCTCACCTGGAATCTGCGCATGTCTCGAGGGTTACCGGCATTCTTCAAGCAATTTTGGTTACACTTTAGGAAAAACTTTAGAAAAAACCTGCAAAGAGAGAGATAAATCAGCACATTAGGATACGATGGTCTCACACGTACACATACGCAACACCAAAGTAAAGTAACAATTCCCACCTAGACATACAAGACAGATTTTGCTGACAGATAAGGTACAGAGATTGACCGGCTATCCTGTACTCCTGATCCTAATCCTGAAATGCTAAATTGAGAATGAAAACAATGCAAACAGATTTTATTTATTTTTAGTTAACATAAAATAAACAGTGGATTTAGTACATTTTCCTTAAAAGTTCGTACTTGTGTGAATAATGCTAATTTACTGTATCTAAATCTGTCTGTCTATCTATCTATGGTCAAAAAGTACAATACAGTTTGTACCAGTGTACAATGCAGAATGATCTCACTGGGCAAGAGTCATGTATTCTTGCATCATTACAAGCCGAGCGACAATTAGAGGGTGGCGATGCAGAAACCATCTGTATCACAGCCAGGGATTAAGAAAAACAAGGAATGTTGGAAGCACACCTCGGCCAAAGAAGCCAAAGTGTGAAGTAGCTGGGATGTGACACTCTATAGCTGGTTGGGTTGGCTGTCAGCACCCCCTCATTTCCAGCTCTATGTGTAAAGGGCACAAACACTGGATACTCAAATTATCCTGGAGTGTGGTGAAGCGGATTGGCAGGATCTCCCTCGGCCTGTCTACACGCCTTCTATCTGACTAAGCAGAGGACGTTTACTGAGAAGCATTACTGGCTAGTGTGCAGAACAGGACTAGCTTAGCCGTGTCCTCTCCGGCAGTTGGTAAAGGAAGAAAGGAGAATAAAAACTGGGCCCGCTCTATAGAGCTGACACTCCATCTCCCAAGCCCCTTCTCCTGGAGCCCTTGGGAGGTATGCAAATGACATGTAGTAGTTTATTTACATATGGTCCCACAAGGGGAAGATGTAAATACAAGTTTAAAGTACATTTTTCTTGTATTTGCTTGACAGTATATGTCATTGTTTATACTGTATATTTACACAGCAAACCTTGTTTACACAACAATTCAAACAAATTATGATTAAGCGTATTTTGAACACGAAGCGTGTACATTTTTCCCTTGTGCTCGTTGTGTGTTATAACCAGTTTTTGGTCTTTTAACAAATTCGTTTTGAATGCAGAATCAGCTTGTGCCAATCGTTTTCTGAATTTTGAACAATTTAAACAAGCCTTGGCCGGCACACGTGAAAACAAACATGGTGCCGGAAAATTTTCCCTAATCTGGTTGGAGGGGTACAGACGGAGATCCCTTATTTTGATTGTCTTCTGGTAGGAACTGATCCCTAAAGCTAACATCTACAGAATGCTCAAAGAGTGTACTCAGTATGCCAAGATCTGGCCCAAACTCCATCCAGATCGGGGCATAAAGCCAAACTGCAGAGAAATCCGCATTTTGGCTACCAAATATGGCAGATTTCAGAGCACTGAAGGGGTCCTATTGGGTCCTAAACTCGAAGCTGGAGCTACATGAGTCGACCCTAGGGTTGCTACCTTTTCTTCAGAAAAATACCGGCCTTGGTACTGTCTCCATAGACTTAGCATTGGCCTCATGCCAACTTTTTACCGGCCAGGTGGCAACCCTAGTCGACCCTCATATGTTAATATACGACATATTAAAGGGCCTTCCATTACGTGTCATCAATATCTCAGGAAACAATGTAAGTCCAGACCCCCCACGCCAATATCTAACGCTTTACCTCTACCGGCTTCGATAAAGTCGAACTGGCGCTCAAAATAAAATCGGAATCAAACACAAGAGTTTACTTTATAAAAAACCGACGCAAACCAAGGAACTGCCCGATATTCTACCCAACCTATTATTTTTAAGGATGATTTGCTCAGCAGCAAAAAAACATGGACTATTGAACTGTTGTTTTAAGAATTCTAAATATTAAACAGCACTGCCCCTAAAGGTTAAGTAAACCAGGAACTTCCAAAATAAAACTGACTACAACTCCCATCATGCTCAGCTGGCTTTACGCTAATAAAATCCTAAAGAAAATTGAAGTTTAAAAAAAAAAAAAAAAGGTAGAGAAAAAAAGACTTCTGCAAAACACACGTTGGCTGTCTGAGCATGATGGGGCTGGTAGTCTGCAACAGTCACAGTGTCAGCAGTCGTCTATCCCCTGATGGCTGCTTTAATACTTGTTGACCCCTTTTTCCCCCCACCCTGTAATTTCCTCGCTCTCATCTCCTGCACTAATGTTCAGAGCTCAGTGTATCTGCATCTTCTCCGCTGTTCAGTGAGACAGGCCCAGTACTTTATTATCACATTAGCATTGGGGTGGGGTGGGGTGGGTGGGGGGTGGGGTGGGTGGGGGGGGGGGGGGGGGGGGCGGAGCCACATAATTAACAGAACTTATCTTCATTTACTTGCTGAAAGCTGTAATATTTAATCATGCCCCACTGCCTAATTAACAGAACTTATCTTCATTTACTTGCTGAAAGCTGTAATATTTAATCATGCCCCACTGCCTAATTGCTTTGTGCGTCAGAAAAAAACAGCATGGCGGACGAACAAACGCAGAGCAGCTAGCCATGCTATTTACAGCGTCTTTTAGGCCCTTGAATTATACAAAAAAAAAATGGTCAACGCAAGTTATATGTATAAAACAAATTGAAATAAAGATATGGGTTGGAGAATGGCGCAAAGTTCTAGAAAGAGAACACTTAACAGCAGCATTCCATTGGTTCTCATGGTGACTGCTCCACTTTTTTAAAACTTTGTCCGGCATGGCAGAACACCCGGAACAAATGTAGGAAAAACCCTGTCTTTCCTGGCCAGTGATGAAATGATAGTTGGAGATGAATATGTGACATTACGGCATACTTATTGCCAAGTTTGGTCTTTGTAATGCTCTGGGGTCAATTTATTAAGAAGTAAAAAATTTGGATTGTTCAAAAAAAAAAAAAAAATGCCTGTGTCAGGGCAGGAAAAAACAAGAATGAGAAAAAAAATGAGATTTCTGCAGGAGTGCCATAATTGTGATTCCCAAAATTCAACAACTTGTTGTAGACACTTTAGAGGGTTGTGTATAAAAACGCCCGCACAGAAAAGTGTCGGGAATTGAAAACAAAATGGCGCAATCGCTCCTTAGCGCCTGATTCTTTATACATCGGCTGCGCCAGCGCTTTGAGTGCTGGCACAGAGTGGAACTGGGAAAACTGACGGAGGTGGAGAAGACTCACAAAATTTGGCAGGAGTGTGTGATTAATACACAGATGCACGCGGCAATAGCGCCAGTATTTGGCATTATCTGTGTGGGTGCCAAGTTTATACTTGACCCCCATTGTTTCATGTTACTCGATAGACCCAAATCACCAACTTGAACTTGAGGCTTCGAAAGTAACATCCACGTTTTTTCCAAGTTTGTACATCTCCTTTGCTCTCTGTACACCGTGCTCGTCCTCTCTTTGCACAGATGTCAAAGTTAGGCTTCTATTCCCACTCAGGTCTTCAGCTGTCGCGTTATGTCATTTACTGGCTGAGTGTGTGCGGCTTTCCAGAGGATTAACCTCCGCTTATATCCATGTATTACCTTAACCCCTATAAATCCCCTCCAAACATTTTTTTTTAACGAAGAACTCCAATTCGAAACTCGAGCTGTAAATCCTAGTATCAAATCGTCTGCCAACTCTGGTTATTTATATTTATATTACTCGCTGGTCCGTTTTCCTTTACGCAGATGGATCTCCTACAGACTAAAATAATATAGAGATCTTCCAAACCCACAAAGTTCGTCTCTGGAAAGCGGCTAGCGGGACTTATAGAAGGCTGGGGTGGGGAGGAGATAGCGGAGACTGTGCGATTCAGAAAACAGAAATTCTCTGCTTTGCAAACACTCTCTTCAATTATTCATTTGACTGTAAATTGTTGGGTTCAGGGCTATAGTTTTATCTTGTATTATTTAGTGTAACAAATCAACTCGGTGGTTGAGTTAGCAGCAATTATTATCACTTCCTAGGGTTATCGGTCATATTTCCTAGACAGCAATTTTATAATCATAGTAATAATATGGTAATAACAGCTTTAGCAGGGATAAGAGGTCCTTTGAACGCAAAAGTAAACAGAGAGAAACAGAGCCTTCTGGCGAAAGCACTTGAACAACTGGTGAAAGTATCAAAGGATCCTTAGAATACACGACGTTCTATACATTTGAATGCCAAAGAAAAAATAACTCATCATTGATATGGTTCAGTAATGTGTACAATGTGACCAAGAAAGGGGGTTTGGTGGGGGGGAGTGTAATGCAGCCATTAAATAGAATATGTATCCGACTTATTGCTCATTGGCTGGACAGTGTTCTAAATTAGAACACTGACATGCAGATGTAGACTGTTCCAAGTTTAACATATATAGAAGATACATAGCACAACCAGACGTGTACCTACAGATAAGTAACTAATACAGTACAATGTATGCTTTACCAAGCATTCCTTAAAGAAAACAGAAAGAAGATAGTCCATTACAGATTTTTAACTGTATCCCATAGTCCTATACGGGAACCCATTTTGTATATAAAAGAGATACCTCATTTTCGGTTATTACCATACTAACCCAGATATAATGGGAAAGAATCAGTAGGCATATGCAAAATGGCTTTTCTTGTCAATAAAGTTCCGAGAGTTGGATAAATATGTTTTATCGCAGCTTTTGAGCATTTTGGAGAATGCAGATATGGTGAAAAATGGCACAAAATACCATATAATTTTATAATATACTGCACAAAAAGAATACACTAGGAAGAAAGTATTGTCCCATAGATCTCATGCCCATGGTCCTGGGGCAAGGTCGGGGGTGGGGACAAAAGTGTAGGGTTATGTGACATTAAGTGACCCCATGAAATTGAACTACAGCCTATCTGGAGCTTAATTCTCATTGTACTGTGGCAACTATGGTACAGGACCCCCCAACCCAGGATCAGATCTGACTAGGATGCACAGTGGTACAATTTTGTTTATCTAGCTGGGGGGGGGGGGGGGGGGACGACGACTATTTTTTGCATATGTGCAGCTACATAGCACATGTATTTAAAAGCTGATTATAATTGCACTTATCCATTTTGTATTAATTTAAGAACAGTAGACAGATATAAAGCAGTTTCCACAACATTCTATCAGTCTCATGCAACCAATGGAATGTGGAACTTCTACAACATTTTAAAATGACACAATAACCAGAATTCTTAAAACACTTTGTGTTATTTTAGAAGTGCTTTTAGAATTCTGGTTATTGTTTCATTTTAGAAAACACTTCAGAATTCTGGGCGTAGAATTATTATTATTATTATTATTTGTTACTTTAGACCTTTATCCCTAATCCACCAGGGGTCTATCACCCATTAATTAATTATAGACCCTTCCGTGAATGCAAGGGGCTTATGTTATCTTTAAAATAATAGCCCAGATGACAGAAAGGTAATGAACCTAAGATTGTAACATCACTTGGGGGGGAAAAAAAAAATCTCACCTAGGAAAGAGAGAGAGAGAGAGAGAGAGAGAGACTCCATAACTAGGAGTGTAATGATTTCCAGTATGAGAAATATATGGACTGAATCCTCGGGTGTTAATATAAATGTTTGCAATAAATCAAAATGAGCAATAATTCCCCCCCCCCCCCCTACTCTCCCCAATGAGGGTGTCTCATTCTCAGCTTGGAGTGTCAGACTCTGTCTGCTTCCCGTATTAATGGTTACTTGGCAGCCATGTCACATTCTCCTGCCGCTGGGAGGCTGACAGAGCCGATCAGGTGCTGTCCAAACATTTAATAAAACATTTGAAATGATGAATCTATCCAATTACTGCTATTAATGCGGCTAATGCTGAGTAACGAGTGGAGAGACGGCAGCATGAGTTCCCCGTCATTCATTAACCTGCACTTGTCAACAGCTCCCAGACCCAAACCTAATCACCCGCGCTGGCCCTGCTCTCACTCACGTCACTTTTAATAAGTTGCTAGACCGCCAATAAATTAATGGGCGCTCATCTACACACTTGCCAGTTCTGCTAGTTACAAATGGCCAGGACAGTGGATGCTGGGAAGATAATTGGGGTGGGTTGGAGATAGAGTCACTTTAAGACATCGGTGGGCTCAGGGCAGATCTTTTTTTAATAGTGTGGCCCCTCTCCCATATTTGCAAATATATCAAAGCCTTACACACAGCAATTAATAATTCACACAAAACACCCCCCCCCCATTTACTGGAATCCTCAGCAGTTACTTATCATTGACCAAAACAAAGTCAGCTGTGAAATAAGGGGACCTAGATTAGGAATATTGAGCCGTTTTTTTCCCCTGAAACTAAAGCCTTTTTGCTGAATTCATTTTAATGGTTTATGAATCTGAATCTGGCTGTGCTAGTAGGACATAGGCAATAAAACAGTCCTGGTTGGAAAAGAATACCAGATGCAGGAATTTTTCTTGGCTCAAGATCATCTTATTTATCTTCTGGGCTCCCAAATTGTTCTGGGTTAAATATATATGCATACAAATTATTAATTAATTTTGACAGTAATATATATATATATATTTTTGGTGTCAGTAGTGGGATACCAGACCCCAGTTCAGCACTTCTTTTGGAGCCAATCTGAATTTAAATCCAATATTATCCAGATACATTCTTATATTACAAATGTGTTGGATACTGTATGGTGTATTGTGTAAGATATGTGCATGATAGTGCTTTATGTTATAAACATATTTGTTAGCACCATAGATAAAGCATTCTATAATGTTAATACTGTGCTCGAAAATCAATTCATTTATTAGTAACATATGGCAAATGACATTCAATCAGTTACCCCTGCCCCATGCCAAAAAAAATCAATGCTCATCAAGTACTTTGCTTGCTCAATAATAAATGTATTTACTGGGTAATTTGATAACAAGTGATTTTTACTCCATTATAACCCTTTAAATGCCAGAGGGCTGGGTTTTTGCACCTGCCACCCCAAAAAAAGTTCATTAAGCACAAACAAATTGATAATCCTTTCAAAACCCAAGCTTAAATGGTCTTTATAATAAATACATGTAAAAGAAAATCTAAAATTAAGTCTATACTTAATTGTAACTACATTTTGTAGAATTAATCAAAACAGCCTTAAAATCCCCATAGTAAAAGATATGCGTTCGAGAAGATGTAACTACCCTGAGCGATCAAGAGAACATCACCTAGCAGGTCCGCCGCTATGGGGAGGACAAGAAAATTATTCAGGTGTAAATGTGTTATTTATTTTTTTTCGTTCGAGAACAATAATTCCTGGATCAACAGCTAAATCATTTCCGCCACATTTTGATTCCTATAAAGCCCTACAGGAGTAATACAGCTTAACAGCCTATTGGCAATTAGCATATTATAAATACAAAAAAAATCATAAAGAGAGTGGAGAAATACAGAGGCCCAGTGCTCAATACCTCCAGTAATATAATTCCACTACTTAATGCAAAATAAGAGGCATTATAAGACTCAGAATGCTCTCCGTTATCTCCTCTATCAGTAAATGAGACTCACAGAATAGTACAAACTATAAATAATTCAAGACTTGAGATGGCAATTATAGAAGCATGCACAACCAACATGAATATTGTATGAAGGATAAAACAGCCCTCAGAATGAATCACAGATAGATGAACACACACACACACACACACACTGAAAAGTACACAGAATACACACACAAACACAAGACAAAGTGTGTACAAAAGTACAAAATAATAAGAACTTAGTATAAAGAAAGCAAAAAAAACCCCCAACAACATACAGTAGGGAAATAAAGATTAGACAGACCCATAAATATATAATAAATACAAATATTGACATTATATATATATATATATATATATATATATAAATACAATACAATAATACATTTTATGTTATCACATGCTGTGATATTTATAAACAGTGATATATTTTGAATACAGAATACCTGATATAGATATACAAATATATCATGTACATATATCATGTACATATATATATATATATATATATATATATATATACACACAATACAATAATACATTTTATGTTATCACATGCTGTGATATTTATAAACAGTGATATTTTTTGAATTCAGAATACCTGATTTAGATATACCAATATATCATGTATATATATATATATATATATATATATATATATATATATATATACACACAATACAATAATACATTTTATGTTATCACATGCTGTGATATTTATAAACAGTGATATATTTTGAATTCAGAATACCTGATTTAGATGTACAAATATATCATGTATATATATATATATATATATATATATATATATATATATATATATATATATACACATACAGTGTATATATAAACATATACTACATAAACACACATACATATACGTGTATATATGTATGTTTGTATATACATGTCTTTATATATATGTATAATGTTTTTTACATTTTTTGGTAGGGGGGTATATGTATTAGTTTTAGGGAATGTGAACATGTGTCTACTTTCAACCTCATTTAATACTTTTCTATATTTCTTTCTTTTTTTTCCTTTTTTTTAATTCCATATTATTATTATACTATTATGGTTTATTATTATTAATATTCATTTTATTTGTATTAGTGCAAATGTATTAATATTGCCATTTAAAGTACAGTTGGATCTATTCACTCAAAATAAAATAAAGTGAAACAATTCTGAGCTGGAAAGAGAGACAAAGGTGGTAGAATTATTCCAACTCCTTTATACACCACATATCTCCGTTTAGTTAACAGAGCCCAGTGTTTGTAGCTTGCTGCCTATCTCTGCACGGTCAGCAAATACAGCAAGATGCTTTTGTGTATTGACTTCTACACTAATGTAGTATTTATGTCTGTTGTTGTAACGCTGGCAGTAGGTGGATTAGTAATGCAAGCCAGAGAAAGTAATGTAGTAAACATACACTATGTGAGGCATTTTTTTTTTTCCATACAAAGGTCAACACAATTAGGTTTGTAACTCTTGCTTGGATGCAGACTAGATTACATCTCTATTTAATGCTATTACAAAATGAAGAAATCTAAACTGTATAGAAGAAATTGCAAAAGATACCGAGAGAAACGGCCAAGCTGGTGGTCCACAGACTAGATGTGTCATTCAAGAGATTTTGAATGCCCAATAGCCCCTGACAACCCACCCCCACACCCTGTAGGTTCAATTATTTCAAGTTATGAAATGAATATTGTCTGGACAGGTAAACGATACTTTTGCATGGGTTAAAACGCTCATATTAAAAAGAAACGTTGTCAACCTAAACTATTATACTGTGAGTGTAGAGAATAAAAAAGGAAGGAAAATGATCTATACATTGTGTTAGCAAAATGGAACGCAAATGCATGAAATAAGAGAAATGTATGTTTTAAATGTGTCTGTGGAGTCTCTTGCTTATGACATCATCAGTGGCTTGAATTGGAAGTGAACTCATTTTCAAAGAGAAATTTACATATCAAGCCACAAGGTGATATTGTGGTATAAGAGGGATCAGTGAGGGTGTCACCTTCTTATGCTTCCTTGTGAACCACTAGGACACATGTTGGGTTCCAGCTGGATTATTGTGGTTTCATATGTCAAGCAGCTCCATCTTATACCACAGCGCAGTACAATGGGGGTAAAGATACCGAATAGTGGGGACGACAACCTTGAACAAAACCAAGGAGAGACCTGCTCTTCACTATTCCAAGGGAAGATGGACTACCTGGAGTACAAGCCATATCTAGCCGTCAACATTATTCGAATGCATATATATTTCCCAGTAAGATTTTATCGAAAGCTCTGGAAACTAGGCACCACTGGGTTGCAGGTTCCATTCTTTGCAGGGTCACATTCAGTCTTTTTAGGTTGAAAAAACATGTACAGTTCACTTGAAACCAAGGCCAAATCTCAATGTAGCGTGATACTAATGGTCAGTTCTGCTTCCAGGTAGGTCCTTTCAGCTGGCATTAGTTGTACTAATGGTGAATCCTAGCGAGGTCTACAAAAAATGGAACATTGTCTCAATATTTAGAAGTAAGTCACAACAATGCCATTCTGCGCTGTGCCATTCTGTAGCAAGCCAAGGGGGCGTAAGATAATACTATTTTTTTTTTAAGGAGCGACTGCATTTTTCCCACGTTTTTTTGATTATTATTTGAAACTGCTGGTAATGCATGTGCTCAAATTTCTCCACCCAAAAAAAAAAAAAAACTCAGCTGGGTTAATCGGTTATTTCTCGTGTTTTGACATTTTCTGTTTACCTTTCGGAAATGCCATCAGCATCATTGAGTGGTGTTTGAAAGCTAACAGCTAACACATGCCGGGCCTACATTCGCCAAAGAAACGTCTCTCTGACTGTTTTTTTTTCTTTTTCTTTTTACAAGTGCTGATGCCAAGATCAACAGCGTAGGATTGATTTCACTCCTTGTGAATTGACAGCTTATTTATCTCAGGCTGAGAACTTTTTAAGCCCTCTAAGGCTTCCACAGGGCTTACGGCGCAGATCCGCTGACATACCAAAAGCACAGGGACGCCTCTGTATGCCGTTACTTGGGAGTTACAGGCCTCATGAGAGATGCCAGATTGACAGCACAGGGGGAAAAAAGAACCCACAATTCCCTGCAAGAGCCCGCAATAACAGAATGTTGGGTCCTAGGGTCCACAATACACTGCAAGACACCACGACATGGAATGTTCAGTCCTAGTGTCCCACAATGCACTGCAAGACACTGCGACAATGGAATGTTCAGTTCTTGTGTCCCACAATGCACTGCAGAGCACTGCCACAGTGAAGTGTTCAGTCCTAGTGTCCCACAGTGCACTGCAAGACACCGCAACAATGGTATGTTCAGTCCTAGTGTCCCACAATGCAATGCAAGACACCGCGAGTATGGAATGTTCAGTCCTAATGTCCTACAATGCTCTGCAAGGCGCCTCGACAACGGAATGTTCTAGTGTCCAACAATGCACTGCAAGACACTTCGACAACGGAATGTTCAGTTCTTGTGCCCCACAACGCACTGCAGAGCACTGCCACAGTGGAGTGTTCAGTCCTAGTGTCACACAGTGCACTGCAAGACACCGCAACAATGGAATGTTCAGTCCTAGTGTCCCACAATGCAATGCAAGACACCACGAGTATGGAATATTCAGTCCTAATGTCCTACAATGCTCTGCAAGGCGCCTCGACAACGGAATGTTCTAGTGTCCAACAATGCACTGCAAGACACTTAGACAACGGAATGTTCAGTTCTTGTGCCCCACAATGCACTGCAAAGCACTGCCATAGTGGAGTGTTCAGTCCTAGTGTCCCACAGTGCACTGCAAGACAATGCGACAATGGAATGTTCAGTTCTTGTGCCCCACAAGGCACTGCAGAGCACTGCCGCAGTGGAGTGTTCAGTCCTAGTGTCCCACAGTGCACTGCAAGACACTCCGACAACGGAATGTTCAGTTCTTGTGCCCCACAATGCACTGCAGAGCACTGCCACAGTGGAATGTTCAGTCCTATTGTCCCACAGTGCACTGCAAGACACCGCAACAATGGAATGTTCAGTCCTAGTGTCCCACAATGCAATGCAAGACACCGCGAGTATGGAATGTTCAGTCCTAATGTCCCACAATGCTCTGCAAGGCGCCTCGACAACAGAATGTTCTAGTGTCCCACAATGCACTGCAAGAATTGTCGACAACGGGATGTTCAGTATTAGTGTCCCACAATGTGAGGCAACAATGGAATGTTGTGTACCAGGGCCACCCACAAACAGGGAGTTAATGATGGCTTCGCGGCCGCATTCAAAGTGGTGTGGCCTTAAAGGGAGTGGTATCGGCCGTGAGTGGAGGGCAGAAAGAAGCAGCAGCTCTCTGTTTGCGGGAGAAGCTGAGGTTAATGTAAAACAAATGCAGTAGTTTCCATATCATCATAATCTGCGATTCTACTTTGTTCAGTTAGCGTTAATATCAGGTAACCCATATTACTAGAAAAAAAAGCGAGGAGGTAAATTGAGTTTTGCAAGGAAATTGTGCTGAAATAAAGCTAAATTCATAATTATAATGTCATTTTCCCAAGTCTATTATGGCTGAGATTTAGGACTGAGAGAAAAGTGAGATCGGTATTTTACTGTACAGAGATAGAAGAAATGTATGGCCTGAGGCTACAGACTAACATTATTTTATATGAGAAACACTTGATTCTCAAACCTGTAATTGACAGCATTGATGTAAGAAGAGTAAAACTGGGTAACCCCTGCTGTCAATCAATCTTTGTAGGTAAAAATGTTTCGGGCTCAACTATCCAGTTCACTTGCCAGTTCACTTCTTGTGAATAGCCCTCTATAACTAGGGTTGCCACCTGGCCGGTATTTTACCGGCAGGCCGGTAAAAAAAACTGGCATCAGGCCAATGTTAAGTCTATGGAGACCGTACCAAGGCCGGTATTCTTTTGAAGAAAAGGTGGCAACCCTATCTATAACACCTGTGCACATGGTTGGCATAATCCCATAATGCTTTGCCCACAAACCCATATTTCAACATAATCCACACGCAAGGCATTATGGGAACCCACACTCCGTAAAACACAGACCAGGTTATACGTGACCAGCAGGAAAAAAAAGATAACTAAGCACGATGGTCAGATATGACTTCTACACAGTGCAAGGCAGCATGCAAAGGTTATATGTGGTGGTGAAAAAAATGGCAACCCTAATCTAGATGATTCTAGCTTCTAGAAAGGGCATTATGGGAGTGCACATTACCTAGAACAGAAGCTAGAATACAAAATTCAGACACGTAAAACTTTTTGTCTACAGCCTGTAATTTTCTTAGCACAATGTATAGATCAAATATCATTAGTTACCTAATAAGCAACTTTGTACTGTGACATCCATCACTACTTTCAACAAACGTAGGATATACTGTATCCACGAAATGTACCATGCTCTCTGTTCCCATCTAGTGGCTGTATCAGTGACCCAAATTTAAAGTGTTCTGTTACCTTCCTACACCTGGGATTCAACATGACTCCCAAAACTCAATCTAAAAACGGAATGATTTAACACGTCCCCCGAATATTTTCTAAATTAACGCATCATTATACATTCATTTTCATGACATACAAAGCATTTATTTTTGTTGCTTACAAACAGTGCTTTCTTATATTGAAAGTCTATTTTGTGATAAACTTTAAATTTAATTTGTAAATGTTAAAAATGACAGAACGTATTTTGGGAACATCCGTTATGCAATCTTTACTGAGAGGCAAATATAATGTAACATTAATTGGAGGACTAAACATTTGTTGGTGATTTAGTTAAAGGGACCATGTCACCTAAACACAGTTCAGATTGTTTATGTAGAGAATAAAGAATTCGGAAAATGATGTATTTGTTGTGCTAGCAGACTCTGCAAGCAAATGCCTAAATTCGGAGAAAAACGTGTTTTAAATGTTGATACTGTCCCTTTAAAGGTAAGCAAGATAATAACAAAATTTCCCAATAGATTCCACCCTTCAGTATTATGTGTGTTTTTGTAATCTTTGCCGTTAGAAATGCACCAAAATATAAGTTACACATGAGTAAACCCAGAATAGGTCGGCTACTAAAAATTCTCTACTTTGTGGTTAAACCCTAAACTTGCCGTATAAGGGAGGACTAAAGACCCCTCTACAGTAAACAGATGTTTCCTATCACACATCGCATATTGTTGTACGTTATTGTGTTTTTTACATTAAAGGACAACTGTAGACAAAGGATCAAGTAATGTTTCATTTGAATGCAGACATTTGAAATCGAAATGCTTTAATTAAAGATAACAAACAAAGGACCTTATTGAACCTTCTTAGCTCTGTACAGCGCTTTCAGGGGGCGGACATGTTGTTTAGAATCTTGGGTCAGATCTTCCCTGGATTCTAAACATGTCTGTCGCCTGATATGGAGCAAACAGGTCTCAATAAAGTACTTTTTTTAAAATTCTTTCATTACAGTGTTTCTACTTAAAACATCTATGTTCTAAGGGCCTAAACCGTACAGCCCACTAGGGCTGAGACAATGCAATCTTATGAGTTGGATTTTTTGCATTGAAATTTCCATCTCCCATTTCAATCCGACGCAATCTAAGTTGAAATGTAAAAAAAAAAACACAACACAAAACAATTTTGCACAAAACACTGCAATTTAAAGGGCCTTTGTCAACCTAAACACTGCTTAACTGCCAATCTAGAGAACAAAAAACGATCAAAAATGATATTTACAAATTCATAAAATAGGAAAAAATGTGTTTTGAACGTGTCTGTGGTGTCTCCTTTTTATGACATCACCTATAGCTTGATATGCAATTTTCAGTGGGTAATGTGAAGTTTGCAGTCAAGTCACAAGATGATGTCACAAGCTGCAGACACCACCGACACCGTCACAACACATTATTCTCTTAACCCCTTTGTGACGTTAGGACGTACTATGCCGTCCTGACTTTAAGTGCCTTAAAGTCGTTAGGACGGCATAGTACGTCCTGTACTAAACAGCTCATCGCGGCTCCCCGCGATGAGCTGTTTTGGGATCCCGCTGCAGGCACTTACAGCGGGATCCCACCTGTCAGATGAGGCCACTTTGAGTGGCCTCATTCTGACAGGGAAAATGTAGCCGGTGCTCAAAGCGAGCACCGGCTACATTTCTCCAAATCGCGCCGTGCCCGAACTTCCGGGTTCGGGCACGCCTCCGTGACGTCACACGTGACGTCCGGAGGTCTCGCAATTTTTTGGCAGGGACCCACAGGGTCTATTAAGACCCTGATCGGGTCTCTGCCAGAGTGTTCCTGGCTACCGATCACCTTGTGATCGGTGTCCCGGAACAAATCATGGCGTTTTGGTGCTTGCGTCGTTTGGGACGCAAGCACCATGCGTCACGAAGGGGTTAATGTGTGCATTTACATGCAATTCTGCTAACACAATGTATAGATTGGTTTTATTCTCTACATTCACAGTTCAGGAAAGGTTGACAGAGTCCCTTTAATTGTGTTTTATAACATTTTTCAAAATATTAAAGGGGCAGTAACGAATATTCAAACGAGCAGGAAGAAGGAAAAAAAGAAGCAATTCACTAACAAGTTTTGACGTTTAATAATTAATGTTCATTATAACTGATACAATTATCTTATTGTGGTGTCAGAATAATATCATAGCACACTAATTAGCAATATTAGTGACAATAAGATTTTTTTTTTCTTAGGACTAATTATTTCCTGTTCATTATATTCTAGATAATATTTACATGAAAAAAAAAACCTCACAGATGGCTAAAGGGAATTCCTGTCAGCTGTCTTTATCCTTAAAGGGACAGGATCCCCATTATTTCCTGGCATTGAGAGTCATTTCACAGAGGCTGTGATACATTCAGGAACATTCGGTAAGGATGATAGGTTAGGACTGTAGAGATAGCAACATCAGTAAATCAATTACCCTTGAATGGCAGGGGATAGCAAGAGTTGAGAAAAAACCCTGATAAGACAGAACTGCTCCTTCACTATGCATGATACAGCACTTATCTAAATGTAGATTTACGGACACCGTAGATGGTACTGCTCCTTTAAATGTTTGCTTAAATGCACCAAACACCTTTTTGGTATTGCCCTGTACATATACAATAACACAATATAATACAGTATTCTGCTCTTTGGGGATTAAGGTTTAAGACATTGTGAGTAATGCAGTGTAATCTTTCACCAGGCCCATCCCAGAGCATCCTTCGTGGTATACTGTATTTTCAATTACCACACATGTTTGCTCTTTAGTAAGCCAGCTTAATTCTGTATAAAGCGAAAGTATTACAGCATGTCCAAATGTTGGCAGACATGAGCAATCTTACTGACCTTGTAAATAGGTTAGCCTTTGGCACTTTTAATTCCCAAATCACCAAGCAAAGCTTCCCCAAAGCTTCTAATATGTCGTTTTATATATATATATATATATAAGGAGGAATCTGCTGGGTTAATCTCTCCCTGGGGTCAAAAATTCTAATGAATGGAAATCAAATCAGGACAAATGACAGACACTGGAGGTGCGATACCATGCCTGGCAAAGGATCATGGGGATTGTAGTTAATGAACAGCCGGGGAGCTGTTTAGAAAAATTCAATTTATTATGTGAATAGTTAGGATTTTTGGGGTTTAATTTCCTGTCTGTTTAGGGTGGAATACACAAAACAAATATGCTGAGCAAATACCATATTAAAGCAGTAAATAACAACGTTTATATTACACCCTGTCCCTAATTTAGGGACACCCCCGATTCAACACTACTATCTAGCTGTGCTGATTTTTATTCTCTGAAGTTCGGGACACTGGGGAATGGACACTGCTCAAATTTGTGTATTACAGCGCATGTGCGGAAGCGCTGACACTTGCCCTTCAAAACAATGAACTTCGCGGTGTTCTAACAAAAGTCCCTGAACTCAGATCTCACCAACGAGTAACAAAAAAATCTGGAAACTCAGATCTTACCAGCGAGTGAACTGCGTGTATGCGCGGCTCACTTAAATCACACTTTGAGTGATCGCGTGCGTGTACGGCTCACTTAAATCACACTTTGAGTGATTGCGAGAATGTGCGGCTCACTTAAATCGCACTTTGAGTGATCACGAGCGCATGCGGATCACTTCAATCGCACTTTGAGTGATCGCGTGCTTCTGCGGATCACTTAAATCGCACTTTGAGTGATTGCGTGCGTGTCCGGCTCACTTAAATCGCACTTTGAGTGATCGTGTGTGTGCGCGGCTCATTTAAATCGCACTTTGAGTGACCACGTGCGTATGCGGCTCATTTAAATCGCACTTTGAGTTATCGCGTGCATATGCGGCTCACTTAAATCGCACTTTGAGTTATCGCGTGCGTATGCGGCTCACTTAAATCGAACTTTGAGTTATCGCGTGCGTGCGCGGCTCACTTAAATCGCACTTTGAGTGATTGCGCGCATGCTCAGAGAATAAGTTCCGTGAAGATGAAAGAGCACGGTGTGTAGCGCATGTGCACAAGACTATGTACATCCATTCATTAACATCCCCACCCAATGCATTGACTCGGACGGTGGTTCGATATGCTGGCTGTATTAGTCAAAATCTCCCTTTCCCACAAATGTTTTACGTGCGAATGTTCCTTTAATAAACCGCTGTCCTCATTCAGTTTTAGGCCCTTCCCTCCTCGCTTGCTCTTCTCCCCGTAAGACAGCAGTGTAGAGACAGGAGAGGCCATTTATTATAAGCATGAACAAGCCGGCGAAGGGCAGAGTGTAACCTTTCATTTCACCGCTCTTAGACACGATCCCTCTTTAGACTATTCTGTGAAAGAGGCTCTTGTAATACATCGCACAGCACTTCACGCTAATGACAGAGATTCACCCGCCGCTCTTGATGCAGTGCCGCGCTAGTTCCTGTATCCCGGGCTTTGCAGCTTAATAGCGATAGCACGTAATAACAGGAACCCGATTTACATTGATCGAGCCCCCTAAATACAAGATCTTCAATCATCCTCTCTCCGGGGATTTCCAAGTAACGTATTCCTAGAGCAGAGCAACCAGACTTCTCTCATTAGGCGGATCTGTCTGTACATCCAGCTCACCAAAGCAACGGCAAATATATAGCTTCAATGAGAGTCTTCTTTGTGGTCTGTGCATTGGCCTGTACGAGTAACTATCCTCTAACAGTGGACAAGTGACGCTCCCAGAATGCACAGAGGCTATGCAATGTGGACACATATACACCACTGCTTTCACACATATGTAGTTTTTGGGTCAGTGCCCATGGCAGTGCTGTATTTCCTCCAAGGGCGGCAGATTGGGGGGGGGGGGGGGGGGCGGGTGGCAGAGCCAACACTACTTTTGTTGGTGGTGCATCCTCCCTCACTGCCTGCACAGACACCCGGGAGCAATCTGGCTCTTTGAACTTTGGTTTGGGGAAACAATCTGGCACTGTTGTAAGGTAAGTGGTGGCAATCTGTTGTAGTAGAAAGGTTAAGTGAGGAAGGAGTGCAACCGTAGAGGTAGGGGAGGGAGAAATGAGGGTTGGGGGGTATGAGTTTAGTCATTCCGAGGCCAGAACAAAACCTAAATATACGACTGGCCTATGACATAAGTATTGTTGACGACAGACAGATTGGGTGGGCAGGACACATGTTTTATTTAGAGGATATCACCAATATAGTAAGGGTAAAAAACAAGCACTAGGACACTTTCTACAGTGTCTGCTTGTGGGCGGGGTTATACAGACTCTTTCTTCATGGGCTTTAGAAAGGACTAGTCTATTAGAACAATAGTCACACAAACCAATCCTGGGGGCCTGTCAGCGACAAGTTATGTCACTTTTCTTCAGATTCCAGGATGCAAATCTCCTAGTACCTGCTCTCTCCCCTACATAACCAGCGATATCTTCTAAACGAAATATTATTAGAAAGATGTTCCCACTTGTTGACACATTAAGGACAAAAAATAAATAAATTATGTTTAATTAAAAGATTGCAAGTGTAGGCATTTTAAATAGAAATGCTGAAATGAAAGAATACAAATAAAGCATATTATTGAACCCTCTTAGCTCTGTATACCTCTATCAGGGGGCAGACATGTTGTTTAGAACCAACTGACCCAAAATGTCTGCCCCCTGGTAGAGCTATATAAGTAGTGAGGGCTCAAGAAAGTACTATTCTTTCGCTAACGCATTCCTATGTAAAATGTCTACACTTGCAATCTTTCAGTTAAACCTAACTCCATTTTGTTGCTGATGTTTGTCCTTTTTGAAGCTAAAGGTCACGGAGACCAATAGACTTCTGAGAGATTACTGATATCTCCTAATATGTATTGGGAATTAATATAATCTTCAGAGATACTGGGAAGTCGTATCCTTATCTGCTATACAGAAAGCAGTGAACACCACTGAGAGGAGTAACCCTTGCACTGGACAGGTTATGGCCCCTGACTTAGCCCATTGTACTTCACGTGCCTCCCAGAAATCCTGTAGAAGTCACCAAAAACATGAATGAAGCACGAGTCTTGGAGCAGAGCCGACAAATCCTTCCCTGGCGATGAAACATAAATGACTTGTAAGCAAAATAATAATTACTATGAGCATAAACCTTCCAAGTTGTTACTGTCACACAATAGCTTCACAACAGCTAATGTCGTATCCGGGGACCCATAACTCTTTGCATGCGCGATTGGGTGGGCCTTCTTCGTCTTTAGAACCGACCGATGGGGTGAAATCCGCATATTATGCTAATAACGCGATATATATCTTCGCGATGGGAGTCAGCATTCAGAAAGTCACAAGCAATGGCAGCCTGCATGCTGACAAGCCTCGTGAGACTAGATTTTCAGGGGGCCGATTGGCTCATTTGAGGGGGTCACCACTTGAATTGAATCCAAAGAGGGTGCATTTGGGGTTAAATAAGAATTCTGGAGCAAGGCTGTAAAAAAGGGAGCAGTCGCCATGGAATGTTTCTGCGGATTGTTCCCATTTTAGAACTTTAACCGAAAAAAATGGCCGCACCCTGCAGGATGGCAGAGGACGAGCGGGATTTAGAAAAAAAAAACGTATGTGCAGAGTTTTGCGCATGTATGGTACTGCTGACAATCACCCTCCTATGCCACACCCAGCATCCTAAAATGATAATGGGGCATAGGTTACAGAGTTTACAGAATACAGTGTTTATTTCCATTTAACATCACATCTATATGACCGCCTTCAAGTAGTCACAAACCAATTTCTTGGTACATATTTTCTTATTTCTAAGTCCATCCAGGCTAATGCTACTAGCAATCTACTTAATGGTACTCATGTTAATGACCTCAGAAAAGAAAAAAAAAGGCTAAGCTGGACTGGTCAGGACTGAACTGAAGCAAAGTATTTTGTTTTAATACTTTTCAGATGGCCTGCTCCCATATATATATATAAAAAAAAAAAAACAGATTATGAGACAGTTTTATGCCTCTTTTTCTGTGCCAGTAATACAGTCAATCAGGATGTGATGCTGCCTCTGAGTGGCTCTGTAGATGGCAGTGCGTGGACATCCCTATTTTTTTTTCCCAGGACCCCCTCCTCCCCAGGCAGCAGCTGGTTCCTGGTGGTCTCCCACAGATGGAGCAGATCATGCAGTGATCACTTGTGTGGTTATTGGTTCAAGATGACAGAAGCAGTTAGCTGTATTGACAGGGAGCCCAGCTGCTGCTAGCCCTTGGGCTACTGTCCGAGGGAGAATGTCTAGTGAAAGTCTGAGCCTTCAAGCCGTACATCAGATTGACAAAACAAAGCTGCTATGTAAATGCTACTGGGATCCTAGAGAGTGGCTATGTGCTCAGCACTGCTGGCTCTCAATGGTTACTTTACTGGGTGAATTAAAGGCAGAGAATAAGTCACGCCTGATTCTATTTGTTGTTTATTGGCTTCCGGAAAAATATAATAATAATGTTTAAAAGAAACTTCCATTTAAAACAGTGATCCTCAGTATCTTCTAGGACATAGTCTCCTCAAACTGTCTACCTTGCTCCTGTACCAATATAGTGCTAAATATTCATTACAGTAAGGTTGTCAAACGACTTTGACAAGACATAGCACAATATTAAAAGATAAGTCATCCATATGTACATTTTTAAAGGCTGCAAAAAGAAATATGTTTAATTTAAGCCCAGGTATGCTAGAATACTGCAGGGCATTTCTCATAAGGATGCCAGCCATTCTGTTATCAATTCTACGACATAGACACTGAGACCTGTTGAACAGGCTTTCAATTTTTGGGCATAGATGGAGCCTAGCAAGGGTTCCTCGCTGTGTCACAGACCTCTGTCTGACCTCTATGTCACGGGAACTCATTTATCAGAACCCAAGAACAGGGTAAGTAAGGTGTAAACATCAAATTGGGGGTCTATTCGCTGGACCATCACCATGGTGGCGAATGGACAACCCAGTTAAAAGTCGCGTCGAAAACAAAAATAGGCAAGTTTTTCCAACACCGCTACTTCTGATCTGAGCTCTGCTGTCAATTCCCCACAGCTCCCTGTTTGGCGCTCAGCCCCCATACGTGTTACATAAGATGAACGCCTTCCAAGGATCTGTTAATAGGCTGTCATCATTGGGCAGAGAGAGAGATAAAGCCTGATGGGCATTCCGCTAATGTGACCGACCATCCGAAACGGTAAGTTCCCGGTGAAATAAAACTCCTGAGGCTTCTTAAAGAATTAGTAATAACCATAGCCAGTGTCTGTTTTATCAGGTGAGAAACAAGGGAAGCAGTAAAGAGAATGTGATATTGCTCTCTCTAGATATATATACATTTTTGTATATATATTGTATTCCCGTGGGACAGAACTAGAATTCAGTGATCCAGAACCGAGCCGGAGAATCTTCCCCGAAGTCACGTTTCCATTGTCAGTAACTAAAAGAGTGGACTGAAAATATTAGCAAACGAAAACATATGTTCCTCTTCCTCCGCTCCCCCCCCCCCCCACCCCCCAATCACCTCCTCCCGCCACTGAACCCTTTTTGTGTTACTATCAGCTGTGAGCAAGGGTTACGCAGTTACCTGGTCTCATTGCTACTAATTTACTGAGCTGAGAGATGTCTTCTGCTACAGTTCATCCTGTTGCAAATAACCCCACAGGGGATTTCTTGGTGACCCCCCCCCCCCCCCACCCCTTGAGCTGCCAATCTCTCTATTTCCAGTGAATTTTCTACCTATCTACGTGGATTTAGATTGCCCAGCCTTGCTAGGCTAACCAAATCACAACAGGCTAAAGCCTTATTAAGGTATCTATGTCAAATCAGCGAAACAATTCAATTCAACACCTCTTCGTCTAATCCCTGCTAATAATGCTAGAAATCGTCATTATAATAACATAGTGCGAATAGTTTAACCCATTAAGCACCGTCGACATTCAAGTCTGCCATCCCAGCTGTGGTTAGATGACACGGCACATCATTTGGGGACTAAGGATACCCAGCAGCTCTGTGGAGCCTTCATTCATTAATGTCACAATAGCATCTTTAAGAACAGTTAGGTATAGTGTAGACTGTCATAGGACCTTTAAAGGGTTCGAACTACCCGCACCATTTTTTTCAGGCGATTTTGGGTCCCTTTCCCGGCAGTTTAAGATTACATGATGGAGTTGGAATTAAATTGACTTCCCAAGAAGTGATTAGACCAAGAAAAACAAAGATGATGGCAAGGAACTAACTGTACTCTCCATTGTGGATAAAAGCCTGTTAGTTCTTCAGATTAGCCTTATTTACCCAACACATTTTGCTTAGAATAGCTATTACCAAAACTGCTGTCTCTTTTCTTAAGGTTGATTTATTTTTTTATTTTTTTTTAGCTTATTTTGTTAATATTGGCAATGACATTTTATAGGTCCAATGCCGTGTCTTCTGTTCCTTTATCATTTTTATTTAAGGGGTGATGGGCTTTTTCGTTACGTGCTTTTTTTGGCACTCCTGAAAAGATTTGCTCATAGTTCATTTCTGTACTGGTCAACTAAAAAAAGTATAAAATGATTTCTTTGTTTGGTCCCCTTTAATAAGTGTTAATTTCCCTACATTTCAGGCTTGGACTCACCTCTCTGTTTTAATAAATGTCTACTGTGTTTCACAGTGGTTCTAGAATGAGAGGTTATCCTTCCCATGGAACCTTTGGACAGGAAGTTACATTGTGACATCACTTTCTGCTCTTTAATAGCCCAAAAAATTAAATGCCAAGCAGACCTCCCTAATTCTGTGAAAACCTCTGGTACAATTTTTTTTCTCAATGAAAAGCATCCCCCCCAATAGTTGCCGAAACTCTTTCCTGTATTTGGAAATATTTAGGCCAGCCATACACAGACCCCATGTCACAGTGTCCTACCCGAAGAGAGTTTTGGAAACAGAGAACAGCTCCCCTGTTCAGTTAGTAGTGAGATGACAGCCCACTATAAATGGGTATCGAGAGATTAAGCCATCGCTCAGCTTTCCCTGGCAGAGTCTCTTTTTATTTACAATATTTACTTCAGGGGAAGTCTTGGCGTAAGTCGTATTTATCTTGCTGAGAAATGGCCGGTCATAGCAGCTTGGCTCTCAAACACAAGCCCAGCCTTGTGTCGCTGATGGAGCTGCTGAACTGTGTAATGCGAGCATTTCTACACAGGGGCTGTATTTGTCTCTCGCTTTATTAAACAGCTATAAAACCATTTCTCTGACTCATTATTGAGGCCTGCGTGCGTGGAAGCCACTACTGATCGCACAGTTTGGGATTAGTCGCAGGGCGCTGCTGCTGCCAAGACCTTTAAAAATATATAGTAAAGGAATATCTTATTGAGCTCTCTTTCCTTGTATAGCTATGTCAGGGGGGCGGACATGTTGTTTAGAATCTTGAGTAATCTCTGTCAGATCTTCCTTTATCTGACCCAAGATTCCAAAACAACATGTCTGCTCCATGATTGAGCTACATGGAGCTCCTCCAACTCGCCTATTTTTGTCAAGTAAAAGAAGACAATCAGAAAAGTCATGTTGGGATACTGACAAGTGAAACTGCAAAAATCAAGCATTACAATTTCCCAGCTTAAATCGAAACTACATACACCTTCCTGAAAAAGGTCACTGTGTATGTGACATGTGCACATATAGGAGGACTGTACGGTACCAATAATAGGTGGAGCATGGTTATCAAATGGCAAGTCTGACATTAGACCACAGCTGTTTAGTCATGCCCCAAAGTGGGGGCTTCTGGGAAATCCTGCAAATTACCCAAAACTAGCAGCAAAAGTAATAGCAATTACAGTGTTAACCTCAGTTCTAAAAGGTTTCGATTGCTTAGACCAGGGGGCCGATTTGCCTTCAACGTTCCAAAGTGTTTGCATAAGATGATGTCATGTTCTCTTTTAAAGGGGCAGTATTACACTTATGGGCGTTTCATGATCTCATTCTGACACTACTGAAACTCAGATGACTCGGTGGGGGATTTTTACCTATGTAATTAGACACCGTCCCGTCTATTGTTTATGTAGATCATCCGCTCACTCAATGGCGGTTTAAAAATGCTGTGATGTAATTCCCACCGGCAGCGCTGCCAGAAATAAAACGATGTATCTTAACTATATAAACGAAACGAGGACTGCCTGACCTTGTCCGTGGCATATAGCGAAGTCATCATCTAAGCCATTATCCTGCTGCTGTTTCTCTCCCAACCCAGAATTCCCTGCTCTAACTGACCTAGCAATGTCTTGTTACAAAACATCTCCTGGGGATAGCTTGGCATGAGACTGTATACCGCTATGGCCTTGTTACAATGTAACACCTCCTGTCATGAAGGGGAAAAAACACCAGCAATCTGCGGTCATTAAACCTATCCTTAACGAGGAAACCAATTAGACGGCAGACTCCCTTCCTCTAAGAAATGACGCGTCAGCGGATTCGTGGGGGCGGTCCCCAACTCTTGGCGTTAAGGGCGGAATGATCGGTGGTTCGTCCTTTTGTCTAATAATCATATTATCTCACTTCATGGGCAGATTAAACACTCACTCTCTGGAGCAAAAAGGGGTTAAACTACTGGCTTAGCCCCCTATACCCCGCCCACCCCACCCCCCCTTAGCCAAATGTTAATGTGATCACAGCCCCTCACTAAGCCACAGCTGGAAGCCCTCCTGCACATGGGGGGTGGGAAAGGAGGTGAATGAAAGAGGTAGATAGAATTACAACAGCAGATGGAAAAAAATAGCACTTATAGGTAAAGGATTGGAGTTTAAGATGATTTGCTGGAGTAGATATTACTTATCACAGCAAGGGGTCCAAAGAAACAGGCATTTTACTCCAACACACATAATTTGTGAATAGGAATCAGTGCTTGGGAGGAGGGCAGCAAACGGTGGGGAGATCGGAGCTTTTGTAAACACCATATTAAGATGCATGCCATGGGTCTAGAGCAGAGATGTAGATGTTCGGGAGCTCCCTATCCCATGATGCTTATTGTGGCTGACTGAGCATCATGGGACATGCAGTTCCCAAACATCTGCAGTGCCAAGGATAGCCATCACTGACCTAGAGCTTGGATGTGAAGCTTGGTGCAACAGCAAGAAACAGCTAGAGGCAGTGCATAATGTGTGGCAAGGGTTTGCAAATCGCAGGAGCCAGGAAGGTCTGGCTCTTAATGTTTTAAATAGCTTAACAGAGAAATCTGCTGAAGTATCCTTCCCTTGCTTCTAAATTATAAACAGTTAATGCACAGCTAATATTATTCCAAATGCATTTTAAAATAATCAACACGGTCAACTGAGTAAGGGATATCGGCAAACTGCTCTGTATGCCTTCAGCAATTGCTAGAGACCCGTTTCGGAGTCTAAGGTTGGCAATGCATTCTAGCAGTCCAGAGAAAGATTGCTTCACAATGTAGGTATTTTCAATAGAAATGCTCTAATGAAAAAACACTTCTTTGATCTGTATAGCTCTATCAGGGGGCAGACATGTTGTTTAGAATCTTGGGTCAGGTGACTGATGCTGGACATCCTGGTGTAGGATAGCAGGCGGAGCTTCCCCCTTTTGTACCTCACGAAAGGGAAGCCATCTTGGAAGGATTTGCATAATTATTGGCATGATGTGAGGTGATAGAAAAACAGCCTAATTAATAATTATGCAAAAAGGAACAGAAGGGCACAAGGTGTTTTTTTTTGTTGTGATAAAAACAATACAATATTATCAAAAAATACACGTTCTGTGTCCCAGTCAGGAGAGAACTTTGTAGACACTCAGGGCTACTATTTGGTTTTAAAATGATCGGCTAACAAAACTTGCGCTCAGCACCTCAGATCCGCATACAAAATACACTGTATGAAAACAACTTTCATTGGCACAGCAAATAATCATCCTTTAAAGGCCGAGTCAGCCAAACCTTCAATCTTCGGATCATGTAAACAAACTGTCTCGGCCAGGTTAATTCTCTTTTCCTTTAATCTCTTGGAAAGCGCTGATTTTCCTTTAACCCTGGAATTTATTAGTGTTATTTATTTTTTCTCTATGAATAATTGATTGCAAGCTCTCTGGGTAATCTCCTCCCTATCTGGACATTTGGTCGGAGGTTTGGATATGTTTTTTTGCAATGTGGATGACTTTTGAATGCTGAGTTATGCCGAGGAAGCTTTTTTATGTCCACCTGCAGAACATTTTTACTAGCCAAACTGTCAATAGCAGTACTACTTCAAGGAAGTGGTGTGCACCCGACAGGAAGTTGAAGAGTGATGGGCGGCCTGGCAAACCGTCAATTGTAGCACTGCTTCAGGAAGTGGTGTGCACCTGACACTAAGCTGAAGCGTGATAGACGGCCTGGCAAACAATTAATTATAGCACTACTTCAGGAAGTGGTGTTCCCCCGACAGGAAATTGAAGTGTGATGGGCGGCCTGGCAAACCGTCAATTGTAGCACTACTTCAGGAAGTGGTGTGCACCCGACAGGAAGTTGAAGAGTGATTGACAGCCGTGATTCCTAAAGTCTGGTAACCAATTTAGAGTTCCTTAGTTCTAACGTAAAAAAAAACTATCTGGACCAAGGATAGGCAAAATGTTCATTAAGGACACTGGTCTGTGAAGGTCCATGAAGCATCATTGAATTATCTATGCCAAGTCCAGTATGTGTCTACCATGTACAATGATGGTGCCTACCCCTAATCTGGACTGAGGCCTTCAAGTCAAGCCCTTTTACTTGTGGTGTATGAGGATCAGCTCCATATATTTTCAAGGTGCTACTTCTCTGTCTACTGGTAAAGCCAAGCCTTTATTGGCCAAGCACTGTCCTGCTCAAGGTGCAAAGGGGAGTTCTACAGACCACGAGCGCACCAGGTGGAAACATTAATACCTCGTACAAAAGATCGTGGTGTTCTGAAAATTCTAAAAAGACGTCAAAGGATGATTAGTGGTCAACAGTTTCTCCTTTATCCCCCCATAGGGCAGGTATGGGGACTGGGAGAACCAGGGTAGGAAATATACAGAAAGGATGGTAAATAACGAACAAAAGGGGCAGTATTGGGCTAGAAGGAAGTGTATGACACACAAACACAAGAAGGCACAGAAAACCCAAGTACTATTAAAAGACACACACGGAAGATTTTCTCTCACAGCATTGAGGGCAGATCTTAAAATAAAGTGTAATTAATCACTGGGATGTAAACCTCGCCATTCCCAATGGGTAACCGAGCTGCTGCTGCTAGAATGTTACTAAGCCTCCCAGCACTGACTACATGGAAAGTGGGGGAAGCAGGCAGTACACGTGTACTAAATACACAATGGACCAAGTGCTCGCTTAACCCCTCGATTGCCTTATCACTTTGCAAACCTGCATAAAAGTAACTGATTATCTTTACTCAACGTAAGGTGCGTTCTTTAAGCATTTTGTTTCCTGACTATAATTGGAAAATCATTCGTTACGGGACTACGACTCCCACAAACCCCAACCAGATGCGTTTCAATGCATCGGATATTAACGGAAGGTGCAATCAGTTTGGGGGAACAGCTCTGACTACCAATGTGTGTACCCTAAAGAGGGTGAGCAGTGACAGGCCACGGCTTATCCACAAAAGCTCTTCAACTCCCAGCATGTTCAGACTGCTGTGTATTTAGCTCTTGGAGCATGCAAGTGCACCTGCTGAGTGCAAGGCCCATGAACAGGGATAGTGATGCCACCACTGGTTGCTGTAGGGACTGCTATTCCCAGCAAGCTAAGCCAGCGCGAGGCCACACCAGCCGGAGAGCCAGCAGTTGCATATTCTCCTCAACAAGAAAAGCAGAGCTGAATTAACCAGTATCTTGACCAAAGGCGTGGGGTCACGTGGCACGTGGGTCACAAAAGTGTTAAAACCTGAGCACAACTCCCCCAGCCTCCCAGAACAGCCAGGCTATGCTTTTATCTCTGTCCCCAAGAGCAACGCCTGGGAGAGCGCCAAATAATATCCTTGGCGACTTCAGTCGGAACATGCAAAAAATCCAAAAAATATATCTTTATGTAACCTTCCCCCGAACTCCGGGTTTAGCCATTATTATTATTATTATTATTGTAGGGCAACGAGTTTTATTTATTTATTTATTCTTCCATCTCAGCAATTGAGACCCTTGTTGGCATGAGTAATGGCGATGCCGAGGCCCCGTGCGTAGTTTGTGCTCGCACTCCCCGACAGGTTCATTTGTCACAGGAAGGGGAAAGGTTCACACTGCACGAGGGGGGGTGACCAGCGGTGTAACAAGGGCTGACGATTAGCCCCCTTACTGTTCCACATGACACCGTGAAGGACTCCAACCGGCAACCTTAATGCCTTCTTCAATGTCTCCAAGAAATTAATGAACACGCAAGCTACCCTGGAAGAGCATTTCAATCAACCCCGACCAGCTGCGTCTGCCACGAAAGGAGGGGAGAAAAAAAGAAAAGAAAAAAAAAATCTGGAATTTTTTTTTTAATTTTCCTTCTAGGACAGGTTGATCACAATTTCCTTACAGAGAAAAAAAAAAACCCTCTTCATATAATGGCAAGAGCGCAGCATGGAGAGCAAGGACGACGGCAAACGCAGTGCCAAAAACAGTCGAGTTACGGCCTCTGTTTCTGTTGAACAAATTAAGCACGTTCTTTTTCTTTCTTTTTTTTTTTTTCACCTGCTGAAGGAAGCAGAACTGCATATGGCCCAGGAGTTAAAAATAAGAAAATATGCATATATTACCATACTTAATGGCCGACCCTCTCTATTTAATATGCAAATTTCTTGAAATATTACCGAATGCCGTCTGTTCTAAATGAATAAATTTGAATTGCAATTAGACTAATCCTTTATAATTAATGAAAACTGTCAATTTTAGTTCATAAGTAATTTGATTAACAGGATGATATGACACTCTTGTAGTTCAGTGTCCCAGTGTAGAAGTGCTGAGGACACATCTGAAGCCATTGGAGGATGATCCTAAATTAATGGGTAACAAGTATCTTTAAACAGGCTTGTGCAGCGTTGTGAGATCTCTTTTTACGATTACATACAATTGTTTTTTTTTTGTTTTGTTGTTGTTGTTAAACCGTCGGCTGTGTTTTGCGCAAGAGCATATTGCTTTGGGGATTTCGGTGGCTCCCTTCTCATTTTGCCTTTCCCCCTCTGTTCCATCTGCCCTTAAAATAGTTCTTCCACCTGCCGTGCCTTCGGAGGAGAATATCTTAATAATTGCCTTTGGGTGCGTTCATGTTGATTTCCCTGATGACCTGGGTCACAATGCTCAATTCGCTGGTAGGAAAATTTAAGAACCTTAAAAGCTACGGAGAAGACAAAAGATGAAACCTTCCATTTAGTAGCTAAACCATAGGTCTTGTTTTTGACAATCCAAAAGACAGAGATCCAGAGGATCACAGTTACTGCTCCTAGGGACTGCATGATAAAGATTTCACCAACATCTATAGTTCCATGAAACTAACCACCAAGATAGAATTGTATTTTAATTTAGAGGGGGGGAACAAAAGCAGTGCTATAATTTAATGGAACATTATATCTGAGTGATTTCTTACTAGTAAGATGGTAAAGAAAGCCTTCCATTAGTCATACATTCTGACAATGCTCGAAAGGACAACTCCCAAAGTCTAATGATGTAATAGGATGACTATGATCACGTGGTGATGTCATGACTTCATATACAACCCTGAAATTAACTATGCTCTGCCCGTTTGCACCCATCCATGTCATGGTGGTTCAAGCGAGGTACTAGTTAGAACCAGCTGGCCAGTGGAACTTAGATCTTGACCAAAGTTGGGAGCATTAATAACTGCGCGCAAGGAGTGCCATGAGAAGGCATCAACTGGGGCCTGTGATGGACAATTTAATGATGTTCTAGGGTCCATATATGTTCACATACAGAGACTTTGAACTTTATTCATGAAAAAAATGAATTTCTGGAAATTGACCAAACTTACGGCCAAAGTAGACGGGTTGGAAAAATTCTCCCATTCAGATAAATTGGAGAAAAGCTTTCCGCTCGGCTACTTTTTCCTTAAGTTCGCAATTCCCTTCTCAATTCCCTATTTGTGTTCTACTGGCTTATAACATAGCAGTTAACTGTGGGATGATAAATGTATACCACAGGGTCAAATTATAATCATTGTTACCCTACAGAGGCAATTGTCATACTCTTTCGTGGGAAAGATGGTTCATGTTATCCTACTATACAGGCCTAAATATTTTATAGATATTTTATAGAATATTTCATAGACCTGTTTCCATGCTTTGTTGACTCATTTTTTTTTCTTTCTTTAACTCTTTGAGAGATAAAAGATCTACGGAAAGGTAACGCCTGTCTCCTAAATGGTTAATTACTTTGGAATAGCGTACGCCCCCAGGTCCCATGGATGGTCCCTTCTCTAGCATTGTGTTTCGCAGAAACTGCGGCTATTTTGTAAGCACCAAATAAGGACAGGTAGAACAGATCTGCTCAACCTTTACAACGGTTTGACTTTCATCCTCTGATAACGGCAGAAAAAGGCATCTCACTTCCAGTCCTCATAGCCCTCATTTGGCCTGCATTCTGCAAACAGCTGACATTGGAAATAATGAATAACCTTTGAGACTTGCATCTGTTCCTCTGGTTTCGTGTCAAGGTTTTTAATTGGGCTGTTTTGGCACCGGGAGACAATGGCTAGGTGCAATCACCTTCTCTTAATTTTCCAGAGGTCAGGATACTTGGAGGCCACGCGGAGTTTAATAAATTACTTATGGGGGTGATAATCAGAGACCAGGGACCACCCCCCAGGAAAGTGCAGGGGGGCAGAATTCAGAAGTCGTGGTTGAAAATGATCCTAATCTTGGCTCTCCTTTTTTTGCCTTCTCCGCAATTTTGTGCTATTTACAAAAAATAATATTATTTCGGGAGTAAATATTGGCCTCTAAGTGCAGGTTTATGTCCCTTGTGGCAAATCTCAATTGCAGTTAGATTTTCACATAGGTCACACTGTAAAAATATGAAATAGAAAAATGTAAACTAATAAATACTGCCAGAATAATGAGTGTTTCTGCTCCATCTCTTTTATTAACTGTCGCACATCAAGTCCATCAATCAGATATGAACTTGAGAGGAATTCCTCACCCAAACATATTATCTATGTCATATGGTCACCAAATGCACCCAAAATAGGGCACTTTAATATCTTAGCTTGCTTCTGGTTACATCTCAACCTACATCTTGTGTCAGTTACGTTGCAGCTAATTCTGGTGAGATGAAGCAAGTTGGCCATCACACAACTGTCCTGTCCCACCAATATGACATCAAACAACTGTTCTGCCCCACCAGTATGACATCACACAACTGTCCTGCCCCATCAGTATGACATCACACAACTGTCCTGCCCCATCAGTATGACATCACACAAACCGTCCTGCCCCACCAGTATGACATCACACAACTGTCCTGCCCCATCAATCTGACATCACACAACTGTCCTGTCCCACCAATATGACATCACACAACTGTCCTTCTCCACCAATCACTGTTGTCGAAAAACAGCAAACACGGAATAGAACAGGGAGGCACTTACTAGCTTCTGAATGAAGCTAAGGGCTTATCAGTCTCAGTGTAAAGAGACTCAGTTCATCTGCAATGCAATGTGTCCATGTGTTTTTGTTTACATAAAACAGGGTTATAGTTCGGGATTCCATCTCTTCACCTGTACAATGTACAGGTTATACACAACAAGAATGATCAGCTAGATATGTCACATCCTGCCCCTAGTTGCAGGCTGGCCATAACACAAGAAGAACTAATTACAAAGGAGCAATTCTAGGTTCAAAATTTCTAAAAGTAGAGTAATCAATATGGCCACCAATATAATGTTGCTGCCAACTTCTCAATTTTTTCGAACATTGACCCAAAAGAAGTCCTTTGTAATCAATCCCCAAGGTACATGAGAATAGTAAAGTTAACATATCGTTTCATGGAGCAAATGGTGGATGTTGAAGCTTTCAATGGGACTTGATACAAATCTAAAATGTTTCATGTTATGAAAATCAAAAATATTATCTTTTTTAGGAGAATTAAATTGCACAGTGGTTTCTTCTGTGATGTGTTCTGACTAGGTTCTCATTAAAGAGAGTTTTTCCAAACTCCAGCAAATAATCAGCTTTTTGGATGACACCTCCCAGCCCTAGCAAGTGGTCTTGCATCAAAACGTTGCATATTATATAGTTGTATGAGTAAATGTAGGGGTGCCCTAGCTTCTCTCCTTCAAACGGCCCTGTTTTGGCCTGTACTCCCAGATTCCTCACTAGTTCCTTGATGGTATAGGGTTACAGGAAATTAGATATATAATGCAGAATGGCTGGGTTTTCTTCACCAATGCCAGGTTGTAACCTTGGCAGGCTATGCCATCTGTGTCACCGACATGCCTTAGATCTCCCCAGCTAATGGTGCCATTGGCTGATCACTGGTTTCAATAATCTCCTAGCAGTCTCCTCTGTCTCCTGCTTTCCATGAACCACTTTGATGATTTTTAAGATGCCTGTTGTCTTCTAACTCTCCGCTGGGGTTGTAGACTAAGCTGTCTGTCGCTCAAGGGATAGAAGGTTATTTATTAGGCTGGGAAGTGTCTCCATCCGGGGGCGTTACATGTTAAAACAGAAGTCAGAGGGGCCTTTTCAGCTGAAAATAGAACTTATTAACGAATAGCACAGAATGCTCATCACCTATGGCAATTCCCTTGTCAATTCCCCTGTTCCATGAATGTGAGGCATTTGCCTAAGGCATCATTTGGGGGTGTAATTATCTTATGGGTGCCTCATTCCTGAAATTTCGAAAATGCGGGCAATATTTTATGATGTAGAAATAAAAAATATTTACTTTTTATTTTGTGAATGGAGAGTTTTAAGCCAGTAAGTTTTAAGTGGGATTTATATATATTTTTTTGGTTCATCTGTATGACACTCCCTCTGACAACCCCCCCCCAACAATGTTGGGGCTCTTCACAAGTCTCTGTGTATGAAATTATTTACCCATAAGTTCCTTATGTCTGCAGGAGGAACACGGTAGCCATCTTCAAGAAGAATCCAGATGCCTCCTTGACCCGAGGGCCTTTCATGGCCTGCAGTCACATGCCCCCAATTCCCACTACCGCCCCCCCCCCCCCCGACCCCCTCCGGTTTCACGGATTTTGGCTCAGCCAGAGGGTGATACAGTACTAAGCAACACAGCTAGATAATCAATCCCTATCTCTCCCACAGCAGATGCAGCTGTAATGTCCGCGCTCCCCCCTTTTTTCCCTTTCCATCCACCAGCGAGATTTACTGTCCTTCAAGCTGCCTAAGTGAGAACCTCTACAGAAAAGATTTAAGTTAAGTGACTCTTCTGCAGTCCTTAAGCTCATTTATTATTGAATTAAGTTTTCATTTCTCAGAGGAGGTAGAGGGAAGAAATTAAAAGAGGAGAGACAGCTAGAAAATAAAGGCAACAGCAGGCCTCGGAGAGATGCACATTTTACAGTGGCGTTACTGAAGCAGCAGTGCTAGGGAATTAGCCTAGTCCTGTAATCATTTACCGTGCCGTTAAAAAAAACCGATGTCACCTTTGTGGCATCGGACAGACTGCACTTGCTGCGTATCAATCAGGTCTTTGAGATCATATCTGCACAGTGTTAGGCTGCATGGCTATCGGTCCTCTTGAGTGAAACATATCTAGCTAATCCGTCTTGTAGTGTTTAACCTGTACACTGTACGAGTTTTTTTTTTTCCCAATCTCAAAATTAGGATATCTTTATTCGCCAGGCACTGGAATTTAAAGAAGCTGTACAAAAAGAAATTAGCTATGGTGAAATGGAAAGACAGACTATCTAGTTGGCGTAGAGATGAGTATAAGGAGTTTTTTTTTAATGTTTCCTACTCTAGCCCTTGTTGATGTAAACAAAAGCAAATGTAAACATTGCAAGATGATCAGTGCAGGTGACCTGGGTTTTTTTGCACTGAGAATGAGCAGTAACAGCTTCATTCAGAAACTAGTAACTGTCTCCTTCATGTATTCTGCTGTTGCTCTTTTTGACAGAAGTGATTGGTAATGACAGGACAGTAGAAAGATGTCACTGGTGATGTCACTGACACCTGTGCAGTAGTAGGCATCCCCATAAAACACTATGGCAGCCATCCTGGGTCTTCCCATTTGTTTTCCAGAGAGCTTAAGATGTCATAATGTGAAACTGAATCCTAAAAGAAACTAAAAAGAAAAAAAACAAAACTGAAACAAAAGAGGTGGGGATTTTCAGTAGAACAATGATAAAAAAATACTTCTCCCCCCCCCCCGGATTGGAGTGATCCTGTCATAATGAATACATGCTATGCAGAATACTACAGTGAAAAAATGAGGTTCTATGGCTATTAGACTAATAGAAACCAAGGTGGGATATCACACAATAGCGGTATTCATTTTTGTTTTTAAAAGCCTGAATAAAAAGATATATCTATAGAGATTTATAAAAACAAATAAAGAAAATCAGACACCAGCGGTAATATTTTTTTGTTGTCGTTTTTAAGGGCTCTGGATTTTGGAGTGACTCTTTAACAAAAAGTAAAAATAAAATCTCACGCCCCATTCATCACTATTTTTAGCACTTGCCACGGTATTAGCATTTTAAAAGCCAAAATCGCACATGTCAAAAGGATATTTCACTATCTGCTTATTCCTCTCCCCCCCCCCCCCCCTTCACCTTTAATCTCTCCGCGATTTGATTTTCAATCTTCTCGGACGCACACGCATCTGTATTTGCGGTTTAACATTCACTCTTTTATTTCAAGGGAAATGTATGCAGTTTGACTCCTGTTGGTTTCTTTGGAGGCCTGACAGTTCCAATATCACTGTAAAAATAGTATGGGGGCCTAACCGGCAAACAGACCCCTGGGAGCAAATTGACATTTACACATATTTGTATGTGTTATGCTATCATAATGGCACAGTGGCTGACTACATTATATTGGGACAAACTCATTCTTAAGTAGGGACAGCCAGACCTCAGCTGCTTTGTTTTTATTCCCTTAGGTGTAAGCATTGAATCTCAGAGAGGTAACCCTCCCTCAGGCGATAATTTACTGCATCTCCACTAACAAACAGTCCCTATTTGTATATGCAAATTCTTCTAGGCTGTAGGAAACCATGCCATCAGCAGTCCTTTGCCAGAAGTTCAGAGGATTTCCTAATTAGTGAGCTACACCCGGGCCCTGCTCGTTTCCCTTAATTATCGAATTACATTGAGAATAGCCTTGCCGCTAATTAATGCTTATTATGGGGATTCTAAAAAAGCTTAAGGATTTCATTATCCAAATGCTGAGGGTCGATGAAAATGAAGGGAAAAAAAAAAAAAAAGTTAAATAAATAACGAAAAACAAATAAATAAGTAAAAGTAAGATCATAATTAAATTTAAATCAAATTAATAATTACATAAAAGAAAAGGAACAAAATAATAAAAACAATCGAAGAAAAAAGTGTAAAAGAAGCAAAAATAAATTAATAATAATAAAATAATGGAGAAAAAATAAAATGTAAGAAAAAATATGAGTTAAAAAAAATAATTAAATAAATATTTTTTTTTAAATTGATCAATAAGAAGCAAGCTCATTATTTATATTATTTAAAAATATATTAGTTTGACTGTTTTATATTGTCTTCAGTGTGTTTGCAGGGAGAAAGACCCCTAATTGGTATTCATTAGTGGCTTGTGATATTTATCTGCCGCGATTCGCCCCACGCTCTTATTTTTTTTCTTTGCTCTTCCTTCTTCTTCTTCTTTTTTTTTTTTTTGTTTGTTAATTTACCTCATGATATTTTTTCCCCCTCCCTTCCCAGCACCAACATCAAAGTCAAGAGCAAGAAGTTTTAATTAAGTGACACTAATGAGGTCGTGGAAAATGATACTTCAGCAATTCAACACTCTGTTAAATGTGTTTATTCTATAAAGTCATCAAAGGTGAATGTTTCTTTCAGCAACACATTCGATTCATTAACGAGAGCATTAAGGGAGGAAGTCAAGCATGATGCGGATGTGGATATCTGTGTATAAAATAGAATACATGCCTCTTTGAGGTCAGCTTACCCATAATCCACCTTGCTGTCATTTACAGGAGCGTACAAGAGCATACCCGCCAATGTGCCAACATGCCTAGGACGGAGCGAAACTAAAAGGGGCAGAGTCATGTGACCATACACATTGATGTCATTGTCATGTGAGGACACATGATGATGTCATTGTCATGTGAGAATACATGATGATGTCATGTGAGGACACATGATGATGTCATGTGAGGACACATGATGATGTCATGTGAGGACACATGATGATGTCATGTGAAGACATTTGATGATGTCAGGTGACGACACATGATGATGTCATGTGACGACACACGATAATGTCATGTGAAGACATTTGATGATGTCATATGATGACATATGATGATGTCAGGTGACTACACATGATGATGTCATATGACGTTACTTGAGTACCAGCATTCCTGGCACAGGCAGCAAGTGTCTGGACCCCCGTTCTTCCATATATGGAAGCGCGAACTACATTTCAAAGGATAAATGCTAGGACACAGAGGAATACAACTCACAATAAAGTGTATTATAACTGCAGTAAATCTGTTTTTTACAAATAATATATTTTTTCGTATAATAAAATGACTTGCCAAATAGCTATTAATTGGCTTTAAAGTGACTTCCTCGATAATGAACTATCATACCTTCATCCACTCACCTTAAAATAAAAGTGTCCCTTAGTAATGCCCCACCCTCAGCTACACTTTCATCCACTCCCCTTTAAATAAATGGACTCTGGCCTGTCAGACGGTACTAGAATTTGATATGGTTCTGTCCTTATATTGGGTTCTTTGGACACCTGATTGTACTTACTGATAATACATCTGCGCCAAAGTAATGATGGAAGGTGGTTTTATTATGCCTTTTGGCAAAATCGAGCTGTATTTCCACTACAAACTTTCATTGTGATGCGTACGTTGCTCTTAATTTGTAAAATGGATCCCTGTAAAAATAATTCCAGGAACACAAAAAAAAAATTAAAATCTCAGAGTTTTTAAAACTGCATCACCCCATCTCCGCACTTCCCTTTCTGGAACTTGTGGTTGACTTGCAAATGAGTATCTTACATTGGCCAAATGCTGCTTATCTTCCGTCATTTTCTACATTTTCGATTTATATGTAAATAGGGCCTCCCCCCCCATCAGGACTCGGAATCCCCCCTTTTACCCTTCCCACCCCTCCCTTTAACTGACACACAAACAAGCTCCATACCCAAATCTCTCGTCTCCATCAAGAGACTGACCCGGCTTGATCTAACGAGAGAGAAATAAAGCAGGAAAAGTGAGATAATATTTCTTTTCTTTACCATTGACTTGAATAGGTATATTGGACTTTTTTTGTTTTAACTGTGGGTGTTTCCCCAGAGACCATATGACCCAGAATTCCTCAGGATGGGGTAGAGCACTCGATACTCTCCCCATATTCAGCTAATTCTGATTCCTGGCTGCATTGTGGTTCCTGAATGCATCAGATACACACAGCTTTTGCTCAAGTCAGACAAGTCCCCTTTCTCAGCCTCTATTCAGGCGTAATCTGTCCCGAACTGCCTCGTCTGTGATTGACAGCTGACATTCTGCCTCTTCTAAGACCCCAGGAAAGTTCCCGATGGTTATCAGCATTGAAATGCTACGTCTGTAGACAATTCAATTGCCAATCGCATTTTTTTTTTTGTGTGTGTCTATTCTTTCTTTCTTTTTTGTCCCACTTTTATATAACTTTTATATTTGGAATGACAGATCTTTTAGCTTCCATAGAAAATGCTGGCTGTGGGTCAAGTGATCTTCTTGTAGTCAGAGATTTTCTTTGCAGTAAATACTTTAAAAACTGCTTGTACCTTGTATTTAATCCGTTTACACGTCTTTTAATAAAAAAATATAAAAAAAAAAAAAAAAATCTAACAAACTTTTAGCCCTTCTGGGTTCACTTGGGCACGGTGGGCACTTTGCATCGTCAGGCAGTTCTGACATTTCCTTTCACTGCACAATGGAATGCCTGCAGTTAATCAGCTCAGTTGGGGGTAATTCCCAAATCTGATTAACTGCTGGCAGCAGAGTTAAAGCAGTAACTCTGAAGAGAGGAAGCCCGGGGTTTACAAACTGTGATGTAATTCCAAGGTGGCCACCTCCACAGTGAAATTAATTGTTAACATACAAATTTGTTTTGGTGACGTTTTTGTTTAATGTAAACATTTTTAAATTATTGTTCTATCTTACTATTTCCATTTGTTAAGTGAGGTTTTGCCAGTAAGTGATAAAGTCTTTATTTTTCCGTTAAAGTGCATAAAGTGTAGTCATATTAAACTGAAAAGCTTTAATAATTTGTTTTAAAAAAGTACAAATAAAGCACCTTATTGGTCCCTCCTTCTCTGCTTGTGTAGCTCTATCAGGGGGCGGACATGTTGTTCAGAATCTTGGGTCAGACCTGTCTTTATCCCAAGATTCTAAACAACATGTCCGCCCCCTGAGCTATTGAAACGCAAATCAGCTCTACCCTCCACTCGTCATCATAGGATTCCCGGGTTAAAGGGACATTGTGGTAACCCTACCTCTACAGTACAATATAATTTATAGGCTGTCAGGTTGCTCTCTCATAAGCCCAGGTGGATCTGTCAAAATGACAGAGCCATTAATTCATCCACCTGCGCTTGTGTGCGGAGATCCTTAAAATCTTGCACGAGGGGGGAGCTTTGAGCTGTAGTTGAACCCAGAATTGCTAGTAGTTTTTTTTTTTTTCAAGGAAAGCTTCAAAGTATTTTTTTTCTCTCCAAATCTATACCCTAAATTCCTGTATTCAGCAACCTGATGCAATTAGCAAGTTATTAATGAATAATTAATTACCGATACTGTAGCCTCCAGTGGGTTTTTTTTCTTCTTCTCCTTTTTTCATTTCAACTTAATTATTTAAACAGTAAATATTACAGAGCCATCTGCAGTTGTGGTAAGTTCTTTCTGCACCTTGAGAAATAGCAAGTAAAAAAAAATGTACAATAAAAGACAAAATAGACTATACTGGGAAGTTACTCTGCAGGGTCTATTTACTAAAAGATCAGCCAAGGTGAAACGAAAGTTCCATCTTGTCTGAATTACCCAAACCTGGTGAGTGCCCCCTGCTGGAGGAACAGATTTGGCCCTGCATAATGCATTGTTCAAAAAGTAAGAGGTTTTAAAGATTATCCATGGCCAGCTTAGCTCTTCTAGCAGGAGAACCAATGAGCTGGTAAGAGTAAATATTCATCTCACCTCAACTCACCTAAGTGTTCTCAAGTACCACAAATTTGGGGTGACCATGTCTTACTTTGAGCTGAGGAATCTTAAACTAACAGCACACCGTAATCCCTGTTCAATGGGTCCAAACATAAAGCTACTCTAGGATTTCAAGGGTTGTTCCCCAGCTATGAAAGAAAATGTGTAAAGGTCCAGAAACATTTGAAAAAAATATAAAACCTTAATATTTCTATTCTCATGGCCCTACATAGCATACATTTTTTAAAGGCATGGTGGCGGCCATTTGTTTATGCTAAACAGGGCGTGTGTTGGTCAGAGTCCTGGAGTTCAATCCTAGCTGTTTTCCGATTGGCTGAAATCAGAGGTCAAATCAGAAATCAGCTTCACTTTGAATTAGGAATTTCCTGAACATTTTGATAGGTGTTTACAAATGTAAAACCGGTTCATGGAAAATAGTTTATTTTTGTTTTCGTAAACATATTTTTGGACATCTCAAAATTAAAGGAAAAGGCAACCTTTATGTTAATCCCTATGATTATTAACCCTTCGGGTGCCAGAGAGGTGCCACGTAAAGAATGAATAGAGGTGTCTTTAAAACTCCAATCCTAAGTAGCTATTTATCCTTTGCTGCTGTTGCCACGGGCATAATGGGAGTTGTAACCAAACATGACCCCTGAAGTTGGCAGGCGTGAATTAACTGAAAGATTCCCACAAACGCAGCTGGAAATAGGGAGGAAATTATTGTTAAATTGGGATAATTTTGTTATTTTGTTATATTTTGGCTCTGCCGGCATACTCTGCACTGTGCAGTACAATGTTGTAGAGCTACAGGGCATCCCATGAAAATGCTGGCAATCTAATCTCGGGGCCTGAGGCTCAGGGAGATCAAGAGAATGGCTTGAGGCCTAAAAGAGCTAGAGACCGGAGCAGGCTTTATCAAACAGAAACAACCGCCAGTCCCCCAGATGTGGGGTACAACACCTATGATTCTAGTCCCTCATGTGTCTGAACCCCAACATGTGATACCCCTGATATGTGCCTCTCCCTCATATGTCTGAACCCAGCAATGGCTTGAATATTCAATGTTGTAAAAAAAAAACAAAAAAACAACAAAGTCTAGTTTAAAGAAACAGTCAAGCTATAGTGTTTAGGTCATGGTAAATCAATCCAAATAAGACTTTTTATGAATTTCCATTATATCCTGTGGGCTCATAGAACAAAATAAAAAGAATAAAAAAATGAAGATTGAAGAGTAAAGCCAAATCATGATTTTTTTTCTGTTCCTTAGGAAATGGTTTACTGTCCCTTTAATAAATTATTTAACTGCAAATCAAGTTAGTGTATTTTTTTTTGGAGTCACAGGGACCCTCCTGTGTCACAGTATTACTGATGTGTAAACCAGCTTCAAGCACAGGTTTATTCTGACTCTATCTGCCATGCATTAGCATTCTTATGGCCTTGCTTTTACATAGTGCTATACACACAGTGCTGCATAATTGTGTGAGTCATCTGTCTCCAGTCATATTCTACAGGGGAATGGAGGGCCTTTCAGTTAGCATGTGCAGCCATGTGTAAACTGTGTTTAGAAGAAGTTAAGCGGAGATAAGTGGTACATCTGGATCCAACCCTTTTTTCCTTGCACCAGTAAACAGTAAGGCCACATTTCCCTCACAGAGAATCCCCATCACTACAACCAAACCTTCCCCACCTACAGAGCATCTCAGGGTGCATTAAATCCTGATGGCATTCTAATAAACATAAAGCTATATAAAGTGTTGTATCTGTTGGGGAAAAGACAGGACATCATTTAATTGGGGGCCCCTCCGGGAATAGCTTATGGTTTTGCTGGCCTCCTCCTCCGCCTCCCTCAGTGCCCCCCAGGGGCCACAAACACCTTCTGTAAGTGTGAAAACCAGACATGCAAAAAAAAAAAAAATGATTCAGGATTCAACATCAAAACCTTTCTAACTCTGAAGGAAACTCCCACCACCGCACCACTGGGGAGAAAAAACAAACCCACCTCTGGTAGACTCTGATTACTCTCAGCCAGCCGCTAGCCAATGGTTGCTGTGAGTGTATGTTCTAAGACTGGGCAACTTGAGGCCTAGTTAAATTGGCCAGCAGCATTCTAAATAATTATTATATTATTCTGGAAGGTGGGGCTGCATGAACTTCATGGTGATGGGAGGTGGTACGCAATGAGGCGGTTAAAAGAAATTGCACAGTCTGTGGTCTGGGGTATGTTTCTCCACTGGGGAAGTGAAAGTTGGCCTCACACAAAGTTAGTTGTGTGAATGCAAATCACACATTTTTCTACTTGATTACACATTATTTTCTCCGGGTGTGTTACACCATCAGTAGCTCCTGGATAATTCTGTGCAATTGCCTCCCCTGTGCCTCCGGGATTACAGTAGCGTTCATCTGAAGCCAGGGGACGCGTTTGGTATAATCCCTTAAACATGGTGTAAGGCTTATCAGCGCGTTCCGCGGCATATAATCAACACAAGGAAGGGGATGATAGTCATTTAAATGTATGCTATGCTAAGAATGAGAGGTATCTAAGCAGGTCTCCTGCTCCGTGGGAAGAACAGTCCATGGATTGCGTAACTCTGGCACTCCAGCTGCTGTGGACTGTGCTTACCCATAATTCTCTTCCAGTTGCGGACAGCTGTGGACCCTGACCAGGAACAAGAAAAGCATCCATTCAAGGACAACGGTGTCCTGGGCAAGGTCTGTGAAGGTTCCATAGAACATCATTAGATTGTCTTCTCAAAGACCAATAGCATACCTTCCAACATCCCCCCTGGCTTGGGAGTTAGAGTGACATGCACGGTGGCGTTGTCACACTACCCGACAGCACTGCACAAGCACAGTGCTTCTTCTCCTGGGTCCCAGGTACCGGAGAATCGGCTAATTCCGCTTACACGCTGAACTCCAGACTGTTTCTACGAAAGCGGGACAGTTGGGAGGTATGCAGTAAAGGTCCACTATGGATAAAGGTAGTGCCTAGCCCCTGTCTTGGCTCCTATGAACCATACTGGAAGATCAATTTTGTACACACAAAAGGGTATCATTTAGTTTGGCCACAGAAGTCCGGGTTGACTACTAAACCCTTAACGTGCCAGAGCCAATATAATTTCACTTTTAATTCCCAGACAACCTTTTTTTGGTAATTCATTAAAGAACATGGAAAGGAGGGTTCTGTCCCCATTGCTGTTTTGCATCCTGGAAAAAAATTGGCCTTTTATATATTGAATAAAAACCCTTTTTCTCCTCCTCTCAGATCTTATGCAGAAAGCGTCGGAAAGGGGTTTGTTTGTTTATGTCGCACATCTGTGCCAACGCGCGGACCTGCTAACCATCCTTTCATGCGAGCCCGCAGCATGCCAGTTGTGACAGGTTTGAAGTAATGTTGATGGTGCCCGGGGAGTTAGTAGCGAGTAATTTGATAAAGTCGGCAGCAGCTTGAGGGGCGGGAGAAATCCTCCAAGACTATAAACAACGCTATAAGCCGCTTAAACCATCACAATAACCACACGTACAGGCTTCTTTTTACACCAGCACAACTCCAACCGCCCCAGACACACCCAACACCAATTATGTATCAATTCTTATTCTTTTAAGAGCACAGTGAACTACAATACAAAGACGCAGAAAACAAAAACGACTAAGGGGTCCAGGCTGCCAGTTTGCGTGACCACCCAAACCCCAACCCCTGATTTACCGAGTGCAGAAGTTGGCACGTATGCAGATATATTTACATACAAAGAGGCAAACCGATGGGGGCTCAATGGTTTTACTGCTGGTGCCCAAAAAGTCAAGCATTTTTTTTCCCAAAATTATAATTATTACTGATTTCTATGTATTTGTGACCTTATCAGTTTCCAAAAATGACTAAGATATCAGACCTATCACCTAAACACTGTTTGTACTGTAAAATGTACTGTTTGTACTGTAAATGTACAGGATCAAAGTGAGCTAATGTTTTATCAGAATTGCCAGCAAATGAATGTTTAAAGGTGTAGAATGTCTGTGGAGTCTCCGGTTTATGACATCACTTGTGGCTTGATAGGCAAATGAACGTAGCTCCATGGGAAATGTGTCATTTGCCTATTAAGCCACAAGGTGACGTCAAACAGGAGATTTTTCTCCTGTGTCATTTTTCTCTTCGTTCTTGCTGTTTGTGTGTGAAGGAAATTAAAAGAAAATGTCTTATCATTTACTTCCATTCATCAACTAATAAAAAACGGCTAAAAAAAAAAGTGTCATAGAATAATTGCCGTGCTCGCCAAACTCCTCCTTATTGGAATGTCACTGAATTTTTAAGTTGTCCCGCTGATATTATTTTTAATGTAAAACTACAAGTAAACTGTCAATTGTTTCACAGTTAAAATAAGTGCACGTCACATCCATTAAACACACGAATAACATACAGAACATAAGCTAGGTGGAACTTCCCCTTTAACTGTTTGATCACCAGAAGGGGTAAGGCATGCTCTTGTTTAACTCTTGTACTTGCCAGGGTTAATTCAAGAAGGCCGTGTTGCCTGATACAGTGGGAACACATACAAAAAAATGAATGACTCTGTGTTGATCTGCTGCCTAAGTTTAGATATGTGATTTAAGCAGCCCCGTACGCAGTGGTGTATCTTGGTTTTGTGCTGCCTTAGGCAGACAAAATTCAGGCATCCCCCCACCCACGTTGCACACCTGCGACATGCCACATCACCCACGTTGCACACCTATGACATTCCCCATCACCCACGTTGCACACCCACGACATTCCCCCTCACCCACGTTGCACACCGATGACATGGCCCATCACCCCATTACATACCCCATCACTCACATTGCACACTCATTAAATGCCCAATCACCCCATTACATGCCCCCATCACTTACATTGCATACACACTAAATGCCACATCACCCCTATTACATGCCACCATCCCCCTTATTTCATACACCCACCACGTCCATTACATGCCCCCATCACCCTGATTAATTGGAAGGAGCTAAAACTTGCTGAACAGTGGGGGAGGGAGCGAAAATGTTTGAAGCACCAGAAGTGTGCTTTAACACCCTCTGGCAAAGTGCCGCCCTCTGGCAAAGTGCCGCCCTCTGGCAAAGTGCCGCCCTAGGCGAGTGCCCTGTTTGCCTTGTGGAACATACACTACTGCCCGTACGAATACAGCTCATTAACGTGTTGCGTTTGCAAGTCTAGCCCAGGCCGCTCCCCCTCCCCTCCCTTCTCTATACCCCGTCTTGTATTCCTTTACTGTGTCCTGACATAAATAAACAGCACTAATAACAACCAGTCAGCCGAATATGATTCAAACCATTATATACAATGCAACAAATGAGGACATCAATTTCCCAGACTAGTGAATCAGATGTCAGCTAGTTACACTCTGGATTGAAACACATCTCTTTTAGTCCTCTCTAACGAGGGGAAGGCAGTTTGTACTATTATTCACACCAATGTCACATTCCGGAAATGGATTAGAGCACATGTCAAGGCAATCAGCTTGTCCATTGACTGAATGTATAGAGAGCAAATTGCTCGAGAAATAAAAATAGAAATTGTTCTACCGGGACTCCGTGGCCCATTTATTTACGTGATTAAGGCGCCAGCGAGGATCTCGCGAATGGATCCCTCCGTTTAATCCATTTATTTCCTTCCCACTCCATGCTCCGTCACCTAATATTATTCCCCCACTGTCTTGCGTAAGCATTACTTGGACACTTTCTCGTCATGCGGTGTGTTTGCTCATTGGCGATTAAAAGGAAGAGTTTAAATTTAGAGGGTAAAAAAATATTTTACAGCAAGAGTAGTAAATACCTGGAATGACCTTCCAGCGGAGGTAGTGAACGGGCAACGGAATTCAAGAATGTAAGAACGAGGTTTATTATTTCTTGCACCTGCGATGCATATAATGTGAACTTGGAGAACAAAAGGAATCTGAGTTTTTGTAAGGGACCAGACAAGCAAAATCTGCCCTTCTATGTAAGATTTCAAACTACCAGCTATTTTTTTTTAGAGACATTCTATTGCTATTTAATACATATAAAAAGACGGGTCATTGTGCTAGAGTGAGTGGCAGTCAAAGACCGGATTAGCCTGCATGCTTTACAATAAAGCCCATCATAGAATAACTACATGTCATTTTATCCCCATACTAGGGCTTGTAGACTTTTCATTTGCTCTTTTAAAATAGAGGTAAAAAGAAAAAGAAAAAAAAAAGTTAATTTATTGCTTACAAACAAACTTTTTCAATGGAAAAGACTTGAAGAGATGATACAGCTTCAGAAAAAAAATATATCAGTGTCTACATATACAAATCTTACATTATTTTATGGGGGGGGGGTTAAAAAAAAGGAAAAACCAGTGCTCCACTTTTTTTAGAATGTTGTGGTAGTAGAAGGTCACTGACCAGAAAGTTCTACCACAACATTCTAAAAACAGATGAAAAACAAGTTACCTGCGCTCTCTCCTTTATCCCTATGTATTTTTGGCCATTGGAGGTAACTAAAAAACCTCCATTTGTTTTAAAAATACATAGGGATGAAGGAGAGAGCGCAGGTAACTTGTTTTTCTTTGGTTTTTACTATATATTGGGGCTGATGTGTACTGTAGTCGTTGCAGCCGCCCAGTGATGGGAGTGAGCGCAGGACTTTTTCTTTCTGCATTTGTATCCATTTTTTGTATTACTCAGCCTTGTTACAATGCAGCCGCCCATCACATGTGTTCCCTATTAAGGGTTAATAATGTATAGGTGTGTATATAAATAATACCCCTTTCTGTCTCATTAGAGATTTTTGCCAGAGGCTCAAAGAAGCAAGGTGAATGGTTAGAGTTAGGACCCACCTAGGGGGGTCTGCCTTGACGTTGGCAGGTGGGCTCATCCTCTCATGGCCATTGGAGGTAACTAAAAAACCTCCATTTGTTTTAAAAATACATAGGGATAAAGGAGAGAGCGCAGGTAACTTGTTTTTCTTTGGTTTTTACTATATATTGGGGCTGATGTGTACTGTAATCATTGCAGCCGCCCAGTGATGGGAGTGAGCGCAGGACTTTTTCTTTCTGCATTCTAAAAACAGATGCTCGTCAAAGGGAAGGGGCTTGTTTTGTCCTCTTCTAGGTTTAATTAGTGAAAGAAGACTTAATACCAAATCTGTGAAGCTTTTGCCCCCTTAAATATTACTGTCGCTTTAAGTAGGGTGGCAAGCCCAGCCTAGAATGCAGAACTAGAATCAGTGCTCGTACTGCCTTGTTAATCTTGTTTAAGGCTTGGCCACTGTTTGTTTTTTTTTTTAACTTTTTGGTAGAAGCAAAATTTCACCCTGATATTAGGAATCCTGATCCTATTCTTCATAACCCATTTAAGCACTTGATCTCTGGTTATAATCTCATGCCTCTGACCGGGCCCATATGTAAATCTCACAAGGAACTATTTAGGACCATAATTAATCCCTGCTTTATGTTCTAAGAAATACTTCATATTCACCCGACCCTGCGACGTCCTTTCCCAAGATCCATGTTCTAATTAGACTAGGCCATCGGCGTTCTTTAATGAGCAGATTAATCAGAGGCGATGGTTACCACGGTGTCATTGCAGGTTTTAAATATGATAATCTGTAGTCTAATGGCTCCGGCTTTGGAGGAAAGTAGGAAACGGAGATGGGTTACTTGCCGGAGCTCTCTCCTTTAGTGACAGAGTGCTCTAGGAGATGTGAGCGATGGGTTGGATAGTCCAAAGAGGCAGTTAGAGGCTACCCCTGCCTTTAATAGCCTCAAATCTCCAAAAAAAGGGAGGTGGACAGATACATTCCTGGATTCCCTAAGAGCATCCAAGTGTTTCCGCTCCCAGTTTAAAAAAGAATTTAAAACATTACAAAAAAAATTAAAAAAGGAAGAGACAGCGCTAGAATATACCCCAGAGACAACAAGACAAATGATTATAGAAAATAGGATATTTATTACAGATCACAAAAATAAAAATATATATATAAGTAAAAAGACCAAATAAGGGTCCAGTACTACTGGAAACAAATATAAGTAGGTGGTCACATACACATAAAGACAGGATAAATACAAGGTCTGAATATGTAAATAAAAATACAAAAAAGAAAACAATAGGTTAAAATAGTAAATAAAATCTTACCCACTGCTAATAAAGTGCTGTTAACCTGGCCAGGTAACTAGAAATAGGCATACAATGTATACACTATTTGCACATACACAATAACAAAAGGACACCCTTCAGGACGCGTTTCGTATGGAACTTCTTCAGCTGGTGGGTGTGTGTTAAGACTAGCTGCTAACTATTTGTAAGTGACTTGCCCCCCCTCTCCTGCGGTTTTGAGACATATATTTTTCCCTTTTCATACCTAAAGGTTTTTTTGTGTGGAGTATATACGGGTTAGTTTTTATATTTATATTTATTTATATTTTTTATTTTTCCACTCTGTTTATATTTAGCGCTGTGCACATTCTTTTTTTTTTTATTACAAAAAAAATAAAGGTCAATAGAGTCACAATATCTCGGGTTTTACTCTTTCCTGCAAATGTATTGTTAATGGAAGACAGAAAAATGTACAGATATGTTCTAAGGAATAATCTATTTAGCAGCATTTGGGTACAATACAGTGTTTTTATGTTAAAGGGACTGTATCACCTAAATATTCTGTACAGTAAATGTAAAGAATAAAAAAATGATTGAAAATGATCCATATATTGTGTAACCAAATGATCAAAATTAAGAGAAAATAGTTTTTGAAATGTGTCTGTGGAGTCTCCTGTTTATGACATCACCCGTGGCCTAATATGCAAATTAAACATGTTCCATTTATAAACAGTTCATTTGCATATCAACCCACAGGTGATTTTTATTCTCTAAATACACAGTAAAAATTATTGGTGCTACAAGATGGGATCCCTCCTGTCACCTACTTGCCCTAAGCTGCCAGTTAACTTGCGCATATCATAGCACCACCTCGGTGCACACCTAAATGTGGTTCATTTATTACCAATTTTAAGCAAATCCAGATATTCAAGCTAGTGCACTGTAAGGATGGGTTAACAGACCCACGTGCCAAGTGTGGATATTTGGCTCCTGTGTTCCCAGTGTAGACCATTAGATTCCATCCCTTAGATTCCAATGTTTCTGAGTGTGGATCCTTAGATTCTATCCCATAGATTCCAGTGTGCCAAGTGGGGATCCTTAGATTCCATCCCTTAGATTCCAGTGTGCCAAGTGTGGATCCTTAGATTCCATCCCTTAGATTCCAATGTTTCTGAGTGTGGATCATTAGATTCTATCCCATAGATTCCAGTGTGCCAAGTGGGGATCCTTAGATTCCATCCCTTAGATTCCAGCATGCCAAGTGTGGACCCTTAGATCCCAGCATGCCAAGTGTGGACCCTTAGATCCCAGCATGCCAAGTGTGGACCCTTAGATTCCAGTGTGCCAGGTGTCTACCCTTGAAAATCCATCCCTTAGATTCCAATGTGCCAAGTGTGGCCAACAGGAAGTAATAACTTGCATCTTGCTCCTCCAGAAAAAGGCTTGTAACGCCAGAATGTTGGGGTCCTGGTTCTTGGCATCATACCTTTGTCCAACCTATTTGTGAGCATTACTGTATTTGTGAGCCTAATTATGGATTTGGAGTATAGATCTGTATTTTATGTTTTTGTCTATTTTTGTTTTGTCAATAGCCACATAAGACTGTTACAAGTACATATCAACAAAAATGAATGCGGACATTTGTAAAGGTAATTAGACCCTAGTTATTTTTCCTCAAGGTGTAATTCCCCTTTAAATCCATTGCCGGGTGTAGAGTGTAACCTGCTACAACAGATAATCCCACTGTATACTTTACGGTCTGCATATTGTTTATTAAAACACAGCTTGAAAGTAATAATAAAGTAATTATAGGTGCATTAAAAATACACATTAACCCCTGCAATCCGTAAAAATCACCTAAGAAATTAGGATTTTTTTAATTCGCTCCTGTGGACTCAATGGGCCTCTTCTAGTCATTATTAACCTGCTAATTAACCTTTTAGTTCCCCCTATCAGGATCCCAGCCGTCATTCTCACCGGGACCGCACTCCAAACTGCGCAGTGTCTTCCAGCCGTGTGAAAACAACTGCCATTTGCATCCTGTATTCATCCCATAAAGCACTGGGTTTTTGTAGCAAGTCATTAGCATCACCTGCGTTAATTACACCAGCAAACCAATCAACAGATCCTCACTAATTAGGTTTTTCTTTATTAAAGTCGGAAATTGCCAAGGAGACTATAGTCACCTAGGGAAATTATGCAAAATGAGTGTTTATGCTAAAAAGTATCATAGGGCTAAGGGGGGAGCGATGTGGAAGTCATGTATATATATATATATATATACATACACAATACATACAGATCTTAATGGCTACAAGCGTAGCTGTATGATTAAAACCGGATTAGCAGTTCTATCTACACAGAGATCAGTGATAAAATGGAACCTCTAAGCCGTTTATATAAATATTTGTGTCTCTTTTCATCTAACGCAGTTTACGATTCCTTCTTTACCAAGTGCTGCAAACATAGTTGGATCTATAGCATAATATAGAGTAATGTAATAGATAAATACACCAGATCAGAGGTAGGCAGATAGCTAAAGAGACAGACAGACAGTAGGTCAATTTGCTAGACAAAGATAGAAACATGGAATGTGTCGGCAGATAAGAACCATTCCGTCCATCTAGTCTGCCCAATGTTCTAAATACTTTTATTAGTCCCCTGTTCCCGGTCTTATAGCTAGGATAGCCTTGTGTCTATCCCACGCATGCTTAAACTCCTTGACTGTGTTTACATCTACCACTTCCGCTGGAAGGCTATTCCATACATCCACTACACTCTCAGTAAAGTAATACTTCCTGATATTACTTTTAAATCGTCGCCCCTCTAATTTAAGACTATGCCCTCTCGTTGTGGTAGTTTTTCTTCTTTTAAATATACTCTACTCCTTTACTGTGCTGATTCCCTTTATGTATTTAAATGTTTCTATCATATTCCCCCCTGATAGCTGCATTAATAGACAGACAGACAGATTGATAGATATATAAATAAATCAATAGATAGATCGGTAGGCAGATAGATCAACAGATAGATAGATCGATCTCTTTATCTTCTGACATCTCATTGTGTTTACTATGTACTCAAAGCAGGGGATAAGATATTATGGATTGAGTTTGGCCATTTGATTGTCTGTTAACCACCAGCAGGGGAGGGCTGGCAAGGGGGGCAAGGGCTCAATTGGCCCCTGGGCTGCTTGCTGACCTGTCTCAAGGGGTAGGGGTGCACCATTTTGTCACTGTATCCCAGTTAAAGTGTATCTATTAATCAGTAGTGTATCTTCCACAAGGCAAACAAGGCACTCGCCTAGGGCGGCACTTTGCCAGAGGTCTGTTAAAGCACACTTCTGGTGCTTCAAACATTTTCGTTCCCTCCCCCAGCTTTAGCTTTAGTAATCGGGGTGATGGGGGCATGTAATGGACGTGGTGGGGGTATGAAATGATGGTGATGGTGGCATGTAATGGGGGTGTTGGGGCATTTAATGTGTGTGCAACGTGGGTGATGGGGCATGTCGTAGGTGTGCACCGTGGGTGATGGGACATGTCGTAGGTGTGCAACGTGGGGGGGGGGGGGGTGCCCAAATTTTTTCTGTTCATTTGGTTTTTGCCAAAAGTTGCCAGCCTTCCCCTGGACCTCAGTAACAGGGAACAGAAGCCACAATTTAGGCCTCTGAAATAGATAGCATGTAAAAAGTACTCTCTCTCTCCATATGTGTATATACATATATATATACATATATATTTCTCAGCATACTCCGGGCATGACCCATGGGCAATCTGGTGTGTTGGTAGGGTCACCACTTTTGTTTCAGAAAATTCCAAACTCGTTACTGTTTCCATAGACTTAACATTGGCCTAAGTCGGGTGGCAACACTATATGTTGGTGGGAGTGGCTTATGAGGGGAAGTGTCAGCACTACTGGGCAGTACTACTGAGACTACCGTCAGATACAGATGTTGATATATATGTGTAGAATTTTGCAGTTTATATATAAAGTACTTTAAAAACAAATGGCCTCCATAAAAATTGCTCATATCCTGCACTAGGTATATAAATACAACATAAAAAAAACAGATAGTAAGAATACATGAGCACACTTTCCAGTTATATAATCTCAGATATAACACTGGAGAAGTCCCTTTAATGAAATCACTTAAGGGAATGAACAGTGATGGGTGTAACCCTGTAACCAAACAGGCTGGATAAATTACCACATGGAAAATCTTAATGGCTCCACTAGGAATGTCTGCATGGAAAAGACCCTCTATAATAGCCTAATGACTATCCTAAAATTCGGGACACTTGGCAGAGCTGCCCTTTGTAATTCAATATCTGCAGCCACTGGAGTGGTTAAAGAGACACTAAAAACTTTATTTTTTCACTTGTCTATTGTATAAGCATAAGTGAAAAAAATCAGAGGGCCAAGTATGAGGATAAAGTGGCCTGTACTTTTTAAGATACATGCCATTTAATCCTTGGACCGGCAGCCTCCATGGTGCTTTGAAAAGCACACAGACTGATCTGGTCGCTGACCATCTCTGTAAAAAAAAAAAAAAATCAAATGTGAAAAGAATGTTTAGTACTTTAATTGGTTTGTCCTTCACCTGGGCTGATTAACCCAAGTATTTTCCATCCCGCTGAATATAAAGTAGAACATGTTTAAATCTAAGAACTTCTAAAGTCTTTAAAAAAAGGTTTAAAAAAAAAAAACTATTTACCTCTATCTCCTGACAACTCACAGAAAAATGGAAATTTCCATAAAAATGGAAACATATATACTATTTCTTTTAACTATCTATTGTTTTGTTTTTTTCTTTTTTAATGGCATATTTTAAAATCCAATTTTCTTAGAAAGAAAAAATAGAGTTGGGAGACAAAAATGACTTTTTCCTGGATACTGACAATCCTGAATGGGATGGTGTGGACAGGTTAGATTGTAAGCTGTTCAGCTCAGAACATTCCTTTCTAGAGAAGGGTAAAGGCCAACTGCTCCTGTTTGGTTCCATACAGTGATACATTATTATTCCTCTTAGCCGGGGGGGGGGGGGGGGGGGGGTATATGCCTCCTCGCCTCTCTCACCGCTCCCTGTCTCCCCACTACTTGGTAACAGGAGCTTGAGGAGTCAATCCGGCAGACAGACTGCAGCAGTAATGGCTCAGTTCCTGTGTATGAATGGACACTTCCTGGCTCCTAATGGCCATTTGAAAATAAAAAAAAAACAGAGGTCTGTTTAATCCCTGGAGCTGATCACTAATAGACACCAAATGCTGTGCCCAAGCACAAGTAAGGGTGGGAATTTTAGTACTTCTTAAGGTATCGGTGTGGAAAGAACAGCAATCTCTCAATAGCATTTCGTGTCTGCTCTCAAAATGTCCAACCCCCGATAATAGTTATTCAACAGAACACTTAATATATACTGTATATACTGGCAGATTTGTTTGAAGTGCAGCTTGCTCATATATCAGTAGGAACATTTAAATAATTCATATTTTAAATGTAGGAGGTAGTCGTTTATTTTGGCAAAGTTTACAGTGAACTATGTGCTCAAGGCCATTTTGGTTTTTGGGTCACAGGAGATTACAATAAACTCTGTGAAAACCTGCATTCCACGGACATTCCGATGTGGAATGGATTGCGGAATCCGTGGCCGTACACTTCGGAATCTAGAATAACGTGGACTAGACACTGAAGGTTCCGTTTTCCTTTTCTTCGGAAGACTTAAACTCAAACCATGAAATGGTGGCGTTCTTAGTTCATGTAATCCTGAAACTCCTGAAACTATGACAAATTTGATTCTTGACTTAGTAATGTGCCACTGAGGTGTCATCCATCTGTCTTTGACCCAATGTCAATTTATTCTCGTGTCGCGGTGAGAATAGTCATCATTCCTGACACCAGGATGTTCCTGACCCAAGATGTCTGCCTAGATATAGTGCTATACAAGAAAGGAGGGCTTCAACAATGTTCTTTATTTGTATCCTTTCAGTAATGCATTTGTATTTAACACAATTTTTCATTCAACTTTATTTTTTTCTTTAAAAGGACTAATTCTCATAACAGGGAAAAGTGCATTATGTAGCTAAGGAAGGTAAAGGGTTAGTAACGATAAGTCCAACCAGAAATCCGCAGGTATTTACACCCGTCTTGACATCACAGTTTCTCCAGAGCTAATGGAAGAATTTACAGTAATGTATGTGAACTGGATTACCGGTGGGGTGTTTGGAAAAACAAGTCATTCTCTGTATCTGGACCCAAGGACTTGTGTTTCCTTCTTCTAACTTAAAGCCGTCTCCTTACTTCCAATGATATAATGAAGCAATTAGGAGTCGTGAAGGAAAAGGTGAAAGGCCAAGTTCTCTGACTGTTCTACAGGTCGCTCTAAGTGGGAAAGGGTCAAGCGTCTGAGCCGCTCAGAAAAATCCTTATGGATATCCAGGCACCTAACAGAAAAAAGAGTATCGCCTGTGCATGCTCGTACTTTGAGGACAGCCTCAGAAGACCCACGGAGGACTTTTTTTTTTTTTTTAAAGTGGATTTGTATGAGAATTGGTGGCGGGGACGGGGGGGTGGGGGACGAGGGAGGAAGAGGGGGAAAGGAAAAATAATTGAAAATTTATTGGGAATGATAATGTTTCTCGTTTTACTATTTGATCCTTTTAGGCACACAGCCTTTCCAAATGGATGCTGAATTTTGTGTTCTTGCAGAAAGAGTAAACTTCCACCGGGGGTTATGTATAAAAAGTGGCGTTTGATATAGCAACTAATGTATATCACTGACTCCCAATGAAAGAGTTTGGACTATATGTGCCTGTCCCAGAGCCTCTGGTATAGCTATTTGGGACAAAATGATATGGGGACAGAAGTGCTCGAGGGTTTATGAGCCTGTAAGTGTAGGGATAGCAGTGCAGACATGGAGCTTGGTCCCTGTTTCCAAGCAGCCCTTTGCGGCAGCTAGAGAGGGGTGGGAGGTCTCTAAACGAGAGAGAGGAAAATATGAGAGAGGAAGACAGCAGAATATAAGATATAATGGTAAGAAAGATGAAGGGGGACAATGGTGTGGTGTAACACCAGATAAACCCCTTCGTGACGCATGGTGCTTGCGTCCAAAACGACGCAAGCACCAAAAAGTCACGATTTGTTCCTGGCCACCGATCGGTAGCCAGGAACACTATGCAGAGACCCGATCAGGGTCTTAATAGGCCCTGTGGGTTCCTGCCAAAAAATCGCGAGACCTCCGGACGTCAAATGTGACGTCACGGAGGCGTGCCTGAACCAGGAAGTTTGGGCACGGCGTGATTTAGAGAAATGTAGCCGGTGTTCACTTTGAGCACCGGCTACATTTCTCTATTAGGATAAGGAAGAGGAGAGTAAAAGTAATTAAGTAGTCGTAGGTAGTAGGAACATTAAAATTAAGGGAGGCAGAGGAGGGAAGCTGCAATAAAGGACAAGGGTGGAAAAATACGATTAGGAGAATGAGAGAAGAACCTAGGGAAAGTTTGGCTTGGACTCCCGGAATCTTAGGCCTGACTCGAGCTGGTAGAAGTACATATATGTGGAGGGCTATGGTAGTCAAAGAACCAACTGGTACAGGGAAAAATGGGGAGATGTGGATAGGAGGGTGACAGTGCAAAGAAAGATACAAGTGATGTTTGGAGAGAGGAATGGAGATAGGGAGATGGAGAGCAGTGAGAGGAAAGGGATCGCTCAAGAAAGAGACAGTGAGGTCTGAGTAGAGAGACAGAGAGAGGAGCTAAACGAGAGAAAAGAAGTGCACAGATTGCAAAATGATCAAATAAGGAGATAGATCTAGAGCTATACAAAACAAAGAGAGGGCTGACACTGTAACAACTATGTAACTATGTAAAATGCATTGGTTTGGGGGCTGGAGTGTGAGAGCTGTGCAATAAGATGAGGGGGTGGATTTAGAGGGTAAAGCTCAATAAGATTTGAAAAAGATTTCATCGACACCAACACTTCGCAGTGCACAAGTCAGGGATGGCAGCGCACACATGGCAGGTATAATGCCAAGTGATGAAATCCAGACTGTGTTTTTGGGCAGAGACAAGAAGAACAACATTAGTTAGTAGGATGATTTCTCCAGCACTCGTAGCTTGTCCTCTGTAATAGGTTTGCCAGGCTCAATACAGTCTATACTGAGTGAAGGGAGCACGGAACCATAGAGATAGCTTGTCTGCGGGGATGCTTGGCTTGTCAGACATATTGCAAACTCATAGAGAGAGCACTATCCTCTGCTCTTCTTCTTTCTTATGGGTTAACTGGCATATCTAATACTTTTCACCTAGCCTGATTTGACAGGTGCCTAACCTCAGCTCCCGAGTGGAGACAGTCTGATGGGCTTTCTCTATACAGGATGAACATTTGTGATGCATCCCACTTATGACATGATTGATTTTCTTTCAACAGTCCTTCACTTTTGGATGTGTGGAGAGAGGAAAGGGGAGGAGGCGCCCCCCCCCCCCCCCCCCATAGGTCTGCCTTCCACAGACTCACCCCTGCCTCTCCTCCCTCCTTTCCCTGCCTGCCCTGACCTCAGCATATGGGCACTGGGAGGCTGAAGGCTGATGACGGCAGGAGCCTAAGAAAAAAATAAAAATCAATAGGCCCTGTCAGTCAGGCAGGGAACTGGAGCATCTTTTAAAACCCTGCTCACGGAGCATCTCGCTGGATGCACACAAAACATCCACAGCTACATAACATAGCAGCATCCAATTTAAAGGTGTCTTCCTCGGGTTATACTTAATGCTTTTTGTGTTTTTCTTCTTCAACAGATAGTGGCCACTCCAGGGGGGGGGGGAGAGGGGGCAATTTGGCATTAGATGACCACAGGAGTGTGGTTATCTACAGGCAAAAGAATGACCACATTGTGCCAAAAAAATTTCTTTTTTTAATTAGATGAATTAGAGTAAAAAAAAAAACTAGGATTGTCTGTTGTTTTTTTTTTGTTTTTTATTGCATCACTCACTCAAATCTGGTCTTATGTATCTTTTTAGTTATCACTGTTATCCATGTCTCCATTTCAGTTTTATTTTAGTTAATTTATGATTGTACCCTGGCGATTTATTATTTACGTTTTTTTGTATCTTTTTTTTTTTACCATGTCCCATTATTTTATAACTTTCCCGGGTATCTCTCAGGGCCAATCAAAAGGCTTGCATGAAGATGGGCAGGGCAGGTGTGCATGTGTGTGATGTAACAGATATCGGCATGCTGGTTGGATGACTCCAATGCAGGCAAGAACTATGCGTTTTATCAGACAACCAATAAAGCCTGCTTAAAGCAACATGTTACCAGTAATGTAGCGGGTGCATACTTCAGTTCCCTGGAATATTGTTATTCTCAAGCGCTTACACTCTATCACATCACTCTCTCAGTCCATCATGTTACTTGATTTCTCCCTGTGACAAACTCTTACTTAATATTTTCCTAATCTCCCAGATATATTTTATCCATATGTTTAGTTCCCCTTCTATTTCTCCTTGTCCACACCTCCCCCCCCCCCCCCCCATTTAGCAATGGCAGTCCACCCCATTGGCACCCATTCTCCCTCTCTCCCTCTCTCCCTCTCTCCCTCTCTCTCTCTCCCTCTCTCCCTCTCTCTCTCTCCCTCTCTCCCTCTCCTCTCTCCCTCTCTCCCTCTCTCTCTCTCTCTCTCTTTTGCATTGGGAGAAACCTTTCCTGGAAACTATTATGGGAAGTTCAAAATAATAACACACATAAAAAGACTTGTCCTGCCGCCAAGATAATTATTGCCATTATTTTCTTATCACATTTTTATGGAGAGCGTATCACAGCATCAGTTTAGGCCGAGTGTTTGTGTGTGTGTGTCTAAATATTAAATTGTATATCTGATATCAAATACAAATAATCATTATATAAATAATTCTGTTAAATTCTATTCTGTTAACAATTTGATAAATGACACATTGACAGAGTGTAATATTTAGAAGATGAGTTTATATCCTAGTAAGATCCAAATGAAGTTGTATAGTATTAAAAAAAAGTGTTTGTGTGTCTGTGTCTGTGTGTGTGTCTGTGTGTGTGTGCACTCCTTACAAGCTATCTCGGCTATTGTTTTAACAGGAGATTGTTTAGTGGCTTTAAAGTGGATTTTTAACCCTCGTATTGACTGGATTTACAGGTTTTCAAAGAAACACACTAATTTATCAACAATTACAGACTTTGCGGAGTACAGAGTTTCAAATCAGCCAATCATTTACTCTGCCCTCTGTGGTCATATGTGGAACTGAAATTTTTTTCACATGGGTATCTGCTAAATACATTTGGACACAGAGGCAGTAGATTCCACACACTTTGCAACCTCCATCCCCACATCTGTGTGTTTTTAGTGCTTTTAATTACCCATCAACTGATGTGAGAGGGCTACAATCAAGACAAGAATTACCTACTAATTGCTGATATTAAGGGAAGAATTATTCTCAACAAATTTTGTTGTTGTTGATAGTTTGGAAGCACAGCAGACGAATATAAAGTATTAAAAAGATGATATAAAATGAAGTGAGAAATGGGGCCACATCGCCAAACCATCTCTCCTCTCTTTGCTTCTTCCACTTACATTAAAAAGAAATTATTCAAAACTAATTAGTTTGTCATAATAATCATTATAAAATGCATAACATATTCGCCTGCAGTCATTCTTGTAAGGGGGGGGGGGAGGAGGGTTGCAAGCCATCTAACACGTATGAATAATTTCTGACTATAAGTTTGCTGAGGGCAGACATATTGATTTTCTAGCAGACAGCAGTTGGGATAGCTTTTTTTGTAACAATGCAGACGCCCCCCTCCCCCCCTTATTATGACGTAATGGTAATAGATACATAGACTGTATCGGCAGATAAGAACCATTTGGTCCATCTAGTCTGCCCAACTTCTTCCAATAAATATTAATTAAATAAATACATAAAAAATAATTCTGAAGACCTTCATTAGTTCCTAGCCTTATATTAGATCAAGGATAGCCTTATGCTTATACCATGCATGCTTAAACTCCTCACAGTATTAGCCATTTCTGCCAGAAGGCTACTCCGTGCATCCACTACCCTCTCAGTAAAGTAATAGTTTCTGCTTTGACTCTTTTTGCCTAATCTTTACAGACCTGCCTATCTTCCTTGCTCTGGTTTTATTTTAGAGTTGCTACATGCTAGCTCTTTGTTTTTAAATATATTGACCATTTCTGCTCCCACTGTCTTTTTTTGCTCTTCCTGACAAGCCTAGTACAATTTTCAGAAAAAGGTAACCTTTAAATAATTCCATAATAAATTGTACTGCTCATTTACAAAAATAATCTCACAGTTCTACAATTTCACAAAGATTATCCTTCTAAAAGGCATTGTTCGAAAAAGCAAAATGGCCCTTCACCATAGTTCTAGTTCTGACACTGAAAATGCCAAAAAAGCCTGCCATTGTGTACCCTAAAATGGTGGCAACCCCATTGGTTAATGTAATTATTCATTGCTTATTTAGAGCATTAAATTTACCTTCAAATATAATTTTAATCATTATATTTTTTACATTGCTAATATCAATTTTAAGTCTTGTTCAAAGATAAAAAAATATACAAATTAAGGTAAAAAAAAAGTGTATTATAAAGGCAACTTTACTCCTAAAAAACATTAGTCTTTACACATTACATGCCATTTACCTAATGTTAATTTCAATTATTGAACTGCTGTCCAAAAACCAAGAGACCATAACAAAAACCTCCACCCTTTCAATTTCATGTTGCGTAGGGGGGAAACCAGATGGTCCATTGAAAAGGGGGATTCTTTTGGTACATGCAGGCTATGGGGCTGCATCAAATTCATTAAGACTGTGGTTGTTTTTTTTAATATCCCCTGACAGCGTGGAACTCTGGTTACAACTCTGGTAAAAGTTTATGTGCCATTGCACAGAAGTCAGGGTGTGTACACACTGAGTAAAACGCGTTGGTGTGGGAAAGCTATCATGCACCCCGCCGATGATTTATCATTTTGTTGTCTTCCAGATACTAAGTTGCAGTGAGGGTTCAGGGAGTATTTAATGTAATATTAATGAGGCTGGATGCAGGGTCATAAAAAGTGATAGGTTTTTGTGATGGTAAATTATAAATCGATATTGATTTTTTTTTTCCCTCTTCTCTCTCCCGGCACTAATGCAGTCGGCTTATTGTGAGATACCACAGGCAAAGAGCACTTTATCAGATTAGGCAGGAGCCTGGTATCAAATATACATGAGATCCAGGATACCAGACTCTCTCTCTCTTGTTAAGAAAACACACAGAACAGTGAGAAGAAGGAATAGGAATGGAATAAACAGATTGCAGAACCCAAAAGGTTTTCTTTGTAATCCCTTGTTAGTTATTGACGGAGGACCGAATGCAATTCACTATTCCATATGTCTTTTCTCCTTTTTTTTTTCCCCCCGTAGAAAAAGACGATTGGTAGCCCCACTTCTCCATTCTGCATTGTGTGCATCCTTGCCGCAGTAAATCAGCTTATTTTCAGACTGTACAATGAAGAAATGTACTCTCCTTTCCAAGAAACAATCTGCGCTACTGCTGAATTTCTCATGAAAAAACAGGGGGGCTACTCACTGGAGATAAACCTGGTGGGGGGGTTGATAATGCTCTAAAGCAGTGCTTCACAACACTGTCCTTAAGATGCCTCAAAAGTCCAGGATTTAGGGATTACCCAGTTGTGTTTAAATAAAAATATGTACACCTGGGGTGGTTCCGTAACCATTACGGAACCATACCATTAAGAAACCATACCAGGTGTTATACATATTCTTATTTAAACACAACTGGGTAATCCCTAAAACCTGTCCTTTGGGGGGGGGGTCTTGAAGGCAGCTTTGATGAGTACTGCTTTAAAGGACAACTATTAACAGTAAATTGTTAAATTAAATAATTGAAAGTTTGGAAGTGTAGACATTTTAAACATAAATGTTTTGATGGAAGAATACAAATAAAGTACTTTATTAAGCCCTCTTTGCTTTGAAAAATGCTCTTTCAGGGGGCAGACATGTTGTTTAGAATCTTGGGTCAGGACATTCTTCACCTGATCCAAAATGTCTGCTCTGATAGTGCTATACAGAGCAAAGATGGCCCAACAAAATACTTTATTTGAATTCATTCATTAAAGTATTTCTTTTTAAAATACCTTCTTGTTGCCTTTCATTTAAACTTAAGCACATGTTTTTCCCTGATAGTTGTTCTTATAATATAAAATCCCTCCTTTCCACTGGCTAGGCACATCTCAGTTTGCTCTAAGATAGTATGAAATCAATTCTACACCTGAAAATAAGCAGCAAATTGGCTACTATGCTTTTCATGTATATGGTGAGGTTCTATGCAGATTAGTAATCCAGTATAAAGGGATTAAAGGGACATATAGAGTCAGAAACAGAGACTGTTAAACATGGTATAACTTGGTAAGGTAAATAAAGTAATAATTTGCTTTATTATTATGTGTCTTTTTTATTTATTAATTACTTTAAAGAAAAACTGTGACCGTGGGTGGGTCAAAATATTTTTTTCTTCAATTGTGTTGGACACATAATTTTTTTACCAGCATGCACTTCCCCTCTTCTTCCTGATTGGCTCGCTCAACTTATCTTCTAACGGGTGCTTACATCACATCAGAGGGTTATTTTGCAAAAGGTTTTCTGCCTCAGATTTGAGTCTATTATAAAAAAAATGCTACAGTAGCTGCTAGTCCTTTTCAAATAAGTGGACACACCACATATTGGGGAATTTTATAACCTATAATTAAAGACAATTGCTTTATAAATACAAGATACGATTACCTCTCCAGTGCTTAGTGGCTCGTTAACCACTTCAGCAAAGCACACAAGTTGCTGGGAGAGAAAGAAAAAAAAACGGCTTAAAGATTGTCGAAGCAATTATCCATGCCAAAGACAGTCATTATTTGTGCCTCTCTAGGCGATTCTGTACGCACACAGAGATACACACGAACACCACACTCCACATGTCTTTGTAGCACAAAGAGATAGATATACACTAGCCTCCCAGCAGGTCTTTCACAGACTTTCTTTTGTACGGTTTGTGGTCCTTGTGCTTTGTTGGCAGATCTTAACAATCATGTTTTTGGAGAATGTTACAAGTGCCTGTTAATGAGTATTGGCACTTTCTCCTGTAAGCAGACTGCCCTTGGCCTGCTGGTAGCCTTAAAAGCCCATAGTAAAGCCTTCTCACATGTAAAAGACCTGCTACATTAAAGGCAATGTTAGTACTCATATGTGTGTGAACTCACACCTTGGGAAGATAAACCCAGCCATGCATAGCTGTGATATGGCCCACCTCTTTACTAACACATGGGCAATTCTGCCTTCAAACTGAACCATGGATGCCTGGGCGTTCCAAACTTTTCACGCAAGCTGCATATCAGTCTGTATTAAAAATTTAATCTTGGGTGTCTCCTGTTTATGACATCACCGGTCTCTTAACATGCAAATGAGCTAATTTCCAATGGTAAATCTGTAATTTGCATAGCAAGCCACAAGGTGATGTCATAAGCGAGAGACATCACAGACATATATTTTTTTTAAAAACCAAACAATTTTTCTCTTATTCTATGCATGCGCTGCAACACAATGTACAGATAATTTTGAACATTTTTTTTTCTACCTTCACAGCATATGCAGTGTTACGTTGACAGTCCCTTTAAAAAGGGACTAAATCCCATTTGTTTCTCTACAGGAGCATCGTTCGAAAGCCTTTTTAATCAGACAGTAGTATCCTCCAGTCTAATTAAAAGCATATTTGATTTAGTTGCTCTCGAATTTTGTAAAGACATGTGGACAGTTAAAGTATCTAAGAGCAGTTGGCCTGTCTGACTGTCTACTTCAGTCAATCAGCAATAAATGAGAGATTTACAGGAAGAAACAAACAGCCTTTATAATTCCTTTAAGTGTCAGCAGGCTTCTAAAGGTTAGGACAACAAGTCTCTCCTATCATGATCTGCCAACGCACTTTGAGACTCCCCAACTATGGCAAACCTTACCAAAAAAATAAAATACCACAACAAAACAACACACACAAACACAAAAAAAACCCACAGAACAAAAAAAAGAGTAAACCTGGCAAATGGCTTCCTCCTTTTCCATTTTTACCATGTGTTTATTGACAGTTCATTCACAAACATCAAACTGACACAAGCTGTTTATTGAAGAGTGCAGTGAATTGCAAAAGTGTTACAACCAACAGACAAGGATTGTACCTGTTCCCTCCCAGGAAATCTTACAGGGGCTTCCCAAAAAAACAACCAAATACCTCTGAATTATACAGACCCCCCCCTACACACACATACACACACACTGCACTCCCCAGACACCAGCCAAGAGAATATTTTAGTCCATGGCTTGAAATGTAAGTTGCATTGGGATCTGGATGGCATATTACTGCATCCAATGCTCTATTCAATTTTCAAGATAATACGTTTCATATCACACATGTTTTTGCACCTTGCGCTGTGTTATTTTGCATATTATGTAATGTGCATGATAGCGGAAGGTGTGACTTGTTTGGCACTTAGTTAAAATTCTAATTCAGTATAGGATTATGGCTTTATTTTTATTAAAAGAATCCCTTTGCTCCTTTGCATAATGCTACAGATTATATTGGCACTTTGCACATACTACCAAAATAAACATTAAAAACAATAACAATTCATTAGGACTAGTCAACAACCTTCTATCATAGGTAAAACCCTTTTCGGATTACTGGTTCGTAAAATGATGGATTCTCTTTTAAAAATAACAATCTAGAGATAGTACGGGCTCAGTTGCTAGTTACCGTTTGCTACAATAGAAAATTATTCTAAATTATAGGGGGCTTTAATTATCTAAAAATAAACCACCAGGCAAAAACATGTTTTCGTAATAGCTAGGGACTACTCTTGTCATCTAGAGAATAGAGCATGCTGGGTATCTGATCACTGCTACTCGTAAAGCAGCTCCGAACTTGAGCAGGCTTGAGATATTTAGAGACAGAAAAAGGTTATCGCCATCTCTGATCATTCTGACACAGGTTTTTCTCAGGCAACGAAGGTTAAATCCACGTGGGAGTATTAAGAATACATTATACTCGAGTCATGAAAAGTTCAGTCCCAACTTTGCATTGTACGGTTTGCTCTGCCCTCGAGTGGCGAGGGAGCGTAGGGTCATATGACTGGGCCTCGCGCAATGTGTTCCAGCGCCACATTGGCGATAGAATGCCTCGTTAACAAGTCCAAACCAGCAGAGATAAAAAGTACGGAATTTAGGAAAAATTTTTAACCCAATAATTGGGCCACACCGGGACAAACTTGTGTCCCCCGGAAGTGGGATATCAATGACAACTGTGGGTATGGTTTTCATTTTTGGGAATGTCTTCCCTACACATTGGGAGTTATATATATGACTGGAGCTATGAGAGGGACCAGTTAAGAGAGATCTGTGTCAATGCAGGCCAGCTCTCCACTAGACCTAGGACCTTTCCCATGAACGCTTGACCATTTTAAAAGGGGAACGTCAAGTAATGAACCCTGGAGTGGGCCTCCAAAAATATTCATGCATGGCGGTCCTCCTCGTCTTTGTTATATTTCTGCTGCTTAAATATTTACAACATTACATCTTGAGCCAATGTATATTTTCTTCCTGCCTGGCTCCTAAGAAAATTGAGGCAAACTTGAAAACTCTTCAAGATCGCGTCCAATTTTTCACTTATTAGGGGGGGGGGGGCCTGTTAGTTTGTCAAGAGAATATATACGAAAGTATGTCTTGCAGAGAAATGTTATGGATGAACACATCTGGCAGCTGTACAGATTCTGTCATTTTACAAGAATCCATGCAAAAAAAAAAGCAGAGACTGAACGATCCAAGGCTTCGCTTCCCTCCCTGCGATTATAGGAAAGTGATTAGCGTATATGCGAGGGTTGGGCGTGGAGTCAGATTGGGGAGTGAGCCAAAAAACATGACTTGCTGTTGTCTTTTATAATGAAATGAAAACTTTCGTTGTTAAACGTTTTGGTTGAAGTAATATCTCTGTTTTCATTAGTGCATTGTAATACGACAAGGGCCAAAAAAAACATTCACAACTGGCTTAATTGAAAACATTTACTAACACATCATGGAAACAGAGGGTCTCCAGATTCTGCCTTGGGAACAGTTTAAAGATCCAGTATAGGCAAAATGTTAAAAAAAAATGGATGTATGGTGAAGCAGGGTGCATTGAACATGCGTGTGTTTTTTGCATGTTCAGTGATGTGTATTTTTTGCGGCATTGAGCATGTAATAACACAGACATGCTCCACCTCCTGGAATTGTTTTTAAGAATTCCAAGCATACAGCGGTATACTCAGAAAAAGGAAATGCTCAAGCCACTGACAAATATACAGAAACCACTGGGCTTTTGCAACAAGACGGGACAGACCCATTTTCTAAAAATCCTGACTCAAATTTGGGGCAGGTGAGTTCCAGAAACCCACTATCTGGGGTCATGCAATGCCCCAGGTTAGTTAATGGGCCCAAATTATTCCAATTCAGTCCAGATGTTCCTCCTCCATTTAGTCAGTCTGCTAAATAAAACTTATTTGGCCATAAAATAAATGTATGGGGTAAAAGGAATTCCTCTTTGCTCAATACCCACAACTCTTTCCAAGTAAAGGAAGGGTAGTAATGCATGTGGCGATGGTCTCCAACAACTCCCCAGCAGGGGGCTCCCCGTTGTCACAGACCACCTCTTCCTGACTTCCTGTTTTTTTACCATTTAAATAAAGCTTTCAATAAAAAAAACGCAAAGCCATTTCTGGACTTTGTTTTGGTTTCTCCCTGTAGTTTTTAGAGGCCAATAATGGCCCTTGTTCCTTGAGCTCGGATACTCCAGATCTGCCCCCGATGCAAACTGTAGGCCCATTGATTTAAATGAAGTTGATCCCTCTAGCACCAAGTTTAAAACAAAATTACACTGAATGGGGCTACTGTGGTTCCTGTCTTAACGACGCACTGCGCACAGTATGGGTTCCGAAGCATGGAAGGTACGGGCAGATTTATCTCTGATCCGAGTCGTTATCAATAACCCCAGAATGTTAAGCAATTTCCTTAAACTTTTATCCTTCAGAACTAAAATCTGCTCAGTGGCTATTGGCTGCAAGTCCATATAAAACCGTTTCGGTGGACTAAACACTACAGGGGGTTAAGCGAAAGTAACAAGGTTCTTCAACAAACACACCAATGTGTTGTTTATTTATTTATTTTTTTAAGTATTATTTTTATTTTCAATTCGGGTTTTTTTTTTGGTTTTTTTTTTATGATCTGAGGTTTGTGTAATGGAAACCACATGTCTGCCCAGAACGATATAATTACAAAACAAGAATCGTAGGCAATGCCAGGAAAATGGGTATTGTCAGTGCAATTATATTTTATTTACAGCCTTCCCATTTTTCGGGATCACAATGTTCCTATTTCCATTCTGATGCGTAGAGAGAGGGAAAGAAAAACAGAACTAGATTTAAAGGGGTGGGAGGGAGTGGATTGGTCAAGATTTACAGGGGGTCTTTTTTTTATCTTGTTTTAGAACAAACATAGATTTTTTCCCCGCGTATTATAATTATTATATTTATTTATATTTAGAGCGTGCTTGAAAGGGAGTCAAGGGAATTTAGGGATTTTCATTTATTTATTTTTTTATATATTCTGCCCAAGTTTGTGTGTATAGTGAAGTTTGTTTGAAACTGGCATGAAACAGCATTTTTTAATAGATGTGCTGAATTTAGTCTCTCCATTCTCTGCCAATAAATTTATTTTGAAAGCAAGTCCCATTTTGGACGCAAAAAAAAAAAAGTTTTTCTTTGAAGTACTAAATTCTGTGTAATGCAGTGATGCAGAGTGTGGGTAATTTCGGTTATTGTATTGTTAAGTGATGTACATACCTCCCAACATTCCAAAGGTCTAAAGAGGCCCAATTTCATTTTTTTGTGGGTGTGGCTGAAGGTGAGGCTGTGGGCGGGGCATTGTCAGAACATTTTCAGCGACTTTATGGCCCATTGATAACTATTTATGTGATTTGGTACCTCATTTAGATTAAGAATTAAAAAAAATGATTGATACAAATTATTGACACACTTATATAAACCAGAAATTTTTAGCTCACAAAAAAAGAGGTACGATAGAGGAGAATCTAGGGCCGCTTGGGAGGTATGGATTCATCTATAGACCTGGAGGTAGCCATTTTCAATGAGCATGTGACATTTGGTTTCCAGCCCATACTCTGTGCTGGTTGACGTATTTCCCCTATAGACCTGTATTTAAATTCCTGCATGGGTGGAATTGCGATCCTGACTTTCTAAATGTTCCCTTATCGGAGCCGGACTGGCCCACTGGGAAATTTCCCAGTAGGCTGCCTGCCCTGTGGATGGCTCATTCCTTCTGATTACTCCACTTTTACCACACTGCCCCAGCATTACGTTTAACCCCTTATGTCCTTTCATACGTCGCTTGTCTAGAAAGGGTGCGGCTTATTGACTGTACTATGCATATATACGCTGGGTCAGTACTGCTTTTCGGGGGTCCTGTCCCGTCAAATTTGAGTCTGCCATGGCTTGCCTGCAACATTTAGGGTCGCCACCCAGCCAGAATTGTACCGGCAGGCCAATAACAAAATTGGCTTCAGGCTTATGTGAAGTTTTGGGAAGGAATATTTTGGAAGAAGGTATTTTTTGGAAGAAGAGGTTGCATTCCTTAGCAGCGTTGCGTTCATATGATGTCTACTAGACACAAGGTGTAAACACAAAATAACTCAGCGTCAGGCACTCAGTACCGCGCAAATATGCCCCCGTTTGGCTCCACCTCCTCGCATCCTGGGACACTGTTTGTCGAAGTTGGTAAGAGTGGACGACACCTTGGATGCTAGTTCTGAATTAACGCCTCCAAGGGGAGTGGTGTTCAAATCTCATTCTAGCTCCCTTCCAGCCAGTCCCGGTGAGACTGTATACAGGTCCTTTTTTTTTTTTTTTTTTTTTTTTTACCAATCACTTTATTCTATTTTTATATTCTTGTTAGTGTTTTGCCAAGTAAATGGGCTATAAACAGCTTGTCTCCTTTTAAAGACAAGGAAAAAAATCAATCTACCATCCGCCTGACATATACCTCTCTCTTCCGCTCATTGTCAGCCCCCTGATTGATGGTGTTGTTCATTAATATGGGGCGATTGTCAGCTTTTCCTGAATAAATATAAAAAGAAACAAAGAGAGACCCCACCCTTTTCAGGCCTCGGCAGATTATTTCCTACCCCCCCCCCCCCCCCCCCCCTCTGCTCCGAGCAGCTGCAAAGGGGAAAGTTCTCCTGGGCGGACTAGCATGTTTCTTTGCTTCCTAAAGGCAGGGAATTAGATTTCCTAAATACATGGGGAATATGGTGAGGGAGCAGGTGGAGGGTACAATGGGTCTGCTTTGTCGTATCTTGCGCCTTCAGCAAAATTAATTTATTGTGGAGGAGGAGAGACTGGTGACTCGGTGAAGCTTTAACCTTAACCACTTTTACTAATTGTCCAAAAACAGAGAAATTTTATCTAGCTATCTTATCTGTGTATCTATTTATTGTATCTATCTGTATCTATCTCTAGCTGTATCTATCTGTCTGTCTATCTATCTCTTTCTATCTACATATCTATCTATCTATCTATCTATCATCTATCTATCATCTATATATCATTTATCTATCATTTGCAAACCAGCCTGGGATACCACTGGAAAAGAGAGAGGGGATCTGTAATGTAAATATGGGATTACATTCTTAGAAAGAGTCTTGAGGCAACAGGAAAATGAATTACTTCCTTACAGAGAGAGATGGCCAGCTCGGGAAAGGAAGAGAAAGAGAGATCAGGGTGAAGGAGAGCGGGAGGAAGAGACAGATTTATAGACAGAAGATAAATAGAGGGATCAGTAGATGAATACATTAATATCACAGCCAGGTACACAGAGAGACAGACAGAAGGAGAAGAAAGAAGGAATTACTGTGATTGAGGTGTCTCTCTTATGGTTTACAGTCGCATGAAAAATTGATTAAAAATTAGGCTTTCACAAGAAGAAAAAGTAGCGATTACCGTTGTGCGAACCACATTTACCCATAAATCTTTCGGAGCCACCATTATTTAGGTTTCAGCGCGGATAAGGATGTCTAATTATTTTAACTCTGTCTAAAGTCACCTGGCTCTTGCCATAATTTTTTTAAAATAAGCTGGTATGGTTTCCATTCCCCCTCGTCATTTTAACCTGACCGGTGACTTCTGTCCCTTTGGTGGTGTTTCCCGATGTTAAAAAAAAAATAAAAATAAAAACTAACTACAGAGCAAAAGTTTGTTATTAATCCTTTTTCTCAAGGTCAGACTAACCCTGGATGGCAAAAACAACTAGACCAGAATGAAGAAGTGTTCCCTAAGGGACCAAGCTGTGAAGCATCAAAGTGCTCCAAGAACTGATCAGAAAGTACTTTATGGATTATATTACCAAAAGTTGTGGATCAAGTGGGGTGATTGTGCCCTGTATGTGACCATCCACACTCTCTGTTACCGTGTAGCCACTATAAGATACCTTGGAGAATCTACTAGACCATTCATCTGTGACCATCCAACACAAGGTAGAAGGCTTCTTCTCAACTTGTTTAAGGTTCTAATGTTGCGCTCATCTTTAGGGTTCTGCAACCTTGTGGAGCTAAATTTGCAGTTATATATAAATGGCAGTGACCGAACATTCTAAATGGTCTGTAATGTGAAACCTTTGTCAAGAAATCGAAAGATAATATAATGATGGCACGTGAGAAAGTCCAAGGTTTGTGCTTGGGCCTCAGATTTGGCAGCTGTTGCCTGGCTTCTGGGTCAAAAAATGACTTTCCTCCAGGTAGGTGGGAGTGGCAGCTAGTGCTATCCACTCCCACTGCCTAATTTTTCGTTTGACCCATCTATCTCCATTTTTTGTGACTCCACCCAGGGGTGTAGATAGGTTACCTGCTGCCCTAGTCCTAAATAAACTCACACACCTTCCAACCCTCATTTGTCGCACCCCTTCCTCTACAGGCTGTACCCCTTCCTCTCGGAACCTTTCCACAACAACAGATTGCTCCCACCATATTGTTCCCTGATGATCTAGTGGGGCCAGCCCAGAGGCCTGTTCTGGCAGCACAAGTCACTGAGGGAGGATGTACCACCAGATTTGCTAGTGCTGGGTCTGGTGTCACCCTCTCCTCCAGATTGTCACACGAGACCCAAGCAGAAATACATAACTGCCTCACCAAGCCGGTGAAAAAGTCCTCTGCATTTTTAAAAACTTTATCCATGCGCGGATCAGTTTTTTTTTTAGCTGGGGTAAATTCCCCCCCCCCCCCCCAAAAAAAAATATATATCCCCGGCAGGGGGCTGTTTAGCTCCCTTTACAGATGGACAGAGGACTGAAAAGACTCCGTTTGTGATCGGGTTTTATTGAGTTGGACTCTGAAGTGTTATGAATACCATTTCACAGAGCAGGAAGCAAGGGGAACGACAGGGAGAGCTGGCTCCGAGCCACAGGTTGAAGATTGAATCTGCCTGTAATAGGAGGTGATTATTGAGGGCTAGCGGGAACATGATGGATGTTTTCCTGTTAAAGTGACAGCTCAAGCCGAAGTTTAGCTGCTAGTCTGCAGCGTTGCAAAGGCCCTGCAAGTCCTGGACTTCGGTAACTCCCTGTGTATTAACTTAACTAACTCTTCTGGTGCCAGAGAAGTCATTATGCTACAAGGGCACATTGTGTTGCCCACTGTGTGCATATGGCACAAGTCTGTCTGGTCAATGACACGGCTTCCCTGTTTGGGAATTAGGATGCAGCGTTATCCGAAACCTATTTTTTTAAAGGGCAATTCCACTTAACCTATTTTCTGTAAATTCCTACCGCGTGTGACATTTATACTTTATTAAAATAGCTTACCATTCTTCTGTACTTTTACAATGAAAATAATTTCTCCGGGGCTTCTAAATTCACTGACGTCCAACAAGGAGGATCTTGTTTTTAATAGAACTGCCCATTTAACTGATGGTGCTAAGTCATTAGCGGAATATTAGCATGTACAATTGCTGGTGAGATGGCTCAGCAGGCTGTGGAATCTGTTCAATGCGTAAGGTTGCAGAGTCAGCCCTGGCGAGCTGGTTTCATCCTTCTGAGGTCACTAAAATGCATACCATTAAGTATAATAAGAATATCCCCTAGATGTTCTTGGAAACTTTTCCTGGTAAAACCCATCATTATTATTAATATTGTGGGCTTGTTATCTATACATATAGCTTGAGATTTCATATTGTACCACACAGTGACCTCAGATTGGGAGATTGTGGAGTCTATAAGGCATGCACACACAGTTGAATTATGTGGTCTCTGTAGCAAGATCTAAATCACGTAGTATACAATCCAGCAAGTCTAAAGCCTGGAAGGCCAAGTCCCATGTACACCTATTATCACAGATACTTTATATGATTTTAATGTTTTACTTATGGAGGCTCTCTTAATAGTTTGGAGGACAGACGAGACTGGTCAGTAGGGGGGGGGGGGGGCTTCGAAACATTTAGTCAAATAGGGAGACTGGATTGGAACTATACATCACTATGGAACTGAGCAGATTCGACTAGGAAGAAATTGAGTCATTATGGAGAATAAAAGGTATAAAAAGATATAAAAGAAAATGATAACAGGGTTGGCCTACGTTAACTGACTTACCCCACTTATCCTCAGAAACAGTGTATACATAAAATAATACCAAATGCTCCAAATCTCATTCATCCAGGAGATGTTACTATTAACCTCTATTTACTATTAACTTTGTCATTTAATGAACGCTATCGACTTCAGAAGTGCTCGGTGGACCCTGCCAGGAATCGAGCCTGCAATCCGGAGCAATGAACAGATTCTACAGTCTATTGTATCACCCGTTTCAGTTATCTCACCTCAAAATAAATTCAAAAGTAGAAGATGCTATCTTATTGTAATGGAACGCGGAGCTTGCAATCTGTTTTAGATGTCACACGAGTGGAAGGTTTTACAGAACAGAGCCCAAGAACAATAAAGACAATATATTATCATTAAAAAAGGATTTGGGAGATATGTATGCTTCACTCAGAGAGGCAGTTGCTGATGGTAAAATGTGCGCTGCTGGACAGCTATTCTTCTGATGGCGATATTGTAATTAAACACATACCCAAATTATTAAACGCACCATCTCTAATTCACACAATGCTGTGCTGGCATCTTCTGTGGTGCGCACGGTGTGGTTTAGTTTTGTGTGTGTGTTTTTTTCACAGCTACTGCTGACGAGATGTTTTCTAGCATGAGAGAGAGAGAGAGAAGGAGAAAAAGAGAGAGAGAGAGAGAGAGAGAGAGAGAGAACGACAGAGAGAGAGAGAGAGAGAGAGAGAGAGAGAGAGAGAGAGAGAGAGAGAACGACAGAGAGATAGAGAGAGAGAGAGAGAGAGAAGGACAGAGAGAGAAAAGGACAGAGAGATAGCTAGAGAGAGAGAGAGAAGGAGAGAGAGAGTGAAGGAGAAAGAGAGAGGGAGAGAGGGGGGGGGGGGGAGTTTTTATTGGAACATTAAGAAAAAATAAAAAAACATTTTCTCCTGTCTTCTCCACTACAGTGTTATTACTGAAGAGTATAGGACAAAATACATTTATGTTCTATAAATAATTCTCCCTCCGATGCATGTGACATTAGTTTCTCTTGTACAAAGTCCTCCTATGAAGAGGGAATTTGGTAAATTTTACCAACCTACCACACACGCACACAATATATATATATATATATATATATATTGATCAGTTACTAACATTGTGACCACCTGCCTAAATTGTGTAGTTCCCCTTCTGACGACAAAACAGCCCTAACCGGTCGAGCATGGACTCCACTAGACCTCTGAAGCTGTGCTGGGGTAACTGGCACCAAGACGTTGGCAGCAGATCCTTTAAGTCCTGTAAGTTGCGAGGTGGGGCCTCCATGGATCGGACTTGTTTGTCCAGCACATCCCACATCTATTGGATTGAGATCTGGGGAATTTGGAGTACGAGTCAACACCTTGAACTCATTGTTGTGTTCCTCAAACCATTCCTGAACCATGTCTGCTTTGTGGCAGAGTACATAATAATGCTGTAAGAGGCTTATGCCTTAAGCATTGGTCTGTAACAATGCTTAGGTAGGTGGTACGTGTCAAAGTAACATCCACATGAATGGCAGGACCCAAGGTTTCTCAGCAGAACATTGCCCAAAGCATCACACTGCCTCCATCGGCTTGACACCTGTCAGTGGTCATAATTTTATGGCTGCCATAAGTACTGTATAGCGAATTAGAGCTAGTATTTAGTATTGGTGTACAGTGCAATGACTGCACTATAGTTTGTGTTTTTTTTAATCACTCTTTTTGTGAATTCTAATACCTTTCAACCATTTCTGAGCTGGAGGGGTGAGCATCATACTTCTGCCACTGAAGGGTTGTGAATAGTGAAAGGTTGGAGGTGGGGGCAGGCTTAGGGACATTACTAAAACATGAAAAGTAACAGTTTTTTGGTTGCACAATAGTTTGTTTTTATTCTTTTCTTTCTCTGTGGGTTCTAATTCCAGGCTAAGGGTCTCTATTATAACATGAAATGTCAGAGACAAAATATATGGCACCACTCCAAATATGAACACACTCTATCTAGTGCAGAGGCTACCCTCATATCTAAAAGTGGGTGGGACATAAGAGTAGGTACAGCTGCCAGGAGCTTCGCAATCGCTCCCTGAGAAGGAAGTTTTCAATCAGTTCACCATACTTTGCTTCCCAACATCAAGACCTCCTGCGGCACAAATTAAAATGAGGGGCTTAATGGACCAAAAACTGTCTCAACAAGGGACCTCTCCCCACTATGACCACACCACCAGGAAAATGGATTCCCTTCATATTATGTTGCACATATCCGAAAATCTCACATCTGTGCACGTTATTCACTAAGAACTAAAGCCATTGGATTGTTGCCGGCCTAGGCCGTATCCTTGGCAAGGTCAGTGAAGGTCAACAGAACATCACAGAACCTCAGTAAATGACCATCACCCTACCCCTGGATTGTTCCATCTAGGAGAAAGGAGTGACTTCATTTTTGTAAAAATAGATTACAGGGCGGAGGATGGGTTTGTTTGTTTTTTGATCACCGCAAAGAAGATATGCGATATGACAGATGCGCTGATACGGATCTATACTGAGATGTGGAAAATCTTCCAATGGATTAACACATTTTTTTTGATGATGTGCATTATTCCATTGGACTGCACAGTAATTTGAACTTGTTCAATACAATGGCTCTGATGGATAAAGTTAAAGGGACAGTGTCACCTCTCCCATTAATATAGGGGATAAGAAAAAAAATAACTATACAGGGTGTTACCTGAATGGCAGGTAAATGCATAAAATAAGAGATAGACAGGTTGTGAGTGAGTCTCCCATTTTCGCCATCATCTTTGGCTTTATTTACAAATTCTGTGGGAAATTAGCTATTTGCTTATAAAGTGATATCATAAACAAGAAACTCCACACCACTCTCCAACCACAAGTGTCTCTTATTTTATGCATTGGTTTGCAAGTGTGTTAACTCAACGTACAGATAATGTTTGATCATTCTTTTATTGACTACATTCACAGTGGGAAACTGTGTTTTACATGGCACTATCCCTTGAAGTTGAAGCTCTGTTTTCCAGCTATTACTCTAAGGTTTTCTACAGTATAAACTTGTATATAAAAAATAAACCTCAGTGTTTCAGTATCTGATATGTGTGCCTATGTAAGTGGATGATTATAACTGAACTGTATTCAAAAATGTCATTTTTAAATAAGAATTAAAGAGTCAGTCAAAAGCACGGGGATTAAAGAGTTTTAAATTATGATATGTGTGTCGAACATCGAACCATAGAATGTGTCGGCAGATAAGAACCATCCAGACTGCCCAATTTGTATCAAAATAATAAAATCAGAATACTTTCATTAGCTCCGGGTCTTATGTTATATCTAGGATAGCCTTGTGCCCATCCCACGCATAATTAAACTCCTTCACTGTGTTAACCTCTACCACTTCTGCTGGAAGGCTATTCCATTCATCCACTACCCTTTCAGTAAAGTATTACTTCCTGATATTACTTTTAAACCTTTAACCCTCTAATTTAAGACTATGTCCTCTAGTTGTTGTAGTTTTTATTCTTTTAAAGATACTCTCCTCACTAGAGGAAGCAAGGGTTTAAAAAAAATAGTGTATCCCTATACAACCAAGCATTCTGCTAGCATTCCCTGCAGCTCATTGTCTACCTTCCTTTAAATCCTCTGAAATAATTTTTCCTAAATCTCTTTTCTCACATGTTGAGGTTAGGGCTGGATCAGATATTCTATACTCTGCCCTTGGGTTTTTACCCATGGTGCATTATCTTGCTCTTATCCACATTTGGGTGATTTCCTGTAGAATATTGTTAATTTAATGCCCTGGGAGTAAGACCCTGTTTTTTAGGCTGAGGGTGTTTTTTTTTGAGGACCAAGTCAGTCTCCTTGGTCACAGCCTCAGACCAAATCGATGTATTTTAATCAGGATAGGAGACAATTAAATCAAGAATACTTGGCTAAACCTGGAATATGATTCACTTGCAGATAATTTCTGAATCCGGAATGGATGGGTTCTGTCCACCCAGCTACGGATGGTCAGGACTCTGACTGGCCAACCCTGATGGAGGGCTGCCCCTAGTTGAAGCAGCGACTCCGCGTTTGTGTTCAGCCACATAAATGTTCATTTTCCTGAAATACCAACCTCTCAACCTCCGGCTTCTCTTGATCCATTACAAGGTTTAAACATGAAAAGCTCCAAAGAGAATTAAATTAGCAGAGGAAGCTCAAAGGGAGTGGGATTTGCATTTACCCCACTTAGGAGAGGAGATTAGCTGACCCCAGCGAGAAGGAGAGGGGGGGGGGAGATGCTGGGCAGGTTCTCCGTCAAACACGGACAAACCGTGTTATAGAGGCAATCAAGAGGGGAAGGTTAACGGCATGGGAAAGATGAATTCCATTTGGGAACCTGCTTACTTCCCATGATTTGGGATCCTGCTCCTCCTTACAATATCTCCTCAGCTCCTTCTGGTTTTTGTTTTTAAACCCATTGAGTGGCCCTTTAGTGCACAGGGCTAATTGGATCACAGTTTCTTTCTAGGATTGGCCCTTTCCATGCCAGCTTGGCCGGTCGTCCACTACAGAACAATGGCATCTTGACCTGTTCCACTGCCGTGTCAAAGGCAATAATACCCTGCCCATTCCACGTGGTGCTCAGAAGGTTAATCCTCCCATTCATCTGCTAAAATGCCCTTTGTCAAAAAGCTAAACAGTGATTATTTATATTGGGACATCAATGCAAATTCAGAGTTGCAAAAAAAAAAAAAAGGGAAGATTCACCAAACAATAAAGGCCGGGAGAGATTCCTTTCCTGTAAATAAAGAGCCTCAATTTTGAAGTAGAGGTCCCTACTGCATGTGCAACCTGGTGCCAGTACTGGCTTGTATAGTTCTACCAGGGGGGCAGACATGTTGTTTAGAATCTTGGGTCAGATAGGTCAGGTGATGTCCCAAGATTCTAAACAACATGTTCGCCCCCCTGATATAGAACTCTTCTTTCTATAGAATCTATTGAAAATGCCTGCACTTGAACTGAACAGCATGTCCAGTTTTTGAACTGAGCTCCCAGCATGCTCAGCCATCCATCCACCGTACAGAACGCTTAGCTGTGTAAATAAAATGCAAAGAAACAAATCCTAGTGGGCTAAAGTACAACACTGGTCTCTCCCTGTGCTTGTAAAGGGTTAAAAGCGAGCATTGGTTTCTGAGGTTTTTCGGGCAGATGAGATTCTCACGTCCCTGGTCTCGTTTTGAACGATGCAGCAGATGTAGGGGGTGATGCTGTGGAACGGAAGGCCTGGGTTTAGGATCACCGCTGTGACAGGCCTCCCCTCTCTCTGGGCCGCATCCTCTCTCAGTATATTTTTCTTAGCTGGATGGCCAGAAATTCTCAGAGGCTCGATTAGTGCCATTAAACTAGGAAGACTTTTCCTGGGTCTAATGACAGCGCAAGTCTTTCTGTTTGTTGGTTTTGGAAACTGGGGTGGGGGGGGGGGGCTGTTGGAGGGGGGTTAGGAGGAGGAAGAGAGGGAGGGCTGGGAAGTAGTGTGGGATTGATTGAATGGGACCCTTACCATTTCCCTTCAAAAGGGACTATTGTTCTTTCAACACTACAGACTCATTTGCTAATCATGGAGATGAACTTGAAAATGACTCTATTCTCACCCGAGCTCATAGGGTTAACTCCGGTATTTTAAACACACTGAGATAGCAGAAAACATTACCCAACGCGTCTCTGCACAGTGTTACCCTGGATCTCTTAGCCCAAGAGGAGAAATCCACTGCTTCTCATGCTACACAACGCGTTTCTCAACTCGCTGCCAATTTAACGTGACACACAGTTAATTAGGTGTAGGCCTATTTGGCAACCATATTTGTTAATACAAAACTGAAGCAAATTAAGCAAACACAAAGGACCTTTTTCTTGCTAAGTGGAAATCAAAATCCTTCTTCAGTATAATTATTTTTTGCTCGGTCAATAGAAATCACCTTTCATTTTTATAAACATCTGAAATCTGCACCAATCAAGATAAGGGGCACACATAGCGAGCCTGTCTACACAGAAGCCTATTCACTAGGCAGTGGGGGGGGGGGGAGTGAAGGCCTGACGCGTTTTGAGCTCTAAGCTCTTACTCATGGGTGACTACCACCTATTACGGGTCGTGTTCCAGGGCATCACTTTATTCCCTACTGCAACTTTGTTTGCCCCCTTCAAGCACATTTATTCAATAAACACTTTGGTGGAACTTTGGGAGCCAGTGTTTTTTATTCTGTTGTGGATTATATTCCTCCTCAGAGATCCTCCGTCGTCCACTGCATATCTTTTAGCAGAATATTGGTATTTTTATACTTCTTTCCTCCAATACATCAGAGTGTTGTTTTTTTTTTTTTTTTCTTCTTCTCTCTTTTGGTACAACTTACTAAAAGATATATAACCTAGATTTCCCATGAATTATGTACTATCATTAATTCAGTTCGAATTCCTATTTGCCATCCACCTTATTGACCCAAATAGGAACATGAGAATTCAAATGCTACTACAATTATTCCAGTTCTGTTAATTAGCCGTAATCCTCCAGTGCGTTCACTTTGATGCCTTTTCAACTACAAGGCTTTCGTTTTATGAATAATACAGTAAAAATACTCGAAGCAAAAAAAAAAGAAAAAATCACCGACTGCTTTGAAGGCTCAGTAAGTTACAGAGAAAGAGTTGGAAATGTAAAAACGTGATCCGAAATAACTTCTATAAAAGATCTGGTGGCGACGCTAAGATGTTTATTATACTGTTTACGGCTATTATTACTGGCCTGTTTGTATTAGCGACAGACACGGGCAAATGAAGACTATCCCAGCAGGAGTCAAGGGCGTATTGTGAGATGCAGAGATATTCAGGATGATACACTTTGCCCAAATTATTTCGGCACATGTGATGCCAACAATGGCCGGAGTAAAGGGTACGGATTCCGACCCTTCTATTTTCGTATTCTCCTTTATAGTAAAGGAAGTCCTGCGGGTGTCCTAAAACAACATAAGAAGAATTGACAATGGATATTGCAAACTTAAGACCAAAATAGCCAAGTTGGAAATAAAATCTCAAATATACTTCAAAACTCGGTTACTGTGGCCGTAAATCTGCACTTCACTTGTCAATTCCCCCAACAGCACTAATAACACTGGGCATGTTTGCATATTGAGCCTCAGGCTGTTTATTCAAGAGGCAGAGTCACATTCCTCAGGGTTTTGATTTGCTGTGTGGTATGGACTATGGGGGGGGGGGGGGGGGGAGACGCAGGATGCAGAAAGATTTTCCTTCCTCTGTTCTTTTGAGATGTTACATCTTACATGCTAAACATGGTATCGGAACCGAACCTTTGAAAGATGAGCGAGGCCTACAAGTGTCCTTAACCTACATAAGAAGAGGACACTGGAGACATCAAATATCGGCCCAGACGAGAGATAGATTTGCTTGTGTCTCAAGCAAGACAATACATGACATAGAAACATATAATGTATAGGCCCTTCTAGTCTGCCCAATGTTCTAAATACTTTTATTAGTCCCCAGTTCCCTATCTTATATCGAGGATAGCCTTGTGCCTATCCCACTCATGCTTAAACTCCTTCACTGTGTTTACCTCTACCACTTCCGCTGGAAGGCTATTCCATATATATAGATGTAGAGATTTCGGACCCCTTTGTATTTGTGTCTAGTTTGATTGCACCCTTGTGCCACGAGTGAGAGTGGCTATAAATAGCCTCTTTCAAAAGCCTTGTGCCTATCCCACGCATGCTTAAACTCCTTCACTGTGTTTACCTCTACCACTTCCGCTGGAAGGCTATTCCATATATATAGATGTAGAGATTTCGGACCCCTTTGTATTTGTGTCTAGTTTGATTGCACCCTTGTGCCACGGGTGCCAGTGGCTATAGATAGCCTCTTTCAAAAGCACACTTAGAAAACATTTCCTCCGTCTGTGGAAGAGAATTATTTTTTTTTTTTTCAATTTATCACAGCCGACTTGTTCTTTCCAATTTATCAGGCAAATAAACCGCCAACGTGCCACGGTAATAATTGTGTTGTACTGTAAACAGAAATTATGCTTTTGAGCGAAGAAGGAGATATTTAGATATGGCTGTGTGTGAGACATGTGAGATGACACTAGGCTGTAACATATTATTATCAGCCAACAAGAATTTAACACGTAAAAATAACTTTCTGGCTCGTGGAAGTATTGTTGGTTTATACATTTCAGCTAAACTTGCAACTACAGAGTCTAATGCCAATTATCTTGAGATTTATTGCTGTGGAGTATGTGATGCACTCACACACTGTATATTACTGTGAGATTTATTGCTGTGGAGTATGTGATGCACTCACACACTGTATATTACTGTGAGATTTATTGCTGTGGAGTCTGTGATGCACTCACACACTGTATATTACTGTGAGATTTATTGCTGTGGAGTCTGTGATGCACTCACACACTGTATATTACTGTGAGATTTATTGCTGTGGAGTCTGTGATACACTCACACCCTGTATATTACTGTGAGCTTTATTGCTGTGGAGTCTGTGATACACTCACACACTGTATATTACTGTGAGATGCATTGCTGTGGAGTCTGTGATGCACTCACACACTGTATATTACTGTGAGATTTATTGCTGTGGAGTATGTGATACACTCACACACTGTATATTACTGTGAGATTTATTGCTGTGGAGTCTGTGATACACTCATACACTGTATATTACTGTGAGATTTATTGCTGTGGAGTCTGTGATGCACTCACACACTGTATATTACTGTGAGATTTATTGCTGTGGAGTATGTGATGCACTCACACACTGTATATTACTGTGAGATTTATTGCTGTGGAGTCTGTGATACACTCACACACTGTATATTACTGTGAGATTTATTGCTGTGGAGTCTGTGATGCACTCACACACTGTATATTACTGTGAGATTTATTGCTGTGGAGTCTGTGATGCACTCACACACTGTATATTACTGTGAGATTTATTGCTGTGGAGTCTGTGATGCACTCACACACTGTATATTACTGTGAGATTTATTGCTGTGGAGTCTGTGATGCACTCACACACTGTATATTACTGTGAGATAAATTGCTGTGGAGTCTGTGATGCCCTCACACATGTATATTACTGTGAGATTTATTGCTGTGGAGTTTGTGATGCACTCACACACTGTATATTACTGTGAGATAAATTGCTGTGGAGTCTGTGATGCCCTCACACATGTATATTACTGTGAGATTTATTGCTGTGGAGTTTGTGATGCACTCACACACTGTATATTACTGTGAGATAAATTGCTGTGGAGTCTGTGATGCCCTCACACACATGTATATTACTGTGAGATTTATTGCTGTGCAGTCTGTGATGCACTCACACACTGTATTTTAGTGTGAGATTTATTGCTGTGGAGTCTGTGATGCACTCACAAACTGTATATTACTGTGAGCTTTATTGTTGTGGAGTATGTGATGCACTCCCACATTGTATATTACTGTGAGATGTATTGCTGTGCAGTCTGTGATGCACTCACACACACTATATATTACTGTGAGATTTATTAATGTGAAGCTCTGTGACAAACTCACTCACTGCTCATTTTAAAGTTTTATTGCTGTGGAGTCTGTGATGCACTCACACGTGTATATTACTGTGAGATTTATTGCTGTGGAGTTTGTGATGCACTCACACACTGTATATTACTGTGAGATTTATTGCTGTGGTTTGTGATGCACTCACACACTGTATATTACTGTGAGATTTATTGCTGTGGAGTCTGTGATGCACTCACACCCTGTATATTACTGTGAGATTTATTGCTGTGGAGTATGTGATGCACTCACACACTGTATATTACTGTGAGATTTATTGCTGTGGAGTTTGTGATGCACTCACACACTGTATATTACTGTGAGATTTATTGCTGTGGAGTCTGTGATGCACTCACACACTGTATATTACTGTGAGATAAATTGCTGTGGAGTCTGTGATGCCCTCACACAAGTATATTACTGTGAGATTTATTGCTGTGGACTTTGTGATGCACTCACACACTGTATATTACTGTGAGATAAATTGCTGTGGAGTCTGTGATGCCCTCACACATGTATATTACTGTGAGATTTATTGCTGTGGAGTTTGTGATGCACTCACACACTGTATATTACTGTGAGATAAATTGCTGTGGAGTCTGTGATGCCCTCACACACATGTATATTACTGTGAGATTTATTGCTGTGGAGTCTGTGATGCCCTCACACACTGTTTATTACTGTGAGATTTATTGCTGTGGAGTCTGTGATGCACTCACACACACTGTATATTACTGTGAGATTTATTGCTGTGGAGTCTGTGATACTCATGCACTGATGATTATGGTGGGAGTTTTATTGCTCTAGGGCTCTGTGATACACGCACACACTACCCATTGCCGTGAGTTTTATTGATGTGGAGCTCTGTGATACACTTACACATTGCTCATTACTGTGAGTTTTATTGCTGTGGAGTTCTGTGATACCCTCACACATTCTTCATTACTGTGAGTTTTATTGACGTGGAGCTCTGTGATACCAAGACTTTTGGTTTAATAAATCGACTCTGTTATTAAGATCTCAAATTATTTTTCCACCTCTGTGATTCGTTCTATGGAATTCCTTAAAAATGTCTTACCCCATCTAAAAGAAACAAAGCAAAAACGACATTATATAAACCATTTTAATTAATTCTAAAAAAAAAAAAAACTTAAAAGGTCTACTCAATAAAGAGAGAACTCCAAGGAAATGAGACAGGATTTTTAAACTTTAGACCAATGCAGCTGAGTTGGAAAAATTCTGCAATTTAAGAGAATTATTCCAACTCTGCTACTTTGGCTTGAAGTTTGACATTCCCATCTCAATTCCCTGCAATTCTCTCTTTATTGAGTAGAACCTTAACTTTTTTTAGAATGAATAAAAAAAAGTATTAGAAAACTGAACAGAAAAACCAAAAAACAATATACTTTTGATACTACTGATTGTGTTATGTTTGTATCTCTTGCCATTAAAAACTCTATTTACTTTTATATATATATATATATATAGTTTTTTTAATAAAAATGAAAAAAAGACAAAAAAAAATGGAGTTTAAAAACTGGGTAACCTTAAAATCCCCAAACTGTCACCTAGCTAAGCATCTGTTAAAAAAAAAATATATATATATATATATATACAACTATTGGGACAACTGGGAGAATTGCAGGTACCCGGCCCCATTTTTTTCAACCCAAAGACTCTCGCTTGGCGCTGGTGTCTTTAAATAGTCCCAATGCTAGCGTCCTGGAAGCATAAATGCCACATTCATCTGAGCTGCTCATTAATTAATATCTCAGCCTTTCTCAGTAAGGGCCAGGATAAGAGCTTGGTAAATGAAAAATAAGTAATAATTCATGAAACTTGATTTGCATTTCCAAATATAAAATGTGTAAAATCCAGCTAATTAGCACAAGTGAGAGCTAAGCGGTTACTATAGCAACTATAATATATGCTACAAAAAAAAAAAATTATGTTATAGCATGGTAAGTGCGTCTCTCTAATGCCTGTCTTTTCTTTTTCTTTTTCTTTTTTTTACATGTTTGCAAAATATTGACTGTGGCATATTAGTGATGATGTGGCAGCATTTTATTGGCTGGGTGGGAGTTGGATCGGATAAACGTCATATTCAATAATGCTACAGATTAATTTAGTTTCTACTTGGAAAGTTAGAGAAACAAATAAAGTAGCAAACGGACGTGCTCTGTTAACACCTAATTTTTTTAAACTCTGATTTGTAAAAAAAAATGAATCCATCCTAATTGGAATATCTGTGATTTTTTTTTTACTGGCAACTGGGCTGAATTTTTTTTTTACAGGAGATATTCTGTATGTCTGCAGGGTACAAACTAAGTCAGAGTTTCCAAGTATTCTATGGACATTTTCCTACACGTATTTGGGAATAAAAAAATGTGAACATATATGGTCATTATAATGGTTCTTGGAGGAACCAAAACCTTGATATTCTGCATATCTCTATATACATAGATACAAATCGACTTCTTTTGCACCCATCCCATGAGTGTGTGTAGTTTTTTGGGATCTACATATGTCCGATGACACAGCACCCGGGTCAAGTTAATATTTTGTTGATTTGGTGGTGCTGAGTTTTGGACATTTATATATATATATAATTATTTTTTAAATTTTTTTTTTTTTTTTTTAAATAATGCAACCCGTTAAACCTGAACAGGTATTATGTGTCTCCAACCATTTCCACACCTATAAAAAAAAATATATCTAAAAAATATATATATTTTTTTGGTAAAGTAGAAACCCGTTGAAAGTAAATCAGGTAAGGAAAAAGATTACATAAATAACAATTGCGTAATTACCACAATATTGGTGGGAACGTTTTAGTGGTTCCTAATACAGAAACAAGAAAGTATTCAGTGACTGATAAATTAAGAGTGACTGTATTCTAACATATTGTATTGCAACCAAAAGTTTTTTTGTTTTTGTTTTTTTTTAAAGTTTTTTTATTGGGGCATGGTATTAAAGAAAAATATTGGGGCATGGTTTTAAAGAAAAATATTGGGGCATGGTATTAAAGAAAAATATTGGGGCATGGTATTAAAAAGAAAAATATTGGGGCATGGTATTAAAGAAAAATATTGGGGCATGGTATTAAAGAAAAATATTGGGGCATGGTATTAAAGAAAAATATTGGGCCATGGTATTAAAGAAAAATATTGGGGCATGGTATTAAAGAAAAATATTGGGGCATGGTATTAAAGAAAAATATTGGGGCATGGTATTAAAGAAAAATATTGGGGCATGGTATTAAAGAAAAATATTGGGGCATGGTATTAAAAAGAAAAATACATATGATTCTATGTTCGAATTCCAAATTTAGTTTCAAAATGTATATATTTAGAAGAGCAAGTGGAGCAGAGCAATGCATTATAAATTATATTTTTAATAAAAAAATATAAAAGCAAGTATTATATCCAGTATATATACATAAAAATATATATATAAAACAAGTATTTTGAAATCTTTTTAGTGGCCAAAAAAATATATAAAATATTTTTGACATTGGAATAAATATACTTTTTCCCAAAAAATAAAAGCCTCAACCCAAATTTAATGTGTATGGTGCAACCCAGAACTTTAATTATGATGGACTCTCTGTTTGACTTTTTCTAGTAAGGTCACACATGTTGTTGTACATTGTAATCAGGGTTACACTGAATTCTGCATCTCGGGACCTTGGCTGAGAGAGAGGAGACTATTGTATGATGACAGAGGCTGTGAGTGACCAGCTGGTGTCAGATTTTTGACACCAGACGTATGGTGAAAGAACAAGCCTGAGGGTGTAGTACTTGGGCAAGCTTCAATGAGCAATCAATTACAAGGAGCTGCTTTCTCTGTCTGGCAGAATGGATGCTCCATAATTTCAACACATCACTGGTCTGACACCATAACATGCAAACCCCACTCATACCCTGGCCCCCAAAGCATAACAGGCCTCCATAACAAAACAGCCATTTTTCAACATGTGTGAAATAAGCTCAATTACAAAGCTTTTTTTTTTAATGTTTTGAGAAATTCTTAGAAATTTTTTTTACATTTACTTTGTCAATTGTTATATATTGTTAGAAGCGGATAAAAAAAATTTCTACAACTTGCTTGTAAATTTACGTCTCTAATTTTGTGCGGATTATAATTTCCTTGTTAATTTTCAGTTTCCTTGGTTTTTAAAAAAAAATGTAACAAACTATATATACAGAGACATATAAATGGACAGTATATTCAAAGAAACATTGTGGTTTGTGTGCTAGACCAGCTGACAGACATGGATAGCAACAGATAAAAAATCTTTTGCAACTTTTTAAGTTACAAAATGCACACCATTCCCTGTTTGGCATAAACATTCACTTTTACATCTTTAAAATTACAAACATATTTCACAAAAATCTACTACTGTAGTAGTTTAAAAGTGTTTCCAATAAAAGGGAAGGGCAATTTCTTACCATCCTAGTTTGTAGGAGTACACTACATGAGAAAAGAGAGAAATTAGAGTTAAACACACACATGAAAAAAATCCCCCGAAAACTCTTGTCCTTAAGGGGATAAAGGATTTTTTTTTTTCCCTGAAGCATTACTTTAAATGTCGGTTATGAGACGGTTTGAAAAAAATCTCAATGAAACAAACACCAAAGTCATCACCAGACATATATATACCAGGATGTAAAAGTGAAATAGTGTGTTAAAATTTGTATTAACAAATTGTCTGTTGAATTTTTGGAAAGTGATGGTTGAAACCTGGAGAAATCATTTTTAATACTGTTACAATTAACATTAATTTTAACAAATTTGTAGATATTTTGCCAATAAATGTTGGGATCCCTCATTCAAATGATCTTCTGCCCCAAGTTCCACGGGATTCTGTGTCAATACGATGGTTTAATTTATTTATTGAATGGATACGTTTACTGCCTACTTCTGCTTAACCTTATTAGTCTCAGCAGGTTTCTGTCAAGTTAACATCATCCATTACTCAACTGGGATTAACAGGAGAATTGACATGGAACTAATAGCTGCCCTTTTACAAGTCAACTGAGTGGTCCACCCAACATCCCATTATTCTCCGACGATAGTTTGAAGCACAGCATTTCACTGCCTCTCTTGTTCTGCAGTTAAAACCTCTTTGTCGTGAAATTCTATTGGTCTTCTGCACAGTTGGGTTTTTGAGGGTTTATTTTTTTTTTTTTTTTAAAGAAAGGCTGATTATCCTTTAAAACTATCAAGGACCAAGTGGGGGGAATACAACCTGTTTAGATAATCACTATTGATCCACATTCTAAAAAGAGAGTACCGGAGTGGTATGGTCCAAATGCCCAAACCTTCCACAAGTCCATAGATGTCCTATCTGGCTCATTTTACGCCCGTGCAACATGGTGAATCTTTTGCAACTTGAGGGTGGGATGGAATCTGCTTAATGTGCTTCATAGCAAATACAGTCTAAATTGTATCACTTTGGTAAGCTTCCACACTAGAATATGCACAGCTGCCCCACCTGCCCCTCACACCCATCTATTGCAAGTGTTGCTTGACCTTCAAGTATAGTCGAGTTTTTCTTGAACTTATAAAAATGTTGCCCTATTTTAAAGCCCCAGAATTAGAGTTAATAAAATGCATTAGGGGTGGGGCTGCCCAAATATTTTAGACTAGGTGACCAATTCAGTAGCCAGCATAGTTTTTTTTTTTTTAAAAGCTGGGTAAAAAGATATTTTCAGAGTCTTGGGAAAATAAATACAAATGTTAGGAGCCAGCTGTAGGGATGTAGGGATCCTGTGTTAAAACCTGAATTGACAACTGACCCCGTATCTGTTCCAGCACCGTCTCTATTATATCCATATCCACACATATGCAAGATGTAACTGTCCCTTTAAGCATTTTCCCAAATTTTGTTACTTATTGTCACCGCCCCCTCCACCCTGCTCTCTGGTTCTGCTTCTCCTGTTCGCTCTCTCACCACTGCAGCAATGAGTGGAGCACGAATGCTTAAAAAACCGCAGTCCAGCAGTGATCTTTCCTTCAGCTGGCAACATAAAGATGTTCCCACAAACAGAGCCCAGTTCTGACCTCTGTACGAAACCTTTGAATTTGTATAAATAGAAACCCTGGAAAATGTTGGTTTATTTTAACATGGAAATATACAAACGTCTTTTTTTTTTATTTGATACATTTTGTAAAACTGCAAACTTTTTATTTATTTTTTTAGTTATTTTACAAATGCCCTAAAAATGCTTTGTAAAATTTTTTTTTTGATATAGCAACTGTAACAATAGCATCAGTGATGGAAACTGGTAGATTATAGCTAAAGGACCTGTTAGGATTTGTACAATACTTGTGAATATAAAAGACGGAATAGACTCTCTCCGAAAGTTTTAATCAGACTCAAGTCTACTTCCTCCGGAGACAAACTCTTTGAATGGTGGTCATAGCTGTAAACTTGTGTTTCACCAAAGCGGGGGGCTATTCGGTTGACTGATGGATCCGGGATGTAGCTGAACTAAGATCAGCTATACTGCTCTCCATTATACAACTTTAAATGAATTATGGGGTACCGTACAGAAATTGGAACTACATGTGTTTCTGCCTGTATAGTTAAATATCCTAATTGAAGGACAACTGTAGCAAAAAAAAAATATGCTTAGTAGAAAGACTGCATCAAGTATAGATTTTTTATTAATGAAAGAGTCAAATAATAAACCTACTGTGTCCCCATTGGTCCAAACAGATCTTACAGGAAGCAGACATGTTATTTGGAATCTTGGGTCAGATGGATCATCTTCCTTCATCTGAATCAAGATGTCCACTCCCTGTTAGAGCTATTTGGAGCAACTAGGGCTCAGTGAGGCACTTTATTTGTATTCTTTCATTAACACATTTCTAATTAGACAAGTGCCTAGACTTGATTTAAGCTTTCAATTAAACACACGTTTATTCTCGGGTCTAGGACACTTCGGCACCGCATCTTCATCGCTGACAGTTCAGCGCGGCAATTAGAACGCTGAAATGTCAGCAATGAAGAATAACGCGGCCGTTTCATCGTGGCTATGTAAGAGCTGACAGTTCAGCGCTGAACTGTCATCTCTTACAAATGTAAAAGTAAAATGAAAATAACCCCCCCTAATAAATGATTCCCAAACCCCAATACTAAAATTAACCCCCGAACCCTAATACTAACCACCGACCCCTAATACTAACCCTCTTAACCCTAATACTAACCCCCAACCCCTAATACTAACCCCCTAAACCCTAATACTAACCCCCGACCCCTAATACTAAAATTAACCCCCTAAACCCTAATACTAACCCTAATACTAATACCCGAATACTAAAATTAACCCCCTAAACCCTAATACTAACCCTAATACTAACACCCGAATTATAATACTAACCCCCTAAACCCTAATACTAACCCCCTAAACCCTAATACTAACCCCCGAACCCTAATACTAAAATTAACCCCCTAAACCCTAATTCTAACCCCCTAAACCCTAATTCTAACCACCCTTACTAAAATTAAATAAAATAGCTAAAATACTTACCTTTAGCGATGAAATGTCCCGCGATGAAATCTCCAGCGACGAGCTGTCTTGCGGTGCAGAGTCGGTGATGAAGAGGCTGCGCGGAAGCAGCCGCGATGAAGTGTCCCATCCCCTTATTCTCTGCTACAGTTGTCTTTTAATGGACGATGGTGGGGTCCATATCACTCATGACTGTCAATTTACATAGAATTGAGTAAGGGAACAGTAGCAAGTAGCTTCCGTTAGAAGCTTACAAGCCCACGAAGGAGCATGTTTTGCCACAGATAAGTACAATTCCTTTTCTTTCCCTATATACATAAATATTGTCTTAGACCAGCGATGTCCAAAGTATGGCACTTGGGTCCATCACAACATTTTATCCGTCCCGCAGCAATTTGAAATATAGAAAAATAATAAAATTATTCTCTTCATTTTTTTCTTAACCACGTGGCACAGTTGGCATATCCAGTTCCTTTCCGCCGTGCTACTGCTGTTGGCGTGGCAAGGTGCCCTGAATTGTCAGTCATGTGCACCATGTGTGTTAAGTCTCTTAAACTAAAATCATTCAGGGTTAATCTCGCCCCTTCCATGTTCTAATGTTAGTATGTAGGAGGCTTTAGAGACTGAAATCTCTGTTAGTTACCAAAGTCTTTGCCCAAGTCCTAATCTTCAATAAAAAAGTCAAATATTAATGTTCATCTAATCTGAATCTAATATTTCTAATTACTCCAAAAAGATCCAAATCAAACAGATTCATTCCTTTATAAAACTGAATTAAAATGTTTCTTTGGTCCATGAAAATGTATAAAAATGTTACGATGTGGCCATCTAACTGAAAAGTTTGGGGACCTCTGTTTTAGACCAAAAAGACACATATAGACACGTATTTATATGCCATTGTGTAAGCAAATTCTACCATTACCACTGAGAAAAGCAGTAGAGTTAGTACGCTACATTAATTATATCCCTTACACTCGCATTTATCATCCGAGAGTTTTCTGGCAAGAGAAGTGTGTACCCACCGAAGTCATAACATCTTTCCAAGAGAGATTAGGGAAGACAAGATCCATATGTTTCTCTAGCCATGCTGGAATATCATTGTGGTCCTATGTTTATTGAAATGTTACATGAGATATCCACATCTGATATCCGCAGAGACCGAATTAAAAAAATGAAACAGATTTCTCGAACGTGGCTGGAAACTATCATGTGGGAGAATAACCACAAATACAATTAGGCTCCGTTTTTGTCCGGTGAGTTTCGGTTAACCGTAGAATTTCAGCCAAATGGAATGTTCAGACACGGCATCGAAAAAAAGGGTTGTTATAGTATATCTACAGTACGTCGAAGTGTATATGTAGTGTGCATCTATACCGATTGCTCAATGCTGACCAAAATAAAATCGAATATAGAAATATCTACATTTGTAGCACTTTTCAGTTTTGAGTGACAAGTCACTCTAAAAAGATTCCCTTTATGGAATCTGTGATACACTCACACAAACCAAAGGTTATGGGCTCCCAGAAAAGAGGGACAATCATAAAATTTGAAGCTAGAAGCAGGGAATTTAGGAGCCATGGCCTTATTGACTCCCGGTATTTGTCAAGCCCTATTGTATAGTATGAACTTGATTGTAATTTAACAGTACAGTATAGTTTGCCTTTATTCCAAGACCACATTTCAGCATATTTTTTTAAAAAAGTATACATTCAAAGAAATTAGACTTTTATCTGAATACCAAACAAAAGCTAATTTCCTTACCCTGGTTCTGTAAGACAATTTATTTTTTATCACACTTGCACTGGATTTTTTTTCACCTCTTACAATCCTAAAAACTCCTCACAAATAATTATTTACAGGTTTTGGTTTTTTTTCTACAGATTTTTCCCCCTTCTTTTTAACAGTAAAGGAAATCGAGGTTGTCCAGACATACACACCACCAAACAAGTGGTCTGTGCTATCAGGACACCACCTCTGACCCCCCAGATCCTGGATACCAATGAGTATCAGTTGTCCACAAACACAAAGCGTTGGTGAGATCATTCACGGCTTCCTCCTTACTCTGCCACACTCTACGTGTGTCTTCCTATTCTTCTAATAAAGCTATTTACATCAGACTTGGGAAGAAACGAAGAACAAAAAAACAAAACAAAAAACAATGCGTTACAATTTTTTTTTTTTTTTTTAGTAGGATGCAGCCAAGAAAGTCAGGAAAGAGTCTACACAAAGTTAGGAAGTTTCTTTTTTTTTTTGGCTGGGAGGATAGGATGGAAGTGGTAGAATTAGGGAAGGTGTAATGACCAAGTCCAATAATAGGGATCTAAAGGCAATGTGTCACTAACAATATGACAATTAGTGGTGTACACAGAACAAGGATTAATAAGCGACCTTCAAAAGTTGAGCTCAAGGTTTTGGTTAAGAAATGGCCTTGTTACCTGATTTGACCCCTTTGTCCCTGCGGTCATCACAAAATGCTGAGTGGTCTATATGTCCTGCACTATTTGGTCCTAAGTAGGCTAGGGCCTACCTGGTGTTAGAGACACCATAATATTTAGGGAGATGATTGTGTTATAGAATGTGTCGGCAGATAAGAACCATTCTGTCCATCTAGTCTGCCCAATGTTCTAAATACTTTTATTAGTCCCCAGTTCCCTGTCTTATATCTAGGATAGCCATGTGCCTATCCCACGCATGCTTAAACTCCTTCACTGCGTTTACCTCTACCACTTCCGCTGGAAGGCTAGTCCATACATCCTCTACCCCTCTAATTTTAGACTATGTCCTCTAGTTGTGGTAGTTTTTCTTCTTTTAAATATACTCTCCACCTTTACTGCATTACATGGAATACTTGAGGAAATACTGAATTGTAGTCATAAACCAGAGACATTCAAAGCTTAAAATAACATATCAGTTGATGAATAGAGGGGGATCTTTTATAATCATTGTTATTTTGTTTCTCAAAACTATTGCCTTCACTATGAGATAATCATTGGCTACCTGTGCACGATTAGTCCTTTCGTAGTACCGTCTATCTCCATTGAGTTATCTTTTTGATGTTCTTATAAATTGGTCCTTTGATATGATTTGCTTTCTTTTCCCCCCTTTAACGTTTCTTTTTAATCATTAATGAGCCACGACTGACATAAAAATCCAACAGCAGAATCTCTTGCCTCGTAATTACCTTTTGGTTTTTATAATTTTGCCCTCCAAGCCTTTTTTCAAGATATTTTTTTTTTAATTTGGAATTTTTAATATGGTACTGGCTATTGAGATAGATGTTCCATGATCCTCCCGGGGGTTGGGATTACAGGTCAAGCACAGCTAAAGATCCACAGGTTGGCCATGATGCTTTTGAGTTCCATAAGCTAATAGAAACATAGAATGTGTCAGCACAGCCATATGGTCCATCCAGTTTGCCCAATGTTCTAAATACTTTTATTAGTCCGCGTTCCTTATCTTATATCTAGGATAGCCTTGTGCCTATCCACACATGCTTAAACTCTTTCGCATAATACATGGAATTCTGTTCTAGATACGGGAAAGAGTAAGGATGCTTATTTTTTAGGACTCAAAGCTATGAGAAAGATCTTGAACGATCAGTAAAAACAACATTACACACAGTTGTCTTTTTCATGTGTCTATCCTCATTTTCATCGATGTAGGTTTCCCCCAATTCAACACAATAGCTTTGGTGTCTCCTCTGTTGGAACTGGGAATTTCTCAGAAATACTCTAGGGTCTCTTCATTCAAAAGACCCAAATTTGAAGGCCAGAGTCTAGAAATACATTGACAGAGTTCCATCACAATCGACCAAGGACACCGGAGGTGAAGGTAAGGTTTATATTAAAGTGCGCACTGTGTGCAATACAAGTGCTGGGGTAAGTCCTGGGTGCTGGGGCAATTTAAGTACTGGAATATTTGTCAAGCGAATTTTTCCCAATCCTATATCACGTGGGGCCTCACAGTACCTGTTGCCCAAGGGCCTATGATGCCTTAATCAGGTGAATAAAACCTGAAAACTCTATAGTAAAGTAAGACTGTATAACTGCATTTTAAGGGAATTTGTGGAGAAATTTCAAGAAATTCAGAGCATTAACACACATAACTCTCGATTTTAAAAAGTGTCATTAACCAAACAGCGGAAATATAAGGCGTCTGATCAGATTTAGAGCGTGTTCTAAAAAAAAAAAAGCAAAATAAAAAAAAATATACATTTAAATAACACTACACGACATTAAATATTTAATCATGTCCCTAATGTTTACAAATGCTGCAGAACAAACCCCTTTTCTGAATGTCAAAGACATTTTTTTCCGATGATCCGTTTGGGAGAATAGCTGACAGGATTTTAAGTTTCTACTTTCATGTTTTCCGCGGTAGCAGTGTTCATTTTTTTTTAATATATTTATTTTTTTCTCTCGTAATAACATTGCTGTTGTGTTTAAATATGACAGGTACAGCTTCAGGATGCGTGGCGGAGAGAGGGAAAAAAAACATCTATATATATATATATATATAAAAAGACACAAAACATTTGGGAAGGATCCAGAAGTGACAATGGTTTGAGGGTTCTGCGCTCAAACTTTATGCGAAGCTTCCAGTGCCAACAAAAAGGCGCCTTTGGTCTATAATAGAACGCAATTCAGGTTCTTCGGGGGGGGGGGGGGGGGTCATAAAATAACCATCAAACAGAGTCAAGCTATGATATCATCGAAAACGACTCTCTGTTTATTATCTAAAACCACAGCCAGATTTCTATAAATCTTTTCAGGTTTTTTTTTTTTTTTTGGGTTGGAGGGGAGAGGGGGTGATATGGCAGGAGGGGAATCTAGCCTCTCCGAATGCCGTCCTGGTTGGACCCTAATAAATAAATAATTACATCTGTCCATCCCGGAGCAGTTAATCTGACAGTGTTATAAAAAAAGCAAAGTCCTGATTAATGAATTAGACACCATGCGCGTCATGTTAGTAGTCTTTTTAACCTTTTTTGGGGGGTCAGCTAATAAATACTAAGTGAATTATTCAGCCCAATAGCTAATCAATACGGTTCAGTAATATATATATATATATATATATATTTTTGTGTGTGTGTTTCATGTAAGGTTGGAGACGAGAGGCAGTGAGCAATTATGGAAATTGGACCCAGGCAACACTCACTTCTCCTGTGAGGCACTACCTTGACAGCTAATCGATTACGGTTCCTCTACTGCAGCTCAATGACCCTTGGCCTTTTCCAGCTCCGTCTGACAGCCCACAGACTAGTTTATATTTATTTTATGGAATTAACTCTGCCTTGCCTGCCCGGTGCAACCCCACTGAGAGAAAACACAGAAGCCTTCGGTACGTAAGACTTTGAGACAACCAGGACCATTGTCCGCAGGCAGATCTTCTTGGTTGTCCTTG